>CM076578.1:1941405612-1942005612 GCA_034641835.2 Pinus albicaulis
GATTGTAGATTTGATCTCCAGATCATCATCAAATATTCCAACTCAGAAATTCGCTGGAATAAGAAGTGACAATTTTGCGGTTGAGATTCTGGGCAAATGGAAAAGAATCTAGAAAATCCGGAACATGAGTTTTGTCTAGAACGGACCAAATTAACTTTTTCAAAGAACGGTTTGCCCAAATTCAGCCTGTATTGAGAGAAACACAAGGTTCCTTGAGCACGATTTTTTCAGATTTACTGTTGCGGCTGTCCTCCAAATTATCTCAGCTGCAAATCCAAATTCGACTTGCTCTTGTTGAAAGATTGATGGAAATATATTTTCTTGTTGATCAATTGGTTAGGGACAATCCAATTTTGTTATGAGATGTCATATTTACTATTTAATTTCTCCTCTTTCTCATTATAAAAGGAGAGCATGTATTATGTATTGGAGAACGATCAGAGATGGAGAGACTTTCCTTGTTGTAATTTTCAGAATTGTGCATCAACTCTTGTTAAGAGAGTACGAACTGTTTGTAAGCATTATTCATGCCTGATTAATACAAGAGTTCGTTGCCGTTTAATTTCTTAACACTGGAGTAAAGCCCAGCGACGATTCACCGGTGGTTGAGGGCCCGGCCCTGGTGGAGCGATCTACTAGTTGTATCATTACCTTTCAATTATTGTCATGTGATAGTTTGTGGTTGTTCTCATTACATTTGCAAGTTAATTAGTTTTCCGTTGAATTATCGATTGATTTCTTTATGTTAATGAATTGCATTGTTGTTCTGTTTCAGTAAGGAATTTAATTCCTGTATTAATCATCTTGTTAAACCTTACAGAGCATTGCTATTTAGCATTAGATGTCTTGTTCCAATTAATTGCTGTTCCGTTGGATTGTTGTTCATGTCGATTATTATTTAACAACGTTTGTTGTCGACAGGGTTTTGGTGTTTAATAGAATTGCTGTTTGATTTCATTAAGTTAAAGATCTGTTGTTCAGATTCATTAGTTAATATTTGTTGTTCGATTCTTCTAGTTTCAGTTGGTTATTCATTTGCATCGCTGTTTGATTTCAGTGTGCTATTCATTTCCAATTCATTAGTTAACAGATTGCAAAGAGTTTGCTTTCGAAGAGCTTTCTTAGTTTACTTTCAATAGCAGTTTTAGTTCAATTTTATTTCTCCTTAATTTCTTTAACGCAGGACTGTCGACTGTAGATAATATTGGTTATTGCTTCCACGTTCCCAGATTGATTGTCTTGTTTCAATTTGATTTCAATTGCATCAATTTCTAGAGGAATGAGTTATTGCTACTGTATCCTCGGTTGATGGTTGTTGAGTGAATAGATATATTTTAAGAGCATTTGAGTTCATGTTATTGTAATTAGATTTATTTTTCAAAAATCCGTTTAATCTTATATTTAGAACAATGTACTACATCTTTCATAGCATTACTCTTAGCTCAATTGCAGTCTCAAACAGAGTACACTCTTGAAACAAAACGTCGTTCCTGGATTGATAATTAATGTGAGATAAATAGGTGTTAAAAAGATACCTTTTATACCTCAACATTTTGGCACCGTTGCCGGGGAGAGTGTATGCCATTTAGAAAGAGTGATGCATATTTAATTTTTTATGCTTGGGAAGAATTGGGTATTAAAGACAAAAGATAAGAACCTGCACACCGAGCAAGGAACACACTTGTTCAATAGCCCGCTTCACTGCAGAATTGAGTGAAAGCTTAAGGTAGAAATGAATGCTTGCGTTTTTTTTTAATTTTAGAGGTAGAATTTTTGAAAAACAAATCTTGTAATTCCACTCGAGTGGTGATGTAAGCACCACCCATTTCACTAAACAATTGACAGGAACATTTTAAGGAGGATCCTCAAAGAAACACATGAAGAACATCTTCTATTATGGTAAGAAATGGCTCACATTGCAACTTTTGAATTCCCTATAAAAAATCTAGGAGGAGTGACACAAATGCACATAATTCCCCCATTGTCTCTACCAGATTTTCATGGTTTGACAAATGAAGATCCAGATACATTCTTATTTGAGTTTGAAATACTTTGTAGAGGATATGATTATTGTACTAATTATCAAAGGTTGAAAGTGTTTCCTCTTACTTTAAAAGGAGAAGCTCTCCGATGGTTCATGAACCTAGGAGGGAACTTCATCCAAACATGGGAGGACATGAAGAACATATTCTTGAAGAAGTACCAAGACTACTGCAAATCCAATGAAGATATTTTCGGTATGATACAAGGAGAAGATGAAATCTTAGAGGACTATGTAGAGCGATTTCGATATAACCTTCAAAAATTAAAGCATAAACATTTGGAAAAATAGATCTTGAAAACACTCCTTGTTAAAGGAATCAAAGATGAATTTTTAGAACTCTTAAATATGATAGGAAAAGGTGATGTTTTTCTGTTATCATATGATGATGTTTGTGAATTGTGCATAAGGTATTCAAGAGGAATTTCCAAGGCTGATAAGAATTCTAGAGAAGTTTCTTTTTTATTTTCCAAATTTACTACAAGAATAAGAGACATAAGAGCTGAAATCAATGTTTTATTTGGAAATTTTAAATATGATTTTATTAGCTCTCTAAATTCACAATTGAATGTTTTGCAGGTTCGAAAAAATCAAGAATTTGATGAAGTGTTTTGCCCTCATTACCGAAAGGAGCATCCCATAGACAGTTGTTCTTCCTTATCTAATTTGGAAGTGGCATATCAAAGAGATGGGAAAGCTGCAACAAGGTAAATAGGTATGGTTCAAAACACTTCCTCTCCATTCTTTTACTTGCATAATCCATTATTGAATA
This sequence comes from Pinus albicaulis, assembly GCA_034641835.2. NCBI lineage: Eukaryota > Viridiplantae > Streptophyta > Pinopsida > Pinales > Pinaceae > Pinus > Pinus albicaulis. The sequence goes on from CM076578.1 coordinate 1,941,408,426, forward strand.
CTCATATGTTAGGGCAGCCATGCCAATCTCAATATAACCACCACCAATCTTGTCTACAAGCTTGGCATGGTCAATTTATGATTGCATGACTACTCTCCCTCATCTTGTAGCACAAACGCATATTTCAGCTCTTCCACAACACCTTTCTTGCCTATCAAAATCATCCACTCAACCTAATCAACTACATCATCAAGAGGCTCCATTCCCTACACAATCTCCTGCTTAACTCATTCCACACCCTCACCATAATAAACCAGTACATCATGGTTATAGTGTTGAACTGCAAAATTTACCAACCCTTTCCACCCATTCTATCTCACATGCACCATTGGAGAAAACTTATACTGAGATTCAGAATGTATCAAATCCAAAAATTGTAGAAGTTATGAAAGAAAATGAGGTTTCTTCTAGTTTGCACCAACAAACCATTTTAAAAGCTCAAGAACTTCATGATATGATGGCTATGGGAAATAAAGAAAATAAAATAAATGTTGAAGATTGGTTTCACTCCATCATTTGTTTGCAACATCACTCCATACTTCAACAATTTTTGACAGCATCTTTTCAAGGGAAGTTGGCTTCTCATACCCTAATTTTTCTTAACATGCATTTTTCAAATTTGGGTATGTACATACTAGAGGCCTTATTTCTAAAATGGTTCCACTGGAAATACTTTTATACATAAACATATTCGATTATCAAATAAGAGTAGGATACTGGAGAAAATAAAATAAATAAGGAAATAAAACAAACACATTTTTTTTTTTTGTAAATATATATATATATATATATATATATATATATATATATATATATATATTTTGCAACATGTTGTGGAAATAAACATTGATGATAGATATTCTAATTTATTTGTGTATGTAGATGAATTATATTTCAAATAAAAATTCTAAAAATACTTATATTCATTTTTATCATCAATATCGAAAAATTGCTTGAATATCATTTTTTTGGCTTGCGGGCTTGATGAAATTTCCGAAAACAAAGTTGAGACAATCATGTTTTGAGGGACCAAAATTGAATATTTTTAAAACCTATTTCTATTCTAAGTATCCCTTGATTTCTACTTTCCAACTCAATTTGAATCACTCCATTTGGATTTGAAATGAAAAAGTTAGAACCAAAACATTAACAGGGTGTCTAGTAGGCAGCTCAAAAACAGAGTTGGGACAATCAGTTTTTGGAGACCTAAATGACTATATTTTTAAAACCTGTTTCTATTTTAAATTACTATATGAATATAGTTTAAAAATCAATTTGAATCACTCAATTTTGATATCGTATGAGGAATTTATGACCAACATATTGACTGCCTCTCATAAATTAGCACTCTTGAAACTCTGTTTTCTCGGTTGTTCACTAGCGTATTTGACCCATCAATTTTTCTTGTCTTCAAAACTTGTTTCTATTTGATATCAATAAATGAATCTAATTTAATCTCCAATTTGAATCAGTTCAATCCGCCATTAAACGAAAAATTTATGCTTGAAATATCAACTGTTGGTCTAAGCTGAAAAATCGAAAATGACTCTATTATGCAGGTTGTTCTAAGAAAATTTGACATATCATAGCATTAAATTTTTTAAAACTTATTTCCATTGGAGATACAACTTTGAATTAGCTCTCATTTGGCCTTGGAATCACTCAAATGGGACAAAAAACAAAGAAGTTATGATTGAAACACTGCAGGTTAGCATGATTGGCCACTGCTCTCCCGCGGGTAATAAATTAATTTTACTTTCTCCATGGATTTGTTCTATAGAGTAACTAATTGTTAGTTTTTTTCATAATTCTTGGATTAGGGGATCCCGTACACCTCTCTTTCTCCATGATTTAATGTTTTATTGTAGGTAGACACTCATTTTTTGCAGGTCTTGGCAGAACAAAGAAGGTCAATTTATGGACGAGCGATTCTTCAAAGAAATTTTTGTGAAACACAGGAATTCCATCCAGTTCATTACCTAACAGATTCATAAGAAGAAGAAATGAAGAATTGGTTTCCATTTCAAGATTCATGTCACTGCTGTCAAAACATTTTTCAAAAAGATCATTTTTTTTCCATTAACAAATTGATATTCCCTTAGGAAATAACATCATAGCTGTTGTAACTTAATAAAGTGTTGTTTATTTTCTGATTTATTTTATGTTTTTGTGCTTCAGGTGTTGATCCCTTCAAATTGTAGTTTCCACTCTAGTGGCAATTGAACAATAAGGACCCCACCATGCAAGTTTCAATTGCAAAAGAAAATTCTTCGGTAGCACCAATTCTGTAAAAAATTAATTTTTCTTGAAACCTATACATAAATTTTCCTTTCTATTGATTGGATTTTCTTGACAATGGATTGCACATTGGCTTTGTTCTTTCCTCTATTTTTTTTTCCCTTTGTTGTTCCCTACAACAATTTCTGCGTGCATTTTCTTTATTGTTCCCTACTTTTTTGTGTGCCTTTATTTTTCATGTTGTTCCTCTTAAGGAACAATAGCCGTTCCTCTTAAGAATCAATGCGTTTGTGTGTTTATTTTTGTTGTTCCTTCCAAAATGAACAAAATTTCCGTTGATTATTTTTTCTTTTCTTTTAAAAAAGAACAAAATTTTTGTTGCGTGTTTTTGCTGTTCCTTTCAAAAGGAACAACAGTTTTGCTGTTCCTTTCAGAAGGAACAACACTTTTGCTGCATTTTTTTGCTATTCCTTTCAAAAGGAACAACAATTTTGCTGTTTCTTCTGAATGGAACAACACTTGTGCTGCATGTTTTTGCTGTTCCTTTCGAAAGGAACAACATTTTCGTAGATTGTTTTTACTGTTCCTTTCTAAAGGAACAACACTTTTTGAGTGAATTTTTCTTGTTTGTGAACAACTTTTAGAAGATTTTTCTGAATTATTCATGACTCTTTTAAAATAAAACACATAATTTATGTAAGGATACACAAATTAGAGATTACTGGAATCAGTAAATCAAGAGAAATTGTCATTTTTAAGAAATTGTTTTGTAGTGATAAGAAAAAGGAAATGACACAACCATTTATATCACTTTGCTGTTTTTATTTTCACTAAAACTAATATGATCGACTATCTTTATCATGTTGGTTCTTCTCTAAATCTCCACAACTCTCTTTAATTTTTATTTATTGAATAAGAATAAGGGCATACTTTTTCTATTGAGATGTTCAAACTTCTTCCACCATCCCTACTCTTAAGGAGTTTTGAGCCACCCTTTATATATAAATAGGGAAGTGCTATATGTAAAGAAAAAGAAAAAGAAAAATCTCTATATGATTACTAACAATTCTATGATATGGCAGATGGGGGATAGCGGGTCTCATCAAAAGCCAGTCTACCATGGTCATAAGGGAGTAGTGAAGTGGCATTCCCATTATGGCCACCACACCAGGGATATGATCCAATGGAAAACTCAGAAAAATAAAAAGTCCTTGGAACAGGAGGTCTCATCACGAGCTGACCTGCCCACCTTTCACTTCTTCCTGGTGAATGGAATTGTGATTCATCTGGTTTCTAAGCCAGCACAGTGGCCTCCATCATGACACCACACAGCACATCCCTAGGCATAAATAAAGGATAATGGTTCAAATGGTGAGAAAGCAACTTTGTCAAGGTTATAGACACCTGTGGGCAATAGAGCTCTGCTGATGGTATTGAAGTCATATTTTTCACAAATCAATAGTAATGATAAACCCTTTTCTTATATCTTTATCTAATATCAAATGAGAGTATGCCCCTAAACCTTTTGTTCGGAACCGCTTATGCAAATCGATCATAATGGTTTATGTGGATAATGACTGCATAAGTATTTTTTTTTACATCAACTATCCTTTTCCCTTATTTTTGAATCATTACATAAACATTTCCATATCTACTCACGATTTCAAAATATGCATTGATTTTAGTAATGCGATAATTTGTTGTTCATATCATAAGTATGTATGCCTTTCCATGCTGTACAATTGTTGTGCAGTACGCTGCTCTTCTATTTGCCACAATATTCATACTGCATTTCTACATAAGTTTTTCTGCTTAAAATTTTTGCATGCATCTGTTGCCATTCAAAACTAAAACTGTGGATTCAAGAAAATTGCATATAGAATCATGATTTCTTTATAGGAGAACAACAAGTATGGGGGACAATTCTATTCACAGCACAACTACACTATTGCAACTAACAGTAAAGGTCATGCAACATGCAAACACGCACAATTCTTCAAACATGATGTGCTTGCATGGCTTCCACCTTTTGCATCACTTTCAGTATCCGCTCAGCCTACATCAGATTCAACAAAGGCCAGTCCCTACATGTCATTCCACATTTTTTTCGGAGATAACACTTGAGTAAAATAGCGTAATTTTTTGATTTATTATGAATTTAGGAAAATTTCATGAAAATCCATTGAGAATTATTTATCATCATTCATTCCACTTCTTTACCACTTCTCATTTTTCAGAGACATCTCATCTTTCAGTTTGGGGGAGTGTTGCTTTCCTTCATTTCTTTCTTATGACCATGTCAATAATCTTCTTTATCATCCATTGATATTCTTATTCATTCTCAACACCTCCCTTATTCCATGTTGTTTTACACCAAGCATAGATTTCAACAGATTGTAGCAACCACCTCTATTTGTTTTCTATCATCGCATGAGGACATGCTAACTATTCAGTTTGGGGGGGGGGGATTGCTACACATGATGGATGTTTTCTACTCTCTTTCTCATTTAAGGCATACAATTTCATTTTTATACAGTGCTAAAATTGATTTGCAATATCTTTAAAACTATGAACTGAATTCTTGTGCTTTCTGGATAACAAAGAGGTATCATTAAAATTCACAAACCCAGATAATTTCACGCTAAATTAGTTCATAAAATTTCAAAAATTATGCACTATCACCTACAACCATTTTTTTTATATCTCATGATCCGTGCATCAAAACGATCTGATTTTTGAGAAAATGATTAATGAAGGTTGTTGTTACTTATGTCACATTTTTCTGCAACTTCATATACATATAGTTGAACGTCAACTGTAAAAATTGTTACGCCTTCATCAAGATTGCTAAAATTGAATATTCATTATTTGAGGAAAATTCATTTGTTCCATCCATTTCATGAGTTGGGATGAAAAAATTTTCTTTGTTTGGTTAACACATGGGTTTTGTTTTTGGGTTGCATGAAGACATGCAATATATTCAGTTTTGGGTTGCATGAGGACATGCAATGTATTCAGTTTGGGGGTATGTTGGGCCGCGCATATGACCACTTTTTAACACTTATTTTCATCCATTTCTACTCTTATTTATCATGTAATTTATCACAATTTATCATATAAATCCATTTTATAATTATTTATGTTCTTATCGATAAATATTATTTCTTCTCCTTTATTTTTAATAAATTGATGATTATTATGCATAATTTTATCTATGATGGTTTATTAATATATTTTGTAACATCACTCACCATTTTAGCCTCCAAGATATTTTCCAAATTGTAGATTTGATCTCCAGATCATCATCAAATATTCCAACTCAAAAATTCGTTGGAATAAGAAGTGACAGTTTTGCGGTTGAGATTCGGGGAAAATGGAGATGAATCTAGAAAATCCGGAACATGGGTTTTGTCCAGAACAGACCAAATTAACTTTTTCAAATAATGGTTTTCCCAAATTCATCATGTATTGAGAGAAACACAAGGTTCTTTCAGCACGCTTTTCTCAGATTTACTGTTGCGGCCATCCTCCAATTATCTCAGCTGCAAATCCAAATTCGACTTGCTCTTGTTGAAAGATTGATGGAAATATATTTTCTTGTTGATCAATTAGTTAGGGAAAATCCAATTTTGTTATGAGATATCATATTTACTATTTAATTTCTCCTCTTTCTCATTATAAAAGAAGAGCATGTATTATGTATTGGAGAACAATCAGAGATGGAGAGACTTTCCTTGTTGTAATTTTCAAAATTGTGCATCGACTCTTGTTAAGAGACTACGAACTATTTGTAAACATTATTCATGCCTGATTAATACAAGAGTTCATTTCCGTTTAATTTCTAAACACTAGAGTAAAGCCCAGCGACGTTTCACCGGTGGTTGAGGGCCCGGCCCTGGTGGATCGATCTGCTAGTTGTATCTTTACCTTTCAATTATTATCGTGTGATAGTTTGTGGTTGTTCTCATTACATTTGCAAGTTAATTAGTTTTCCGTTGAATTATTGACCGATTTCGTTATTTTAATGAATCGCGTTGCTGTTCCGTTTCAGTAAGGACTTTAATTCCTATATTAATCATCTTGTTAAACCTTACAGAGCATTGTTGTTCAGCATTAGATGTCTTGTTCCAATTAATTGTTGTTCCGTTGGATTGTTGTTCATGTCGACTATTATTTAACAACATTTGTTGTCGACAGGGTTTTGGTGTTTAATAGAATTTTTGTTTGATTTCATTAAGTTAAAGATCTGTTGTTCTGATTCATTAGTTAATATTTGTTGTTCGATTCTTCTAGTTTCAGTTGGTTATTCATTTGCATTGTTGTTTGATTTTAGTGTGTTGTTCATTTCCAATTCATTAGTTAATAGATTGCAAAGAGTTTGCTTTCGAAGAGCTTTTTTAGTTTACTTTCAATAGCAGCTTTAGTTCAATTGATATTTCTCCTTAATTGCTTTAACGCAGGACTGTCAACTGTAGAGAATATTGGTTATTGCTTCCACGTTCCCAAATTGATTGTCTTGTTTCAGTTTGATTTCAATTGCATCAATTTCTAGAGGAATGAGTTATTGCTACTGTCTCCTCAATTGATAGTTATTGAGTGAATAGATATATTTTAAGAGCATTTGAGTTCATGTTATTGTAATAAAATCTTTTTTTCAAGCATCCATTTAATCTTGTATTTAGAACATTGTACTACATATTTCATAGCATTACTCTTAGCTCAATTGCAGTCTCAAACAGAGTACACTCTTGAAACAAAAAGTTGTTCCTGGATTGATAATTAATGTGAGATAAATAGGTGTTAAAAAGATACCTTTTATACCTCAACAGGTGCTTGATATGAAATGATGTAGATTAGCTGCACAAATATTAGAATACGCACGGAATTGTATAGTTTATGGGTCCACACAACTCCTTTACTCTTGTTTGCTCAAATCTCTAAGAACAAGATTATCAATGCTTCCACTGTCAATCACAACTTTTCACAAATGATACCAAATGATGCAGACTAGCTTCACAAATATTAGAATACGCGCGGAACTGTATATTTTATAGGTCCACACAACTCATTTACTTTTGTTTGCTCAAATCTCTAAGAACAAGATTATCAGTGCTTCCACTGTCAATCACAAGAATGGAGATAATAGAGGTTGCTTAGAGGAGAGCACCTAAGGAAGGAGATGTCAGTGTGGCAGAGGAAAATTTTGAGGAAGAAGAAGCGGCAGAAGACGAGGCAGCTAAAGTTTTCAAGATATTGGAAAAGGTTAGTGGAAAACTGAGAATGGATATTCCTTCATACAAGGGGAACCTTAATGTGGATGAGCTAATGGATTGGATCAGTTCAATGGATAAGTATTTCGATTTGGAAGAGTTCGAAGATAAGAAGAAGGTAAAGTATGAAGCTACCAGTCTGAAGGGCCATGCATCTATCTAGTGGGATGAACTACAAACATCCAAAGTTAGAAAGGGAAAGCCTAAGATCAAGCAGTTGGATAAAATTATAAGGAAATTGAAGAATAATTTTATTCCAAAGGAATATCAATTTAACCTGTTCAAGCAATTGTAGAATTTGAGACATAAAGGAATGACTGTCAAGGAGTATACAAAGGAGTTTTACAAGCTGAGCATTAGAGTAGGACATGCTAAAGATGATATGGAGAAAGTAGCTAGATACATCAATGGCTTAAGGTATAACATACATGATGGAATCAGTTTGTTGATTCTGAAGACAATTAAGGATGCCTACCAAGCATCTATGAACGCAGAGGATAAAATGTGGAGGAAGCAAAGTCAGAGGAATAGAGGTAAAAGTCCAACAAGAGGACGAGGAAATTTCGGAGCAAGATTTCAACACTCTCAGAATGAAAAAGGAGGTTCAAGTAGCAAATCACCACAGAGAGGAGACTTCGGTAGAAAAATATTTTCACCTAGAGGCAGAGGCTGAGGAGGAGAAATTTGGTGCTACACATTTGGAGAATGGGGACACAGATCATGGGATTGTCCTCATAACAAATCAAAAAAATCAGCGGAATGTGAATGTAGCTGAGGCAAAGGAAGAAAATCCTCAGGTCATGGGGAAAGAAGAACCAACTGAGGTAGGAGATCCGTTGGTACTTAAAAGAGTATTGTTTAAAGCAGAGAAGGAAGAAAATGAGCCAATGCAGAGGAAGAGTCTATTCAGGACTGTATGGAAGTGTAAAGAAAAGTGCTACAAAGTTGTGATTGATAGTGGAAGCACTGATAATCTTGTTTCCACAGAGATGGTTGAGAAATTGGGGTTGAGTAAGGTGGTACTCCCTACTCCTTATAGGGTGTTGTGGCTACATAAGGGACATCATATTTTGGTGATAGAATAGTGCAAAGTGGAGATACTGATCGGTACATACAAGAACGTCATATTGTGTGATGTGATGCTAATGGACGTGTGCCATGTATTGCTGGGAAGACCTTGGAAATTTGATAGAAAATCCATTCATGATGGAAAAAGGAATACATACACCATAGAGAAGGATGGAAAGAAGCACACATTTCTACCTTTGAAGGATGAAGAAGATAAAGGAACAACCGAGAATAATGTTATGCTGATCAGTGGGTAGGAGTTGCTGCAAGAAGTCAAAAGAGAGAAAGAAATGCATTTTGATGTTGTGGGTAAGCCCAAGGTAATTCTGACTTCTAAAAATTTAGAAAATCTTCCTATGGAAATTAAAGATCTGTTAGATGATAATGTTGATATAGTTGTTGATGAATTACCAAGTAAATTGCCACCAATCAGAAGTATCATTCATCACATAGGTTTAATATCTGGTGCAAGTTTACCAAAAAAAGAAGCATATAGAATGACCCCTCGGGATAATGAAGAAGTTGGAAGACATGTACATGAGTTGTTAGACAAAAGACCGCTCAAAGAAATTCTTAGTCCATGTGCAGTACCAGCCGTGCTTAGTCCAAAGAAAGGAGGTGAGTGGCACATGTGTACTGATTCCAGAGACATAAACAAGGTCACTATCAGGTATAGATTTCCATTGCCACGCATAGATGATTTGATGAATTGTTTAAGTGGTTAAAAGTATTTTACTAGAATAGATCTCAAGAGTGGATACCATCAAATAAGGATTAGAGAAAGAGATGAACGGGAGACTACTTTTAAGAACAACAATGGATTGTATGAGTGGTTAGTGATGCCTTTTGGGCTCACTAATGAACCAAGAACATTTATGATACTAATGAACGAGGTTTTGAAAGAGTATGTAGGAAATTTTGTGATAGTCTATCTTGATGACATTCTGATTTTCAGTCAGAGTAAGGAGGAGAATTTGGAGTATTTCAAAATGGTGTTAAGTACTTTGCAAAAGGAGAATTTTTTCATAAATTTAAAGAAGTGTAGTTTCATGCAGAAGGAGCTCATTACTTGGGATTTATAGTCTCATAAGAAGGCTTGAAGATGGACCCAGAAAAGATCCAGGTAATACTGGATTGGACAACTCCAATAAGTATATTTGAGGTAAGTAGTTTTAATGGTCTTGCAAGTTTTTACAGAAAATTTATAAGAGGTTTTAGTTAGATCTGTGCACTAATAATTGAAACTATAAAGGAGAGAAACCATCCATTTAAATGGACAGAAGCATCAGATCGGAATTTCAAGTTATTGAAGAAGAAGATAACTGAAAGACCTTTTTTGGCCTTGCCAAATTTTGATATAACATTTCAAGTTGAGACTGATGCCAGTGGGATAGAAATTGAAGCTGTTTTCAATCAAGAGCAGAGACCGATAGCTTATTTCAGTGAAAAGTTAAATGAGGCTAAGAAGAATTATTCATCCTATGATAATGATTTCTATGATATTGTGCAGGATTTGAAGAAATGGAGGCATTATTTTTTTCCCAAAGAATTTGTGTTGTATTCAGATAACCATGCACTGTAGTTCATAAAAAATCAGCCAAAGTTGAACCAAAATCATGCCAAGTGGGTGGAGTTTTTACAAAGTTTTACCTTTGTGATCAAACATAAAAGTGGTAAGTCAAACGAAGTTTTTGATGCTTTGAGTAGGGTAAATTTGATTATGCAGAAAATTAGCATTGTGGGGTTTGAAGAGATGATTGACATGTATGAGGAAGACACAAATTTAAAAGAAATATATGCAACTATTAAGAATCCAGTCATTCATAATAGAAGCAAGTGGTTAGATTACTTGATTCAAGGAGGATTGTTGTTCAAGAATAATAAATTGTGTATACCTTAGTGTTCCATGAGCGAGAATTTGATTAAGGAAAAACAAAGTGGAGGAATTTTTGGACACTTTAGACAGGATAAAACATTTTCTCAAGTAATCGATTTTTATTATTGGCCAAAAATGAAAATTGATGTCAAAAAGTTTGTTGAGAAGTGGAGGATATACCAACATGCCAAAGGAAGAAGCCAAAACACAGGTTTATATCAGCCATTTCCAATACCCAATAGACCTTGGGATGCTGTCAGCATGGATTTTGTTTTAGGATTTTTGAAGACTCAAAGAGGACATGATTCTATCTATGTTGTTGTAGATAGATTTTCTAAAATGGAACATTTTATTGCTTCTAAGAAAACTAGTGATGTAACCTACATTGCTAATTTGTTTTTCTCTGAAGTTATAAGATTGCATGGATTTCCTGTGAGTATTGTTTCAAATAGGGATACAAAGTTCGTAGGACACTTCTGGAGGACTCTATGGAAGAAGCTGAGTACAAACCTCAGTTTCAGTTCATCCTATCATCCTCAGATGGATGGACAAACTGAAGTGGTCAACAGGAGCCTGGGAAATATATTAAGGAGTTTGGATTACAAAAATCCAAATCAATGGGATTTAGCACTTGCTCAAGATCAATTTTCCTATAATGACACTCCTAATCAGAGTAATGGAATGATTCCATTTCAAATTGTTTTTGGAATTCATCCAAGAGGGGTGTATGAACTTAGAGATTTGAGCAAACAAGAGTAAAGGAGTTGTGTGGACCCATAAACTATACAGTTATGTGCATATTTTGATATTTGTGCATCTAGTCTCCATCAGCGGGAAGAAGATTTAATCTAATGGTTGGGAGAAGGACATGTGGGGTCTTCCCGTGTGGCGGGGTAGGAGCGGAGCAGTGGAAAATTCAACAGTGGTCGAGTGGGAATGGAAAGCGGGTTTGGAGGGGACCCGAAGTGAGGTGTATGTGGTAAATGGTTTTGGAAGGGGTGGTGTGGGGAAGATGAGAGGGTGCCACGTTGTGCAAGGAGGTATTCTAGAGACCGCGTCCCTAGACCCCCCTTGTTGAATAAAATGCGAATGGGGATGGGGGGTGCGGGGTGGCATAACCACTGTTGATCCTCATAAGCCATATCGGGCCCGTTAAAAATTACTCATTGTTTATTACATCATGGAAAAACATGTCACATCAAGCTAAACTTTATTATAAAGTGATTAATCACGATTTTAAAAATGCGATTAATTAACTAAAAACTAAATTAACTTTGAAAAGGTGCATTTTAACATGCAGGACTATATTTTTTTATTTCTCTAAAATTTGCAATTTCTCTTTTTGATTTCTAATCAACCATGTTAAGACAGTGTGGTTAATTAATTTTATTCTCTAATCTAAACTAATTTTATTATTTAATTTAGCCTAATCATGTTTAAACAGTGTGAGTAAACTAACTAAGTTATTTTTCTAACTCAATTTGGCATTTTAACTAGCAGCACATTAGTCAAAAACTCCTAAGTATTACCTATGCAATTTTTCATTTTTTGAGTGGCATTTAGACTTTCTCACTTCCATAAACTTAATTTTTTACGAGGTATTTCATTCTTTTTCTTTTTATTTTTCATGTTTTTTGATTTTTTGTTTTTTTCACACACACACACATATATCCCCTTTTTGTTTTCTTTTCTTTTGGAAATAAATTTCAGAATGGAACACTATTTACAACATCTCATATGAAAAATTACAACTACAATAAATTCATCCTATAAAATATAAGACCCTAACAATTTGAATGGTGCAGAAATATATGCAACGGCATATTGTGAAAAACATTGTCGCAATGTGACAAGAAATATGACAATCATTGTTGGAACTTTACATTACATTGCATATATTTCAACATCACATTGCGACACTATAATAGGGCTTTGTATTGTAATACTTTCATGGTAAAAAAATAAATCCAACATCGTATTATGACAAACATTATTGTAAAAAGACAATCAATCTAATACTCATTATCATAATGATACATTACATTGCAATTTATTCAATGTCTCCTATCAACATTGAAAAATTAGGATTTATCAATCCCTTGGGTTTATTAATTCCTTGGGTTTATAATATTAACCCCCTGGGTTTATTAATTCCTTGGTTTTATAATATTAATCCCTTGGGTTTATGATTTGTGACAAATATTTTCTCAATATGAAAACCAATCATGGTCTAACGTTGCATTGTGACAAAGATTGTCTCGATATGAAAATAAATCATGCTCAAACATGGTCAAATGGTCCAACGTTACATTGTGAAAAATATTGTCTCAATATGAAAATGAACCATTTCCAACCACGATCAACCATATTTATTTTAGGGTTTATATTCCTTTGGTTTATAATATTAATCCCTTGGGTTTAATATTATTCTCTTGGGTTTATAATGCATTCATTTTTTAGAATTAATCCGTTGGGTTTATAATCATGGTTAACCATGGTCAACCATGGTCCAACGTCACATTGTGACAAATATTTGTAGAAATTCAACCAATACATTCAATTGACCTTGTAATGTACTAAAACAAAATACTGAATAACTTCTACAAATTTGCAGAAACCAAATACGATCACATAATCACATAACATGAAAGAAAAATAATTTATCAATCACACAACACAAGATGTATCTAGGGAAAGAAACTGATCAAAACCCCACTATCTGTATATTGCATAAAGTCAAGACCATGAAACAATACAATGCTATTTCTCTCACTGAGGAACCTTTGCACTCTGTTGACTGTCTCACTTTGATCCTAGCACTGATCTAAGCAAAATCGGTCTAATATTTAACCACCTGCTTTCCTTTGCCTAACCATCCTTGCTTACACATTCTTGAGATAATTGAGCCCCTATTAATTAGGAAATTCCCAGTCAATGAATGTGAAATACCTTCAAGGCTTCCTGATGACCTCATGCATGACCTGTACAATTTTCTAATTATATAACTGATAGTTATCTTCCTTTTAACCCCAATCTCAACCGGGCCTTCCTTAGAACTAACATGAAACAAATATTTATAGCCAATGATCAGTTAACTGATTGATCACTACTTGTGAGTTAAATCATATTTAATTCATTTGACATATCATTAGCTCATCAGTCAGTTAGAAATAGTTAAACTGATTTTAACTCAATTAATTGAGTTAACTAATTACAACTCAAAATAAATTGCATCTTGAACACCTAAAAATTAAAGTGGACTCTACATGCCTCTAGTTTGACCCTGAACTCGAATTAACTATGCTACCTAAGTCTTCCTTACTCAGTTAACACTTACAAATTGTCATGTGATGTGGAATTACAATTTACTTTGAATTTAATTAAGGGAAAATTAAAATAGAGTCACGTTTGATGCCATTTTCAGTATTTCTTGTTGCCATTTTCAAAAATTTCTCTCAACAAGAAAGGAATTCAACTTTATCCTCATATGGTACCTTTGGAATGTTCTGCATGCAACACTTCACTAGTGTTGTTGCTCCTGCAACTTTTGAAACTGAAAAGAATCCAAATTGAATTAGTTTGATGCATATGTCATTAGAGTCTCTAATTGCTACTAGTTACTGCATTGTCTACTGAAAATTATACGTTGTTGTTGACTCTCCATATGTGTTCTTTGCACTTCTTCCAACTATCATTTTTGCTCTAGTATTTAACATTTTTCACTCTGATTTATGTCATTCTGATATTTGGTTGCATCAATCGCTATCGATCCTTCCTGCTACTATGTATTGTGGGCTTATCGTAGCCAAGTATTGATCCATGAGACAAGAAATCCCAATGGATCCTACCCAAATTTCATCTCTTGGGATTATGTATTTGCATCGTCCCACCTCTCACCTCAAGGTATAATTTCATGTGCTCCCTCTGCCCATTTGGCTATGAATTCCTCCCTACTAAAGGTATCTGCTTGAGTGGGAGCCTCCACTCAGTCTCCTCTCTGCTTCTCCAACTGTGGCTACTCCACATCCTTCTGAGATTGTTTCTAAGGTTGCAAGTTGAGAGGTAATTTAGGCTCCCTCTCAACCACCGAGTATCTAACCTCTACTTTTCTCCTTAAATATTTTCATGAATATTCAACCTCAATAGCATATAGGTGATTGACTCGTACACCTATTTGTTTCACCCATCCCATGGTGATGTGTCCAAGGAAAACCTTTCCTTTTCTAAATATCACATCATAAGCACGATTTTCCAATAATTATATGGAAACAAGATTATTATTTAGTCCTAAAACAAAGAAAACATCTTTGATTCTGAGAGGGGAGCCAGTCTCTCTCTAAAAGGTAACTGTACCTATGAAGGTTGTGCTATACCTCCCACCATATCCAAACTCTATGTTCTACTGGAGGTTCTTCTCCTCCAAGTCACTGAAGAGATCTATATTCCCCTTCATACGGAACAGGGCAATGTTGTTGAGATACTACATTCATCCCATTACAGTGTTGGCCATGCATCCAATGAGAGTAAAATTAAGCTCGAACTATGAAGCTAGAGCTTCACCCGTTGCTGCAACTGCAGGCTCCTTCTTGCTTGCCTTCTTCTATGGACATTTCATGGCATAGTTCCCGTACTCGTGACAGTGAAAACACTTGACCTTGGAAAAGTCTCTATTTCCCTCTTCGCCTTGGGACTTCTTTCCTTGGTTTTATTTCCTTTTCCGGCTAATTAAAAATATTTTTTTTTTCTTTAGAAGAGGCCCTCTCTCTTATGCTCTGTCTTATCTCTTTGTGTGCTAAGTTGGACCACAATTTCTCCCATTATCATAACTTATCCCTCCAATTCACCGAGTCCTGGTAGCTATTCTAGCTCTTGGGAAGGCCTAGAAGTGCAGGCTCACCAAATCATCATCGAAAAAAATCACACCAACACTTCCAAGCTCATATGGACACTGAGTGAACCTTGTCAAGAATTTTGGTATTGTCTCACCATCCTCTAACTTGATCTTTCTAAGCTTGTCTTTCAACACTAGATTCCTTTGGTCACTGCTATTCTGAAACATATCTGTTAAGTCCTTCGACTTAGCATATGGAGTTTCATTTCCATGGAGATTCGAGACAATATAATCTTGAACTCCCTCTAACAATATCCTTCTCACCTTTGCTACATTCTTCTTCCATGCAACAAAAAGTTGAACATCTACTGCTATGGGCTGAGGAATATCATTGTCTATGAATGCCTTCAGTCTGTTGTCCTCCAAAAATTCCTCCATCTTGTCCTTCCATGCTACGTAATTCGAATTTTACTCGAGTTCATATTCGAGTCTCAAGAAATTGAAAGACATCTTGATCTGTTGCTGGTCCTGAAGAATAAATCTGCAAATTTGATTCACCTATTAAAAAAAAACTCAAATTATTCTCTTCTATTGTGATTTATCATGCTCTGATATCATGTATAAATTCAACCAATGGATTAAATTTATCTTGTAATGTACTAAAACAAAATACTGAATCACTTCTACAAATTTGTGGAAGCCAAAAACGATCGCGTAATCACATAACATGAAAGAGAAAGAATTTATCAATCATACAACACAAAATGTATATGGGGAAATAAACTGATCAAAAACCCACTATTTGTATATTGCATAAAGTCAAGACTATGAAACAATACAATTTTATTTCTCTCACTAAGAAACCTCTGCACTCTACTAACTGTCTCACTCTGATCCTGGCATTGATCTAAGCAAAATATGTCTAGTATTTAATCACTTTCTTGCCTTTTCCTAGTGAGCCTTGATTATGCATTCCTGGGATAATTGAGCCCCTATTAATTAGGAAATTCCCAATTAATGATTGTGCAATACCTTCAAGGCTTCCCAATGACCTTATGCATGATTTGTACAATTTGCTAGTTATAAAACTAATAGTTATCTTCCCTTTAACCCCGATCTCAACTGGGCCTTCCTTAGAACTTACATGCAACAACTATTTATAGTGAACTATCAGTTAAATAATTGATCACTACTTTTGAATTAAATAATATTTAATTCACTTGTCCTATCATTATCTCATCACTCAGTTAGAACTAGTTAAATTGATTTTAAATCAATTAATTGAGTTAACTAATTACAACCCAAAATAAACTGCAACTGGACCCCCTAAAACTTAGAGTGGAATATACATGCCTCTAGTTTGACCATCAACTCAAATTAACTGAGCTAACTAAATATTCTTGACTCAGTTAACACTTACAAGCTGTCATGTGACGTGGAATTACAATTTAGTTCTAATTTAATTAAGAGAAAATTAAACCAATATCTCATTTGATGCCATTTTGAATATTTCTTGTTGCCATTTTCAACAATATTGTCTTGTTGTGACAAAAATTATCGGAATGGACAAGAAATATGACAATCATTGTTGTATTCTTACATTACATTGCAAATATTTGAACATCACATTGTGACACTATAATAGGGCTCTGTATTGCCACAGTTGCATGGTAAAAAAATTAATCCAATATCACATTTTGAGAAACATTGTTGCAAGATGACAATCAAATTGATACGCAATATCTCAATGTTACATTACATTGCAATTTATTCAATGTCATCTCTCAACATTGTAAAATTATGGTTTATTCA
The DNA here is from genome assembly GCA_034641835.2 of Pinus albicaulis. Taxonomy (NCBI): domain Eukaryota; kingdom Viridiplantae; phylum Streptophyta; class Pinopsida; order Pinales; family Pinaceae; genus Pinus; species Pinus albicaulis. Next base: position 1,941,425,521 of record CM076578.1, read on the forward strand.
TACCTTGGGTTTACTAATTCCTTGGGTTTATAATCCCTAGGGTTTATAATATTAATCCATTCGGTTTTTAATCCCTATTGTTTATAATATTAATCCCTTGGGTTTATAATAAAATTTGGGTTTAATGTTGTGGCATTTGAATGGTGTAGAAATCTTTTTAATGTCTCATTGTGACAAACATTGTCACAATGTGACAAGTAATATGACAATCATTATTGGAACCTTACATCACATTGTGGCACTACAATAGGGCTTCATATTGTGATGTTTGCATGCTACAAAAACCAATCCAACATTAGATTGTGACAAAAATTTTCGCAAAATGACAATTAATTTGATACTCATTGTCATAATTTTACACTATACTGCAATTTATTTAATGTTGCCTCTTAGCATAAGAAACTAATGGTTTATTAATTCCTTGGGTTTATAATATTAATCTCTTGGGTTTATACTCTGATACTCATCGTCGCAGCTTTGCATTACATTACAATTTATTTAATTTCCCCTCTCAACATTACAAAATTATGTTTTAAAATGATGGCTTTTAGTAATGGGATTCATATTGGGTTTATGAAACCCAACATGAAATTTCTTGGGTTGCATTGCTGCATTAGAATAGGGAAATTGAATATTAGGGTTTATAATGTTGGTTTAAATACTAGGGTTTCCAATATTGGGTTTAACATTATGGTTAGAATATTGTGTTTAATGTTAGGGTTTATAATATTTGTTTTATATTGTTAATGTTTATAATATCTGGTAGAATATTATTTTTTGATGTTGTGATGTTTGAATGCTACAAAAATATATGCAACAACGCATTGTGACAAACATTGTTGCAGTGTAAGAAGAAATATGAAAATCATTGTTGGAACCTTACATTACATTGCAAATATTTAAACGTCTCATTGCGACACTATAATAGGGCTTTGTATTGTGACGTTTGCATGGTACAAAAATTAATCTCACATCACATTTTGATAAACACTGTTGCAATATTACAATCAATCTCATGCTCATTGTTGCATTATTACATTACATTGCAATTTATTCAATGTTGCCTCTCAACATTGCAGAATTAGGGTTTGTTAATCCATTGCATTTATTAATTCCTTGAGTTTATAATAAAATTAGGGTTTAATATTTTGGTGTTTGAATGGTACAAAAATCTATCCAATGCCACATCATCACAAGAATTGTCACAATTTAAAAATAAATGTGACAATCATTGTTGGAACCTTACATTACATTACAATTTTTTCAACGTCACATTGCAACACTACAATAGGGCTTCGTATTGTGATGTTTGCATGCTAAAAAAATCAATCCAATGTTGGATTGTGACAAACATTTTTGCAATATGACAATTAATTTGATACTCATGAGTCATTGTTGCAATGCTACATTACATTACAATCTCTTTAATGTCGTCTCTCAACATTATAAAATTAGGGCTTATTAATCCCTTAGGTCTATAATACTAATCCCTTAGGTTCATTGATTCTTTTGGTTTCTAATGTTAATCCATTGGGTTTAAAATCCCTATGGTTTATAATATGTATCCCTTTACGAACAATAATTATAAAAATTATTAATTAATAAAAATTATAATTATTGATATATTAATTAATAATTTATATTTAATGATAATTGATAATTAATCATTTTTAATTATTAATTATTAATTATTAATATTAATATTAATATTTTTTATTAATTAATAGTACTCAAATATAAAAAAAATATTATTTTTAATTATTAATTATTTTTATTTTTATTAATTAGTTGATTAATAGTAATTAATTATTAATTATTAATATTAATATTAATATTTTTTATTAATTAATAGTACTCAAATATAAAAAAAAAAATATATTATTTTTAATTATTAATTATTTTTATTTTTATTAATTATTTGATTAATAGTAGTTAATTTTATTAATCAAAAGTATCTATCTGTTCTAACTAGCTCAAAGAAGAAAATTAATATAGCTAAGATTAGAACGAACTCTCATGAGCTCCATAGTGAAATAGGTCGTTGGACAGTTCCTAAAACACCATGGATGGAAAGGATCTGCCATCTCTATGAGAATATGAACATCGAGGATGAAAATCACTTCCTCTTAGAGTGTCCGGCGTACAACCACATTAGAGCTCAATTTCATAATCTTTGTTGCAATACTAACCTTCCTAGACTTTTAAGATGTTGAAATTATAGTGAGCTCGGGAGGCTTCTCTCCAAGCTTTTTGAGCATAGGAATAAAATCTTAAATCAAACTAAATAACTCTTTTCTTTAGGTCTGATAGACCAAATATTGGTCTCAGTGGACGTTAACCACCATCACCATCATCATCATCATCAGTAATTAATACTAAAAATAAGAATAGTAATATATAATTTATAATTACTATTAAAATTATTAATGTCAATATTAATAAATAAATAATAATAAATGTGGTCGATATACTATGAGATTTTATCAACTATACTTATTAATATTTTTATGTGTGATTAATATAAAAAATATATAACAATATTTATTAAAGTGATTGTACTAATTTATATGTATAAAATTATTGATATTGAATAGAATACAAACCAAATTTTTATGTACAATATTTTCTAATTTTTAATTAAATCCAATTTTTCATATAGACATAACTAAATATCTTTATCTCGATTACAAATTCAAGAAATATCTCGAATTCAACACCAATAACTAAATAGATTGTTTGTTTGAGCTCATTGATGTAAATAAGATTCTGAAATATTGTTACATGCATCTACAATCCAGATAAGTTCACCTAGCCATCAATCTAGATAAACTCATCAAATCAATATTTTTATAAAGTTAAAAATAATCCAACATATTTATTACACTGAAGGTGTTATCTATTGTGGAGTTTTTCGTAGCGACACTGTACAGATTCGTCGTTCCTGACAGAATTTGAACAGTGTTGTGCTACGTCATGATTCGCTGTACGCTTTGGTAACCACCGACGCCAAGAAGCGGATCATTGTAGGAGCTGATGACTTCGGCTGCACGCTCAAGGCCCCCTGCCATCCTCTTGCGCTCTCTGTTCATTAAGCAAAACGAGAAACTTCTAGGATGTGGATATCATGCCCGGGGGGACCATCAGCCTGGGGGACGTTTCGCGCGATGGATGCGATCAAGGAGATCCCGTGTTTAGCAACCGCAACAGTATTTTCAGTGGGAGCATTGACGACTAGGCACCCAAACTCAGTGGCTTCCTGCAGATCCAAATTGTCTATACCCACACCCGCTCTTCCGACAACCTTGAGCCTCCCACGAGAGCGTCGCAGAGCGAGATCTTTGTGTAGAGTTCCTCCTGCGATAAATTGTGTTGAGATTGCAAGAAGATGATGAGCTTAGTGGAAAGAAGTCATCTTCACTAAGTGGGTCCGCAGGATATTTTTGGTGCAAAGTCTATTTTTAGACATATGGATCATGTTCTATGAGTTGCAGGATGTTATTTGTGGATGGTTGGTCAAGTCGGGAAAAATAGATGGACTTATATTTTCAGACATATTGGGCAGAATCTATTTTTAGAATGCCAGTCTAAAAATAGATATGTCGAATATTATTAGCTCATAATAATATTTGGACTATAAACATTTTCTTATTCTCTTGGAGCACTTCAGTTAAGTGCACAGATGTGGCACAGGAGCTGACAGAAGGAATTACACTGTTCCTGAGCGTTAAGTGGAGCTATTACATGAAGACTTCAGTTAGAACTCATGTGAGAGAGTTTGGTGGAGTTGATTGAGGAATTTAGTGGAGTTGTATTCAGTTTAACTAATCTAAACATAGTTGAGCTAGTTGTATCTAGTCTAACCGATTGATACACTAGTGTGAGTTGTGTGAATTAATTATTAATTAATTCACTAATTATAAACTCATTAATCAACTAAAGAATAAATCAGTTAACTTCAATGCATGGACAGTTTCAGTGGAGACCAGTGAAGAGATAGGTGAAAGAGCAGTGTGACTATCAGTTGTGACTATATTGTTGCATGATTTGCAACAACCAGTGATTGGAGATGCCAATGAGATCATGCAATATTGCTGTGTGGTTCGGGTTATTTATGAGCCTAGTCTCTTCAGCCTCCTCGATTATGTCTGCCACCCATTCCTCAGGTGGAGTAGATTGGAGCATGTGTTTTGTATGATCTGAGCTTGTGTAGTGTGTAACAATTGGAGATTGTACTGAGATCTTGTGAGGAGTTTTTAAAATGATTGTTACATGATCTCTATGACATATAATATACAGATAGTTGGGGGTTTTCAGCTTTAAGCTTTCCCATGAAATACTGTGTTCATATGTGTGATTGTTAATGGTTTTAATGTGCGCATGTGATTGTTTTTATTTCCGCAATTAATGATCAATGGTAGAAGAGATTCTGTATTGTGCATGAAGTTAAAATAGTGTGTGATCAGGAGAATATCGGTGAATAATATATCAATTATTAAAATTTCTACAAATTGTAGGAGTAGTCCACATTGGCCTCGCTTCGAAGCAGCTCCAGACCGCCTTCCCCCAACTTCTCACCAAAACCTGTCACCAAAGACATCAAGAACACTCGCTATGATGTGACTAAACGAGAAACATTTTTGCAAGGTATTAACGGTGTGTTTTGCAGGGTTTTCCCTAGGAACGCAGAGGAAAGGCGACGAGGCAATTGCAGAGTTGATTTGGGAGAATACGACATGGGTTTGAATGGGGAAAAAGCGTTTGAATTGTGGTATTAGATTTGTGCAATGGAGAGTCCCCAAAGCCCATTTCCATCACCATTGCCAAAATCGTCCTATAATCACTGGCCGACAGCTTCCCACAAGAGTCAACCCTTCAACGTGAAGGATGACTAGATTCATATATTTACACTCGAAATGTCTTTATTGTGGAATTAGGTGAACACATTGTTCACTATAACCAATAGCGACACCTAATTTCTCGTCCTCCGACAAACAAAAAATTTAACATGTGACATTGAATTTCTCCTTTTCCATCTATTAGTGACTATGGTAGCACCTCTAAACTCAAAGAAATTCGTGCAAACTCATTTGGCAGCATCCTTGGCTTTTCAGGCTAGGAATTTGGTGTAGTATTATGCATGTCTGGGCGCAGAGATGTGAGTGGATTTGATCTCCCAATGTTTGCTACCATTATAACTCTCCTCCCTCTTAAACGAAATCAATTGCAGCAGTTTATTGCTCTTAGAATCCATTGTAGAGGAGGTGCGCGCATTTATATGCTTGTTCTTATCAGACTCGCTTTCCGGTGCTCGATCTCATGTTTCGGGCCGGCCGACTTCCTTGCCTCCATTCCCATGCATGGTAGACGAAGCAACTGAAGGCATTGTGACCTTGGCACCCATGATGTTGGTCCAAGTAAATGTAGCTTTTGGAAAAAATTCGTGGAACTATCTTCCAGGATTGTCCACGAAAAGTTCTAAGAGAATATAATCAAGTATTTCCGTGTCAAGATGTGCTAATGCATGCTCTAGAGAATAATGAAAATTTAGACTCGTAGAGGCCACTGCAAGACACCACACAAGCTCCTGGGATTATGTATGAGGGGGATTAGTCTTTTTGAAACATGAACGTTATGGGAACTTCAATCCAACAACAAAATTGCAGGAAACAAATCTCACTTACAGAATCAAATTCAAATACACATATATACTACAAACTAATAGCCGGCATAGGTTATAAGCGTTTTGGATGGAATTTTTTTTTTTTTTTTCATGAATTTTAAGTTCTATATCTTGAAATCTTCTTAAGATTGTTTGATTTTTTTATTATCATATTTTAAAATTATCACAAAATCCACCTAAGTCAACATAAAAAAATATATTTGCTAAAATTGAAAATACAGCATGCAAATATGTTTGATCCTTGAAGGAAGCTACTTTGATATTGAAGCATTTCATTTGGTAAACCTGATATTGTTGTTAAGAAGGTGACAAAATCTCTTGTGAGTAAGTTGTTTATTATCATTAAATATATATTATTTCAATATCCTTATTTATTGTTTCTAGAAATTTGATCATTTAAATAAACTCTTAGATTGCTAAAAGCTGTAATTTTTTAGGAATGTTTTGTATTTTTTTATTTATTTAAATTCATGACATGGTTCTTTTACATTTATCTAAAATAAGCTTTTAGTTATCTTTTTAATCTATGATATGCTTCTTTATATTAAAATTAAACAAATTTTTAGCCCATCAAAAACATATTTACTATATGGTTAAAGGATGATTTTTAAGCCAAAGGCTTTTTATTATGAAGTTTATATTCATGACACTGTTCAGATTCGTCGTTCCTGGCAGAATCTGAAGAGTGTCCTTTAAATGAAAAAAATACCGCATGATCATATCTGAAAGAATGCATGAAATCCCTTGAAACCACATGAGATTTGAAAGTCATGGACACATCATAAGTTACGCCTCATCCACCACAACTAAGTTGCTTATGGTTCTCCTTACAATTTTATGCCATTTTCCTATTATTATTTCAAGCCCTTCATGCATAGCACTGTTGCATTCAAGACAATGATTTTCCCAAATCTTTTATTCCGTCGGTGTACTTTTGCACCCTTTAGGGGCAAATGGCTAGTATATTTTGGTTTATATAACACTGTTATAATTAAAATGTAAAGAAATGACGAGCTTTGGAAGTATCATGAGAAAATGATAATTTTATGTTTCTAAGAGTGTTTTATATCAAAGTGACAGAAAGAATCTGATTGGTTGCCAATTTGAAATAATATGAACGCTCCATTTAACAAGTAAAACAAAATAACACTTAAACCTGTGTTGTTCAGCTTCATAGAAAAAAAATAGTTTCAGTAGGTCATAGCAAGGGAATATTTTCAGATTGTGACAGAGAAGTTCAGTAAATAACTGTATCATAAAACAGCGTGACAATGTTAAGATGTCACAACAGATTGTTGCTATAAAGATAGTTGCTATAAAGAATGGAACCGCCAAAATAAATTGAGTAACTCTCTCACAACAAAGGAGGCGGCATTTGTTCGTTTTTCCATGAATCGATGACTGAGAGGAGGGTTGAGTGTCCAGGATTTTGAATAACTGATCAGATGGGGATGAAACCTCAGCCTTACCAACTGCGTTACTATTTAATTAAATATAGAAGAGATTCTTATATTTCCATGGAATCAAAAAATTAAAAATTGCCGGAATCTGCAACGAACATAAGTTCAGCACGCCAGTACTAAATTATTGATTCAATTAGATTAGGCTTTGACGTATGCAACTACGTTGAAATATGACCAATTTTTTAAATACAGGTCTTACTAAATTGTTAATTAAATTAAATTGGATTTTGACACCTGCAACTACCTTGAAATATGGAAAACTAATATATTTATAATCAGAGATTAGATTCCCCGCATGCTCTTTCACCGAAAAGACGTGCTCATAATAAATACGTGAACAAATATTAAAATATTTATTTGTGCAAAACACGTTTCTATACAATGGATAAGACTTGCACGATACGTTTATATATTTAATACAAATTATATTTATTTTGATGTTATATCTAAAAATAAATAAACAAACAACAAGAAACTCTACATTTGTCGAAAACTTTAACGTATTTTGCATAGGGATAATGTTCTAATATAGTTCAAATGTTATTTTTATGTCATTGTTTTGAAAATATCACTTTAATTCACATAGTTCATGTTTGAAAATGTTTGAATTTGATTCGATTTAGAATATATATGATGATGATGATGGTGGTTAAGGTTCACAGAGACCAATTTTTGGTCTATCGGACCTAAAGAAAAGAGTTATTTAATTTGATTAAAGATTTTATTCCTATGTTTAAAAGGCTTGGAGAGAAGCCTCCCGAGCTCACTATAATTTTGACATCTTAAAAGGCTAGGAAGGTCAGTGTTGCAACAAAGATTGTGAAAATGAGCTCTAATGTGGTTGTACGCGGGGCACTCTAAGAGGAAGTGATTTTCATCCTCGATGTTCTTATTCTCACAGAGATGGCAGATCCTTTCCATCCATGGTGTTTTAGGAACTGTCCAACGACCTGTTCCACTATGGAGCTCATGAGAGTTCGTTTTAATCTTGGCTATATTAATTTTCTTCTTTGAGCTAGTTAAAACAGAGAGAGAGAGACACACACACATAATTATTTAATGAAATCTAATTATTATTATTATTAAAAATAGAATATATTATTTAATTCAAAAATTTAAAATTATTTATATTTTTATAAAATTAAAGAGAATTTTTTTTATAAAATCTATAAAAAAAATTAAAATTTAAAAATACCATAGGAATACAACTACTACTTTAAGAATTGCAAAGTAAATAGAAAATATCTATCGAATTTCAAAATTCAAAAGGAAATCAATAATGTTATATATATATATATATATATATATATATATATATATATATATATATATATATATATATATATATATATATATATATATATATATTGATTAATAAATAGAAAATACATATAAACAACTTAATTCTAACATAATCTAATTATTATTATTGTTATTGAAATCTAAAAAATAAGTAGAACATATATTTTAACTTCAAATTTTAAAATTATCTATATTTCTGTAAAGTCAAATATTTATAGCTGATAAAAGAAATTTATAAAATCTAAAATATGATCAAAATTAAAAGTAAAAATTAAAATTAAAATATATTATAGGAGTTTAAAAGTTTAGAAGTTGTAATATAAATAAAACATATTTATTAAATTTGAAAAATTTAAAAGGAAATCTATAATATCAAAAAATATCAAATAGTTTCAATCTAAGGTGTTTCAAAAAATTTAAAACATAGTCAAAATCTCTATTTTTATAACCTACTTATAAAAACATAAAACACTATATCATTAAGAGCACATGGGCTACGAATGGTAGAAGTTTGATCATCAAACCCATTAATAAGTTCAACTCTATCATCACTAGGTTCATCTAGTGAGTTGCCGTCACTACCAATATCATTATCATCACTAGGCTCATCTAGTGAGTCACCATAACTACCAATATCATCTTCTTTTGCACTTAAAATAGCCTAAAAGAATAGGTCGAGAGGAACTAAATGAATCTTTGACCACATTCCTCAAGGCTAATTGAAAATTATTGTTAATATGAGCAATGTCTTCCAACATTGAGGATAGTAATTTGTTTCTTTTCTTTGATTGTAAATGCTTGAAACTACTCAATTCCTTTGACAAACATGCCTTTGATCCCGAGCTCAAAACATAAATTGCAAAATGTTGTAATTGAGGTTTTTGCGATCTATAAAAATATCACCATCTCCTTGGAAGAGTATTGGGCCTATTCTCTATGGTAGAAGCACTTCCAAATATTTGCTCTTCTAAACTCTAATATCAAAGTTGCTTTCTAAGCCTCCTAACTTCTTCTAGATACAGAGTGAGTCATTCAATAGTTGTGTAGAGTCTACTTGTGATTTCTACATCATAATTTCTTTTTATCCCAAAAATCATAAGATCTAAATAACAATATTTTGCATATAAATGAGTTATGCAACATATTCCATCCTTTTACATCTTATATATCCATGTATTCAATTTCCACATTCTTCAAGTATTTTGCAATAGCTTCCTTACTATGATCCATGCCCTCATTATCAAAACCCACAAAATTGTTGTTGCTATAAACCATGTGAATCATATCAATAATTGGTTCACATATTTTTAGAACATTCACAACACATTTCCAATTTTTTTTTCTTAAAATGATCTGTTCAAAATCCTTCCCTTTAGCTTCCTTTGAAAAGTGAGAGTTTTGTTAGAAACACTCAGAGGTGGTGAATTAATATTTCTTAGAAATCAATAACCTATTAATCTTTTTTAGAGAATTAATTTATATTCAACATTAATTCAACATAAAAAAGCAATATCTAGTAGAAACCAAAATTTTAAGGTCGAAAACCTGCTCTGGCAGAAAATACCATTAAATGATTTTTCAATAATTTTGTGACTACATAAAATGCTTTAGCTCCAACTGAAAAGGGAAGCTTCAACTCCCTAGCACTCTAGAAAAGTGTTCAATTTTCCAAGTCCAATAGGAAGGATGCTCCAACTTGCCCTAGCACCACCTTACCACCCTGAAGTGTTTTTAGGCTCCAACCTGAAGAAGACTTCAACCACCTACCTAGCACCACCCAACCACCCTGAAAATAACAATAAATTTGATATCCTAATGTGGAATCTCTTTCTATGGACAACGGTCCACTTACAATAAATCAACTTCTGCGATTTTATGTGGCTCTTGTACCAAGGAAATGACCCACTTACACTGATTAACAACAAACCTCTTTTTTATATACACCTCAAATGTAAAATAATCTTTAGAAAATGACACTCTTACCATTGAATTGTGATACACATACCTTTGTTGTTGCTTCATTTTTCAATATTCTGTAACTTGATTTTTCTGTGCAAATCCTTAAGCCCTAATTGTACCTTTAGTGTACTGTAAAACACTCTCACTAAAAAATGTTTCTAGAGAAGGAATATGGCAGTGAAACTTCCAACAAGTAGCCTTTTTCAAAACCCTAAATGATGAAACCTTGTTTCACTTCAAATCCTTGCTGCATAAACACTTGTTTACAATTTGGAAATATTGATGTTATTTCTTGTAGATGCCATCTGTAGTATTGAATAATTTAATTAATGAAGTAGCTCAATAAAAAACTATCTCCTAGATCATGCTATGAATAAAATTCTTATTCCAAGCTTATTGACATCATATGTATACACCGTCTTAAAAAAAATATCTTTGTTCAATGAAAATTTTACCCAAACAACACAATGTTACTTCAATCCAACTTGCATAGCTAAATTCTTCAGGTCGACTTGATTAGCCTTGCCGGGATCTACCAATATGTGCATAAAATGATTATAGAAAATTATTGATTTTTCCACTGTTATGTAATTTGGAAGATTCGTTTTATTATATAGGTCGTATACAAAGTTGATTTGAATTATCAATCAATGGTTGGAGATAGCCTTCATATACTTTACAACTACTTCAAATTTCTATATAAGTTCTATAGATGATTCTCTTGCTACTAGATTGCAACTTGCAAATAGTCCTTAATATGCCACATATACTAGCATATTCCTCGACCATCCATGATATATTATACCTCCTTCAACTAACCACAAACATTAGGGGAATTTTGAGGTATAAAATGGGTCTCCTAAGGAAATTATAAAATAATAGTGAAAATAATAAGATAACTTATATTACATCATCAAATTTTAGAGGGAAAAAAGGAAAATCTATTTTTTCAACTGGTATTTTCAACTTATCTCCCTATGAGTTTATTCGAATTCTGATTAGAAACAATCATTGGGTGTAGAATTTGATTCCTCTTCCAAGGAGTACACATCTTGTATACTTTCGATGGACCATACCACATGAAAAATGAGAAATACATGAAAAAAGTGGTTGCAATCACTTTTTTTGATGTATTTCTCATTTTTCGTGTAGCAAGTTCCATCGATAGTATGCAACATGGGTATTCCTTGGATGAGGAATTAAATTTTGCATCCAACGGGTACTCCCGGTTGAAATTTGAGTAAAACCTTAGGGAGATAAGTTGAAAAAGTAGTTTTATTATTTTATTATTTTCTAATATTTTTACTTTTTTACTCCAAAAATGGTGAACCATCCCCCATGGTTGGCATCATCATCTTGAATCCTATTATTTCTTATAAAATTTATTTTTGTTGTACATTTTTCTTAGGAGGCCCATTTTAGACCTCAAAATTCCCCTAATGAATGTAAAAATGCCATAGACAAAAGTCATTGTTCTATCGGTCCTCACGTTTGAGGTCTCATAAGCTGAAAATCTCTAAAATAAACCATTGAAATTTGGATGGAACAATATAGATCGATGTTAAGTGATGATGGTTTACCTAAATGTGCTTTGGATCGTTTCTATTAAATTTAGATAACCATGGTGTTTTATGCTTGATGCACTTTTACTTCAATCTTTCTTAGGTAATAGCAATCGCATAAACATGAAAGTAAAATGTTGATAAAACACAATAATAGATCAATAGAAGACAAGCCAAATATAGATCAGATTTACAATTCCTTTTTTCCAGCAAAGATACGAGATATTGTTGTGTTACGAAGTCAGCAAGATGCTTCAACCAGCAAAGTCTTTCTCGGCCAGCCACTCCTTCATGTGTCACACCCATAGTCCTCAAAGAAATCTCATCACAAGTCAACGCTAGTCAATCAAAGGACAGTGAAAAAAATTCAACGCATGCAGCAGTAGAAAAGTCAATGCAACAAATTAGGGCTTTGATCAAACAACCAGAATTCCTCGATTTTAGTGCCTGGCTGTACGGTCTCCTAAAATCATATTTTTGGCAAAATTTGGAGGTCAAATGACCAAGGGTTGACCATGGTCAACGCTAGTCAAAACTACATCAAAAAGCCCTAGACAGATCCGTAGAAAACAATAGCTTCGCTCCACACGTGTGAGGGGAAGAAGGCCTCCAAAGGCTATCGAACCAATCAGATCACAATGAGGGAATGTGTGATGAGTTGATGATGAAATGACCTCCAAGTCTCTCCAATTTATATCCATCAATGAGGGTGTGTGACACATCTATTAGGCATGTGAGCCAACATTAAAATTTTGGCCGACCTTGCACATGTGGAAAATAAATTCAAAATAAATGTTCTTCTCATCCGATCAAGATGATATTTAGATCAATCTTGCACCTCTCTGAAAGAGGAATCCAACAAAAATATGACCATTGTCATATGAGCAGTGCAACATGGATTTTGGACCTAGTTTGCCAGAATTAACACTCCCTCTCAACTAGGGAGAACTCCATCTGTCCACAAGTGCCATCCATTAGTACCAACATGTACTTTCACCAAACATCGTGCATCATCTTGCCGTAACTTGCTTTGCTGGCTCTTTATTTCAGATAGACAAAAGATGAGTCACAAAGACATCACACACAGCTGAACTAAAGTCAGCTTAGAGGTAAAAACATCTCTTGGACTCAAAAGAGTCTCCTACTAACCTGAAGTTAGTTTATTGACCCGAAGTCAGTTTAGAGGTAAAAACCTCATCATACTTGATCCCAAATCAAGGTGTTGGACATGTTCCATCCTAGACATAGAGAGTAGGGAAATATCTGATGCGTCCATCGGTATTTCTATTGGTCTCTATCTATATCTCCCACCTCATTGGCCAAATGAGAGGTACTTCCCATGAGTCTGAAACTCCATGAGTAGGATGCGTGCAGGGCACAAATCAAAGAGAGGTTAACCAACTCAATATCATAATGATGGGGCTGAAGCACAACATGGTTCAGCAAGCCTAGCCCTGTATTTGTTTATAGCTCCAAGAAGCTATACCTAAGCCCCCTGGAGCTCGTAGAGCTCCTAGTCCAACTAAATCATGACCCTCAGAATAGGGTCTTTCCATGATTCCAAGCTTCTCACGGAAGGTGAGAAACTTGAACTTCCTCAGGGGCTTCATGAGAATATCCATGACCTGCTCATCAGTTCGTATATGATCAAGCCTTACGACGCCTCGCTGTACCATATCCCGGATAAAGTGGTACCTAATATCAATATGCTTGGATCGGTCGTGGAACACGAGATTCTTAGAAAGAAGAATCCCACTCTAGTTATCACAAGGATAATGGTGGTATATAGCACATGCCCAAACAACTCACTGAAGAGATTTCACAACCAAACAGCTTCATAACAGGCCATACTCGCTGTAATGTATTCGAACTCAGTGGTACTCGAAGCCACCGACTTATACTTCCTACTCATCCAATATATTGAAGTAGAACCCAAGGTGAAGCAACATCCAGATGTGCTCTTATGATCCACCACACTACCAGCCCAATCGGCATCAGTATACCTATGGAGTCTCAAAATCTCGGTAGTGTATCTTAGCCCATGGTTGATTGTGCCCCGAAGATATCTCAACATATTCTTGGGACCAATCTCGTGAATGTGATGAGGATCAACCATATGTTGACTCAAAGTGTTCACTGCAAAACATACGTCTAGACTGGAGTTCACTAAGAACATCAGGGCCCTCACGAGTTGTCGATACTTGGCAGGATTTGCTAGCACAAGCCCATCAACGTTTCCACTCAACTTCTTAAAGTTGAGTTCCATCCGTGTCAACACAGACTTACAATCCACCATACCAAATCTCTCCACTACCTTCACGACATATTTTCCTTGAGAAAGGAAAATCTCGCTTGGCCTCTGCCAGATCTCCAAGCCTAGGAAGTAATGCATTAGTCCTAGGTCTTTCATCTCAAAATCATATGCTATCTCTCTCTTACACTGATGAATGAGAGGGTGAGCACCTGTCAGGAAGATATCATCCACATAGAGAACCAAAATGAGAGGCCTTTCTCTATCAACCTTAAAATAAAGGTTCGGATCAACATTACTTCGAGTGAAGCCCAACTTCATCAAGTAGCTATCTATCCTCTCGTACCAAGCCCCAGGGGATCGATTCAACACATAGAGGGATTTATTCAACCTGTATTCATGGGTGTCTCTATCTCGGACTTCGAACCCCAGAGGTTGCTCCACATACACCTCTTTATAGATCCATGCAAAAAAATGGTCTTCACATCCATCTGATGTAGAATCCATCCTTGCATAGTAGCAAGGGAAATAATAGATCAGATGGTGGTATAGCGAGCCATAGGTGAAAATATATCATCATAATCTATTCCTTCCTTTTGAGAGAAGCCTCAGGCAACAAATCTTGCCTTGAACTTTTCAGCACTTCCATCAGATCCATGCTTGATCTTATAGAGCTATTTCGAGGTGACAACATATTTGCCCTCCGATCTTAGGACCACTTCCTAGACATCATTTTTCATAATGGACTCATATTATTCCTACATAGCATCCTTCCAAACTTGACTCTTTACGGCTTCTTCAAATTTTCGAGGCTCAGACTGTACTATTGCACTCATGGCTACTAGATACCCTTGGTATATCTTCGGCTTCTTGGTTTCATGGAATGTCCCTCTTGGGGCAATATGTCTCTCGACATCTTCGAGAGTATCCCTAAGCCAAAATCGGGCATCAGGTCATCCTTTGGCTCTTCCAGCTTCCCCGATTCTTCATCTTCTTTGTATTCCTTGAAGCTAGGAAGTTTTCTCACTTTCTTAAGGGCATCACCTTCATAGAAGGTGACATCGTGGCATATATCCTCTTCTCTTTGACCAAGCACATAGATTCTATATGCCTTCGAATTTTCAGTGTAGCCCACAAACATTCCCTTCTTTCCATAAACATCCAACTTGCTCCTCTTTTCTTTCGGCACATGAAAGTAAATAGGACAACTAAAAACTTTAAAATGAGAAACATCAGGTTTCTTACTAGAAAATACTTCTTCTGGAGTTTTGGAATCTAGAGCGGAATGTGGGCATCTATTTTGAACATACACAATAGTGTTCACAACTTCTCCTCATAGAAACTTTGGAAGACCTTGGTCACATAGCATGGTGTGGGAAGCTTCCACATTCGTCTTGTTCTTTCTTTCAGCAACACCATTTTTCTCAGGAGTGTATGCAGTTGTGGTCTCCCTCGTAATGCCAGCTTCTCTAAAAAAGTCATTAAACTCATTTGACTCATACTCGGTCCCATTGTCAGTCCTTAAAACTTTGATTTTCTTCTTAGTTTGATTTTCCACCAAGGCCTTGAAGGTACGGAACCATTTGAATTCTTTCTCCTTCTTCTTCAAAAAATATATCCATGTCTTGTGGGATAAATCATCTGTAAAAGTCATGTAATAGGAAAATCCTCCCAAGGATGTCATAGGAAGCATACCAGATAATTCAGAATGCATCAAATGCAAGATATCAGTTGTCTTTGTGACACTTGAGGCAATGGTCCCCTTGTATGCTTACCTTAGGCACAACCCTAACATATACCTTCATGATCATCTCTAAATTCGGGCATCCCTTTCACCACTTTCCTTGCTTCGAGAAGGGCTTTTTAATGAAGGTGAGGAAACCTTCGGTGCCATAACTCTATTTGAAGAGTTGTATCAGATGTCATAGCCCCCAATGTAGTTCCTCCAATCCGGTAGAGAATATCAACTCTAAAAACAATAGAAAGAGCTTCCATGAAGTTCTTCTTCCAGATAAGTACCTTTCCATCAATGAATGCCACCTTGAACCCTTTGTCTTCCATTGCTGAGATGGACACAAGCTTCTTCTTCAAATCAGGTACATAAAACACATATTGTAATCGGAGGACTTGACCTTGAGATAGATGGAGGGTCACAGTCCCTGTCCCTTTCGCGAGATAGGTGGCATTATATCCAAGGATAATTTCCAGATTAGTATCCTTCTCAACCAACTTAGAAAGGGCTTCTTTATAAACAATGAGGTGCCTTGAGGCACCACTATCAATCAACTAGACATCCATGGTGTCAGGTGGAGATACAGAAGAGATGGAAAATAGAATAATAAATTCATTTCTCTTATTATCAACAACATTAGACTCATCGTACCTATTATTTCTTGACCTCTTGAAAGGCTGCCCATTTCCACTACGATCAGAGGGAGCCTTCCTTTTTCCTTGGAACCTGTTGTTCCTGCCATGCCTTCTCGAGTTGTTGTTGTCATCATCCCTGGGAGAGTCCCTTCTATTAGGGCACTCTCTTGCATAGTGACCAGACTTGTTACGAGTATAACATCTTCCCTTCCTTCCTTTGGGCCCCGCTCTACCATGATTTTGATTTCTCGGGCCACCATGGTTCTTCTTATTTGCATGAGTAGCAAAGGCAGCATGGTCACTTCTATTACCATTAGAGGCATACTCCATCATTCTTGTTTCCTCTTGAGTGAATCTCGTCAATATTTCATCAAAATCAGGAATCACATTATTATTAAGAATAGTGGTATTGAATACATGCCAATCACGGGGGAGACCTCCAAGTGCAATAAGAACAATCTCTTTATGAGATATTGCTTCCCCAATAGCTAGGAGGTTATTCCTAATTTTAGTGAGCCTCATAAAAGATGATTGAATAGATTCATCCTTACCCTTATTGATATTCTTCAATTGATTCTTGAAGAAGAGGATTTGATTAGCATTGCTAGCCCTAAAAATGCTCACCATCTTATCATACATCTCCTTAGATGTCTTCAAATCATAAATGTAAGCAACAAAGTGCTTATGAACATAATCCCGGATAATCATATTTGCTTTGATTTCCCCTTTTCTGTATTGTCTTCGTGGCAACAACCACATTTGATGGAGGCTCTTGAATTTTCCCCTGTACATAGTCCATGACATCTTGATCTTCTAGCACCAAATCCAAGGACATCTTCCATGCATGATAATAAGAATTATCAGTCAATTTATCATTAGCCTTGAAACCCTTATAGGTTGAGGAGGCCATTTGTCCTTGATGGGATTTCTTCCTTCAGAGATTGCTTCTAACACCAGCTTGGACTCTTGGGCTTTGTCTTCACCTCATCTCTGATTCCATGTTAAATTTTGATAACCATGGTGTTCTATGCTTGATGCACTTTTACTTCAATCTTTTTTAGGCCCGATACAAAATAGAAATCACATAAACATGAATGTAAAATGCTGATAGAACACAATAATAGATCAATAGAAGACAAGCCAAATATAGATCATATTTTAAATTCCTTTTGTCCAGCAAAGATATGAGATATTGTTGCGTTACGACAGTCAGTAGGATGCTTCAACTAGAAAAGTCTTTCTCGGCCAGCCACTCCTTTATGTGTCACACCCACAACCCTCAAAGATAGCTCATCACAGTCAACACTAGTCAACCCAAGGAAAATGTAGAGAAGTCAACGCAACCAATTAGAGCTTCGGTCAAACAGCCCAAAATTCCTCGATTTTAGTGTACAACTGTACGACCTCCTAAAATCATATATTTGGGAGAAGTTGGAGGTCAAACGACCAAGGGTTGACCACAGTCAACACTGGTCAACACTGCAACTAAAATCCCTAGACAGATCTGTAGAAAATAGCAGCTTCACTCCACACGTGTGAGGGGAAAAAGGCGTCCAAAGGCTATCGAACCAATCAGATCACACAGAGAAAATGTTTGATGAGTTGATGATGAAATGAACTCCAAGTCTCTCCAATTTATATCCATCAATGAGGGTGTGTGACACATCTATTAGGCATGTGAGCCTACATTACAAATCTGGCCAACCTTGCACATGTGGAAAATAAATTCAAAATAAATGTTCTGCTTATCCGATCAAGATGATCTTTAGATCAATCTTGTACCTCTCCGAAAGAGGAATCCAACAAAAATATGACCATTGTCATATGAGCAGTGCAACATGGAGTTTGGACATAGTTTCCCAAAATTAACAATTTAAGATTCAGTGCCACAAATGATCTATGTGTTGGAAATACTGAGAGGGGGATGAATCAACATTTCTTATAAATTAGTATACTTTTAATTTCATGGACAATTAATTATTATTGGTATCAAATAAGCATAAATATCATCAACGCCATTCAACAATTCATAACAAATAAAGACAATAGACACAAATTTTTTTAGGTGGAAACCCCTCGAGGAAAAAAACAATAAAAAAATTCTTAATATTTATGTTTAAAATATTTACATCAAGTTTTTTGCTCCAACTGAAGGAGGTTCCAACCCCCTGATTTATAGGCTCCATCCTTTAGGAGACTCCACTCTCCTTCCTTGCAACACCCAACTACCTTCATCAACTAGCAGACCACGTTTCACAATTTTTAGACTCAATCCACCTGTGCCCAATATCAATATTGTAATAGAAGAAACTGTCAATCAATTCTGCCTCTACTCAATCTACACATCAAACCCTAGTTTTCAATGTCAATATAGTACTTCAACTTTCACAATTAAAACCCTAGATCCATAACTATAACCAACATTGTTTGTCGTATAGATATATATGTCAATAATTCTAGTATAAGTATGTCCAAACCACTAGCACAACGGCCTGCACCGTATCTACTCTGGCATCATGGTCTTGTAATATTATCACTACTCTCACAGTTTACTTGTACCCACGAGCACAAACTTAGATGCCACCAATTTGTCTTGTGCCTAGCCTTACACTATCTCAACTATTGCAATCCCTCTCTATTGTCTCAAACTCTAATTTTCATATCTTCAATATGCAAGTGAGCAACCAAACCACCAACAACCTTGCAATATCATTGTCACAACAAGCAAACACTATCATCACTACTTCAACAAGGTTCTTACGTTAGCTTTGATCTCAATAGTTATTTGGACTTTTGATTTGGATCAATAATGCTTTGAAAACCCACAAAAACAAAAACCTATAATAAATTAATTGTTCTACATCAAGTACCTTATACAACTTATACAAGTGGCTGGTATTACAAAATTCCCACTAATAATGTGACATATTGAAACTCATAGTGACCACACTAAACCATATTACAAATTGAATGCTCTACCAAAGAGGCTTTTCGAGTGCCACATTATGGTACTAGTCACCACCAATTTCTAATTAAGCAACAAAATGAAACGTTAAAACAAAGAGAAAATTTGCATGCTTTGGTCCTTGGGATATTTGTCAATCGAACTTAGTATCTTTGGTAATGGAATATGGGACCACCAACAAGTGAATAGAACAATAAAGTTTCAAGTATTGTTTTTCTAATTAATACATATATTAGATCCAATTAGTTGTGGACCCTACCTCAGATATTAGTCAGCAACCCACTTTCTGACACTACATAGGATATTCGATCTAGAGAGTCCATGTAAGAAAGGGTGATTTGGCCTGGCACGTTGACAAGAATTGAGCTTTCATTTAAGTTTTTAAAACTGCCACCTGTACAATGTGTTCACGGTGTCATGGAGCACTTCACCATGGTCGTGGCATATTTAGTTCCAGATGGATGATATTGTTGTCAGATTTATTGACTCACCATAAATCATACGCTAGCAACCCACTTTCATATCTATGGCCTGTATACATTGTTATGTTTACATCTGCAGCTCAAATCACTGTGCGATTTGCTTCAGAAATCATTTTTAGTTCTTGGACCGTAAAAAAACAAGTTAGTTTCCATTAATAGATCTGTGAACGAGTTCCTACGAGATGCCAGCACTGCATGTCAACAAGTTTCGGTTAAAATTCCAATTCCTAAATAATGTCTGCACAGATGATGATCCGCTTAACAACAAGATCGCAGAGTCTAGAGCATAGAGACAGACTGAAACTTTTCGATAGTGCACCACTTCTCTAGCATTTACATTTAGATGGAAAAAAGATTCACAGGTCAAAATTATGTAGTCTTTAACTTGCACAGGAGTCTTATCTAATTAGTGACCAACCCATATCATAGAACCCAGAATGCGTGTGCCTAAAATTGTTAAAATAGCCCTTTGAAACAATAAATTAATACACAGTCAATATTAGTCAATGAATCATATGAGAACAAACCTTTTGCTCAGAATTTTAGCCTCTCCACAAGATCAGTGATGATTGTTTAAGAGCCGTAGAGAGTCCTTGTGTTAGCAGCTTATGAATTTACTGAAATGATCAACGCATAAATTACATGCCACATCTTTAGAAGATTAGAAGATCGTACTGCTAGTAAGTTACTTAGAAGTTTGCATTGTTGGAATGTGTAATTCCTACTTGTTTTTAGTTGTGATTCTCTCTATGGATAGAGTCTGTTCCTATTCCATAGGTTAGCTAAAACTAAGTTCCTAGTTTGGTGTGAGGTTGAGATATTTCCTCAACCAACTTATTGTGCGTCCAACATAGCTTTCCTATCTTGAGACTATACCTCATGTATATATGTAACTTTATTTGATTAATAAAACATAGTGTGTATCTCAGTTTTTATCTTGGTATCAAAGTCCATACGGGGCCTAGACCTCGGCCCCTCATGGGCTGAGGAAAATAAGTGAAAAAATATATTTTATTTTAATATTTGTTTGTCTATCAAGAGTCGCGATTGCTGTAAGCGATCTGCTCGATCAAAGCCAGATCTGAGCCGGCGTGTTGTTAGTTGGGCATGAGATGTGTGTTGGCCTCTGTTTGTCTCTATCAAAGACCAACCCGTTCTATTAAAGGTGTACAAGTGAGTTGTGACGAGGCATTGACCCTGTGTATTTGGTGAGGTGACTGTCGTCGTGTGGAGGCATAGCTTTGCAGGCCTATGAGTTCCACAACATTTTAGATTTTTCATTTTCATTGTATGTTCTTCTGTGCGAACAACGCATGTTGCCAGAGGGGCTTAGTGATCGGGCTCTTTCCAATCCTATCGATTGGAGGCGAACGATGGCTGTCATAGAGTGTTGAGACAGTTTGAAGTGTGATTGATTACTCCCTCTGAGCTATGTGGAGCTGTCCTGTATAGAGATGTCTCTGTTCATTTGCCGATAGAGATCTTCCAACAGAGAATGTTCTGGATCTCAGAGAAATCTGGATAGAGAACTTGACGCCCACTGTGGGGCACAAATGCTGCTGATCCGTGTATGCTGAGAGGACCGGTTTGTGTGGCCTTTGTGTTGGAGATTGAGAGTTGATCTGCCATTGTGTAGAAGCTGTGGCAAGCTTCCGATCTGTGCCAACGTGAGGATATACACACATGTTTTGACAGCGTGTCCTGCGTGAGCCGGGGGTGCTGGATCTGTGGGTGGTCGAAGGTCTGCGTGCCAATATTATCTCAGTATAATTTGCTAAATCTACTGAGTGAGGGATATCGATGGCGCTTCCAGAGGCACAAGTTTGTCAATTTTTTTCTTGCGTGTGCGAGCTTGCTGCGTAAGGTAGTTGGGGCAGCGTAGGAGGTCGTCTCCACAGATGCCCGTGCATCTCTTTGTGAATTTTCAGCGCCCTCTTCAATGATTCGGGGCTTGAATTTGCAGTAGACTGTTGCCCTATCGGGCCCTGCTGGGCTTTGTGACGCGGAATTATGAGAAGAGCTCCTATTCCCAGGAACTCCGTGAGCGGATCCCGCTGTGTCTGGATGAGGCGATATTGGATGGGGTACTCGGAAAAAAAAGTTTTCCAGTCACCAAAATCTGAAAGAAAAGAAAAATTGGAAGCAGATGATAAGATTTACTACTCAATTGCTTAAGCAAGCATGAGGTTGCAGTTTGCTTTCCCTGTTCAGGGAGCTTCATCTGAATAATGTTACAGTGATAGCGGTAGGCTTCTGGCTTGCCCCTAAGAACCGTTATTTGTGCTAATACCTTGCTAGCATTGCGTCCAGTCAGAGTGGACTACGTGTTGGTGGTGGAGAAGGCAGATCTGCAACAGAGACTCAATAGACGCGTGTCGGTGGTGGAGAAGGTAGATCAACAATAGAGACTCAACATCGGAGCATCAGATGAATTCGGCATAAGAAATTTGGAGGTTTGAAGTTGCTCGGTGATTAATCTAGGTCATCCCTTTGCAATTTCGTAAACTTCCTTGCAATTCAAATTTTGGTGCATCACATGGAGAGATCTCGCCGAGATTAGAGATCTTGTTTGCAGGTGAATTGCTGAAGAAGCTGCTTTATTTGGAGATACCGTACCACCTAACCTGGAACTTCCATTCAAATTAAGGACTCCAGATATATCTGCTATGCATAGTGACACCTATGCTAATTTCAAAGTCACCGGAAGAATATTAAAGGATGTCTTGGGGATTCCATGCTATTGATTGAGTGCTCGATAAATGGTTGTTGAACTTTGCCGCACTATAGCAGAATGCGGTGCCCATTTCGTAGGAGTTGGGGTTGCTAGAATATTGAAAAATATTGGAAGAGATAATGTGAATGACACTGCAGGAAAAAGAAAAGAGGAGCATTGTTGCAATGGATGGGGGGCTTTATGAACACTGCCCCCTCTTCCGAGAATATCTACAAAAATGCAGTTACAGAATTGCTTGGAACCAAGATCACAGAAAGTGTGGTTATAGATCATTCAAATGATGGCTCGGGTATTGGAGTTGCTCTCCTTGCTGCATCTTATTCGATATACAATGAAGGAGAAGTTTCTACTACCGTCCAAATGTTTTTAATTCTCTGGTTTTGAAGCCATTCAGTTTGCTAGATGATGTTGTTTTAAATTTGCAATGTATTGTTGTGTACGTGTCATGACAATGTAAACTGGTTGTAATTTAAGTGACATTGGTGTGACCAACTATTATCACAATTCTGAGTGTGTGTTGGAACTGGTCATTCCAACACTAAACAAATTTGCAGGATACGATGAAGACATGACACAGTGAAAATGACATCAAAGGATTGGGCTTGAGCTACATCAGAGATTGGAGGATAATTGAGCTTGTGTGTGCCCAATGTGATCAGTGGAGTAGATTGTGATGGAAATAGGCAAGTTGAAACAAAGTGCCTGAAGTGTCTTTGCTTGTGTAGCAAGCAGATAGAAATTCAGTTGTTTGTTTGAAAGTTGTTAAGCAATTGCAGATTTGCATGTTCAATTATGAGGAGATTAGCTCGACAGTGGGTCTTCACTGTTGCAGCCTAACAACGAGCATTAGGAGGCATGCTTGGAGCAATCACCAACCTTGATATTGTGAACAGGGGAAGTGGCATTACGTTGCGATGTCAGGGGAACTGGAAACTGAAACAAGAACTTTTGGTGTGTGGCTACTGGAATCGTGGAGACCTGCCACCTGTTTAGAGGAGTTGCGGCCTATTGAGCACAGTTGTGTGAGGACGACCCTAGCACCGCCTACCTACTTATCTGCACCGCCATTTTTGCTGGCATGTGAGGAGGAGCGTTGCCTGCCTACCTACCTAGAGGAGCAATCTATGCTACCTACTTGATCGATGCCGGAGCACTGATTCATTGATCGCTGCCCTCTACGTGGAGCGTGAACAGAAGGAAAGGAATCAATGGTGCTTGAACATGGTGGTGAATTTGATGGCAATGTTGCCATGTCGGAGAAGGGAGTGTTTACTCCATGGTGCTAGTGAGCACATATTTTGACCCTGATTGAATGATTGTGCAGTTAAGATATTGCAGTGGTGGTTGGTGCTCTTGCCTTAATGCACAAAAATCACAGTAATATTTAGATTTTGGAATGTGCTTTTATTTCATATTGTTTTGAAGGGAATATGTCTTGAAAGTTTGTATACATATTGAGATTCATGGCCTCAATATGAATTCATTTTGTTAGAATTCGCAACTCTAACTAATGACAAGTATAGCATGGAGTTTCAAGACCAGTATATCCAAAATTCAAAAGTACAAAATCTATGACAGAAATATTCAAGGGAGAAAGCTCTAGCATATGAATGGTATGGTGAGCGGCAAAGGATGATGGACAATCAAGTTTGTGAAAGTATTTTTTGTGTGAGTTTCTTGGAATAGATTCAATAGCATGTTAGTGGTCATTGTATGTACTTGGTAACTCCAAGAGTTGGAGTTGTGTTATAAGTCGTGTAAGGCATGTGTATCCCCATAAAGTTCGTGGTAATCTCAAAACCACTTTGTAATTACAGGTTCGTGGTCAGCCATAAACCATTTTATAGTGTCAGTTTGTGGTCAGCCAGAAACCATGTGTAATAGTGAAGTGGACTGGAAACAGATCTGTGCCAGTGTTCGCCCACTGATGAAGAGATTCGGTGCAAGGTCGCTGATGAAGAAATCTGGTGAAAGGTCGCCCATGAAGAGATTCGGTGAAAGGTCGCGGATGAAGGGATCCGGTAAAAGTTTTCCGAAGAGATCTAAGATAGATCTACTGCTGGTGAGAGTTCACCGATGAAGGAAGAGCATTCTGCAGAAGCCAGACTCTCTTGGTTTAGACTCTCTTTTGTAGAGATGACCAGTGGGATTTATATTAATCCATTCAAACATTTTTTTAACATGGTTACAGTTCATCCGATAAAACCCACGTTGGAGGGGGATTTGTAGATACAGGTACATGTATGCAGTGATAATGGTTGACATAACCATGTATGTGAAGGACATTCTACAAGACTAGCGGTTGCAGCAGTTGGTACCCATGCATTCCAGTGGATGGTTGGTCCTTTATATGGAAGTCGACATATCTTTTTCTTATGTTTGACCACAACTAGACTTTGTAGACCAGCATGCCAAAGTAAAAAATGAAGATGCCAAAGACTCAAAGTACAAAGCCATAGTAGTGGTGTGTTCTAGTATATGAATGATGTAGTCAAAGTTTGTTTATGTTTGTAGAATAGACTCATGACCATGGTAAAGTATGAGTCACATATTGTAAATGGAGCAAATATACATGTCATTTATAGTTTATACGTGCTGTAAGACATAGAGAGGCATGCATACCCCTTTGTTATATGTTCCCTCTATCAGAGAGTTTTAACACCCTGGAAGAGTGTGTCATGTGGGATGGGTACACTTGGGTGGGACGTATTGGTTTTAGCCTCCATGAGGTGAAATTCTATGTCTAGGGGGAGTTCATCGAGAGGTTGGATGAACCATGTATGTGAAGGACTTCCTAGTAGACTTGCGGTTGTAGCGGTTGGGAACCCATGCATTTCGGTGGATGGTTGTTCCTTTATAGGGACATCGACAATAGCATGAACAAGATACAAAGTGTAATTACCAAACAAAACTAGTGTAATTACCAAGCAAGACCAGATGTAGATTTTGCAGATGGATATTGAAACAAGTAGTCATTAAGGGGGTGTGTTGGAAAGTGTAATTCCTACTTGTCTTCAGTTGTGATTCTCTCTATGTATAGAGTCTATTCCTATTTCATAGGTTAGCTAAAACTAAGTTCCTAGTTTGGTGTGAGGTTGAGATATTTCCTCAACCAGCTTATTGTGCATCCAAGATAGCTTCCCTATCTTGAGACTATACCTCATGTATATATATAACTTTATTTGATTAATGAAACATAGTGTGTATCATTTTGCATAGTATGATTGTCTGATGAGAATGTGTCACTCTATGTCCTTATTTTAGATAAAAACAAAATATAGATACATCTATTGTGTTGTATTGAACTTCATCCATATTTCTTAATGATATTTCACACTTTTTTAGTCATCACCATACTGCTACAACCCTAATATAATGCAATCTAATCTCTGCTTACTTACGAATTAAAAAACAAGAGCACCACGAAATTCCTGACAACTTAGTCGACTCAGATTGAAAGACTTATTATTGTGTATTAATGCTTTCACTAAGTTAGATTATTTCTTCAAATTGGCTTCCAAATATTATCCGCAATGTAAGTGAAACCACTGGAACAATAAGAATCTTGTGCTCGGTTTTGGACTTCAAATAGCTCGAAAATCCTCGGCATGATAACAATGTAAGGTTTATGCATGCCTAGAATCACTATACATATGCAGCTAAGAAGAGACCCATCACTTTAGGATTTTCACTTTAAGATATCACAAGTCGAGGCTTTTGTTTTAAAACATCAGCTAAATAACAGATGCACAATTCTAGGCAGCCGAAGAGATAGCTTATTCAATTTATATTCTAGAGTTCAAACGAGAAGAGAACAGACTGTAAGATATATCACTTCAAACATTGAACAGAAATATTCCTGCTCCTTCACAGATGATTGAACCCTTTGTATTCTTGGAACTTTATGGTCACAACGACTTAAAAAGCATTCTCAGAGTGCAAGCCACAAAGGATGTGTAGTGTGAGGCGATCAAACCTATTCAATGTGCCCAAAATAAGAAAAAAGAAACTTCATTGTTCTTGAGATCCAAGTATATTTCGGTAACTTGCAACAAGATGTATATCCCAGCGAAAACCCTTAATAAACAATGACCCAAACCCTACCAGAAAATAGCTAACCACTCATTGGATTTGCAATATCTCCATAGTGCCAAGAATAGAAATTTCAGAGTAAGTCAGAGAATGATTGGCGTTAGGTACCACTTGAGGAGGGATAATCGAATGACACATCTAATTTTGTCTTCGAAGGGGCCTCCAAAGGATGAGCCATTGCAGGGATCAAGAATAAATTTAATACTGACTTTGCTTGGGCCATAAAATTTTGACCTTAATTTTGAAATCTCTCTCGAAAAAATATTTTTTTTGCAAATTCCTATATGTTGGAGAAGAGATATATGTTGGAGAAGAGACACGTGACTTGACCTTTTGACTTTGTCGAAGAAGGGCTGCCAACTTAATAACCTTTGGGGTTTTTTCCCATAATTTGGGGGCTCTAATTTCAAACCATCATATCACTCAAACTACGAGGGTTCCCATGACACTCCATGTACCACTGGAAACAACTCGATTAGGAGAATCTAATGATAATGATTTCCAGGGTGAATTCATAGATATTTTTCTTTAAAAACATTGAACAAGTGCGAGATACATTCATCACCCAAGGAGTCCAAACCCTAGAGCCAGTTTTCTAGCCATCCTTAAATGGAGCTTCAGCCTTCATGCAACCTAGACAAACATAAGAGCATTCATTAACTCATGTTGGCACCAATGACAACACTATTCAACATCCTCCCCCTTTGTCATTGATGGAAACATATGCACTCCCCATATGATCACTGCTCCTCGTTACTTTATGCCTCGATCTTCTTGCCCTTATTTCTCTCACCCTTTGACATCGATGGAAAAGGGTGACACCCTCTAACAAGCTACCTAGTTATGTGGGCCTGTAACCTACTTGTACTCCTCCTAATGAAATGATTTCCTTTATCTTCCTACAAGATTCATGTCTTCCTTTAACCTTTTTTCTTCCTTAATGCCTTGATCCGGATTTATGCAGGAATGCAAAAAATTACAAATATAACCATAAATACAAAGATGCGACAGAAACATAACTTCATTTCATTAATAAAAAATGTATGAAATATGCTTACAGACATAATGGAAATAAAATAGCTAGGGTAGTGGTTATTTATCTCTGAGAAGAGATGTGGTAGCTACAAGCCTCTCAACTATGTTACAATGATGCTCTACGGCCTATTTATTATTGGGAAACAATGGAAAACCTTAAACATCCAAAAACCTAACCCTGAGAGATGAAACACCAAACTATGGGCCCCAATAGGGTAAATTGGTAAATCAATTTCCCAGGGTCGTAACTTTGGCATACAATCTCTCTTTGACGCACATGATACATCGTTAGATCTATCAGAGGACTACAAATGATAGCAATGAATATCGAGTCTTCGACTCCTATAATTTATACCTTTCATGCCCAAAAAACGTCGTTTAGGGCCTCAAAACTGCTTCGGAAGTTCAGGACCCTAAAAACTACCAAAAATAGTAAATTGTGCTACACTTAAGGAAACTAAAAGATTAAAAGAAACAATTGTGGGGCCCCAAGTGGAATAGGCAGCAAGCCACCAATATCCACCTGAATCATGCCTACTACAATAAACAACTTATCTCCCCTATCATTCTATGCTTCATACTACCCCTCAATATGGATCAAATTTGCCTACCAAAATTGTTACTCCATTGAAACCACTCATAGTGTTGAACATATACTTTTTTATAGCCAAATATTAACATGTCAAAGAAAGAACCTTAAAATTATAGTTGTTGCTACGTAGACTCCCTATTTTCAACATTCATAGGACATAGATCCAACATGCTAAATTCTTCAAAATAATGTATGAAACAAGTCTTAAGTTTTATCATCCCAAACATCAACATCTTCCATTGGAGATTCAACGTGCCCTTTTTCCTTTAAAAAACCTGAAAGCATGATTGTTGAGAATTTCTCATTTTCTTGGTCTTCTCGCATCTATTTTCTTCTCCATACCTTCATGTATGTGATTTTAGGGTTGTCATACATGGAAGGTTCCATATTGTACATGTAATCATGAGCTATGTGTCTAGAGTTATGGCATTTTTAGCATTCAACATTTGGCTTGAATGATGGAATGATAGACATATACTTTTTGCTAGCAAAATCATTGAAGTATCTGTCTTGAGTTCCTACAACCTTACCTCTAGGGTTTTGATAACACCCTTGATAATTGTACCTGCTATAACCTTTAAAATCCATAGCCATATGTCCAAATTTAGCACGTGAAAAATAATAACCCTTAAAAAAATGTGTACCTGAATGAGTTATCTTGTCTAGATGTTCTTCCGTTTCATTCTTTCTTGGAGGAGGTACATTTCTTTGTTGATCCTTACCTTTCATTTCTTTAACATAATTCCTTAGATCCATAAGATTTTCAACCTTCATTGGTTTTTCATTTTTATTTGACCCTTGATAGATCCTACTATTAGTCTTCTCATCAATATTATTCATGGAGCTTATACCTTCATGACATGGGGCTTTACCTACTTCTTTTTCCTTCATCTTCAACTGAGGCAATTCTTGATATTTCTCTCCTGTGGCCTGAAATCATTCCTTTTTCCATTTCTTAAGCTTGTTGATTTCAATAAGGCTTGCGTCAAGTTCTCCTTGATTTTGATCAATATCTTCTTAAAACTATAATTTCAATATTTTCCTTCTTCTACTTGTGGCTTCAGATGAGTGACATTTTTTTCTTCTCTGTTAAGAACTTGTATATGCTTTGTCCTAATAACTTTTGTTGAAGATGCATCTAATTCCTTTTATTTTTTATCAACTTCAGATATGTAACTTTGACGAGATTCCTTTACTTGTCTTGTTAGGTTTTTCTCTTTCCTTTTTGCTTCCTGCACTTGGAGTTTCAAAGAACAAATTCTTCCTTGAGTGAGAAATTTTCATTCTCTTTGTTCTTGCATTATTTGAAGATATTAATCAATTATTTTTCATTATCCTCTTCTTCTTCTTCTTCATAATCATTATTTTCATATTCTTAAATATCATAGAAGTGCTTATTTGAAACATGGTTATCATCATCTTTATCACAATATTGACCTATATGAAGAGTTTGATTTTTTTCCCAAAGATTTTTGGCAGAGGAGAAAGGACCTATGTTGGGTTTCATGGAATTTGGAAAGACAATGTTGACAGTGCTACAAGCCACCGATATGGAAGGGTGTCTCCTCGATGTGAAGTCCCAATTAGACCCCCACAATTTTTGGAGTTGGATCTTGGGAAACCAAGAAAGGATCTCCAATACGAAACATCTAGCTCATTGGAAAAAAGGAAAAAACACATTTCTTTCTTGGAAACATCTAAAACTCAAAAAGAAGGAAACACAAAAAAAACTAGTAAAGATGGAAACATCTTTATAATTTTTTTTTATCTAATAATGTAATTGATTTTTATCTCGTATATTTTGTAATCAAAAGATGCATAAGGAGAACGTTTGCATTGTTTATAAAATGCTCATCTCTATCCCATAATAAGATGGTGGTATTGTTTTACAAAAAATATTTGCTATTCTCTCCTTTTCTGAATCTTTTTAGATCTGCATGTAGCTCAATTGGTATCAGAGTATAAGATCTTGGAATCAATCAACTTGTTCAAATATTTTTTTGGTATTTGTGGCTTAACAATTCAACGCCCTTCTTAGTGTGCCCTCCTTGCTTCAGATTCCCATCACATATTGTCGCTTAGGGTCATACATTTCAATTCCTTTAGTGAATGAAAATCAGGTCTCCCCATTGAGAATCCTCAATTGAGGACTCACCAGTCCATGATTTAGCCATGGCTATTCAAGAGCTAATTACCCTGCAACAATAAAGTCACCCTCCTAGAAAAATTCAGTTGGATACACGTTTTCAATTGCCAAATGAATGGAGAGGTCATCTATTCTTGGCTCCACAGTCTCTATACCTATTTCAAAACATGTCCCACAATGGAAGAGGACATGAAGCTTAAAATTTCCAATATACAGTTGGAGGGACTGACAAAAACATGGTGGGATACTCAACTCGAGAATATATCCTTGGTTGTTGAGCTCAGGGACAAAGCAAAGACCAGATCAACACATATCACATCTTGGGATGACTTCTACAAAGCATTAAGAACATGTTTTTATCCCTCGTGATATCTCCATAATCTCCTTTCCAAATGGTTTCAACTCCAACAACTACCAAATCATTGAGTGCAAGCATATATTGATGTCTTATACAAATTGTACATTCAACTCCATATCTCTGATCTAGATGAGGTATTAAATATTAAATTTATTTATGGTCTACTAATGGTTTTTTGTCGAGAAGTTGAGTTGTTTGATAATACTTCCTTGGAAAAGGCCTTAATTCGAGCCTTGGTTGTAGAATGTAAAGTGGCTCCCAAACCCGATCTCCTCAAACCAAAAATGGTCCATCTCCTACTAGTCCATATAATGTGGCCTCTGCCTCATCGCCCTGGTGTACATTTCATAAGACCAACTCACATGCTTCAGCAGACTACCTTGTGATTTAAAATATGCACCCCAACAAGAATCTTTTTACATAGGCAAAGCAACAAAATTCCTCTAACTCACTTGCAGTTCTTTCTCTTGACAATCCTACCGAAGTAGACCCCTCTCTCATCCTCTTGACTACTAATGAAGCTGGAACCTCTGTTGCACCTCTATTTACCCATAATTGTCAAATCAAGCATGAGTTGGTGACTCTTATCCTTGATAACGCCAGGAGTCAAAAGAATATTGTGGCATAGGACTTGGTTCACTGCCTTAACCTTCCCACCACTCCACACCCCAACTCATATCAGTTAGGTTGGGTTCAAAAGGAAGGACCTCATCCTACTGTCTCCCAACATTGTGCCATCACCTTTTCTATTGGCCCTTTTCGAGATGCTATGGTATGTGATGTTTCTCCTCTCGATTGTGTCGATTTGTTTCTAGGCATTCCATACCACAATCCTGGGACACTATTGATCATGCTAAAGATCACAAATACCACTTGCAACATGAGGTTCGCAATGTGCGCACATCCTTATTCCTCACATCAACCCAACCTCTTACTTGCAAAGCTCCAATTAAGAAATCCAATATAAACCAATACATTTCTTTGTGTTTGGTTCACCATGTCATGCCAAAAAACAACACCAGCCCAATACCCCATGCCATGGCTCCACTACCTCTAGAATTTGCAAATATCTTCACCAAACCCATGGAATTGTATCCCCCATGCTCTATTGAACACTAAATCAATATTATTCCAAGTGATTTCTTATCTGATGCCCCTTCCTTTTTCCTTGTTGGAAAACTGTGTATTTGACCTGATTCATTAAAGAAAAATGTTGTTTCCAAAGATCAGAATAGACACAAAAATATGTAGGTTGTAAAGGGATATGCAACCTCCAATGGTGATAATAATGGGTTTCAAAGGAAGCCATCAATGGTATTAATGGATGAAAGCTCAAGTTAAATTTCTCAGTAGCAAGAGTGCCACACAAGTTGGGGCAAAGCCACGGTTAACAACTTTTGGGAAGAATCTGGATATTATATTCAACAACAAGAAAATGAATAAAGAATGGAAGTCAATGAAAAACCCTACTATAAAATATTTGAAGGGCACTATTGTGGACGATTGCATGGTAGACAAGAAAAATTTTCTTGTTCTCAAATTCATGCTACTTTCTATGCAAGAATAATTTAAACAATTCACTGCTCACTACTTCTGATGGGAATGCTTGCAATGATTTCTGTTGTTTCACAGGGGAAACTCTCACTGATAAGAATGTCACCAGTTAGGTGTGCCAATGTGGCTCATGACTTATCATATCTTATCAACCTGAAGGGACACACACCAGTGCATACCAAATGGCCGACAATAGAAACACCGAAGCACAATTTCCCTCATTTGGTGGAGTAATTTAGGACATTTCCCACTGTAAATAGGGAGGAATGGGGAAACCAAGAAATTCCCACCAATAAGAAACATATAAATTCTTGGAAAACAAGGAAAAATCACATTTTTTTCTTGGAAACATCTAAAACTCAAAACCAAGGAAACATTAAAATAGTAGTAAAGATGGAAACATATGTATAGTTGTTTTAACTAATAATGTAATTGATTTTCATCTCATATATTTTTTAATTATAAATGAATAAGGATAATTTTTTCATTGTTTATAAAATTCTCATCTCTCCCTCATAATAATATGGTTATATTGTTTTCCAAAACATATTTGTTATTCTATCCTTTTTTGAATCTTTTTATATCTTCATGTAGATCATAGCCCTAACCAGAATACCGTCAGTTGCCAAATTTTGGTCTCAAGGATATGCGTTGGCTACAATGAACACATAAGATGACATATTCATGGCTTTTGTGATAGAAAGTGCATGAACTTTGTGAATTATCAAATGTAATGCATGAAAGGTTACATCACATCAAAGAGAAGTAGGGGATCACCTTAGGATAAAGTAATAGTACTAACTTAGAAGAGACACATGAGTAATAAAAAGGAATCATTAGTTAACCTAAAAAATAGTTCACAAGATAACAATGATTGTGATAACATAAAAAACACACTTTCAACAAGATAGATACTAAAGAAAACAAATCAGTTCATAATCATTAGTATAAATTAAAGAACATACATCACAAACATATAAGGAATAGTCTTACTACATCCATGACATATGCATGAAGGTGTGCTGACTCCCTTCCCCTAAGAAAGAGGAAATTGTACTACCTTTTAACTTGCAGGCTGAGGATGATTGTGCTTTCAAGAACCAGACTGAAGATGAGGTTTTTTAAAGTTAATATTTGAGATACAGATGACCAAGCAATCATGAATGGCCTAAAAGAAAAAAGTTTACATCATGCTTTTGTTGATCCTATAGCAGATAACATGAAGGTCTTAATTAGCTCAAGTTTCCAGACATGGATTCTTTACAAGAATCAAATAAATCAGAAGTTTCCACTACATATGATAACCTTGGTTATGAAGACACATAATAAAGGTATATTGTTGTTCCCTCTGACAAGTAGTCAGGCTGTCTACTTATTTTTGTTGCTGCTTAACTGGCTGCACTGGCACTATTGTATAATTTAGAACAACATAAATTTCCAATTTAGATTAGGATAGATAGGT
Source organism: Pinus albicaulis (assembly GCA_034641835.2). Lineage (NCBI taxonomy): Eukaryota > Viridiplantae > Streptophyta > Pinopsida > Pinales > Pinaceae > Pinus > Pinus albicaulis. The sequence continues at coordinate 1,941,459,525 of CM076578.1, forward strand.
GTGCAAATAAGCTCAGTACTATGAGCATCTTTCCAGTTTCAGTTTCAAATTGTTTTGACTAAATGAAAACACAAAAACAAAGAAAGGAAGAAAAAGAGGGCAGATAAAAATAAGAGTTAAAGCCCCATACCAAAAAAGAATATGTTTGAAAGTGTGCAAGTCAAAATGCCACTACTTTTTAGAAAGGAAGTCTTGTTAATTCATACAACCTAACCATGATTGAACATGTTTTAAATTTCTGCTGATAACTTAGAAAATGAAGATTTTCCCAACCATTCAAACTTGGCTCATCAGTAGACTAGGTTAGGAAAAAGATGTTGGTTCCCAAAGCTCAAATATGAACCAAAGAGAAACGAGAGGGATGAGTGACAAATTTCAAATTATAGCCCTCAAGTTTCTAAGTTTTACTTGTAAAAAAATAAAATCTGTGTGCAGCTTGTGTAAAATGCCACAACTCATGACAAAGAAAACTGCCTAACCTTGATTTGGTCATGTTTTAAATTTTATGTTGATAGATTAGAGAATAAAAATCTGTCAAACTGTTTAACCTTGACAAATAAGTAGATTAGGTAGAGAATAAAAGGGCTCATCAGTATAATCTGAGCTCTTGGAAGTGATAAGGGTAGACATAGATAGTTTTTATGCTTTCAAAAGAAAAGATGATGTTCAGGGTTTGCCAATCCAAGTGCACCCAAATGAAGAGAAAATGTTAGGAAAAGTATGATGGGTAGGTAGTGTTGATATTGAAACAATCATGTTTTCCAGATGTTAAAATATCACAGCTTCCAAGAACAGCAGCAAGATCAACATTGAAAAATGAAGGAAATCAACAAGCATGTGAGGCATCTCATCTGCAAAATCAGAGATCTGAGGTTCTTGACACCTCCTGAAAGGAGATGCCCTCCCCAAGTGGAGCCAATGTTAGTCATCAGTATTTTTCACTATATTTAGATGACTATAGGATGTTTATAGATTTCTGAAAACAATATTCCTTGAATATCTTAAGTTTCAGAAATCTCACTGCCTTCATTATCCTTATAATTTTTTTTTTCACTATTCTATCAGTTTTCCATTTCATGGTCATCCTATTGCTTATAAAAGACTCATCATGGACTTGTACCTCTCATCTTCATCATTTTTCCTGCCTATAGCCTCATTGCCCTATTTTTCCATATCCATAAACTCCACCTTCCCTCTAGGGTTTCGTATAGCTAACTCATTCCGATGTCCTTTTGGGCATAATAACCTATAGCAATACTCCATTTTCACTTGAAGAAATATCCAAGCCAAATTTCAGGCAAAATAAGGTAATTTGACCCTCCCACTAGGTCATTAGGGTTTTTACATGTTTTAAGCTCATCATTGATGTTTCAGGCACTGCTTTTACTTTGCTATAATTTGGCTCAGATGTAATAGAATGTCAAGACATGGTTATTCAAGAAGGACCTAAAAGTTCCAAAGAGGATTATCTTCTGAGTTCAAAGTCTGAAAATGAGAAAAATGGAAATAGTTCAGCACTTCTGCAAGAGTGTTGAAAGATTTATTAGTAGAAAGCACTAATGAGGTAGACTATCTACTCCTGAATGAAGAAAAATTGTAATAAAGGAAAGGGGAACAATTTGGTCTTGTAGAGAACTAGGGTTTTGAACTTGATGGTCTAGCTGAGTGCCAAAACAATGATCACTTGTAGAAAATGACATGGAGGAAGCGCACAAGGCTAAACATGAAGAAATTATATCATAAGATATTGAAGAAATATGGAAAAATGTGAGGTGAACTGGACAGAAATGAATGAACTTGAAAGGGCTATAGAGAACTTAGAAGACAACATTGATGATTGTTGTAAAAATTGCAGACAATTAGGGTTTTGGAAAAATGGCCACTGAAGGTGAAAAGTTAAACTCCATGGTGGAAACAAGAGAAAATTTTGAAGATGCTGCTATGTTTAAATCCAAAACTTGTCAAAATGAACTTATCATGCTTCAAGGATCAAAAGAAGAGTTAACTTCATGACTTTAGCAACCTGCAAGGAAAAAGTGTCAAAAGGGGTTAGTGAAAAAGGGAAAAAAGGTTTCAAACATTATAAAGTGGGTTTTCATAATTAAATCAAATCCCTCTTATCTATAAAGGCCCATTTCACACTTCAATGAATCATTGTTATCTTTCAAAAGACCAAGAGCATTCAGAGGAGAATAATTTGTGAGTTTGCAAGCCGAATTTGGGAAAATTTGTTTGGCGTTGCACGCGTAGGAGAAGGCGCTGCGCGCTTGACAATTTTCCCCCGTTCATTTTTTAAAGGTGTTGTGCACCTGGGAGTGGGCGCTGCGCCCTTGACAGAGCGATGTGCTCTTGCCCGATAGGACCCTCTACTCATTTCCTTTGGTGCTGCGCACTTAGAACTGGCGTTGCGGGCTTAAGCTTGGTGCTGCACCCTCAGCCTTGGCTTTGTGCGCTTGGACAGGAAGGGTTTCTAAGCCCTCCAACCATTCAAACCACTTAAAAACACTTGCAAATTTCCTCCATAGTCTTCTAAGGCACTGGTAAGAGGTAATTATGTGACATGAGCTCATTTTCAAGCTATTTTTGTCATTGTTTATTGAATGGAATGAAACCGTAATCAAACCCTAGGTTCCAAGCTTGAAATCACAGTTTATATACTTATTTCATCCTCCTAGACAGAGTATCAGTCATAACAAGGGAAATTACACCGTTTGAGGGCTGCCATTCATCTTTCTTGACACAACATCCATTCCCTTCATCCTCACTCATTCCATTCATTTGCAAAACTTCCATTTCATACCCTCCATCTCATTTCACATCAGCCCTAGGGTTTCCAAAATAGAGTTTACAATGTCTGAGGGTGAAGACAATGATATGGAGGAAAAAATTCCTAGGAGGCATGATCATAAAGGAGGAAAGAAAAATAGATTTGAACCCCTCAATACTAGGGAACTCATGGCATATCCCCTTACTGTTTCCTGCTTCAAACATGTAGGCTGCTTTTATTTTTGTGAGAAGGTGCAATAAGTACAAAACCACCTTGAGCTAACAAGACTATTTATCATTAATTTGCATGAAAAACAAGTTAATCTTTTTGGGGTCAACTTTGAGTTTTCTACAAATGCCATTGCCAATGCTACAGGAATACCAAGTGTGGGAGAAAAGTGGTTCAAGCAAGCAAACCTAGACATGAGTTACTTTGATCCATATCTAAAACCTAGGTATAAATACCACCACAAGTCCATCTTTCATTTTTCTCATCTACTTGATAGATATGCACCCATGATGAGGATAATGATGAAGTATTTCACATGTGAGGGAAGTTTCTCCCACCTCTACTCCTATCACATCCGGTTTCTTATGCACTTTACTAGAGTGAGAAAGTTGCATATACCATATTATCTTTTCTGGAGCATTGACAAAATGGCCTACATAGTGCAAAAGAGAGATTATCCTCAGCAATACAGAGCCTATTCCATCACTCACTTATGAATATGGTGGTTATGCACCAACTCCAGCAGAAGAATATTCCATGGGATATCTTCATTGCCCATGATGTTTTCACTACTCCACATAGCCATCATCAGCAAGATATCCCTTCCTCATCCAATCCTCCCAATCCTACTTCTCCATCACATCCCACTACTCATGCATCACCATCCACTCACATTCCTTCCCCTCTTGATGACCCTTCCACATCACCTTTCCACAACCCTTCACCCTCATATCATGATGACACAACATCAAACAATGATGAGAACATTGAGATAGATGGCACCAAAATGAGTGACATTGAGCCACCTCCTTTTACCTATCGGAGAGGCTACAGGCATGTGTTTTCTGCCCTTAAGACACAAAGGGGCCATGCCTTATACATCAAGAAACCAACTTAACAAGGGTAAGGAAAAGGTCACAAAGGATGTCATGGTTGAAGATGATGATGAACATGAAACTGAACAAGAGTTTCAACTGATTGACCTAGAGGATGATGATCAGGAGAGGATCAAAATTATGTTGCTCAAAATCAAGGATTCCAAGATTAGTGAGCTTCAAGCTAATATTGGTAGGGCAAAGAATGTGATCAGCTATCTTGAGTTAGAAAACTAGCAGTTGGAAACAAAGCAGGCCATCAATGAGGTCAGGGCAATTAGAGCTCGGAAGGAGGCCAGAAAGGCCAAGGCTATGCTATATGAGACCTTGGGCACTTTTGATGACAGTGAAGAAAAGGAAGAAAAACTTCCTAGGAAGAGGCCAAGGACAATTGGGTTGAAGAAGGCTTTAGCCCGGGAAAGAGAGAGAGATAGAATTGGCGGAGTAGCTCACTCCAAGTGAGTTGCTTGCCATGGAATCAGCTATGATAGAGAATCCTGGCTAGAGAGAGCCAATTTTCACCTATAGGGTCAACTTGAAAAAGGCAAAAAGAGACATTGACATGCAAAAGAAGATGGCCAAGCATTATGCCATGAGAAACAAGATTGCAAGGGCCAAGCTCAAAAGAGCCCTTGCAAAGATTCAAGCACAAAATGAGGTGAAGGAGAAGAAAAAACTGGATATCCTTGCTGATATATCCCTCCAAGCATCCCAAACATGATCAGCAAGCTAAGTTCCAAATTTTGGCACTTCGGTGCAAATTATGATTTTTGACTGTTTGGCCAGTAGAAAAAAGGCCAAACGCGCAGCACCACTGGCGCTGCGCTCTTTTTTGGGGCACTCAAATAAAAAATGTCTTACATATCCAGGATCCTCATGGCAAGTACATCATCCAAAAAACATTTCAGACCATTTGGAGCAAAACTGGTCCCTCAAAAGGGCCAAAAACCACCTAAAAAACACCTTTCTGCCCTCTTTTCAGCACTAGAGTTGCACCCTTAGACGTCTTGGGAAAAGTGTTTTTTAACAAAGAAAATGGGCACCATTATAGAAACTAAAGGCATATTTGGAAACTAGACAGGACATTATTTCCAATGAGCTATCATGGAGCTCATTTGGACACCGGGAAGGCCTCCAAAACTCAGCTGCAAAACAAGTGTTTTTTCTAGTCTTGGCGCTGCGCGTTTGGCTTGGCGCTGCGCATTTGGATTGGCGCTGTGCCCCTGTACCTTGGAGTTGCACCCTTGCTAGGAGTTATTGCAAAAGTTCTTTTGAAGCCTTAAAGTCAAATTTTTTCCTAAATTAGCTCAAATAGTTATGTTAGAAGTTATTTTTTCCATAAATGAGTTGAGATATTTTTGCCTTGGGCCTTGCATGGTCTCAAAGGTCAAATGGATTTAATATGTAACTAATAACTTCTAAAACCCTATTTAGGGTTTACTCCATCATTTTTCAGTTAAATAATACATGTAAGGCTTCATAATTTTGTTCGTTGATTGTTGATACGAAAATCACATAGACTTTGAGTGATAAAGAATTTTTGGCTTTGGAGCTTTGTAATTGTCTTGGACTGAATGATATTGGAGCAAGAACATTTGCAGGATTCATGGACTTTGTCAAATGGTGATGTTATTCCAATTTAGTTATTGTTTCCTTATGTTTCCCATATTGTTCATCTTTTCCATTATGACAGAGTATACAATTTAGATTAAGATATGATGTTGAGAGGCACCTTAATTTTGTCTACCTTCTGTTGCTTATATGTTTTCCTCCGCTAGGTCTGATTGAATAATTCTTAATTGCTCTTTGATTCCACTTAGCTTGTTGTCTTGAAAATAATTTAATGGAGTCCAGCCAAAGAAGTTTATGGTATACCCTGTCCTTTGGTGTAGCTTAAAACATTTTTTTAAGGCCTTTTCTTTGAATTTTACTAATTAGGGTTTGGCTAAAGAAATTTATGGTTTTCCCTATCCTTTATTCCATCTTGAATAGTCACATTGAAGGTATTTTATAGTTTGATTAAGGAATTTAGGACTTCCCTAATCTTTAATCATTACTAATGTTTTCTCTTAAATGTTTTCTTTCTCTGAAGGTAAATAACTAGAGAATTTAGGAGTTCCTTGCTCTCTAGGGTTTGTTGGATTGTTGTTTTAGAGTTTGCTTGGTGAAGCTAGGTCAAAGAAGTTTATGGGGCGCCCTGTCCTTTGATTCTTTCTTAAACATAGTAATCTTAAAGACCCTTCTTGTTCTAGTATATTTTAAAGGATTCTTAATTGCCCTTTAAACCTAATAAATTCAAAATTTAATGTCCATTTGACTCTCACATAAGCTATTAAGATCATTTGGCTTTGTCAATTTTCCCTATGAAACACCCTTGATTTATTGTTGTAATTTTCAAGACTTTCACAGACCCCACAGCCCAATGTTTTGAATTTCTCTTACTCTATCTATTCTTCTTGACAACCTACCCAATTGTTAGCGAGGAAACAGGTCTCGCAGGCAAGACCCAGGTTCGGGGATTGGGCCAACAAGGGAGTCCGCTGTAGTCTAGCACCATGCCGACATTCTCACCCTACTCTGAAGAGCAGAGAGTCTCACCCGAGGCGTTCCGCGACCACATGAAGGGGGGGGGGGGGGAATAGATCGGTATCGGCAGATGGATCTGCAACTCAAAGCTAACACAGAATCATATGCATACATAACACCGTACGTAGAAGATCTCTCTAAAAATCATGCAGATACTAAGCAAATAAAATTTTAAAGTACTACAGGAACCATGCAACATATTCAAGACGCCCATTATAGTAGCAACCTTTAGATATATTAATAACCATTCAGCTGGATCAAGAGTTACATTGCTCGACAGAATGAGCTTCTAGATTCAATTACAAAAGTCTCGCAGGAGAGAGAGAGAGATTCTACAACAATAATAGATTAATGGAGACACAGGAAATACAATGATGTCGAGACTAGAACAGAGCTCTCCTGTGGCGTCTGCTCCTCAGCCTCGCTCTACTCTAACCTCTCTGATTCCTCTGTATCTATGCATGTCTACCCTTTTTCTGCTGGGTGACGGCCTATTTATTCACCAGCCAGCGCAACTGTTAGTTTCTCTCGTGTTCTTACTCGGCTACTTTCGGCTTCTTCCTGTTGCATGTGGGTTCCACTATCTGTCCTTTTCTGCATCATCCCTTCATCTGCACTTGTTTGCGCCAACCTCGTCACCTATCTCTTGCTCCTTCGCAACCTCGGCAGCTCTGTTGCCTACCGTTGTTGCACCTGCCACGTGCCAATCCGCAACCCAAAATCTATCTTTATGAAAAATTCAAAAACAACGGCCCCAACAGGCCCCGACCACATCCTTTTGACTTGTCCCAAGTCAATTATCCTGAACCGTCTCCACCTCCATGTGGCCGCCTGACCCTGTGCCCTGTTCCTCCTGTGCACCTTCTCCTTGTTGTCCAAACAAGGGTCACAACTCCGGGACCTTGGTCAGAGATGAAGCCTTAAGCTCTTGGAAAGTTACTACAGCCTACTGCCACCCCTGCAACAATGCGTTCGTCTCCGCCGTGATCTTGGTGACAGCTTCCTCCCCTACATTCGCCGGTACATCGCCGAATACTGTGTTGACTTGGTTCTCGGCCTTAGAGGCCAACTGCTGCATCGTCCGGGCGTTGATCTGTATGGGATTGGAGAAGCTCCCAAATTACCTGCTTGGCGGTCGTCGACCTCTCCTCTACTTGCTGAATCTAGACCTCTATTGCATCCTCTTGGGCATACAGTTGGTCCAGCTATGAGGGGTCCGTGTCGTCTTGTATTTATTTGGAGATTTTCTGCAGCTGGGCCGAAATCGGCTGAGTCTTCACGGTGAGGTCCGTTGAGAATTCCTGTAGACCCTTCGGGAGGTCGTAGGCATCTCTGGCTGCAGTACTGAGAACTTCCTGCATCTTGATTACCTGGCCCTGTTTCTTTGAGATTTGTGCTGTGTAAACTGCTACTGGGTCGGGCAGCACCGGGCGTGTTTCCAATGCCGCCTTGAGCTCTGTATTCTCCTGGTGGAGGTTGGAGTATGCCACCCTGAGGTGGATTGCTCGCTCTACTACTATCGTTTCTTGCTTGTCTGCTGGTATCTGACTGTAGTGGGCCGTCACTACAGGCCACACTCCCTTTAAAACCCTGGTCATCTCGTCCATCTGGTTCTGTAGCTACTCGTTTTCCATTGTGAGATGCTCACGCTGTTCAGTAAGCGCGATTATCTGCTGCTGCTGTTGCTCACATTTCTGTTGTAGCTTGAAGTGGAGCCTTTGTGCTTGCTAGGCTGCCCTCTGGATGAAGTGGTATAGCTGAGCCGTTCCCCACGTCGCCATGCTCTCGGCCCCTGAAGTACCTTGATCTGGCCACCGCTCTTGCAGTGGTTTCCCACTGGCAACTGATCTTGTCAATTGACCTTGAGGTGACCGCGGCGGGGTTTGATGGGGTGCAGAGTCCGCCATGTTCAGGTCCAGTCACTCCCCTTGCTCTACTTGGTTGGGCTGTTGGACCGGAGTAGGCTCAGGAAGTGGCCCAGCTCTATCTTCAACTATTTTTTCCATATGAGTGATTAGGTTGGTAAAAGTGGTCTGGGGGTCCATGGCGGGGTTGGCTAGAGGTACCACTTCTGTGCCCGAGTCAACCTCTGTCCCGTGGTCCCCATTGAGTAGGTTCCGGATTACTGGATCTGATACAGTGGAAGATGAGGTGGATGGTGCAGATGAAGTGGTAGGTGGTAATGGGTCGGTACGAGGTGGTGAGATACGGATGTTTAGGAAGTCGAAGGGGTTAATGGGTTGGTAGGGTGGCAACCTGCTTGCTTCCCCTGTCTCAGCGATTAGTTCTTCCTGGATTAGTACCCCTGTGCTCAGTTGTCGGGGTGGATCCTCCCCTGTGAGGTCGACCACCGGACTTGACTCTAGATTTCTGGCCCTCTTGGCCTTGGGTGCTGCTATGGGTTTAGCGGACCTACTCTTTCCCACCAACAGTGTGGCTGCTGGGCTTGGTGAACTAAACAATACATTTGGAATGGGTGTGGGGATGGAGGTTGTGTTTGGAAGCTAGGTTGAGTGAGAAGCTTGGAATTCTGAAAATACTGGGAATGGAGTGGCACTACTTGATATCACCTGAACAACTTTGTTAAAGCTTCGTAACTGTGTATTTAGTTACTGAATGATTGGAAGGAGATGCAGGTTTGACACCCTGCTTGCTGCCTCCATTGTCGTTTCTCTTGGCAACTGGTGTGGTAGAATCTCGTCGAAGAGGTATGTGTACACCCCGTTTCTGACCTCCATCGCGACCCCCGGCCATGAACAAACTTCGGTATGGAAAGCTGCTTCGTCGATTTGGATTTCAATGGTCTCATCTAGAATGTCACCTCCAGCACACAAGTGGGTCTAAGGAATGTGTGCTTGTGTGTGACCCCAAACCAAACTTGCTCACTGTATCTGTCCAACAAGTTTCTAGGGATCCTCTGTTGGCTCATCACCACATCAACCATTAAGCCATACCAACTTCAGAAGGCATCTGCGTTTACCTCCTTGGTGCTGGGGTCTCCCGACACCTTCCATGGGTGAATTTCATTGCCAGCGGCTGATCCTCCGCTATCTCTACCAGCACTTGGATGAGGGGGAACGTCCACTTCCACATGGCCAGCGTTACTATCAAGTATCCGTAGATGAATCCCGTTGCCCTCTTGTAATTGTCTTCACATGCCTCGAACAACTCCTTCAGCAGGAAGGAGCACCAGTTCAGCCTAGTCCCCTAGACGCAGTGCTCCATGACTGAAATGGTGTCCAAGGTACACTCCCCCTTGGTGTAATGCCTCATTGTATTGTTGGCAATGAGGTAGCATGTGAACCTGATTTCTGGCTTGTTGATGAGCTCAATTTTCACCCCCTTTCCTCCCCTTCGGGTGCCATACTTTGCATAATAATCTGTATCCCCTGACTTCTTTGCTCTTTTGGAGATGGTCTGGAATGCTGAAGAGACGTCCCTGCCTTTCTGTGAGAGCCCTGTCAACCTGTGAATGTCATCAGCATGGATTGGAATCTCTTTTCCCAACCAAAAGGAGTCATTCTGAATTCCACTTAGCAAGAATTTGGTACATTGCATGGCAGCGCCTGTCGTCACAGGGTGAAATCGCGAAGTTGGGAAACACTTTTTGGCGAACGGCTAGAATTTGGGAGAAATTTTTAATTTCTCATCCGAGAAAATAGTCAACTCTATTTCTCGACCGAGAGTTCTAAAAACTCTCGTCCGAGAGTTTTATTGGGTTTAACCGGAGTTAAAAATCTCTCAAACGAGAGTTATGCATTTTCTCGTCCGAGAGTTTTATTGACAGAAACTCTTGGGAAGACTTTCGGATGAGAGTTTAAAAAACTCTCGGCCGAGAGTTTAGAAAACTCTCGTATGAGAGTTTTAAAAACTCTCATCCTAGAATTTTTTCAACTCTCATCCGAGAGTTTTATTCCTATAATAAAACACAACAATTATTAATTTTTTAGAATTGGTACTTTATATAATTTAAATAGTACTTTATTAAAATTAAAAAATGATAAAAAATAATAAAATTATAATTTTATTTTAAATTATTTTATTATTATTAATGATAAAAAATACATGAAGATTTAATTAAATAAAATTTGTTACAATATTTCGTAATATCAATGTTATATAAAAAACTAAAAATATTTTATATAAAACTAATTGATATATTAATATAAATAAAATAAAATTCTAAAACATAAATCAAAATAAAAACAACTATATATAATTTATAATATTTTTTTTGAAATTAATGAATAAATTTAAATTTAAAAAAAAATTGACTAAATGCAATGAGGTGATAAAGGAGACAGTGCATAGCACCTTAATATCGTTATAAATTCTTGGAAATCTCGAGAAATTTTTGAAGTGAGATGAGCTTCTTGGAATGGGTCACTTTATCTTCCACTTCAGTTTCACACAATTAACTTGAAAGGAAGTCTATTTTCCTAGGTATAGATGTAAGGGAATGAACAATATTATTTAAACATTGAGTGAGATGCCCTTCTTGGAATGGGTCCTCCTATATTCCACTTTATTTTCACAAGATTAAATTGAAATGAAGTTTATTTTCCTAGGTATGGATGTAAGGGGATAAAGAATATTATCCGAAAAGGAAATGAATGTTAAGTGTGACATTCCAAGTAGAAGTGTATGGGATTGGAGAATTATGTTATTGCATAAAACTAACCCTTGACGCATAACCCTTGACCCCTTAAACCCTAATTCCTAACCCCTAACCCCTAAACCCTTAACCCCCTAAACCTTAAAACTCTAAACCCTTAACCCCTAACCCATTTACCCCCACTAAACCTCTAAATCCCTAACCCATTTAACCCCCAAACCCTTAACCCCTACCCCTAACACGTTAACCCCTAACCCATTTAAGCACCTAAACCCCAAAACCCCTAACTCCTAACCCCTAAAATCCTTAACTGCTAAATCCCCTAACCCCCTAAACCTCTAAACCAATCCTAACCCATTTAACCCCCTAAACCTCAAAACCCCTAACCCCTTAAACCCTAATTCCCAACCCATAACCCTTGACCCCTTAAACCCTATTTCCTAAACCCTAAACCCTTAACCCCTAACCAATTCAACACCATAAACCCCTAAAAACCTAACCCTTTTAAGTGTTTATTCCATTTAACCCCCAAAACCCTAACCCCTAACCCATAAAATCCTTCACTGCTAAATCCCCTAACCCCCTAAACCTCTAAACCTATAACCCATTTAACCCCCTAAACCCTAAACCTCTAAACCCTTAACCCCTAACCTCTTAAACCCTAATTCCCAACCCCTAACCAATTCAACACCCTAAACCCCTAAAAACCTAACCCATTTAACCCCATTAACCCCTAACTTCTAACCCCTAAAATTCTTAACTGCTAAATCCCCTAACCCCCTAAACCTCTAAACCAACGATAACCCATTTAACCCCCTAAACCCTAAACCTGTAACCCCTTAAACCCTAATTCCCAACCCATAACCCATTCAACCCCTTAAACACCTAAACCTCTAACCCATTAACCCTTGACCCCTTAAACACTAATTCCTAACCCCTAACCCATTTAACTCCCTAAACCCTAAACCTCTAAACCCTTAACCCCTAACCCATTTACCCCCACTAAACCTCTAAACCCCTAACCCATTTAACCCCTAAACGCTAAACCTCTAAACCCTTAACCCCTACCCCTAACTCGTTAACCCCTAACCCATTTAAGCCCTTAAACCCAAAAACCCCTAACCCCTTAAACCCTAATTCCCAACCCATAACCCTTGACCGCTTAAACCCTAATTCCTAACCCCTAAACCCTTAAGCCCTAATTCCCAACCCCTAACCAATTCAACACCGTAAACCCTTAAAAACCTAACCCATTTAAGTGTGGATTCCATTTAACCCCCAAAACCCTAACCCTAACCCCTAAAATCCTTCACTGCTAAATCCCCTAACCCCCTAAACCTCTAAACCTGTAACCCATTTAACCCCCTAAACCCTAAACCTCTAAACCCTTAACCCCTAACCCCTAAAACCCTAATTCCCAACCCCTAACCAATTAGACACCCTAAACCCCTAAAAACCTAACCTATTTAACCCCATTAACCACTAACTTCTAACCCCTAAAATCCTTAACTGCTAAATCCCCTAACCCCCTAAACCTTTAAACCAACCCTAACCCATTTAAACCCCTAAACCCAAAACCTATAACCCCTTAAACCCTAATTTCCAACCCATAACCCATTCAACCCCTTAAACACCTAAACCTCTAACCCCTTAACCCTTGACCCCTTAAACCCTAATTCCTAACCGGGCTAACCCATTTAACCCCCTAAACCCTAAACCTCTAATCCTTTAACCCCTAACCCATTTACCCCCACTAAACCTCTAAACCCCTAAACCATAAACCTCTAAACCCTTAACCCATACCCCTAACCCATTTAAGCCCCTAAACCCCAAAACCCCTCACCACTTCAACACCCTAAACCCCTAAAAACCTAACCCATTTAAGAGTGGCTCCATTTAACCCCAAAAACCCTAACCCCCAACCCCTAAAATCCTTCACTGCTAAATCCCCTAACCCCCTAAACCTCTAAACCTGTAACCCATATAACCCCCTAAAACCCAACTCTACAAAACCCTTAACCCTAACCTCATTTAAAGTTAATTCCCAACTCATAACTTTCGATACCTTAAACCCAATTCACAATCTTCAACCAATAACCCTCAAACCCTAAACCTCTAAACCTCAACCTCTTTTCAACCTATTTACCTCAATAAACTCTCAACCCTTCAACTCATTAACCCCTAAACCCTAAACCTCTAAACCCTTAACCCCTACCCCTAACCCGTTAATGCCTAACCCATTTAAGCCCCTAAACCCCAAAACCCCTAACTAATTCAACACCCTAAACCCCTAAAAACATAACCCATTTAAGTATGGATTCCATTTAACCTCCAAAACCCCAACCTCTAACCCCTAAAATCCCTCACTGCTAAATCCCCTAACCCCCTAAACCTCTAAACCTGTAACCCATTTAAGCCCCTAAACTCAAAAACCCCTAACCAATTCAACACCCTAAACCCCTAAAAACCTAATCCATTTAAGTGTGGATTCCATTTAACCCCCAAAACCTTAACCCCTAACCCCTAAAATCCTCGCTGCTAAATCCTGTAACCCCCTAAACCTCTAAACCTATACCCCATTTAACCCCCTAAAACCTAAACTTCTAAACCCTTAACCCCTAACCCCTTAAACCATAATTCCCAACCCATAACCCTTGACCCCTTAAACCATAATTCCTAACCCCCTAAACCCTTAACCCCCTAAACCCTAAACCTCTAAACCCTTAACCCCCAAACCATTTACCCCAACTAAACCTCTAAACCCCTAACCCATTTAACCCCTAAACCATTTACCCTGACTAAACCTTCACCCTCACTTCCCTAACCTTGCGAACTATCAACCTATTGCCCTTAAACCCCAAAACCCCTAACCCCTTAAACCCTAATTCCCAACCCATAACCCTTGACCCCTTAAACCTTAATTCCTTACCCCTCAACCCTTAACCCCTAATCCCTTAAACCCTAATTCCCAACCCCTAACCAATTCAACCCCCTAAACCCCTAAAAACCTAACCCATTTAAGTGTGGATTCAATTTAACCCCCAAAACCCTAACCCCTAACCCCTAAAATCCTTCACTGCTAAATCCCCTAACCCCCTAAACCTCTAAACCTGTAACCCATTTAACCCCCTAAACCCTAAACCTCTAAACCCTTGACCCCTAACCCCTTAAACCCTAATTCCCAACCCCTAACCAATTCAACACCCTAAACCCCTAAAAACCTAACCCATTTAAGTGTGGATTCCATTTAACCCCCAAAACCCTAACCCATAACCCCTAAATCCTTCACTGCTAAATCCCCTAACCCCCTAAACCTCTAAACCTGTAACCCATTTAACCAAATAGTACATCGTAGTACCCGTTTTTCTTGGATTGGGGGCTACTTATTTCATACAGGTGCAGATATGCAAATAAGATGATGCGTTAGGGAGGATGAGGTATATGACATTTTGAAAGCATGTCATGATGGACAGTGTAGCGGACATTTTGCAGACCGCAGAACTACCTATAAAGTTTTACAAACAGGCTACTATTGGCCTACTATTTTTAACGATGCTAAAAAATTTGTGCAGGCCTGTGATAGCTGTCAAAGGGAAGGTCGCCCTGGGCAGTCTGATGAAATGCCCTTAAACCCTCAACTAGTGATCGAACCCTTTGAACGTTGGGCACTTGACTTTGTTGGTCCCATTAGCCCTCCATCAAACCAGAAAACATATATCCTAGTTGCAACTGACTACGTTACCAAATGGGTTGAAGCAGAGCCCCTTTCAAAAGCTACAGAGGATTCTGTGATTCAGTTTCTTTTCCAAATTTTTGTCCGCTATGGCCTTCCTAGAGACATAATTACAGATGGTGGACCACAATTTGTAGGTAACAAATTGGCTGAAACACTACAGAATTATCATATTCAGCATAAAATTACAACTCCATACCACCCACAGGCCAATGGCCAAGTCGAGAGCACGAACAAGGTAATCGAATCCATATTAACAAAAACTGTCGCTTCGCATAGACGAGATTGGGCCTATAAACTGCCAGAAGCACTGTGGGCGTATCGAACAACATGGAGACCTACAACAGGCCATTCGCCATATCAACTGGTATTCGGAAAAGAACCCATCTTTCCTATTGAATTCGAAATCCAAACATTAAGAACAGCTCAAAAGGTGGGTCTGAATTTAGATGAAGCCCAGGCTAAAAGATTGCAGCAACTTAATGAATTAGATGAAATTAGACTCTCTGCTCTTCAGCATACAGCATTAATTCAGCAACAGAGAGCCAAGTGGCATGATGCCCACATCAAACGAAAGATCTTCCACGAAGGAGACTGGGCACTCCTATACGATTCGCGGTTTCAGGACTTCCCCGGAAAGCTCCAGACGAGATGGCTTGGACCCTATGAGATTGAGAAAGTGCATGATAACGACACTCTCACACTGGTTACCATTGACGAACCGGGGCATTCCTTTAAGGTAAACGAGCATCACGTTCGATTATATCACAAGTCGCTTACCCAGGAATCCTTTTACCAGCAGTTACGGGAAGATTCCACCATGGAAATTCTTGATGAAGGGGAGAATTCCTCCCCATAACCAGTCTGATAAATCATTCCTTTTTAATTTTGTACATAAAGCATGTTTTTTATTTTTGACTATTGCTTTATGAGATTCATTTTCTTTGTTAATACTTCTTTATTTTGTTTGAATTTGGATTGCTTTAAAAATGAAAAAAAAAACAATAAAAAAATGGTGTGTTTTTTCGTGTTGCTGTTCCTTTCTAACGAAACAGCAGTTCCGCAGAGTATTTTTCTGCTGTTCCTTTTGAAAGGAACAATAGTTTCGCGCAGTGTTTTTGTTGTTCCTTTCTAAAGGAACAACATTTCCGCAGAGTATTTTTCTGTTGTTCCTTTTGAAAGGAACAACAGTTTCGCACTGTTTTTGCTGTTCCTTTATAAAGGAACAACATTTCCGCAGAGTATTTTTTTGTTGTTCCTTTCGAAAGGAACATCAATTTCGTAGATTGTTTTTGCTGTCCCTTTTAAAGGAACAACACTTTTTGAATGATTCTTTTTTCGTTGTTTTAAGCTTGCATTTTGAATTTTTGATCTTTCTTTCAAGGCAAAAATATCATAAACGATCATACAAATTAAGGATTACTGCAATCAGCAAATCCAAAGAAATCTTCATTTATAAGGGAATTGTCTAAGTAATAAGGAAAAAAGAGGAAAAAGCAGCATCAACAGTAACATAACATTGCTATTTTATCACCATTAAATTAATTTGATCGATTATTTTTATCATGATTGGTTCTTTTCCCACATATTATAAGCTTTCTTTGATATTTATTTTTGAAATGGAAATAGGGGTATATATTTTTCTTCTATTGAGATGTTCAAACTTCTTCCACCATTCCTACTCTTAAGGAGTGTTGAGCCATCCCTTATGAATAACTGAGGAAAAGTGTTGTTTGAAAAAGAAAAATATTGACATATTTTAATGTTTTTGCAGATGGAGGATAGGGGGTCTCATTAAGAGCCAGCCTACCGTGATCATAGAGAAGATAGTGAAGTGGCATTCCCATTATGGCCACCAAACCAGGGAAATGGTCCAAAAGACAAAGTCCTTGGAACAGGAGGTCTCATCACGAGCCGGCCTGCCCAATTTTCACTTCTTCCCGGTGAACGGCATTGTGACTTATCTAGTCACCAAGCCAGCACAATGGCCTCCGTCTTCATATTCAGTACAAAAATGTAAAGAAACAAAAGAAACACTTCCTCAACTATGCATAAAGGACAATGGTTCCGTGGGTTACAAAACAACTCTGTCAAGGTTATGGACACCTGTGGGAAACAGAGCTCTGTTGATGGTATTGAAGTCATACTTATACACATCAATAGTTATTTAACCCTTTTTCCTATATCTTTATTAAATATCAAATGAAATGCATAAACTTCTTATCCCTATTCTTGAACCTATTATACATGAAAACTATTATAAATCGATCATATTAATTTAATCTGATAAATAATGCAATTGTATTCATATCAACCTTATGCTGTCCCTTTGCCCCGTATTTGAATTATTACAACACGATTTCCTCATTATTACCGATTTATCCTATGCACCGATTTCAGTAATTACTTAATTTGATTGACTGAATCATAATTGCGCCTGTTTTTTTTTTTTTTTTACTGTTGTCCTATTGCTGTTCCTCACATGTCACCCTTAATCGACGGTCGAGGATGACCTCTCATTCGTTTGGGGGGCACGGATGTCTGCATGCAGATCATATTTCCAAGATTTCTTCACCTGTATCTCCGCATTAGATTTCTTTACCGTGTATGGACTAAAACCCCCGTATTTTTAGAAAATAACAAACTGTGTTGTGTTGTTCCATTAAAGCTACTGTGTGTTGTGAAGAATTAACAAGAACGCAGAGATGGGAGGACACCCAATTCGCAGTGAACCACAGGTGTTGATCGTCTCTGACGCTGCATGAGCAATTTTAGAGAGATTGGGATGGATTACGTATTTCATGAGAATGCAGCAACCACATGAAGCAGTGGCTACCGAATTCTTGTTAAACTTGCAGGACGGATCTTCCACAGTCAAAGGAAGGCAGATAGCCGTGACCGATGAGATAATTGCAGAGGTGTCTAGCATTCCCGCGCAAGGAACTATCTGGACCCAGAAGAAGATTAGGATTCGTGAAGCCATAAAAATCTTTCAAGATGACGGACATACGCTAACAGTCAAAGGGAGAGGAGTCTCTTGATTTGTCCGTTTAAGGATCAAATATAAAGGCAACGATCTGTAGTGACCAGGGACGGAATGGCTATTATGTAAAAGACATTTTCATTAAAACAAACTTTTATATTTCCTTTGCGATTGAATGTTTATCGACTCTCTATCGTGAGAGAACGTTGTTTGCAATGCCTTTTGGATTAATATAAAGACACAGGTTTTGGCTATTCTTTAGAATTCTGAGTTAAGCCCAGCGGTATTTCACTGGTGCTAAGGGCCCGGCTCTGGTGGATTACTTTGCTGTTGTATTATTAATCTTTATTTGTTTATGCGTGAAGTGTGTTCTGTTTTGATTTCATTTACAGAGTTCTTTCATTGATTGATGAAGTAAGTGCAGAATCATTGTTGTTTCATTCCTTACCGCAATTACATTTAACAATCAGTTATCTCGTTACTGCCTTGTGATTTTGCTGTTCTGTAATTACAGTAAGTGTTGTTCCATTCATCTATGGTTTGTGGTTGGATTGCAATTAACTGTCGACAGGTTCGAGTTTAAGATTTAATTGTTCAATTTGCATTAGGATCGTAGGTGCTGTTTCTTTTAAGAATTGCAATTGCTGTTTATTTCATGCTGTTGTTCCTTTTCTGGATTTCATTCCCTTTCAGTTGTTCCATTTGCTTTAAGATCACCGAAATGTAGTGGATAGAGATATACTCGCCAGAGTCCCCAGATTTGGTCATCTTGCATCGATTTCTAGGGGAACGAGTTATTGCTACTGCATCCCTGATCGATGTTCAGCAAGATTGCTGTAGTTTAGCTTTTTACATTCCTGTCATTGTAATTAGGTTTCCTTTCCAAGCATTTATTACTTTTTTCTGTGCTACATCCTCACAAGCATTGCTCTTAGATAATTGTAGCCTCAGACAGAGTACACTCTTGAGATAAAAAGACGCTCCCGGATTGATGATTAATGTAGGCTAATTAGGTGTTTAAAAGATACCTTTTTATGGTCCAACAAGGGGTTAAGGGTTTAGGGTTTAGGAGGCTAAATGGGTTATAGGTTTAGAGGTTTAGGGGGTTAGGGGATTTAGCAGTGAAGGATTTTAGGGGTTAGGGGTTAGGGTTTTGGGGGTTAAATGGAATAAACACTTAAATGGGTTAGGTTTTTAGGGGTTTAGGGTGTTGAATTGGTTAGGGGTTAAGGGTTTAGGGGTTAGGAAATAGGGTTTAAGGGGTCAAGGGTTATGGGTTGGGAATTAGGGTTTAAGGGGTTAGGGGTTTTGAGGTTTAGGGGGTTAAATGGGTTAGGATTGGTTTAGAAGTTTAGGGGGTTAGGGGATTTAGTAGTTAAGTATTTTAGGGGTTAAGAGTTAGGGGTTTTGGGGTTTAGGTGCTTAAATGGGTTAGGGGTAGGGGTTAAGGGTTTAGGGGTTAAATGGG
This sequence comes from Pinus albicaulis, assembly GCA_034641835.2. NCBI lineage: Eukaryota > Viridiplantae > Streptophyta > Pinopsida > Pinales > Pinaceae > Pinus > Pinus albicaulis. Next base: position 1,941,478,780 of record CM076578.1, read on the forward strand.
TTAGGGATTTAGAGGTTTAGTGGGGTAAATGGGTTAGGGGTTAAGGGTTTAGAGGTTTAAGGTTTAGGGGGTTAAGGGTTTAGGGGTTATGAATTAGGGTTTAAGGGGTCAAGGGTTATGGGTCAAGGGTTAAGGGGTCAAGGGTTAGTTTTCTGCAATAACATAATTCTCCAATCCCATACACTTCTGCTTGGAATGTCACACTTAACATTCATTTCCTTTTTGGATAATATTCTTTATCCCCTTACATCCATACCTAGGAAAATAAACTTCATTTCAATTTAATCTTGTGAAACTAAAGTGGAATATAGGAGGACCCATTCCAAGAAGGGTATCTCACTCAATGTTCAAATAATATTGTTCATTCCCTTACATCCATACCTAGGAAAATAGACTTCCTTTCAAGTTAATTGTGTGAAACTGAAGTGGAAGATAAAGTGACCCATTCCAAGAAGCTCATCTCACTTCAAAAATTTCTCTAGATTTCCAAGAATTTATAACGATATTAAGGTGCTATGCATTGTCTCCTTTATCACCTCATTGCATTTAGTCAATTGTTTTTTAAATTTAAATTTATTCATTAATTTAAAAAAAAAATATTATATAAATTATATATAGTTGTTTTTATTTTGATTTATGTTTTAGAATTTTATTTTATTTATATTAATATATCAATTAGTTTTATATAAAATATTTTTAGTTTTTTATATAACATTGATATTACAAAATATTGTAACAAATTTTATTTAATTAAATCTTCATGTATTTTTTTATCATTAATAATAATAAAATAATTTAAAATAAAATTATAATTTTATTATTTTTTATCATTTTTTAATTTTAATAAAGTACTATTTAAATTATATAAAGTACCAATTCTAAAAACTTAATAATTGTTGTGTTTTATTATAGGAATAAAACTCGAGTTGAAAAAACTCTAGGATGAGAGTTTTCAAAACTCTCATACGAGAGTTTTCAAAACTCTCATACGAGAGTTTTCAAAACTCTCATACGAGAGTTTTCAAAACTCTCATACGAGAGTTTTCAAAACTCTCATACGAGAGTTTTCTAAACTCTCATACGAGAGTTTCATTGGGTAAACTCTCGGGCGCAAACTCTCGTCCGAGAGTTTTTTAAACTTTCGGCCGAGAGTTTGGCCATGCGTTTAAATGTAACTTTAGGTGGGTTAAACTCTCGGTCGAGAGTTTTATAAATTTCTCGTCCGAGACATTATCTCGGCCGAGAGTTTCTGGTCAACGAAAAACACAAAAAATTCTGCATTTTTCAGGAACCTGCAACTTTGGAGGGGCAGAACACCTACAAAAACAAAATTTTATATGTCGGACCAAGTATCATTAGATTCATCTCTGAATCTAGTTTCTGATGATATGAGATTTGTGGAGTTTCATTAAAAAATTCATTTTTTTATTAATTTTTTACTAAACTGTGTCACTATGGAATTTCATTTTTCGAAAAATTGCACTGAATGAAAATTCAATAACTTTCAAATGAGGACACCAAAAAATTCAAAAAAATCATACTGCACTTCCTCTCCCTGTCTACTTCAAAAGGGTACTCTCATTTTTCTTATTGACGATCACATTGAAAAGAAAATCAAAGGATGATAAAATGTACCGAAACATCACTGTTTTTTTGTCTTCGTCCATTTCAAAAAATAATAAAAAACAGTGATTTAATCCGAAAATTACCGAAAAATAGTCTGTGCACTAGTGCAATATATGCAGATTATAATGCTATGGTTTTTTTCCAAAAAATGAATGACCTTCCCTAAAAAAAGTAAAGGATTATAAAGTGACTATTTATGTTTGCCTGAAAATTTCAAGTATATGCAGTTAGTAAACAAGAAATTTACCCCTCTATATATCAATCTTTTTTTTTTTTTTAAATATGGGTATGGAGGTAAGACAAATCTCTACAATTCTTGTTTTTATGTCAAAGCATAATTTGCAATAAAAATATGAGTTTAGTGGAGTTGAAGTTGAAAAACATAGAAAATTACAATTTTCAACGTCAAAAAAGGGCAAAAAGTGTTTCCCAACTTCACATTTTCACTCCCCAAACACTGGCAGGTTCCTCAAATTCAATATAGAGGACTGCTGGATACCTCGAAACTCAGGCAAGATTTTTGCTGCCACTCATCCTGCTTCGGTTGTATAGCTCTCAATGTACACTTGTCTTTTGAGCGCTGGGAACTCAAAGGAGTCCGTGAGGTCTGTGTCAATTAGAGCTGCGCTGTCATACTTCCCGACGAGGGACTCCATTTTGTGAATCCTACTGTCTAGCTCCTATTCTACTACTGCTTGACTTACTTTTGTCATCTTTGCTCGTCGTTGATACACTTGCAAAATATTTCTTGGCCCCTTCGCTTGGATTTCTTCTTCTAGACACCTTCGCTGCTCTGGTGCTGCTCCAACTTCCTTTGCTCCTTCGAAAATTTCTAACTCTAACTCAGATCTCTTCGGAATTCTCGCATTTTTCTTCATGTAGGCTATGCAATTAACTGGCACGAGTGAGGTTGATGAGACCCCATAACGAATTAATTCTTGTTGGCGTCCTCCGCGGCGATAATCGTGTGATTAGTTGCCGGCTGAGGTGTTTTCTGACATCTGCTGACGGTGGTGTGGGGAAATGGGCGGATGCGACGGTGGAGGTTACTTCTAATTATGGAAAAATTATTACATCAAGGTTACGTCTAATTATGGAAATTTGTTTTGCAAATCCTGGCGATCCTACGGACTGACATAAGTACTGAATGAAATGATGGGGACTGACACTTGACACGTTTTCTTATCCTATGGGGATGGCATGTTGGATGCGCCCCTCCCCGACCATAATCGGTTGCGTTGCGGTCCCCGCAACCAAGCTGTTATTGACAAACTATGCATGGATAAGTGACTCTACCTACGCTCATCTCGGGTGCGAGAGAGTTATTCAACTACTCTATTCTATAGACTTCTCTTGGGTGTGAGAGTTATTGAAGGAAAGCTAAAGAAACTTAGTCATGGTAGGGCTTTAGGCGTGCGCCATTCACCCATCCAGGTAAAACAGTACCATCTAGCTGAGCCAACCGAACTGCTCCGGAATCCTTAATGTCGACGACGAAGTATGGTCCCAACCAGTGCATTTGTAGTTTCCCTGGAAATTTTTGAAACTTGCTATCATATAGCAAAACCTTGCCGCCAACCTGGAACGTTTTTCTCTTAATGTGTCGATCATGCCATGCCTTCTGCCTATCTTTCTGAACTATTTGATGAAACTCGACAAGGAACCTTGCCTCGTCAAGTTCCTGTAATTCGTGAAGGTGTTCCTGTAGTGATTCCTCCTCCGAGAACTTTAGGGAGGTGGCGATCAGAAGGCTCGGTATGGTGAACTCGGCTGGAATCACAACTTCACGGCCATACACCAGCTGGAAAGGTGTTTAATTTGTCAAGCACTTCACTGTTATTCAGTAGGCACATAGTGTGACTGGCAGACGTTCATCCCAATCATCTCGTCTTGCATTGCAGATCTTCGTCAAGCCTTTTTCAAGGATTTTGTTAAATGCTTTGACAGTGCCATTAGCTTGTGGGTGGTACGGGCTGCTTTTGTGATGTTGTATCATGAAGGTTTCCAACAACGATTTGATTGTGTCGTTAATGAAGTGTGTACCTTGATCACTGGTTAAGCTCCTTGGGCAGCCAAATCTGCTGATGATGTTTTCAAAGATAATCAGGCTGTCGTCTCTGCCGTACAATCCCTTACCACCTCTGCTTCGGCCCATCTGGTTAGGTAGTCCGTGGCACTGATGATGTATCGGGCCTTTGAGTGCCTGGCTACAGGTGCTATGGGGCCTACGAAGTTGACAACCCACTTCTCGAACGTTTGCAAAATGTTCACCGGGTGTAGTGGGAGTTCATCTCGGTGATAGGGTCTCCCCGTTCTTTGATAAACATCGCATTTCTTGACAAAATATTTGCTGTCGGCATGGACCGTTGGCCACCATAGTCCAGCTTGTAGCACTTTCCTGGCTGTGGGTTTCGCCCCCACGTGTCCTCCCGCGATGCCGCTATGGCATTCCCATAGAACGGCTTCATGTTCATGGTCAAGGACACACCTCTGAAGAATCTCGTCAAGCCCCAACTTATACAACTGCCCCACAATCAGTTGGTATTCAGTAGCTCAAACAACCAGGTGTCATTTCTGGGCTGGGGTGTACTGCTGACGACATTGCCCCGTGGTGAGGTATGTTGTGATTTCGGCCAAATAATCTGGTATGGATTCTACCTGGAAAAGATCAGCATCAGGCAACTGATCATCGAGAGAGCCTGCGTTCTCTCCAGTCTCCAAGCGGGATAAGTGATCGGGCCCGACATTTAGCCTCCCGGGCTTGAAAATCACTTCGAAGGTGAACTCTTGAAAAAGTAGGAGCCATTGGCATATCCATCCTTCCAAAACTTGAACTTACCTCCTAGGAGATAGTGGCAGAACTTCTGGTCCATTGCGAGTGCCTCCCTCTCCGTGGTGGTGTAATTTTGCTTCGCATTGGATAGCTTGCGGCTGGAAAAGTACACTAGGTGGTCGACTGGCGTCTCCCCTATTTGCACTAAGACAGCCCCAAGTGCGATAGCGGAAGCATCGATATGCACATGGAACTGCTTATCCCAATTTGGGTGAACCAGAATGGGCGTAGTTGCCAATTTCTCATTTAAAGCGTCGAGAGCGATTTTGCAGTCATCTATCCACTAGAACACCTCTGACTTCCATAGTAATTTCTCCAAAGGAGTAGTTATTTTCACATAGTTTCTGATGAATCGCTTGTAGTAGCCCATGTGCCCCAGTAGTGATCTCAACTGCTTCACGGTTTTCGGTGCTTCCATGTGGACGATTACTGCCACTTTTGCAGGGTCGACACAGACTGCTTTCCTACACACCACATGTCCTAGGAGCATTCCGAACGGAACTGCGAATATGCATTTCTTCAGGTTCAACGAAATTTGTAGTTGCCGACACCGATCGAAAATTATGCATAGAAGGGTGGCGTGATCCTTCAGCAAGCTATAGACTATCCAGTTTTCTGTGTAGACTTCCAGGAACTTATGGATATATTCTCGAAAAGTAGCTATGATAATCCAAGAAAACACGGCAGGTGCGTTCTTCAACCCAAACGGCATTACGTGATATGCGAAGGACCCCCACTCTGTGGTGAATGTCGTTTTCTTCTTGTCCTCTTTGGCGATGCGCACCTGATGATATCCTAAGAACCCATCGGTGAAGGAGTATGCCTCATTCCCCACAACATTGTCTAGTACTTCGTCACTGAATGGGGTGGGGAATGGGCCATGGATGCAAGCGTTGTTCAAACTTCGGTAGTCCACGCAGACGTGGATTTAGGATTTGTCCTTCTTATTTTGAATGACGATGGGACTCACCCACTCTGCTTCTCCCATAGGCAAAATTAGGCCTACCTTCAGCATTTTGTCGATCTATATTTTGAATTTCTCCTTTATCCGCGGGTTCAGTTGGTAAGGTCGATGCTTCACTGGCCTGGCGTCCGGATTCAATATAATCCTCATCTCTCCGAGATCCCCTTTTATCCCTTTTAAATCTGCAACCGATGAAGGGAATAGGTCTTCGTATTCCTTGAGGAGACTAAAAATTTCCTTCATCGTCTCCTCGTCCCAGTAGTCCCCAACTGTAGCCAGCTTGGGTTTTTCCTCCGTGCCGATGTTTAGCTTTTTAGTCCTCAGCGGAAGTAGATGTATTCCTTCGGTGGTAGGCTCTTCTTTGATGTTCCGCTCTCCTTTTGTCTCTTCAAAGTAAAAGTGCCTCAGGTCCTCCAGACTGTCATCTTTTGGCTCGCTATCAATCCTTTGGCAAGCCAACTTGTGTCTGCCATCAGGGGTCAGCACCAATGGCCTCCCATCTGCGCTCTGATCGGGGAAAAACATTATTCCTTTTATGGCCTGTAATTCTTGGGATATCGGGTCTGTCTTCCCCTTAAATGAGAAGCACTGAACAAATTTGTCTGCAACCTCTGGCCAGGAAGTGGTCCCTCTCTTCTTCTCTTCTTCCAAATACTAGGCTTGCGGAATGGTATCCAAGGAGTGGACAAATTGATGCACCCACAGCTCCTCCGGATACCCCACATTTCTCCACTTCTTCTGACATAATTTTAGATGGTCTTCTGGATCAGAATTTCCTTGGTACCTTTGCTTGCTCTGAGGTCCTTTGTCTTCCTTAAACCGCACCCTCAAAGCCATCGCCACACAACTCCACCGCGACAAGGAGTTGCGGTGATTTTTCCACCACCTGGCTGAGGTGGACTGTAATGCTATGTCCATGAGTGGTATTCTTTTCTCCTCCGGTACCTTATCTTCTACCTTCACAATGAAGGTATTTACTGCTTGCATATTGGACAGGGTGGGGTATTCCCTTATCTCAGCCCCGATCCAATGGATTCTTGCAATACTGGTGCATCTCCTTGTGCTGGTATCATACCCGCCTTGCTGCTAGTCCTCCCAAGTGATTTCTGAGCCCAGCTCCAAGCTCTGGACACTTTGCCAGCTGACGGAGCCGGTTGCTGTCAGGTTAATGTAATCCTCCCTCTTCCCTACTGACATATGATAGAGGTTTTCCAATAACTGAGCTTCTTCCCTGTTATCCATTGTTTCTGTATATCTCGGACCTTGATACGGGTCGAGAGGCTGAGTGACTCTAACTTCCCCATCTTCAAAAATCATTAATTCCTTCTTGAGATCAATAATGGCATAGTTTTCAAAAGCCCAGTCGATCCCTAACAATGTAGGGTACGGGTCTTTGTCTCCCATAATATCTATTTCCTAAAATTCTGTGTAGGTCTTTATCCCTGCGATGTCTACCACGATGTCTTCGAGTCTACCGATCAGCACAATGCAGTACTAGTTTGCCATCCTGAGCTGGATCGGCGAATAGGCCAGCCGTGGCAGCCCTAAAGCTTCCCAAGTCTTCCAAGGCAGGATATTGACGTCAGATCCCAAATCGAGTATGGTGTCCCTAATCTGGAATCCCCCAACCTGCGTGTCTAACTGGAACTCTTTTCCCATTCTCCTTTTGTTTTGCTTTACTCACTGTACATACTGTGGTGCTGTTCCTGGGGATTCCCTCGCTCTTGCATTCCCTTGCAACACTTCTTCTAGGGTATGCTTGAGCTGTTCCCGCACTGAAGCGTCGTCAAAAATTTTGAGAAATAGGTGGAGTCATTCCTCGATTAGAGCCCATGTTCTCCAGTATCTTTCTTCACAAGTAGCTCAATACCTTTGTCTCCCCCCAGCCGGGCAAAAGTTTCTACAGCTTCCTGGAAATATTTCTTCTGCATTTCCGACCTGATCAGTTGTTTTAGGGATGCTGACTTGATCACCCGCATTGGATCCTTCTCACGTGCATCTTCCCTCGTTTTCTTTCCTCCTCACGTAACTATGGCTATGTTTAGCATGGCTGGAGTCGCTGTCCCTCAAGGTTGTGCGTTCACCAAATTCGTGCCTCTCTTCCTTGCTCGTTCCTCCCACTTCTTGATAAGTTCAGGACAGTCTTCTGTCGCGTGTGTGTTCACGCGGCACTGGGAACACCACGATCTTCTGGGTAGGGGGCATTCTCGGGCCACATGACCCTCTTGATCACAGTTGTAGCATCTCAGTGGACCCCGTCCTCCTGTACGGCCTCCCATCATATCGCCTCCTCTGCCTCTGGGAGCCTCATTCAGTTGGTAGGAGGGCCGATCTAATCAGTCTGCCAGTGCATCTAGAGCTCTGCACTGTTCGGTGCTGTGATTTGTTGAAGCGCAGAACTCATAGTACACATTGTTCTAAACATTGGAATACTTCTACAAAATCGGACACATCCGAGGTTGATGACCCATTGTTCAGCAGATCTCGCAATACTCTGTTGCGGCTTGGGTCGGTTGATTTGGGAACCCGGTATACGGTTGTTGCAGCGGATAGACCCCTTGCGAGTTTATCTCCGCAACTCCTCCGATAGGTGGAGCCCCCTGCACTACCACTGCAGAGGTCCCACTCCCTGGCTTCGCAACCGAGGACACTTAGTCGCCATGTGTCCTTCTACCAGGCTATGTGTGCACCAGACATTGGGCCTGGTTGGTCTTATGGGCTGCATCTCCTTAAGTTTTTCGGTCAGATTGGAAATATGATGTTGCAGTCCCAGGAGGGATGGGTCTTGCGAGGCCACCCCTCCCCTATATTCTTACAGGTAGCCCGCCATTACCTCTATCTTCATAGCCTATTCCAATGCATCCTGTAAGTGGTCGATCTTTTGCTGAGTGAGGGGGGTTCGCGTCAAGGGAAGCAGAGCCTTGATGAACCAGTCCCTCTGATGATTTAGGTCGATTGGGTAGTTGAGTTTCCCGATCGCATATTTGAACCTGCGCATCAGCTCCCACGCAGTCTCTCCTTCTCTTTGCTTGATCTCCCATAGTTCAGACAGACCCTGCTGGTTCGTTTAGGGTAGCTTAAACTCTCTGAAAAAATCCTGCTTGACATCCGCAATCGGTGGATTCTGGTGGGCCTCTGACCACTTTATGAACCAACGCAATGCCCTTTCTCTCAGTGTGGTTTGGAATTCTATCAACTTTCCTACATTTGGTGTCTGCCTCACCCTCCATATGGCTTCACAGAGGTACCAGTGCTGTTCCACATCATTGTTACCCCACCCAGAAAATTTTGGGTACCGGGTGAATGATCTCGCCATATTCACTTGCGGAGGTGTAACTAGAATGAACCCTCCGGGTCCTGGTTGTGTAAGTATACCACTAGCAATGCTACTATTAACATGCGTTGCTACTAACAAATGACTGCTATTCAATTGACTCAACTCTTTTAACTTAACGAAAATATCACTTAAGGGTTTATAGAGTAGCAGGGGAAGGTAGGGATCCATGCTATTCAAACTTTGGGGAGTAGAAATACTTGGAGATATGAATGTCGTCCTTTCTTGGAATAACTGCTGCATCGCGACGTACCACTCGAAATCAGAATCTTCTTCGCGGCACGCATCTGCATCTCCTTCGTCAGACATTGTCTCCCTCTTCCTCCCAGCTGGGGTCCCATGCACCCGCCGCACTCCCTCAACGGTCCCTCCCATCTCCTCGAGACCCACCTAGCCTTCCATGTCCACTATCCTCTGAGGCGCCTCCTCTTTATCCTTCCGACTACTCTCTTGTCATTCCAACTCCCGCATCACCCTCTCTCACCACCTTTCTGCGATCTGCACCCTCCGATGTGCACATCGCTCCCTCAACCTCCTTGTGGTTTCAGCATCCATTCCCCTACTCCCCTGCTTCACATTTCGTGTAGAATTTTTCCCTCAGGCCCTTCCCCTAGCACTGGAGGTTTATGCTTCCATTCCTGATTTCTGGAATTCCATCAGCCCTTCGTCCACCATTAGGGCCTTAATCCACAATGGAATTTCCTTCAGTAGCTTCCCTCTTAGTCTGGATTGGAATATAGCTTCTACTCTGGAGAAAGACTGGTAGCACTGCGCTGCAAACTCCACAATATGCCTGTCCAAGGTAGATTCTACCCAGAAATATACAGCTCAGGTCAACTCAGTATCCAGCCGATAAAGGGCCACCAGATCTCCATGCACCCACTTGCGGTTGATCTTCCGCGATTTTTCCTTAGTCACTTTGCTCTATAGCCTCTGCAACCAGCTATAAAGTTCGCTGGGGAACTTTCCCCAGAGGATCTCGTAGGTATCGTTGGCAGAATCAGAGAACAGAACTAGATCTCTGATCGCCTTCTCTTTTTGACTTCTCAGCTCAGCTTGCTGAGCTATAAACTGGTCCAGGTGGTTATCCCACCATCTCTGTATTTCTCCTTCGAAGATCCTTGATACCATGATCTATTTCCCCTAATGAAGTTTAGGGTCCCAACAACGGAACCTTTTTTTGGCGAGGAAACAGGTCTCGCGGGCAAGACCCAGGTTCTGGGATTGGGCCAACAAGGGAGTCTGATGTAGTCTAGCAGCACGCTAGCATTCTCACCCTACTCCGAAGAGCAGAGAGTCTCACTCGAGGCGTGCCGCGACCACATGAAGGGGGGGGGGGGGGAATAGATCGGTATCGGCAGATGGATCCGCAACTCAAAGCTAGCACAGAATCATACGCATACATAACACCGTACGTAGAAGATCTCTTAGAACATCATGCAGATACTAAGCAAATAAAATTTTAAAGTACTATAGGAATCATGCAACATATTCAAGACGCCCATTATAGCAGCAACCTTCAGATATATTAATAACCATTCAGAAGGATCAAGAGTTACATTGCTCGACAGAATGAGCTTCCAGATTCAATTACAAAAGTCCCGCAGGAAAGAGAGAGAGATTCTAAAACAATAATAGATCGATGGATACACAGGAAATACAATGATGTCGAGAGCAAAACAGAGCTCTCATGTGGCGTCTGCTCCTCGGCGTCGCTCTAATCTAACCTCTCTGATTCCTCTGTATCTGTGCATGTCTACTCTTTTTCTGCTGGGTGACGGCCTATTTATTCACCAGCCAGCACAACTGTTAGTTTCTCTTGTGTTCTTACTCGACTGCTTTCAGCTTCTTCCTATTGCACATGGGTTCCACTATCTATCCTTTGCCGCATCTTCCCTTCATCTGCACTTGTCTGCGCAAACCTCGTCACCTATCTCTTGCTCCTCCGCAACCTCAATAGCTCCACTGCCTACCGTTGTTGCACCTGCCACGTGCCTATCCGCAACCCAAAACCTGTCTTTATGCAAAATTCAAAATCTTTCTTTATGCACATTTTTGCTAATACCAAAAGATGACTAAATTATGATCCTAGATTTCTAGAAACAACATTTGAGAAATATTGTGAGTTCTAGAAATATCACTGCCTTCATTATCCTAAGTTAAACTATTTTCACTATATTTTCATCTCTCTTCCTCCTAAAAAGTCTACCCCACTGCTACAAAGAAGACTTCATTATTGGGCCTGTTTGCCTCATTTCATCACCTCACTTTCACTCTCATTCATAACCCTTTTCCTCTGAAAAACCCACTTTTTCCCTTCCTCAAAACCCTCATCAGAAGCCCTTCATTTATCATTTTTCCTCTCTAATGTAACAAACAATGTAAAAGCTTCCTTTTACATTTTTTTAAACCAAGTCCTAAACTATCGGGTCCTTTTAATTCAATTAAAAACCATGTTTTTATGTCTAAAAAAGCCCCTTTTTGATATAAAAGGCCTTAAGCCCCTTTCTTCTTAAAGCCACAGCCGCCTTACCCACATAAAACCTCGGTTTTCACTTACTCATTAGCCCCTTCCTCGTTTTAATAAAACTTCGCCCCTTCTGTTTTATTAAAACCCCCAGAACCTCTGGAAAATTAAAATGCGGGCCCCGTTTTCCCTCACCCCACATTTCATTTTATCGAACCATCTCCACCGTTAATCGGGATCTGTTCCCCCGATCCAACGACTGTCACATCCCTGACCTTGCCCCGCATTGTTATGACCCCACGCTACTTGACAAAGATCACCACGTCACCTCATCCCTGGTCCCACTTTCCACTACCCCCTGACTCCATTCACATTGTGCCACCTGTCCTGGGGCTCCACCCTCCAAACCTGCTTGCCGCTCCCACAGATCATTCTGCACTGTCGATCTTTTTCCTTGAGATATGATGGACCCGGGTGCATATTGCATAGAAAATCGCGATTGGTTTAAAATTCTTTAACCCACACGAAATAAGTGGTTTCCGCCAGCCATGTGTCGCCCCCTAAGCTAATCACGTCCATTTGGTCCAAAACCATTTACCTCCCATTTCGTGCATGATAAACCACTTGTGGTTTCTCGAAACCACCTTTTCCCTCTGCACCATAATTTGAATTTTTCCCGCCTCCATTCAAAATTCCACCTGGTTCCACCTCTGGAACCTCTCCCTTTATGCCCGCTCCTCCTCTACAACCTCCCGATAGCTCCAGACTCCGAAAAAATGCAGTCAAGCCCCGTCTCACAGGTTTTAACTAATAATTTGTGTTATGTACAGGTTTAATGGCAAAAAGGGCCACCATACCCTCCCATAGTCCAAAAAGTTGATTTAGATGTTGGGTGACGATCCAGTTGTTTTATTCAAAAATAAGAGGGACAGAGGCCCTACATCGAGATCGATCATCGATGAAACATGATCATCAATGGATCGAATGAACCTCCAGCTACAAAGAGCGGCCTCCCCTACACACAGAAGACACAAACAATCAAGAAACAACAAAGGAAGAAAGCATAAGAGTTAAAGGGTTAATCCTAATTAGAAGACAAAACAAAAGGGTTAGCTAATTTAAAACATAATATTAAAGAAAAGGAAGATTGATGAAGGTCAAAAGAAAGAAAGAAGACAGTGGAAAGACAAAAGGATAAAGGCAAAAGATCAAAGGCAATAGAACAAACAGATCAAACACATTAAAGAAAATATGATAAAAACATACAGTCAAAGGATAAAGACAGAGTTTAAAGCCTAAAATGACAAAGATTAAAGATAGCAGATTAACCCAAGACAAATTCAAATGACTTAGCTCACAACAATTACTCCTCTCAAAGATATTTTTTAGCCACATAAGTGCTTTGTTTCCTTCAATAAAGCACTAAGCAGTTATTGAACTGAGTCAGAGATATTTATATCTGCCAGACGGTTATTGTAAAAGTTATGAAAAGGCCTTAAAGTCAAACATTTCACCTATTTTTTCTTAGGAGTTAAGATAGAAGTTATTATTCAGAGAAATATCTACAGATATTCTTGCCTTGAGCCTTGCATGGTCTTCAAGGTTAGGAATGCACTTACTCTGTAACAAATGATACTCAAACCCTATCTCAGGCTTCACCTCCTCATTTGCAGCATAAATACTGCATCTGAACTCATTATCTTGTTGGCAGTTGATGACTCTTTAGGAGTAATACATAGTCTCTTGGAAGTTAAAAAGAAATTGAAGTCTTGGAACTTGTGTATGTAATGATTTGTTTGCTGATGGAGGAGGCTAGATCACTGGATCCTTGAGCTTGGTTGTTGGTGAAGTGCTTCTTATCTGTTATTTTTATTTCCTATTTTCATTATGTTTCCATCTTTCTTTGTTGCAGTAGAGCAAAATTTTGACTCCTAGGAACGAACGCCAATTTGTATTCAACAAACGTTTTCAGTAGATCCATGGTGTCATTCCTATATGCTCTCAGCCTAGGATGTTTCGCTGTGTATTCCACATTTACCTGTTTTATCACCAGCTCAGAATCTCCCTGCATGGCTATCTTACGGGCCCCTAATTTATTCAACAGATTTAGACCCAAGATCAGAGCCTCGTATTCTGCAACATTGTTTGTACATTTGACGTGCAGGTTGCAGGCATGATTCTCTGTGTAATCATTCTCTGTGTTATTTATCCACACTCCTGCCCCAGCAGTTCTTCTTGTGCAAGACCCATCGAAGTTCATCACCCATAGGGGTTCATTTTCATTTTCGTTATCACTCTTTTCCCTATGGCTGGGTTCACCATTAGATTGCTCTATAAGGTATGTACAGGGCTGTGGATCGCTTTGTTCCTCATGGGATTTTTGAGTTTCAGGGATCTGGCCAGATGGTTGTTTACGCTCTATTTCTGGTTCACTCAGGGCTAGGTCTCCACCACATATCCTATAGGCCTCGTTGCGGTTTTCTTCTTCGTTGTCCTCTAAGTCCAGAGTAGCCATTATGTTAATGTCAATAGCTTCTGCCTCTCCATTTGTATCTCCATTTTGGGACTTTGACCCTTCTAAGGATTCATCTTTACAAAAGATGAAGGAGTCAAGGTCTGTATGTACAGAATAGACAGGTGAATTTTCTGATTTTTCGGGGCTACTGACTAGGAATTTCATCTGTGTCTCCCTATACAGTTTTCTAAGTTGGCCAAAGATTGGGATTGTGGCATATGAGCCATCCATCTACATTTTACCCTGTAGCTTGGCTCCGCATGATCTTGATAGTAGCATTCCATACTTGGGTGGCACATCTGCCACCACAACATCCATGACCATACATTTGGCTGGGATTTGAGTCAAGCTCACACATAAGTCTTTGATCAGGCCTAGGCATTTTACTCTGCTAGAGTCGAAAGAGTATAAATATTTGTAGGGTCTGGTTATCTCTAGACCTAGTCTTTCCATAACTACCTTAGGCATTAGGTTGTGAGATGCTCCAGAATCATGCATTGCATTGTGCAGGATTTTGTGATGAATGTTGAGATTGATATAGAAAGGCGGAACTACCCCCTCCTGAAACTTCCCATCTATCTTAGGTCCAAAAAAAAGGGTAGGTTGATCATCGTTCAGATTTACGGAGTCACCATTCTCGCCTAAGTTCAAAGCTCTCAAAATCTGGCCTTTATATACATCTTGAGTGGTTAGCTCAGAAAGTGGGACAGAGATTTTAATTCTTGCAATCTCACTTTCCAAGTTGAAAGTGGATTGACTCTTTGGGATACTCATATCTGTTCTATTTGCCACTGCCTTAGTGGCTAAATCAGTGGGCTGATTTTCTTTATGTACAATGTTTGTGACAGTTTTATTAGGAGCACTAACTGCAGTGCTAGTGCTGCTAGCTGGTTTACCTTGTGTATTAGTGTTTTGGTTGTCTTTTTCTCCATTTTTCCCAGAACTTTCAGCTGATGGTTTGCTACTTTCAGTAGTTGCTTTAGAAGATTTCTCAGGTCTCTTCTTTATGGTGACCTCAGAAGCTTTTGGTTTGGCAGTTACTTGACTCTTTTTGCTTCTAAGTTCATATTGCTCTCTGACCTGCATCATGGCATTTTCAAACCCTAATCTGTAATCTTCAGATTCCAACCATTCTTCCTCCCAACCAGAGGGTGAAGGCCGATCTTCTTTTGGATAACAGTTATGGATTGACTCTTATGTTTCAAACATGTTTATTGTGTTTCCCTCAGACTCTTCTATGATTCCCTCATCTTCATCAAAAAAATTCTCTTGAAATGGGGGGATAAATTGTTGATCTGATTCTCTTTGTCTGTTGGGAGTGTTATTGTTTCTTCTAAAGTTTTGGTTCTGTTTTTGGTTTCTATTCTGGTTACTAACTGTGAAAACCATTTTTTCCATCATTTGCTGTAACCTTTCCACATTTTTAGACAGCTTATCATAATTTTGGTCAGATGTGGAAGCCACATTGTCATCTCTGTATGTTACCCTTCTCTCAGATTTCAGTCTTGCTCTTTTTTCAATCAGGTTTGCTTCTATATTCACTGCTCCTTTTTGCATGTCCTCCAATGTGTTGTATTCCTTATCCCTAAGCTCATAGGCCATGTCAGCATCAAAGCCTTCAGGGTATTTTGCTAGGGCCATGCCTTGTGGAGGTTTCATATGTGGAGAGAGAGCGTTATAAATGTTGTTGAACCTTGTTGTGTAATCGTGAACACTCTCTCCTACGTTTCTTTTAAGGGTCATGTATTCTGCTAGGAGTTGGCGGGGATTCGCCCTAGTTTCCCATTTGTTTATGAAAGTCTGATATAAGCCCGGAAGATCATTGATGCTACCTGGAGGTAGGCTCTTAAACCATTTCTTCACATCACCCCCTAAGCTTTGGGTAAAGATTCTCATTTTGACTGTATCATCATCAATTTCCATGTAGTCAAAAGAATCCTCCATTTTATCTACATCTTGTTGGGTTGTGATGGAATCCTTTGCAGTGAAGTGTGGAATCTTAGACTGATAATCATTCGGTAAGGGTACTAGAGGCTGGGGTAAAACCAGAGGTGCATACCAGGCTGCCATGATGATATTTTGATGAGCTAAAGGGGCCTGGGTAGTGGGTATATGGATTACAGGGATATTATGACCAACAGAGGACCGATGAGCAGACCTAGGGTGACTGAGCCCCAAGTTTTGTATTAAATGTAAGTCGGGAGGCATAGATGGAGGGGTCTGTCTATTCCCAAGGTGTCTACCACTTTGCTGTGGTGAATCAGGAAACTCAGGGTCTGGCTGGTCTAAGCTATTGAATGACCTAGTTCTGGATAAGCTGTTAGGTAGGTCTAGGTCAAGGTGAAAGTGTGATAGAGCTGTAAGATCTTCTGGTGAAGAATTAGCTCTATGGATGTGTTTGGAAATAGTTGATCTTTTAAGTGTAGGAGCTCTCTTGAGGATGCTCTCGGGGTTATCGACTATTTCAGGTGGGTCTGGGTTAGGGTAAGCTCTTGTATGGATAGTTCTAGAAGCCATAATGTTGTTTCTGACCAAGAAGCTTAACCCTACTTGTTACTTCTACTGTGGTTGATGTTGTTATGGAGGCTGGTCTCCCAGTGGAGTCTAATGTGAACCAAGATAATCAACAGGCCTACTGATCACCAGTGGAGTCTTTGAAATGTTTATGGAATATTGGAGTCGCTAGGTGGAGGGTTTAGGATGTTTTTTGGAGGGGACAATGTCCACCACAGTGCACTTGAGATGTCCTTTTCGAGGATATCTTCAAACACAACAAACTCTAACCAGAGAGTGACTGGGAGGGCATTTACCAGATATGTCACCTTTGAAAGAGTGTGAGATCTGGAGGCTACCTGGCCCTTTCTAGACTCTATCCAAGACTATGGGAAAACACAACAAATGGTATAGAGGTTGATGTGAGAATAAGACTATTTAACTGCCAACCTAACCAGATATTTTAGGTCTTTGAATGCTTAAGAGTGTTTAAGGTGTAATGCACTCAGTCCCCAGCGAAGTCGCCATTTTGTTGGGGTTCTCATGTTTTGGCCAGATTGGCAGGAACAAAATATGAGACAACATCAGAACCACTTTCGGACCTCAGGATCTAGCCCTCCTGGGTCCAGAGAGGGATCTCTCTAGTTTGAGCAAAGGTTTATGTCTATGAAGCTCAAAGTTTAAGATGTTAGGCTAGTTATAGGCACAGGTTTGTTTGTTTGATTTGTTTTATTTTGGTTGCTAGTTATCAGGAATGAAGGATTCAATGTAAGACTAGGATGAGTAAAGAGGGATAGAACAGAAGTGAAACATTCCAGGAAATACTCAAAACCATTGGGCAATGGAGTCAGGAAAGGATTTGCTTGCTACTAAATAGGCAGGCTTTCAATTGGGCTAGTCATTTGAAACTCAAGATCTTTCAAGATGGTTATGTGATATGGAAAGTAGGAGGGAGGAGATAACACAGATTTTAGAGCACAAAGTTACAGATTAGCAGCTCGTACAAGGATCCTAGTGGATAGGGCTAACACACTAATCCCCAGTGTTCCCAAATCTTCCAACTAAATATATAACAAGAAGCATCTAAGAACTGAATTCATTTAATTCATACATCAGAGAGCAGGCAATAACATCCACTACACTGGTTAAACCAACCGAAAACATTACTTAGATAATACATTCAAAAGAAAAACATAAATGGCAAGGAGAGCAGCAACATAGGGTACCTAACAAGGGTAAATCCTATGCCAATATTCTGATGCAAGCCAGTAGAAACGAAATGAAATGAATTTAAACACAGAGATAGGAAAACATCACCGCTACTTCAGATCAAGATCCAAAGAAATGTGCTTGTCATATTAAATAACAATACCAATCAAGTACAATATTGCCAATAGCTGAATACTCAGTCTGAAAACATATGCTTCAACCTATCTTACAATCTTTACACAGAGACTGTGTCTCAAAGAAACTACTTGCAGTTCTCTAATAATTGATCAACAACCATTACAATGAGTTCTTCATGAATTTATAGCTTCGGAGGAGCAGAGGACATAGGTTGAGAACTAAATGCAACATTAAACTTCTGAAAAGAAAGAGGGCTGAAGCCCATTTTGTATGAATCCTGTGCATTAATCTCTGGTGTTTGTTGGGTGAAAAAATGATCTTATTCAGGCTTCGGATTACTCTGACATGACTTTGATGCATTCTGACTGTAGTACTGTGTGGTGCTATTGGTGAATAAACAAGAGATAAAGAAATGATAAGGAAATCTGCCATACTGATGAAGTAAATGCTCTGATAGTACTGGGGTTGTTTCAGGGTAGGAAATCTTTTCAGAACACGGCATAGATTGAACACTGCATGGGCGCTCTGTCCTTTATGGAGGAAAAACATTCTGCTACCATATAAACCCCTGATATGCATTGATTTATGCGTGTTGTACCTTTGCATAATCTATGTGGTCTTTGATTTGGTGCTTTGCCTCTACACTGTTGTATTAAAGCTCAAAACCCTCAATTCTGAATGCTGGAATCCTTGATTATAAGCTAGTCTTTCTCCACAACTTCATAAATGTCTTGATCTGCAAATTCGGGCTTTAATGGCACCGGATAGATTTCTAGCGAAGGTTAAGCTATCCTTGGGTAATATTCATGACGTTGGAACCATTTCCGGGCATTCCCATTGTAGTACCAGCTTCCAGATTTAATTCTGCCTGCGCAGCATGCCATTGAAGTAGTACATATCGAACCATGGCGTTTATTCGCCTCTGATAGTCTTGCAAAAACACGAAAATTGTTAAGAAAACAATGGCTAGGAGCGGATGATGTGGATGATAGTGGGACTGCGGAGAAATGGCGGAAAATTTCCGTGGAATGGTGAAGAACAAAGATGGCGCAGGTTGGCGGAATGCGGAGGAAATTTAGATGAAAAACTTAATAAACCTAACCTATGAACAAATATATGAAACAAGAGGGCGGATGTACGGCAAGACACGTGGAGGTGACGTGGCAAGACTGGGTGGTGACGGAAGAGTCAACAGCGTGAAGATGATTATGGACCGTCGGATCTGAGAAGAGATCGAGGGTGGGAAACACGGCGGAGGGCAATGGAATAGTGGGCCAGGGGTACAGTGATCATGGATTAAAACCCGCGCAACTCCATCGAGCGATGATCATTGGATGGGCAAAGGCAGACCCGATGGCTCGTATGAATATCGCTGTGCGTCCCATGCTGAACGTTAACGCGCGATGGGAGGGCGGTTTTGCCGTCATCCAGAAGCCACGCGTCGAAAGGTGTATGGAATTGCTGGCCGATGAGGGAATACCACCTACTGCCCAAAGGCGGTGCGATGAAACCCAGGCTGTTTTATGGAAAGGTGCGCGGCGGGAACCACAATGGCGGATACACTCCAAACCGTTGATCTGGTGGTGAATGGATGGCGATGGCGCGATCAGTTGTTTGAACGGGTGAATCATGAGCATCGCAGGTTTAAATGGTCGCCGTTCGATCTATATGGATCAATGGTGGAGAAAATGCCCGATAAATATATGGGAACAGCGCCTTCGGGGCTAGCGCTCGGTCACAGCACTAGGTTCTGTGGGAGGAGAAGGTGCGGGGGCTAGCGGAGAAGGGGCTGAGGCCTATTATATGGTCCGAAAGTGGGTTTTTAACCCTTTTAATGCATTTTGAGGCTTGAGGAGGGTAACGATAGAGAGATGGAGGGGAATTTTGAGGAAACAAAGGGCAAGGGTAGGATTTAAAGGGGGATTTGGGGAAAGATTGGGATGGAAAGGGGACATTGCAAAGGGGAAGAAAGGGGAAACATGGAGAGTTCTGCATAGGGAAATTTATCAAAGGCAGAGGCAAGGATACTTCAAGGATGATGTGTCTTCAGGGGAGATGCATTCCTTGAAGGCTCAAAAACAATTTAGCCCCCTACTTTGCTTTTGCCAAAAATTTATAGGGGGGCTAACAGCGGGAAGAACCACCATATTCCAAAGATGGATATGAGGAAGTTTGATGGAAAGGATCTTGTAACATGGATACTACAGATGGAGCAATATTTTGATCTCCATAACGTGCAAAGCACACAAAAGGTACGCATTGCAACTTTACATTTAGAACAAAATACATTTGTATGGTATCGATGGATTTTCTCCCATAAAAAAATTGTCGCTTGGTCAATTTTTACGGAGGAAATGATAGCACATTATGAGGATACAAAGAGCAACACCTTCTTTAGCCAATTGATAAATCTCAAACAAAAGGGTTTAGTGGGGCAGGACATTGATGACTTCCAAAAATTGAATATAAGGGTAACTGATATTCCAGAGGAACACATGATTGATCTCTTCATAGGAACTCTAAAGGATAAAATCCAACATGAAGTTTGTGTTTTGGAACCTGATTCATTGGAGAAGGCATTCAGGTTGGCAAGAAAAGTTGAATGTAAAATTATGGCGACAAGGAAGCCTACCACTCAATTCTATAAAGAAGGAAGTGTTGCTACGCCTAGATTTCCACAACCTACAAGGTTGACACCACAACAATTGGAAGAAAAAAGAGCAAAGGGGCTTTGCTACAGTTGTGATAGAAAATACACTAAAGGTCATAAGTGTGCTGAAAAGAAATTATTTTACATAGATTGTGAAGAAGAAGAAGAAAATGAACAAGAAGAGGATATACACTAGGAACCGGCCCTAGAAGAGGAAGAAATGAATCTGACCATATCATGTAATGCACTGGCAGGAATTACCACTCCTCAAACTCTCAAGATAGAAGGATAGATCAAGAAGAAAAAGGTAATAGTGTTGATTGATTCAGGTAGCACCCATAATTTTATTCATTGTAAGGTAGCCAAGAAATTAAATTGTTTCCTATACCCAGCACCAGAATGTCAAGTGATGGTTGCAAATGGAGGAACTATAAATTTCTCTGGAAAATGCCATAATATCAAGCTAACCATGGGGGAATATGTATTGACTAGTCCAATGCTTTCCATTCCTATGGAAGGTGTTGATGTTGTACTAGGAGTACAATGGTTACAATCTTTGGGGACGGTAGCTTTTAATTTTCAAGAACTTTTCTTGAATTTTTTTTCAGAAGGAAAGGAAGTTGAATTAAGAGGTATTGCAGGGAAGCCAGGAAGGATTAGAAGCTCTAATGTCATGACAAAGCTTCTAAAGAAAGAACAACGAGGCGTAATTGCACAATTATGCTCACTAGAAGTTCCAACATCAAAATCATCTATTCCTGCAGAGTCCAAAAAGTCTTGGACAATCATTCCAAGGTGTTTCAAACTCTCAAAGGACTCCCACCTATTCGTGATCATGATCATGCTAGTCATTTGATTCCAGGAAGTGTTCCTCCAAACATCAGGCCTTATAGATATCCTTACGTCCAAAAGAGCGAAATTGAACGTTTGATTGCATAAATGTCAGAGGCGGGTATAATTCAACCTAGTCAAAGTTCTTTCTCTGCTCCTGTAGTATTGGTACACAAGAAGGATGGATCATGGCGAATGTGTCCGGATTATAAGGAGCTCAATAAGCTCACCATTAAATTTGGCAGATCTGTATGTTTAGTGGATTCAATGGGTGTGTATATTTTGAAGCCAAGAACTTCGATATAACTAGATGTAAATGAAAAGCACGAAAACAGGGCCGATCAAATTAGGAGTACCATCATATGATCATGGACTGCAGCGGTGGATGGGATAATTTTTACCTGCCCATATGGGGAATGGAGCTTTGTCTTTGCTGTTGAGTCTATATTAACTTGTCCTACGTATCAAACATTTTACAAATGCCCCATCAAATTATTACTCATGCCATATGATTATGGACTTTAGCGATGTGTGGTTCGATTTAGAGTGATTAGCACCTGCCACACCGGGTACTGTAGCTTTGGATTTCCCCGTTGACTTATATTAACCGGGAGCCATGCATCAAAATGTTTACAAAATTATTGAATTCGATAGTATTCTTTTCTGCACTCTTATACAATAACCATTATTGAACTCGATATTAATTTCTTTGGTGTTTGATGGAATTGATTCAACAACCATGTGCTAAATTATTGAACTCGATATTAATTTTTTCTTTTGTGTGTGATGGAATTGATTTGCAAATAGCAAAATAATAACAAAATTGATTGGAAGAATATAATTTTAATGGAAAAGGAATGAAAAAATCAGATACCACTCCAAAATAAAGAATATCATCAGTCTCATTAAAATAGCATTATTATTTTAATATCTCATTGTACTTATAATTATTAATTAACATTATTCTTATTTTTATGTTCCTCTTTGTTATCAACATCATTATCAAATGAGTATGTTAATAAGTTTGCACTCCGAAAACAATTATCATTATAAAAAATAAATATTATTATTAGTCTTATTAATATTATGATGAACAATGCATTATTATTATCATTAACACTATAGTTAGGAGTGAGGTTCTAACTTACAAAAGAATTGTAATTGCCTATACATTAAATATGTACCTAAGCAATTAAATAACTAAGGAATTTTTGACCCACCAAGATGGTTGTGAGTGGGTATTATTTAATATATAAAAATGTTTTAGTTGCTAAGACATTAATATATATTTATGTAACTAAATCATTAAGGAATTTGAAATTTTAAACAATAAAGAAAATATTTATGGAAAGATATTTTCAAGGTAAATGGTTTTCGGTAGGTATTGTTGACTCATTTTTTCTTTTAACATGATTTTTTATATTATTAGTTAGTATTAAAAAAATTTAGTTGTTAAGATATTAATATGTACTTAAGTAACTAAATCATTAAGGAATTTGAACTTTTAAACAATAAAGAAAATATTTATGTAAAGATATTTTCAAGGTAAATGGTTTTTGGTAGGTATTGTTTACTCATCTTTTTTTTTAGTTTTTCTCGTTAATAAGCTATCGAGAAGTTATTTAGACAACTATTTTTCATTTGTATAAATATGTGTTTTCAACATTAATAAAACAATTTCCTATTGTGGAGTTTATACAAGGACCGAAAGAGCTAAGAGAGGGAAAGTAAATGAATGAGATTGATGCAGGAGCATCAAGCTTAAATTTTATTATTCATTTATGTACTTTAGGGGGTGAGATTTTTTAATTATTTTATTAATTATTTTTCTCAAATTTAATAAATTAGGAGAGAAATATAGATGTGAGGATTATTGTAAATATTCCTTAAATCATTAAGGATATGAGTGGAATGGAATTAGGTAGATAATCTAGGGATTAGGAATTCCATAAACGAGATTTAGTTGAGTCCAAAACAAGATAAATCTAAATTAGATTTTAGTTGAGATTTGTGTGGAGGATTTTATGGAATGGAATAAATTCATATTTTTGTATAAATAGGAGGGTTGTATGAGGATGTAAACGGGTGAGGAAGTGAGGAATACAGAGAGAGTGAGGAATGGGTTGAGAGCTTTTTGTAAAGGGCAAAGAGTCGAAAGGCCATTCATTGTAATATTTGGCCGATGATTTTTTTGTGTTATTATATATCAGTGATTTGTGTTTTTATAGCTCTCTTTCCTGTATGTATATTTTAAAATTAATTTTTTTTTCTTAATGAACAATTAGATGAGCGTTTTCATGCTAAAAGAAACACACTAGTTTATATGCTAGGATCTGATTTAACCCAGAATCCTGGCATCATTTGGTATCAGAGCCAAAGATTCATGCCTGGTAGAGTGCTGTAGAGATTACTAACACAATCGAAAGTTGAAGATGGCGGATTTGCATTGTCACAGCCTTGGCAGAACGGTGAAGAACCTAGAGTTTACATCGTTGGTGAAGTCGATTTGGGCAATGTATGAGAAAATCGATGTTGTGATTTGAAGGAAGGACAACATTGAAGCGAGGGCGGATGAATTGGCAGCAAGATTGGCAGCGTTAAGAGTGATTGGAAGGGCGTTTGGAGCAAAATAAATTCGGGTTTCCGGAACTAAAGCAAAGGCCGGCATTTGAAGCCAGAGGAACGAAGAAAAAGTGCATCACATCTTTCAAATGAAGCTGGGTCGAGATTTAACGTTGTGTTAATACCTAGTTCGATCAGGTTACATTTAATTCCTATACAATCAATTCGCATTGGTTATTAAGGACTGTATTGTTTTTTTTCTGCATAAACATTCGATGGGTCAAATTATGCCGCGTGATAATTGTGTGAATTATATAATTAAAATTCTGCATGGAGAACTTCACAATGGTTGGCGTAGACTCCAACTGAAATACCAACTTATTAACCTAAACCCATTTTTGTTTGCGTGAATGTTATGATGAGTGAAATGTTGTGGGTTCGTTCAGGTAGTAGTATGTTGGTTGCTTATTATCATCGTCAACATAAATCGACTTCCTTTGTTTATGCATGAGCACCTTTTAATACCACAGAGTCGTAGTGTGGGTACTTAGAAGAGTAGTTGTGACTCAGGATCGCACTCAGAGCCGTGGAGCATGAAATTCACAACAACCGTCGTGACCCATGATTGCATGTAGAGCCATGAGGTGAGTAACTCAAAAGAGCAGCTGTGATATCTGACTACGTACAACAAAGTATGCTACATTGCATCTCGTTCATCAATACCTGGAAGACCGATAGCATTTGTGGGGAATAGGCTTGATATTGTCCATGGTTGGTTTGTTTAAGATGAGCGTAGGCTCAAATGCTGAGTTGAAAGTATTTCATTGGATCTCGGATGCAATTTTTAAGTTGTTATTATTATATGCACTCACCATGGTCCTTTGAAGACTCATAAATCCTTGTATGAACTGAAGCTTGCATAAATTTATAGTATTTCATATTGTAGAGAGGTATTTGGGATTGCACATAAATTAGTGAATCAACTACATTAGTTTGAAGAGTAAGCTTGGGCCTAAGAAAAAAATTTCATATTTTACTATACTAATTTGGAAGAGTGGGAATTGGGTTTTCCTAGATCATTTTGGAATTGGGAAGTTGCATAGTGAAGCCGCAGAAGCGTGAGGAAGAACAACACTCAAATTTGGAGCTGCTGAAAGGGCATATTTGTTGCATTTTTGCTTCAACGTGTAGACCTAGTTTCTGAGACCACATTAACCTCTGATGTTGTCATAGTGGAGTTGGGAGGTGATGACAGTGGGAATTGGCATTCATAACTACATTGGCAGTCTTGATGACAGAAAATATGAATTGGAGTGATGCAACGAAATTATGAGTCAAGGGAAAAGGTATGACTGAACATGTTATGTGTTGACATTTTGGGTTTTCTTAACCAAAATCGAAATTATAAATAAGTATTTTTGCAGAGATGATTTATATATGTCAACATGCGGTTCAAAATTAAAGTGAAAATGTTGCAAATGCAGAGGTATAAATGAATGGAAAAATGAATGAAAATGCGCTATCCTGGGTGATATAAAGAGAAACATGCATTTTTATGTGAGCGGGTTTATTGTGCATAATGTGGGTTCTCGCAATTTTGGTTAAGTCATTTTGGACCAAAGCTTGTAGTTGGAAATGGGATAATTCTTTTGATTTGTGTTCAATATTGTAAACACAATTTCTTGATGTTGTAAAATCTTTGTTTTACCATCATATGGAGACATCTAAGAGGTGTTATTCAGAATGAAGGTGATGTACGAGTTGTACATTATTCATTGAAGAAGTTAAAAACACGTTCTCTGTACAAAGGTGAAGAGATGTGAATTGATGTTATATGGTACAAGGAAATGTTTGCATTAAAATGACGAGCTTATGGGCATGCGAGTATTTACAGTGACAAAGACAACACAGAAGAGTGGAAACCAAAGGATTGACATTGTAGAGAGAAAGGTTTATTAATAACCTTAACAGGAGCATGAGGTATGATAATTCAGGAAGGTATTTTTGAACATTGAAGATTGAATGGTTTATTTATTTTCACCTTAAAATAAATCTTGGAAAACCTAAATTGCATTTTGACTAAAGACTTCAGTATCCTGTGAAATGATAAGGGAAAACTGATGATTTTTCATAAGAATGAAGTATGAAAGAGAGTGAAGATTTTACGTCCTAAAAATGTATTAAGGGTGTATGTTGTTGGAGAATTGTAACTTGAATTAAATTAAAATAGCCACTATCATAATTATTGGGCAATCCTTGAAGTCAAAACAGATGTTAGAGTCAAATGAAATTTTGGATGGTTTGAGTTAAGATTAAGTATTTTTAATCCAAGATGAAGAATCGGTGTAAGTCTGAAGTCAAAGAGTCGTAAGCTAATTAAAAATTCTGAATGTAATTGGGTGCACGATCGGCAGAGCCCGACACCCAAAAGAATTGGTAATTGTAACACATGCATTACTAAAGTGTTGTTTGCAGCAAAGTGAAGCAAGAGAATTGTCTAGAGATTGGTTCCAAGACAGAGAACCAAAAGAAGCCAAGCGCAGGAGGAAAGCTTGCATTGATGAATGGCAAGTGTGAAGGATTGCGGAAAAGGGGATTGAATGAAATCCACACATGAATAGATAAAGTTCACAAAGGAAGAGAAGATGATTGTTGATAGTCATTTCCAAAGATCTGATGAAGACCATAGCAGAGGTAAGAAGGAAAATTCCAAGGTAAGTGGAATATGTGAACAGTTGACGGATGAAGATTATGAGTGGGAGAAGGTTGAGATAACAGTTTACCTTCAATTGTTAATGGAATTGTTGTAGGAAAATGTGAAATACCAGACACATGGTTGGACCATGAGAAAGAAGGTAAAGTGGCAGAGGCTACACACAAAGATGGAAAAGTAGGAAAAAAACCAGTTGACGAAAGAGCTGAGGAAGCTCGAGTAGATGTTGAGTTGTGAAGAACTCAGAGAGGCTGAGTTAAAAATGGATGTTTCCATTTGCGGCCCAGAACTGGGTGAAATTCAGGGTGAAGAGATCAATGAGGAAGATCTCATGAACTATTGGGATAGTTTGAAAGAATCTGAAGGTGTGTTGGTGAAAGAAGCAGATGAGGCTATGAAGCCTTGCATTTTTAAATCTCACATTTTATGTATGTTTGCAGGATGTGTGAAGGATGTTGAACAAGCCTTAGAGTTTGTTAAGGAGAAGGAGCTGAATCTAAAATCTGTTCAGATTGATGTTGGGATAGCAAGATCTCGAAAAGAAAAGGAGACAGAGGGGTCTCATGGGAATATGAAATGGAGTATTGAAGCGAAGGAAGAAGGGCCATGTGATGATTGGTCAAAAACAAGTGAAGTTATGGAAAGTCATGTAAAGTTTCCAAATTCTACTCCCATTGAAATTGTTGAGTTATATAGAAATTTAGATCTTCAAAGAAGAGAATTGGAAAAGCATAGGATCTATACTCATGATAAATTGTTGAAGGTAAAAGAAAAAGATATTTTCCTGAATAATAATCAAGAAACAGAGGATAAGGATGTAGGAATGATTCAGCAAATCAAAGAAGTTCATTATTGTGAACCAGAACAGGGAGACATTCTTGAAACAGATGATATGAAAAAGAGACTAGCTTACAGTCTCAAGGAGAATTTAAATCAACATACTGATGTGCTGATGGAAGAGGAAACTTCATAGCAACATACTGAAATGTTGCCAGAGGATAAAAAGGCACTGAGGCCTTATGTTTTTTATTTTAATGATTTTTTTCTGAGTACAGGTTTTATTGCAGATGTTGGAGGAAATTTGACACAAGTGAAAGAAAAGGAAGAATTTTCTGTGGGAGTATGTAATCCATGGAACCGAGAGATTATATTACTAGAAAATATGCTGAAGAATCAGGATTCAAGGCATGGAGAGGAATCTCAATTTCAATATTAGGAAATGAAGAATGTGAAGGTGCAAGACAACAGTAAACAAGAGGGAAAGGATGAAAGGACGGCAGTAAGTATAAAAGTTCAGCAATCACGAAGTGGCAATAAACAACAGACAAAAGATCTATTTGACAGAGAAATTGAATTGATAAGGAGGATAATGATGTAAGTATCCCAAAAGAAGACAACAGCAGTAAAATAAAGAAGAAGCAGCAAAAGGAAGACAGCGGAAGACTGTGAAAGCATAGCCAGTGGGGCAATGCAACATAAAGAGTGGAGACCTCGAGAGAAAAAAAAACAAAAGTAGCAACAAATGGGAAATTATAGAACAAGGTATGGGATCTAGGAATACAAAGATCCGAAATACACCTGATCTAGGCTTGACCTCCAATCCTGGGGGCTATGGGCTTGTTTAATCTCCAAAGTGACAAAAACACTTTCAAAAGTGCTCCAAGGCCTCTGAAAACTGTGCCACTATATTCAAAGTGTCAAATACATCTAAAAAAGACTCTTCTTGAGCCAATATTGGTCTTCAGCTGATCTACGCATGGCCTTCCTTCCTGATGGCCCTAAGCTTCAATTTTCTTCAAGTGACCAAAAACACCTGTAAAATTGCTCCTCTGCCTCTACAAGTTGTTCCAATGGATTCAAAGCATGCCAATCTGTTGGCTTGAGGGGTCCTGACCTAGGTTTGGAGTTTATTTTAACCAACAAAACCCTCTTACTACTGGCCCTTTCGGCAGTGACCTGCTTGTGCAAGTCAAATTCTCACCCGAAATAGTATGGGGGGCGCTGGAACCAAGTTTCCACACCCTGAGATATAATTAATTGATGTGGGTTCCCTTAGATCTACATCAATCATGAACATACCTTCACACAGAAGCCCTAACCAGGAAACCCTTAATAGACAGATTCAGGTCAATTATGCAAAATATCTTACACTCAGGTTAAACAGAGTCGAAATTCCACGTAATAACTCTTAACAGATAATGTTAGAACCCATGAGTACTATACCTATTCAATAACTATTCATGTAAATCAAGAAGCAGTTGTGCAATTGATCTAAACACAAATAACACAAGAATCAGAAATAAAAAGAAAAAATGATCATAACGTAAATAATAGATCTATTTCAGACTCAAATATCAACAACAACAATTCTCTACTCATAAGCAGTTCATATCCTCCTTACAAAACCTTCAGCTCACTCGCACACACATCCAGCGAGGTTTGCACATAGCAGGACTAAGGTCTCCATGCACACTACTAGCAAGAGCCTTTTACCCAGCCAAATTTGCTAGAGTCTCAAAATACAGTCAAATCTATCATGAATCATTCACTTCTATCTCTTATCGACTCGGTCTAGACTCCCATTTATACTTTTTGCCTGTGCTCATCTAAGGTTCGCAAACCATGGTTTGCGGCCCCTAGTTCTACCATTTTTACCCATTACAACTCATGAGGGGCTTTGAACCGCCCTAAATCCCCTTGACTTGTGCTACGCATGACTAAACTTACAAAATCTTTACAAAAATATATCAAAAATTTCTCCAAGTTCAGTCTTAGGGGACCCCGCTCCAACAGGCCCCCAACACAATCTTGTGACTCGTCCCGAGTCACAATGGCACTGGGTTCTTCATCTTATTCTGGAGTGCTTCGATGGCAGAAGTAAAGGGCGCCAAGATGCCCACATTCTGATCCGCTGCGCTCTATGTGGTCTCTACCAACTTCTGTGAAGTCGGCCCTTCTGTGGCCAGGTTGACACTCTGCAAGATCTGATTCAGTGTCTTAACTATAGCATCCAGATCCTGAGACAACTCCATTGCCTCATCTTCCCACGACTTTATATGGTCAATGACAATCCGCTTCTTTCATTGGAGCTCCTCGATCTCATCTCGTAGCACCTGACTTTTCTAAAGGTGGGCCATGCACTGGGCATGAATGAATGTAGGTAAGGCTTCCTATAGATCGTCAAACAGTTGGTCCTTAGCGCATAGCTCCTGATTAATCTTCTTGACGAGTGGATATGTTTTCATAGAGGTCCACAGTCCCATGGTTGTTTCCAGTAGCTCTGAGCCCTTGTCGACATTGGTTGAAATGCTCATAGATGCGTCTTTGAATAGGGTGGCCCATTGTGCGTGCAGCTCTAGGGGAGTCTCAGGCTATAGCTTAGACTATAATGCAGCAATTTGTTGTTCAAATTATTCCTTTACCATCTGCATTTCGGATTTGGAGGCCTTGAGCACGGAAACCAGACTTTCAATATTAACCTGCAGTGCGACAAATGCCCAGATGACTACTTCAGGAAGCTCACCACAAAATCGGTCTATCATGTTCTCCAATTCCACACATTGAGCCATGGCCACCTGTTGCACTATTTGTGCCTGGAGAAATTCTGCTTTTTTTTTGGCCGTTTTCTGCTCGGCTTTGCTTAATTGCTGCTGCACGCACGCCTCCCTACACTGCAGCTCAGAAAAAAACTATATATATATATTTTGAGAGCATGTAGCTTTCCACTTGGTAGCTTTGCTATATCAATGCCGACCTCAGGGTAGGTTTTCACCTATGCGCACAACTCTGGCTGTTCCACTGTCGCTGCATGCACCCAAGAAGGGTTTGATTCTACTCTCTAACATTATGATGATAGTGTTGGTTGGCAGGCTCGCTTGGATCGGCCTCACTTGAGCCACGCTTGCTTGCAAATTGTCCATCTTCAACCGTAAAACCTACAATCTCGATTGCAAGGCCTCCATAGTGGCCTTGTAATGCTCCTCCTTAGCAGTCCATCTGTCCTCAGACACGGAAGCGACTTCGTCAATGATTTTATCGATGTCCTCTTCTATTAGAGTGACCTCTTCATCCCCTCTGGCCTTGGATCCCTTTTTCTTTTTGCGTGGACCTTTTGAAGCTTCTTTTCCTCTCTTGGTGCTACACAAATATTCACCACCATCTCCGTCTAACCCATCTAAACCTCTGGGGTCCACATCAGCCTCACCTCCCAGAACATGCTCTGTATCCTTCTATGTTTTGGGCTCCTTCTCTGCTTTTGCCTCAGATTCCTTTCTGCCATTCTTCTTAGCACCTGTTTGAACCTCTTTCTCAGTGCACATCTCAGTTTCTTTCTCTGAGTCCTTTGGAGTTGTCTCTTTTCCTAATGTAGATGGCATAATGGTCTGGGTGGTGTCTAGCCCAAATTTCCATGCTTTTGGTCAAGTTTCCAGGATTTGGTCAAATTATTCTTCTTTTACCATGAATGGAAAGTTATACCATTCAGGGTCCTTTCGCGCCCTGATCTGCACATTGTGCATGGTTACTTGGAACTCTGTGACGCTCTTGTATTTCTCATATACTGCTGGTGAGAGTCTGGGTCGTGAATGGATGGAAGCAGCCAACACGCCTTCAAAGAGTACCCAGAATATCTTGTTTTCCTTTATGTGCTGGGGATCAGGGGAATCCCACAGATTGGCATAGCGTACCCCTTCACATACACCCAAATCTACCTCGGGGAGAACTGCATCTGCTAGAGTCTCCCATGCTACTAATGCAGTGAGAAACAACAGCCAAGAGTAGTAGAACTGTTTACCTAGCTCTTGTGCATCGCACACATTATCCAAAAATTCTTCACAAAGGTACTGGGACTACTTATAACTCACCCCTTTCTCACATTTCCCCGCCAAAGCAATGGCGTGCGTCGGGACTGCCTTTGGTTGACATTTTCTCATGAACTTTCAACCGAGTACTAGAGTTCCTAGGCGCACTCCCGAGTCAGCGCTGGTTTGAACCAGGAATCCCATTTTGTCCCTCTCCACCCTGTACTTCTTCTTTATGCCTATCACAACCTTGAGCTCATTGATTTTTTCGAAACCCGTCATTGGATTAGCGCGGTGTCTATCAGAATTCTCCCTTGAATCCACAGGTAACCATTGTGGAATAAGGCTAACAACTGGCATACATAGATGCTAGTGATTGGGTACCTCCCAAAATGTGGAATCCTCAACAAATTTAGGATTCTGATGTTATTCATCCTGCGCGCCCAAGGCATTGCCTCAACCTTCAGCAACTCTTCTTAGAGTACTCACTCCAAATAGTTTTCCAGTGCTAGCTCAGGGAACATTTCTTCGTTTTCCAAATCATGGTCATCAAACCCAATATTAGGGATCTTGACAAACATATCACCAGTAAGGTGAAGATCCTATAGGACGAATGGTGTCCGAAGGTATTCACGCACTGAGTCTATGTTCTTTGGTGCGCGCATGGAGGGTTTTCATGGCTTGACATATGGCAACCACCAAGGGATGGGCTCAACAAACTCAACTTCCTACGCGACACTCATTGGTCTCTTCGAGGGATCACCCATGGGAGATCGATCCTTAGTGGCCTAACGTGGGGACGTCACATGCCTTAGAGAGGTGTGTGGATTTGAGGAGGCCCACTTCGACATTTTCCCTTTTCCCGTAGCTGGCATGGAAACGACTTTTTCAACCTCAGGGATCACCTCCTGAACGTCATCCGATCCCAGCTTAGTTGACGCAGTGAGGGGTGCAAAGTGCTCCTCCATAGGGTTGGTGGATGTCATTCTCTATCGGAAGATAAACTCTGGATTAATTATGTGAGATGGGGTTTCTCAACCAGGCATACAGGGCTCACAAACAATGCTATAGCAGAAATCAGGGCGCAATGTACTAAAAAAGAAAAGGAATTGATTGCAATCCACACCCTTCTTTTTATAAGAAATCTAAGGTGAAAACGATCGAATTTTCATTAATTTCCACTTACCTCCGTAAAAACGGTAAAAAATCCTCCAAGATTGCCTCATTAAATTCATAAAACCCGCTCCATCCAACGGTAAAATTACTTTTTCACCCAGTTCCACTATTCCAATAGCTAGTTTCTTCTCCTACGCATCACCCCTGCGCTTTTGTCGCACCTGTCTGTGCCTTATCTATGTGCTGCACGCAGACCCTTTGATTCTTATGCTCCAGCCATATGGTCATTTGGTTGGCACCATATTGTCGCTATATGGCTTCAAACGGCTTCCATTGAAATACCCAAGAATATTCTCACTGCGCAGTGTCGCCAAGGGCACAAAACTACCATCAATGATTTCCTTCACAATATATGGCACCAACTGACATTTCCTAAACTTCCCTGGGTGGTGTGCAAACTAACTGTCATATAAAAAGACCAAATATTCCTCCTTAAATACTTTTTTTCTGATGTGCCTATCATTCCAGGCCTTTTCGCGTGCCTTCTGCACTTGTTGACGAAAGTTTGCGATGAACCGATCTTCTTCTAAGGCAACTAATTGCACCAAGTGTTCCTCCATAATGTCAGGCTTGGCCATATTAGTGAAAGCTACAATGCACAGGCTTGGGAAAATATATTCCATCAGCGTGATTGCTTCCTACCCATAAACCATCCTGAAAGATGTTTTCCCCGTCAACTTTTTGCATGTGGTCCTATAAGCCCATAACATAGAAGGGATGCGCACATCCGAGTCATTCCGATTAGAATTATGTATCTTTGTGAGTGCATTCTCCAAGGTTTTGTTGAAAGCTTCTACTGTGCCATTCACTTGTGGGTGATAAGGGGTAATCTTCTAGTGGTGGATCTGAAATTCCTTTGCAGAGCTTCAATGGTTTCATTAATGAAGTGTGTGCCTCTATCACTCATCAGTATCTTCGAGAATCTGAGTCTGGTCAAAATATTTTCAAAAATTAAGTGTGCATTTGTCTCTGCAGTACAATCCTTAACTGCCTTAGCTTCTTCCCGCCCGGTCACATAGTTTGTGGCAGTGATGATATAACGTGCTCCGGTCTTCTAACTTGGAGGATTGATAGGTCTAAAAATATCTATAGCCCATTTATCAAAATCCTGCAGGGGCATCTCATCTCTGCGCAAGGGCTTCCTCGTCCTCTGACATGCATCACAGGCTCAGTAGTATGCATGTGCATCACTGTGTAGCATGGGCCACCCTAACCCAGTACGCAACACCTTCTGCGCAGTAGCCTTCCTAGCATAGTGGCCTCTGACTACCCCTCCATGAGCCTCAGCCAAGATATCCTGCCTCTCATGTTCCAACACATATCTCTGCAATACTTCATCTGCTCCTAACTTATACAATTGACCCGCAATCAAAGTAAAATCAGTTGCGTGTGCAACCAAATCCTTCTTTAGTTGTACTGAATATTCAGCAGGCGCGCTTCTAGTGGTTAGGAAGTGAATAATATTAGCAAAGTGCTCATCAGCCACCTTGATAGCAAAGAGTTGTGCATTGGGTAACCCCTCCTCCAGAATATTTGGTTCTTCCCCATTTTTGATCTGTGACAAATGATCAAGTCCGTCATTTAATATTCCAGGCTTCACAATAATTTCAAAGTCATACTCTTGAAAGAGTAGCAACCATCTGCATATCTTCCCCCCCAACATAGGCTTATTGATAAGGTATTTTAAAGCAGAATTGTCAATAAACATTTTGAAGTTCCCTCCTAGCAGATAGTTCTTGTATTTTTGTAGAACATACACCATGGCCAATACTTCCCTCTCTGTGGTTGAGTAGTTGTGCTCTGCACTAGAGATATTCTTACTGGCAAAATAAACAGGGTGATCAATGTCTCCTTCTCCTGGCTGCGCTAAAACAACCTCGAGTTCTATACTAGATGCATCCACATGTACATGAAAAACCTTAGACCAGTCTGGGAATATCAATATAGGTACAATGACCATTTTCTCCTTCAGCAACTCAAAGCTCTTCTGAAATTCTTCATCCTAGAAAAATGACACATCTTTCTTTAGCAACTTCTCCATTGACGCAGTGATTAGAGCATACCCTTTTATGAACTCCCTGTAATAATCAGTGTGTCCTAGGATGGAGAGAAACTGTTTCTCATTAGTAGGAACTTCTAAGTTGATGATAACTACGATTTTGGCTGGGTCTACCATCAATCCTTGATGGCATACTATATGCCCTAACAAAATTCCAAAAGGCACGCAGAATATACATTTCTTTAGGTTAATCGAAATCTGGTGCTTTCTACAAGTGTCAAGCATCATGCGCTAGTTTGACACATGTTTCTTGACCAATCCAAATACTGTCCAATCATCGAAATATACCTCCAAGAATTTATGCATGAATTCTTTGAACACAGTCACAACCATGGGCAAGAAGATTATAGGTGCATTTTTCAATCCGAACGGCATCACAGTGTACTAGAAAGACCCCCATTCTGTCGAAAAAGTGGTCTTACAATGGTCTTCAGGCACAATTCTGATCTGATGATAACCCGAAAATCCATCAGTGAATGAATAAGCTTCTTGTCCTCCCACATTATCTAGGATTTCATCAAAAAATAGAGTAGGCAATGGGTCATGCACATAGGCATCATTCAGCTTGCGCAGATCTACACAAATTCTTATCTCTCCTTTGGTCTTCTTCTCCTGAACCACCATTGGACTTGCCCAATCAGATTGTTCTATAGGCTCAATGATGCCTACAGCCACCATCTTTTCTAATTCTTCTTTTAATTTCTGCATATATTTAGGATTTAATCGATATGGTCGCTGCTTGACAGGGTGTGCATCTAGCTTCAATGTGATCTTCATAACACCCAGGTTCCCTACAATTCCCTTAAGATCATAGAACTTTGTAGGAAACAGATCCTGATACTCTGTCAGCAGCTCTGCAATCTTTCCTACTATATCATCATCCCAATAATCCCCAATTTTGGCCAACTTGGGTTGCTCTTCTATCCCAATGTTGACTTCCTTCAATTTCATAGGCTTATTTACATCCACCATCCCTAATGAGGATCCTGCAACTACGTTTTCCCCTTCAAAATCCGGGATGTTGACAATTCTTGGATCATCTTCGTTATCCGCTATTGACAAGTTCCGGCAGTTGACAATGTCTTGCATCTGCACATCCCAGGCTATCGCAACATATTCATTTCAGGGCTTGGATTCATCAAAGACAAGGGCATCTATGTCCTGCAGGGCTTCATCCAATTTTTTCGATCCCCCAACTGAGTCGAAGGTTGATAGGAAATCATCAGTCATTGTAATCCAATGGCAAGTTCCTCGGTGCAACTCTGTTTCTAGATACAACGTGGTAGGTACTGGCCCTAATGAGTGAATAAACATGTGAACCCACTCATCCCAAGTCCTTTCCATCCACACTTCCATCCATGTGGACAAGTGTTTGGGGTCTCCCTAACCATTAAACAACTCTATTGGCGGGGTAGCGAGAGGTTCAAATCACAACTTCATCATCTAGCTACATTCCTCCCAATATAAAACACACCCTTGTGCGTATCCCACCAACGTGCTGGGGTTGCATGCATAGCCAAATCAATCGTCCAGAACCTTCGTTCCTTTAGGACAACCTTTTCCAATGCTTCCAGAAATACTTTGGCACTACCAGAACCATCAAAATAGGGTATTTATCTTACCTCTGAGGAGATGCACCAGAAGTTCTTCATGATCTTGAGGCAGCGTAGTGCAAACACCATCTCACCATCTGAGTCTGAGAAACACGAACTATCCTTCTCCCAATTCAACATCCCATCAGCTGTAGGGTTGATCCAATCTTCGTCCTGCTCAGTCAGCTTGTAAATATGGTTGACATC
The DNA here is from genome assembly GCA_034641835.2 of Pinus albicaulis. Lineage (NCBI taxonomy): Eukaryota > Viridiplantae > Streptophyta > Pinopsida > Pinales > Pinaceae > Pinus > Pinus albicaulis. Next base: position 1,941,514,948 of record CM076578.1, read on the forward strand.
ATCTCCTTCACGTATTGGTTCTGTATGTTGTTCCCCTTCTGCTGGATCCAGTGGGACTATCACCCCTGTACCTTCATTCTCAAAGATCATGCTTCTACACTTCAAGTTGATGATGCCTCCCATATCAATGGCCCAATCCAATCCCGACAGCTTAGGGTAGGGGTCGGTATCATCCACGATTTGTATTACTTCAAAATTTGTGCGTACCTAAGAGGAAGTGATTTTCATCCTAGATGTTCATATTCTCATAGAGATGACAGATCCTTTCCATCCATGGTATTTTAGGAACTGTCCAACGACATGTTTCACTATGGAGCTCATGAGAGTTCGTTCTAATCTTGGCTATATTAATTTTCTTCTTTGAGCTAGTTAAAACAGAGAGATACTTTTGATCTTCTAGGGTGGGGTTGATGACCTCCTTATAATATCTTAATTTTCTTTTAGCTGATAGATCTTTCTCACACCACATTTTTTCTTTGAACTTAGAAGTAACAATTTTTTTAATATTATTAATGTTTTGCAATGCAACATTCTAGTCGATCTCCCAATGGTTTAACCAGACCCTGATGTCTTTATACCAACCTTGTTTAAGCCTCAAGTCGTTTTGGCTAAAATTTAAAGCTAGTTTAGGAAGTCTATGGTCTCATATGCTATTGAGCTTGTGCTTGTACAATAGAAGCCTAGTCATAGCGGAGTCAGTGGCAGAGTAATCCATGGAATTTTTGTAAATATGAAGTAGGTGGCACTAAGAAATTGTGAAAGCACTTTGACCTCGATTTCGTTACTTATTAAAATTTCAAGTTTAAGAATAAATATGTAATTTTAGAATTTTAATAATACAAATTAATTTTAGAAAATATTAATTCGTTTAAAAAATTTATAATTTAACATTTATCTAGTAATTTTTTTTAGTTAATTTTGTTTAAAATTTAAGAGATATTTGTTAAAATCGTGTAATCAATCTTGTAATCTACCTAATTTAGGTCTAATTATTTTAATTTTTGGTTTTTTTGAAATTTAGTAACAAATTGTAATTTTTAATTAATTATTTAAAATAAAATTTTAAATAATCTAAAATTAGCTCCTTTTAAGAAAACTTCAAAAAATACAAACTTTAAAACAATATTTTCTAATTATTTTAACAATCTCATTAAGGATTATATCACCTTCTACCAACCAAAATAATGCCAAAACGAAAACATTATTTTAAAATTTATAATTATAAACACAAAATTTCTTAAAATATAAAATTAACTCAAATTTCTTAAATGAAATCAAAGCATTTGTTTAGTCTATTGTTTTTGTCTACATTTGTTCAGATTTAGGTTCATTGAACATGTTTGCATACCTAGCTAGTATTTTTTCTAAATTCATAGTATCCCCTCTTGAAAATCGAGGAAATGCCATGAGACGTGCTGCAATGTTAGCAAAGGATTGGAGGAGAGGTGAAAAGCAAATGGAAGGTCACGTGTCATGTACGTGGAGGCTGGAGGATACCGACCACTAAATTCCTGACAAATGCCATGAATTTGTTTGTTCAGTAACGGATGGAAGGTCACGTGTCATGTACGTAGATGGAAGGTCACGTGTCATGTATGTGGAGGATACCGACCACTAAATTCCTGACAAATGCCATGGATTTAGGTTTTTTTTTTTTTTTTTTTTTTAAGGCTAACCGTTTTTAAGTTATTTTTAGATTTTAAGAAATTTTATTTTGTGGTTTAGAATTATTAAAAAAATTCTAATTATTTTAAATTTTGGTGATATTTTTTAGTTGATATAAAGAGATATAATTTTGAGTGAGATTATCATTTTTGTAATTGTTTTTGTGATAATTTTAGATTTCAAGAAATTTTTGAGATGTTTTTTTTGGTTGATATAAGGTGATATAATTTTGAATAAGATTATCATCATTGTAATTGTTTTTGAGCTTATTTTAGATTTTAAAATTTTTTAGGGATGTTTAGAATTATAAACTTTAAAACAATGTTTTCTAATTATTATAAGTTTTGGTGTTTTTTTGTTGGTATAGTGATATAATCATGAAAAAGATTGTCATCTTTGTAAATGTCTGACTTAATTTTAGATTTTAAAAAAATTTGAGGGATGTTTAGAATTATAAACTTAAAAAAATGTTTTCTAATTATTGTAAGTTTTCGTGTTTTTTTTATTGGTATAAAGTGATATAATCGTGAGTAAGATTGTCATTTTTGTAATCATATAAATAGATTTAACATTTTGAAAAATCTCAGAGTACATGGATTGTGTAGATTACACATTTCAAATTTGTGATTTTAATAATCCCATAATCATATTGAGGACAAATCTGACTAAAAGTGTACTCCGAAAAAAGTTCAAAACATAAAAAAAAATTAAACTAGAATCTTTAAAACACTCCAAAATGTTGTAGTCCAAAATATTTTAATTTTGGTTTTTTTTTGGAATCCAGTTATATAATTGTGAATAATATTGTAATCTTTGATTGTTTAAAATGTTTTTTTAACTATATAAATGAATTAAACACCTAAAAAATTTTCTAAGTACTTAAATGTTATAGCTTACATGATTTTAATAAATATCTCTTAAATTAAAAAAAAAAACTAAAAAAAATTATGTTGTTGAAAACTTCTGGAAACTATGTATTTTGATTCAATCGTTATGTATTTGACTGTAAAAACATTCACGCCTTCAAAAAAATTAATTAAAAAAAAACTTAAAACATAAATATTAATTTGTATTATTAAAATTCTTGAAATTACATATTTGTTATCAAACATCAAATTTCATCCTATTATATATATTTTTTAAAACTTGGTAGTACCTTTATATTAATATACGGTAGATTGTCATACAAGAGAAAACAAATACAGTGACCTCAACCTATTATATTTAATTGTTAACCATTTTCCATATAATAAAAATGAGTAAACAGAAGTACAATGCATTATATATAGAATGAAACATGATTCGCTTATGTCATTGTTTAACTATTTTGGTAAATGAATTATCGCTGGTAGAGTTTTAATAAGGGAGTTAGGATAGTCCGAACGATAGTTTTTTGTCATAATTTGATAAAAAAATTCAAAAAATTAGGTAATTGGAGCGTTTGAATTTTAATTTTAATAATGAAAATGGATTTAAGACCATCAAAAACTTTTACCAAATTTTTTCATAATCTTATCAAAATTTCTAAATTATTCTCCTTTACGTAATTATGAAAAAAATATTTAAAAAATGCAGAATCTTATTAAACACAAGAAACCCCTAGCTATGAAACTTTCTTTGACCAAGTTGGAATTGCGCCGAGAAGCGCTCTACAGCCCAGTATATACGGATGTGTAGATGTAACATGTGTAATGTAAACTTTTGATATATCCGACCCAATATATAGAGATGTGTAGATGTAATGTGTGTAATGTAAACTTTTGATATGTGGAGCCCAATATATAGAGATGTGTAGATGCAATGTGTGTAATGTAAACTTTTGATATGTCAGAGTGTATATAGATGTGTAGATGTCATGTGAGTAATGTAAACTTTTGATATATTTACCACTTTAATACCATGGGCTGAATACCATGGGCCAAATACCATATTTATAAAAGAGGTATGGTAAATAAATAAAATATAAATAAACCATATATATGGTAAATAAGTAAAAATTCTTTTTATATTTACTCCATAATCCTATTTATATTTATGAACATCAAAAAGTGGTTTTATTTAGGTGAATCCTGAGCTAAATACCATGGGCCAAATTATTATTAATACATGCCAAAAAAACATTATTAACTCTAATATTAATATTAATATTATTATTAATTCTAATATTCACATTTAATTATTATTAATACCATGCCAAAAAAACATTATTGACCTTAATATTATTATTATTATTATTATTAATTCTAATATTCATATTATTATATTATAATATTAATATTATTAAATTTAATAAATTTGGATCACGTAGGTGGGTATTTGAGTACACTATATGCATTGCAGGTAACAATAAACATATAAACGTAAATGTAAAAATAATTTTTAATATTTAACATTTAAAATTTAATCTAATGTCGACCCTAATGAAAAATCACTTCTCTCCTTACATATATAAATTTAACACAAACAAAGTCTCGAATTTTATTTTTGAGGAAGCATCTCTGTGATTTTGCGAACAATGAAATAATATTTGTGAGAAAGGATTTCGGGATTTGTTCGAAAGTGGTAGTAATAATATTTGTGGGAAAGGATTTCACCGTCAACTAACTTATTTCGATTGATTTGGAAGATTGATTTGGAAAATAATATTTGCGGGAAGAGGATCTGCAATTGATTTTCAGGTTTCATTTCTATTGCTCCTGCATAGGTATGGTAAATAAATAAAACATATTTTTATATTTACTCCATAATCCTATTTATATTTAGGAACACTCAAAAAGTGGTTTTATTTAGGTGAATCCTCAGTTAAATACCATGGGCCAAATTAAAGTACACTACAAGCATTGCCTATCTCAAGTAACAATAAACATGTAAACGTAAATGTAAAAATAATGTTTAATATTTAACATTTAAAATTTAATCTAATTAATCTAAATTCGGCCCTAATGAAAAATCACTTCTCTCCCTACATATATAAATTTAACGCAGTGGGCCAAATACCATATTTTTCTATTTCTCTTGCATTTTATATTGGAGGGAAAAGAGAGAGAGGGAGAGAGAAAAGAGATGGGGGAAGAGAGAGGGAGGCAGGAGAGGAAGGGAAAGAGAGGAAGGAAGAGAGAGAGGAGGATAGAGGGAGGGAGATAGGAGGAGAGAGGGAGGGATATATAGATGGAGTTGAGGGTGAGAGAGGGAGGGAAGAAGAAATACATAGAGAGAGCGAGAAGTGGAGAGAGAGAGGGAGTGATAAGGGAGAAATAGAGGAGTATGTGTATGTTTGGGGGTGAGATAAAGAGAAAAATAAGGAGAGATATAGGGAATGGGGGGAGAAGGAGAGAGGCAGTGATATAGTAACATAGTTGGAGGGTGAAGAGAGGGAGAGAGAGGGAGATATAGAGAGAGATATATGTGGGAGAGAAAGGGATAGAGGGGAAGGAAGAGAGAGAGCATGTGAGAGAGTGGAGAGAGGGAGGGAAAGAGAGATGGAGTTGGAGGGGGGAGAGAGGGAAGATGTTTTCTTGCAATCGATGCATTGATTTCAGTGTGGATGGTGATTTCTAATCCTATTTTTCTTGCACTATATGCATTGATTTTAGTGTAGATGTTGAGAGAGAGAGTGTGTGCGTGTGTGTGTTGGGAGAGGAAAGAGGATGGGAAGGCAGAGAGAGAGAGAGAGGAAAAGATAGAGGAAGGTAGGAGAGGAAGGACAAGAGAGGACATGAGAGAGAGGAATAGAGTTATGGGGGAAGAGAGAAAATTGGAGGGCAAAGAAAGAGAGAGAGAGAGAGAGGGGAGAGAGAGGAAGGACGAGAGAGAGGAGGAGAGATGGAAGGATGGAGAGATGGAGTTGGAAGGGAGAGAGGGAGGGAAGAAGGAATAGATAGAGAGTGATAAGTGTAGAGATAGGAAAGTAGATGGTGATTTATAATCCTATTTGATTGCTTGCACTGGATGCATTGACATTAGTGTAGATGTTGGTTTCTAATCTTGTTTTATTACTTACACTAGATCCATTGATTTCAATATAGATGTTGATTTATAATCTTATTTGATTACCTACATTAGATGCATTGATCTCAGTGTAGATGTTTTTTTGTAATCTTATTTGATTGTTTTCATTAGGTGCATTGATTTCAGTGTAGACGTTGATTTATCATTTGATGTAATTGGATGTACATAGATGGTACATTAATTTTAAAGTGATTAGATTAAGATTGTGCATTGATTTCAATGTAAGCACACAAAATTATTAACAATGTACATTAATATGGTGATTTATAATCCTATTTGATTGCTTACACTAGATGCATTGATATCAGTGTAGTTGTTCATTTCTAATCTTATTTTCTTACTCGCACTAGATGCATTGATTTTAGTTTAAATACAGATAGATGCATTGATATTAGTGTAGATGTTGGTTTCTAATCTTATTTTCTTACTTGCACTAGATGCATTAATTTTAGTGTAAATACAGATAATATCAAACTTTGGATCCAGAGTAATGTATTTACATAGGGAGCGAGAAGTGGAGAGAGAGAGGGAGTGACAAGGGAGAAATAGAGGAGTATGTGTATGTTTAGGGGTGAGATAAAGAGAAAAATAAGGAGAGATCGAGGGAATGGGGGGATAATGAGAGAGGGAGGGATATAGTAACATAGTTGGAGGGCGAAGAGAGGGAGAGAGAGGGAGATATAGAAAGAGATAGATGTGGGAAAGAAAGGGATAGAGGGGAAGGAAGAGAGAGAGGATGTGAGAGAGTGGAGAGAGGGAGGGAAAGAGAGATGGAGTTGGAGGGGGGATAGAAGGAAGATGATTTCTTGCACTCGATGCATTGATTTTAGTGTGGATGGTGATTTCTAATCCTATTTTTCTTGCACTATATGCATTGATTTTAGTGTAGATGTTGAGAGAGAGTGTGTGTGTCTGTGTGTGTTGGGGGAGGAAAGAGGATTGGAAGGCAAAGAGAGAGAGAGAGAGAGAGGGATAATTGGATTGCAAAGAGAGAGGACCTGAGAGAGAGGAAGAGAGTTATGGGGGAAGAGAGAAAATTGGAGGGAAAATAAAGAGAAAGAGAGAGAGAGAGAGAGAGAGAGAGGAAGGATGAGACAAAGGAGGAGAGATGGAGGGAGATAGAAGGAGAGATGGAAGGATGGAGAGATGGAGTTGGAGGGGGAGAGAGGGAGGGAAGAAGGACTACATAGAGAGTGAGAAGTGGAGAGAGAGACGAAGTGACAAGAGAGATATGGAGAGAGTTTGTATATGTTTTGGGGTGAGATAAAGAGATAAAGAAGGAGATATGGAGAGAAGGAGAGAGGGAGGGATATAGTAACATAGTTGGAGGGTGAAGAGAGAGGGAGATATATATGTGGGAAAGAAATGGAGAGAGAGGAAGGAAGAGGGAGGATGTGAGAAAGTGGAGAGATGGAGGGAAAGAGATATGTAGTTCGAGAGGGGAGATAGGGAAGTAGATGGTGATTTATAATCCTATTTGATTGCTTGCACTAGATGCATTAATTTCAGAGTAGATGTTGATTTCAATGTAGAGGAGGAGAGATGGAGGGAAAGAGAGATGTAGTTGGAGGGGGGAGAGAGGGAAGATGATTTCTTGCACTCGATTCATTGATTTCAGTGTGGATGGTGATTTATAATCCTCTTTTTCTTGCACTATATGCATTTATTTTAGTGTAGATGTTGAGAGAGAGAGAGAGAGAGAGAGAGAGAGAGAGAGAGAGAGAGTAACATAGTTGGAGGGTGAAGAGAGAGGGAGACATATATGTGGGAAATAAATGGAGAGAGAGGAAGGAAGATGGAGGATGTGAGAGAGTGGAGAGATGGAGGGAAAGAGAGATGTAGTTCGAGGGGGGAGATAGGGAAGTAGATGGTGATTTATAATCCTATTTTATTGCTTGCACTAGATGCATTGATATCAGTGTAGATGTTGGTTTCTAATCTTATTTTATTACTTGCACTAGATCCATTGATTTCAATATAGATGTTGATTTCTAATCTTATTTGATTACCTACATTAGATGCATTGATCTCAGTGTAGATGTTGTTTTGTAATCTTATTTGATTGTTTGCATTAGGTGCATTTATTTCAGTGTAGATGTTGATTTCTCATTTGATGTAATTGGATGTACATTGATGGTACATTAATTTTAAAGTGATTGGATTAATATTGTGCATTGATTTTAGTGTAAGCACACAAAATTATTAACAATGTACATTAATATTTGTGTTATAGTAAATCAACCTATTAATATTGAAGAGCAAGAGAGACAATGTATGATGTTTAGTACAATATTTCAAGCTAAATATTTAAATGATTTATTATTTCAATTGTCTTTTTCATATAATCGATATGAAAAGATGACAAAAATAACAAGGGTGGCAATAAGAATAGTAAAAGAAAATGATTTGTGATTGATCACAATGAAGACTATTTGTAATTGACTACATTCTTATTATTTTTATTTTCTATCATTCAACACTATTACATTGTCACTTTGCATTCAAAAAAATTATTTTGTCATTAAATTTATTAACAATATTTATCATCTCAAAAAATTGAGGTAACTAAGAAAATTTTAAAATTAAAATGACCAGATAAATATCAGACATATTTAGCATATATAAACTTATTATATTTATATTATCTGTATTTGTATATTATTGATAATATTAATCATATTTTCGATAGATTTTCCTTGGCCGCACACGACTAAAACCAGCCTAGATCCATCTTAACTCTGAATCTATCAAGCGCCGAGAGGGATCAAATCTCTCGAGGTGCAAACCTTTTCTCAAGTTTTGCACTCAAAAAAAGAGGTTTGTACCTCTAGAGATTTGATCCCTCTCGGCGCTTGATAGATCCAGAGTTAAGATGGATCTAGGTTGGTGTGTAATGCAATGCAAGTTGGATGTGTTATACTTATGTGTAAGGAAAATTTAAAAGTGGCAGCTTCTACCGGATAATACATTGCATTGCAACTTTTAACTTTTAAAAGAAGCAGCTCCTACTGATAATATATTGCATTGCAACTTATTGGATCATTATCTCTCTATCAAGTCATTAAAAAACTCGTAAAAGCCACATGCCTAAACATGCCTAAGATACTGGGTCATGCTTCATAACCAAGTGTAGGTCTGATGTCCGTGCTTCACATTCAAGAGAGAGCACCAATTTCAGCTTGGGCATGGGATGAAGAAAATAGAGATGCCCCACTTTTGATTATTTTAGGCTTCACCCAATTTCATTTTTATGACCCAATTTCAATTTTTTTTCATGAATTTTAATTTATTTTATTGAAATGTTAAGTTTATAATAAATTTATTGTTGTAGGTTGATTATCTAATTTTTTTTACAAACATAGACTAATGGTATATCAAAGTCAAGAATGAAAGATACATATGATTCTTCACATATTGTATAATACTTGCTTAGAGATAGAACAATCATAAGAAGGAATGAGAATGAAGAGGAGACAAAATATCTTCTTTTCAGCAAGCATCCCTCAACCCACATTCAATAAGGTGTCAATAAGAGGCCACATCTTCAAGCAATGCTCCTTGTCTCCATGTTGTAAGATGTAAATTAAAATGTAAATTTGTGGAAATTATTAGAGTCAAATAAGAAGATGTTTTCATTGGAGTGCTCTATGATTCATTTCAAGGGAAATGTAGACAATGGATTAAAAGTTTGTCTGTCAGATATATTAAGTCATTCACAGATTTTTGGCTTATCTTTCTGGAAACATGGATGGAGAAGGAAGAATTTGAATCTGAGTCGGTTTCCATTCAATAATTTAGAGTATGGGAAGATATGCACATAGATGATGAGGTAAATGAGAATTTTTCTTCATTCCTTTCTTCTTATTTAAAGTCCCGTCGATGTAGACAAGAAGTTAAGATGAATTTTTGGGAAGATTTTTCCGTAAAAATTGAAGAAGGTCTTGCCGAGTTGGAGACTCAAATAAAGTCCCAAGATGTCGACTGTCAAATCCAATTCTTTGAAAACCTTTTCTAGCAGAAAGAATAAAGTGTAAGGCTGCCTTGGATGATTGGATTGACGAATGTTTTGATTTACAACAGGGGTGTGACAATTTTCAGATGAAAGCATATATTGAAAAAGAGAATGTTAATGATTTGTCTTTCTGTCACTGTCAAATCACAACATATTTGGGGTAGCAAATAGAATTTGGTTTTTATGATCCTATAGCAGCATATATGGAATATTTTTTTAGTTTGAATGACAAACTAGATTTCCTTTTAGTGAGCCAGAGGCATTATGTGTATATATTGCTGTTAGAATTTCCAATTATGTTCTAGTTCAAGCACAATCAAACAACATCATCATTACAACAACTGCTTGATTGGTTGATTTGGCACTTTAGTATCACTTGATTCGGTGATTTTTCAACAAATTAGTGTAGGATGAGTGTGAAATAAGCTTGTTGGTCAAGCATTCTTTCAGTATAGATTTCAATTGGTTTTCAGCATTTGGTTTTTAGCAATGTACAGTTTGCAGTTGTAGTTGGGTTTCAGTTGAAGAGCAGGTTGCAGGTTGTTAGTTTATCGGGTTGGGAGCCGCCCAATGGACAAGACACTGATCGTCAAATTTAGAGATATGAGGTTCTTGACACCTCCTAAAGTAGCTACCATCCCCAGATAGAGCCGATTTTAATGCTTGGATTTGTGTCCCACCCACCTCGCCTTATTTTACAATGTTTTCACCTCAGCTCCGCCATTATCACTAGCTTGAATTTGTTTTTTCCATTCTTGCGCTTATATTGCACTGGCCTCGTCATCGACTCTATATCATTTTTTTATCCTTTATATTTTAATTCCACAAAAATATGTATCTTTTATTAGTTTATTTAAAATATTTTTTTATGTTTTAAATAAAGTAATTAAAGATTATAAAATTAAAATATATTTTTATCTACCATATAAGTCCAAACTACATCCAATTCCAAGTCAAGTCACCACCGTAAGCTCAAACCTCATCTTTTTATCCTTTATATTTTAATTCCACAAAAATATGTATCTTTTATTAGTTTATTTAAAATATTTTTGTTATGTTTTAAATAAAGTAATTAAAGTTTATAAAATTGAAATATATGTTTTAAAAAAATATTGGGTCTTTGGTCCAATCTCCAAATTTCCATTTTATTTTAATTCCACAAAAATATATATCTTTTATTAGTTTATTTAAAAAATATGTTTTTTTAATATTTTAAATTAATTAATTAAATATTATAAAATTAAAATATATGTTTATCTACCATATAAGTCCAAACTACATCCAAGTCCAAGTCTAGTCACCACGGTAAGCTCAAACCTCATATTTTTGTCCTTTATATTTTAATTCCACAAAAATATGTATTTTTTATTAGTTTATTTAAAATATTTTTGTTATGTTTTAAATAAAGTAATTAAATATTATAAAATTAAAATATATGTTTCAATAAAATATTGGGTCTTTGGTCCAATTTCCAAATTTCCATTTTATTTTAATTCCACGTAATTAAAGATTATAAAATTAAAATATATGTTTATCTACCATATAAGTCCAAACTACATCCAAGTCCAAGTCAAGTCACCACCATAAGTTCAAACCTCATATTTTTATTCTTTATATTTTAATTCCACAAAAATATGCATCTTTTATTAGTTTATTTAAAATATTTTTGTTATGTTTTAAATAAAATAAATAAAAATTATAAAATTAAAATATATGTTTTAATAAAATATTGGGTTTTTGGTCTAATCTCCAAATTTCCATTTTATTTTAATTCCACAAAAATATGTATCTTTTATTAGTTTATTTAAAATATTTTTTTATGTTTTAAATAAAGTAATTAAAGATTATAAAATTAAAATATAAGGAGGTCATCAACCGCGCCCTAGAAGATCAAAAGTATCTATCTGTTTTAACTAGCTCAAAGAATAAAATTAATATAGCCAAGATTAGAACGAATTCTCATGAGCTCCATAGTGAAACAGGTCGTTGGACAATTCCTAAAACACCATGGACGGAAAGGATCTGCCATCTCTGTGAGAATATGAACATCGAGGATGAGAATCACTTCCTCTTAGAGCTCAATTTCATAATCTTTGTTGCAACACTGACCTTCGTAGCCTTTTAAGATGTCAAAATTATAGTGAGCTCGGGAGGCTTCTCTCCAAGCTTTTTGAGCATAGGAATAAAATCTTAAATCAAACTAAATAACTCTTTTCTTTAGGTCCAATAGACCAAAGATTGGTCTCAGTGGACGTTAACCACCACCATCATCATCATCATCATCTACCATATAAGTCCAAACTGCATCCAAGTCCAAGTCAAGTCACCACCGTAAACTCAAACCTCATCTTTTTATCCTTTATATTTTAACTCCACAAAAATATGTATCTTTTATTAGTTTATTTAAAATATTTTTTGTTATGTTTTAAATAAAGTAATTAAATATTGTAAAATTAAAATATATGTTTTAATAAAATATTGGGTCTTTGGTCCAATCTCCAAATTTCCATTTTATTTTAATTCCACAAAAATATGTATCTTTTATTAGTTTATATATATATATAATAAAGTATTTAAAGATTATAAAATTAAATATTATCTACCATATAAGTCCAAACTACATCCAAGTCCAAGTACAAGTCAAGTCACCACAGTAAGCTCAAACCTCATCTTTTTATCTTTTATATTTTAATTTCACAAAAATAAGTATCTTTTATTAGTTTATTTAAAATATTTTTGTTATGTTTTAAATAAAGTAATTAAAGATTATAAAATTAAAATATATGTTTTAATAAAATATTGGGCCTTTGGTCCAATCTCCAAATTTCCATTTTATTTTAATTCCACAAAAATATGTATCTTTTATTAGTTTATTTAAAATATTTTTTTTTTTTTATGTTTTAAATAAAGTAATTAAAAATTATAAAATTAAAATATATGTTTATCTACCATATAAGTCCAAACTACATCCAAGTCCAAGTCAAGTCACCACCATAAGTTCAAACCTCATATTTAATATCCTTTATATTTTAATTCCACAAAAATAAGTATCTTTTATTAGTTTATTTAAAATATTTTTGTTATGTTTTAAATAAAGTAATTAAAGATTATAAAATTAAAATATATGTTTTAATAAAATATTGGGTCTTTGGTCCAATCTCCAAATTTCCATTTCATTTCTTAACTTATCAAGTCCAAACTACCATATAAGTCCAAACTACATCCAAGGCCAAGTCACCACCTCAAGCTCAAACCTCATCTACCATATAAGTCCAAACTACATCCAAGTCAAGTCACCACCTCAAGCTCAAACCTCATCCAAGTTCAAGTCACCACCTTAAGTCCAAACTACATCTAAGTCCAAGTCAAGTCACCACATTAAGCTCAAACCTCATCCAAGTTCAAGTCACCACCTTAAACTCAAATCTCATCTACCATATAAGTCCAAACTACATTAACCTCGTCTACCATATAAGTCCAAACTACATTAACCTCATCTACCATATAAGTCAAAACTACATCCAAGTCAAGTCACCACCTCAAGCTCAAACCTCATCTACCATATAAGTCCAAACTACATCCAAGTCCAATTCAAGTCACCATCTTAAGCTCAAACCTCATCACCTCAAGGTCAAACCTCATCTACCATATAAGTCCAAACTACATCCAAGTCCAAGTCAAGTCACCAGCTTAAGCTCAAACCTCATCTACCATATAAGTCCAAACTACATCCAAGTTCAAGTCACCACCTTAAGCTCAAACCTCATCCAAGTTCAAGTCACCACCTTAAGTCCAAACTACATCCAAGTCCAAGTCAAGTCACCACCTTAAGCTCAAACCTCATCTACCATATAAGTCCAAACCTCATTCAAGTTCAAGTCACCACCTTAAGCTCAAACCTCATCTACCATATAATTCCAAACCTCATTCAAGTTCAAGTCACCACCTTAAGCTCAAACCTCATCCACCATATAAGTCCAAACTACATCCAAGTTCAAGTCACCACCTTAAGCTCAAACCTCATCCACCATATAAGTTGAAACTACATCCAAGTCCAGGTCACCACCTTAAGCTCAAACCTCATCTACCATATAAGTCCAAACAACATCCAAGTCCAAGTCAAGTCACCACCTTAAGCTCAAACCTCATCCAAGTTCAAGTCAAGTCACCACCTTAAGGTCAAACCTCATCCAAGTTCAAGTCACCACCTTAAGTCCAAACTACATCTAAGTACAAGTCAAGTCACCACGTTAAGCTCAAACCTCATCCAAGTTCAAGTCACCACCTTAAACTCAAACCTAAGCTCCAATTTCATCTACCATATAAGTCCAACTACATCCAAGTCCAAGTCAAGTCACCACCTTAAGCTCAAACCTCATCTACCATAGAATTCCAAACCTCATTCAAGTTCAAGTCACCACCTTAAGCTCAAACTTCATCTACTATATAAGTCCAAACTACATCCAAGTCCAAGTCAAGCGTCATCTACCATAGAAGTCCAAAGCTCATTCAAGTTCAAGTCACCACCTTAATCTCAAACTTCATCTACCATATAAGTCCAAACTACATCCAAGTCCAAGTCAAGTGTCATCTACCATATAAGTCCAAACCTCATTCAAGTTCAAGTCACCACCTTAAGCTCAAACTTCATCTACCATATAAGTCCAAACTACATCCAAGTCCAAGTCAAATGTCAGAGCCCATATCTCACGCAAAGTCCAAAACTCATTCAAGTTCAAGTCACCACCTTAAGCTCAATCTTCATCTACCATATAAGTCCAAACTACATCCAAGTCCAAGTCAAGTGTCAGAGCCCATAGCTCCAAACGCAAAGTCCAAACCTCATTCAAGTTCAATTCACCACCTTAAGCTCAAACTTCATCTACCATATAAGTCCAAACTACATCCAAGTCCAAGTCAAGTGTCAGAGCCCATAGCTTCAAACGCAAAGTCCAAACCTCATTCAAGTTCAAGTCACTACATCAAGCTCAAACTTCATCTACCATATAACTCCAAACTACATCCAAGTCCAAGTCAATAAGTCCAAAATACATCCAAGTCCAAGTCAATAAGTCCAAACTACATCCAAGTCCAAGTCAATAAGTCCATCCAAGTCCAAGTCAACTTCATCTACCATATAAGTCCAAGCTACATCCAAGTCCAAGTTCAAACATCATCTACCATATAAGTCCAAACTACATCCAAGTCCAAGTCAAGCGTCAGAGCCCATAGCTCCAAACACAAAGTCCAAACCTCATTCAAGTTCAAGTCACCACATTAAGCTCAAACTTCATCTACCATATAAGTCCAAACTACATCCAAGTGCAAGTCAATAAGTCCAAACTATATCCAAGTCCAAGTCAACTTCATCTACCATATAAGTCCAAACTACATCCAAGTCCAAGTCAATAAGTCCAAACTACATCCAAGTCCAAGTCAATAAGTCCAAACTACATCCAAGTCCAAGCCAAAAACTTCATCTACCATATAAGTCCAAACTACATCCAAGTCGAAGTCAATAAGTCCATCCAAGTCCAAGTCAATAAGTCCAAACTACATCCAATTCCAAGCCAAAAGCTTCATCTACCATATAAGTCCAAACTACATTTAAGTCCAAGTCAATAAGTCCATCCAAGTCCAAGTCAACTTCATCTACCATATAAGTCCAAACTACATCCAAGTCCAAGTCAAAAACCTCATATACCTTATAAGTCCAAACTACATCCAAGTCCAAGTCAATAAGTCCATCCAAGTCCAAGTCAACTTCATCTACCTTATAAGTCCAAACTACATCCAAGTCAAAGTCAAGTCAATAAATCCAAACTACATCCAAGTCAAAGTCCAAGTCCAAACTACATTCAAGTCCAAGTCAATAAGTCCATCCAAGTCCAAGTCAACTTCATCTACCTTATAAGTCCAAACTACATCCAAGTCAAAGTCAAGTCAATAAATCCAAACTACATCCAAGTCAAAGTCAAGTCAATAATTCCAAACTACATCCAAGTCCAAGTCAAGTGTCAGAGCCCATAGCTCTGAACGCAAAGTCCAAACCTCATTCAAGTTCAAGTCACCACCTTAATTCCAAACTACATCCAAGTCAAGGTGTGACTTCCAAATTCCAAACTACATCCAAGTCAAGGTGTGACTTCCAAAGTACATTCAAGTCACCTCATTCAGGATGTAAAGTCCAAACCTCATTCAAGTTCAAGTCACCACCTTAATTCCAAACTACATCCAAGTCAAGGTGTGACTTCCAAAGTACATTCAAGTCACCACCTTAATTCCAAACTACATCCAAGTCACCACCTTAATTCCAAACTATGTCCAAGTCAAGTTCATCTACCTTATAAGTCCAAACTACATCCAAGTCAAAGTCAAGTCAATAAATCCAAACTACATCCAAGTCAAAGTCCAAGTCCAAACTACATCCAAGTCCAAGTCAATAAGTCCATCCAAGTCCAAGTCAACTTCATCTACCTTATAAGTCCAAACTACATCCAAGTCAAAGTCAAGTCAATAAATCCAAACTAAGTCAAGTCAATAAATCCAAACTACATCCAAGTCAAAGTCAAGTCAATAATTCCAAACTACATCCAAGTCCAAGTCAAGTGTCAAAGCCCATAGCTCTGAATGCAAAGTCCAAACCTCATTCAAGTTCAAGTCACCACCTTAATTCCAAACTACATCCAAGCTCCAAACCTCATACAAGTTCAAGTCACCACCTTAATTCCAAACTACATCCAAGTCAAAGTGTGACTTCCAAATTCCAAACTACATCCAAGTCAAGGTGTGACTTCCAAAGTACATTCAAGTCACCTCATTCAAGAGGTAAAGTCCAAACCTCATTCAAGTTCAAGTCACCACCTTAATTCCAAACTACGTCCAAGTCAAGTGCCAGAGGGCTCCGAACGCAAAGTCCAAACCTCATTCAAGTTCAAGTCACCACCTTAAGCTCAAAATTCAGTCCAAACCTCATTCAAGTTCAAGTCACCCTAGCAACTTGCACTGAGAAAGTGCGATGACAAAGGCGCTACGCAATGGAAAGGGCGGGCAAGTCATCATTTGTTCATGCCTATTATGAGACAAATTATCGAATGGAATGATACAACCCCCAATGGAAAAATGTTCCCTTGCTTTCTATTTGCAAGGAAATTCTCACGAGTTGCTGTTTTTCCTCTTTTATATCAGACATTGCTTGGAAGTTATTGAGCAACATGCAAAGGACCTGAAAGTCTTTTCATATATTTTGAAATAACTGTGAGTACCATTGAAAGATGTTGAGCAGGTATAGCCTTCAAATTGGGTTACAAATGAAAATGATGGTGAATGGAAGTATTCAGCCTTAAATAATTGATCTAGTATTCAGTCTTTCTCAAATTAACACTCGTTGAAAAGCTTGGGTGAATATTTGTGAATATATTACCATGAGAAGGAAAATGGAAGGTAAAAAATGAACAGTATGTGCTGGTAGATCCTGTCATTACAAGTGCAACCTGTGTCACCTCCTTTAAAGATCTATGCTCGATATTTATACAAATCATTACTAATATCCTGCCATTTAAAAAACAGTATTTGGAAACAATTGTCTCGGTACTTTCAAATTCAGAGCATCCTAGACTTGATTAATTTAGGCCCTGATGGTAAAACAGTACAGATGAAAGCAGTGGATCTCTTTCGAGATTATGGAAGCAGAGGGCTTCAGATCAACAAGTTTGAAATCAGTCCTTGGAGGTTTACCAACATCAACATTCTTGGAGGAATATTCATTAGTGTTTTGTAAGAGGAAGACAAAACCATCTTACAGGAAAGGGAGGTGAAATTTTACAAATATTGACAGCTTTGAAATTTTTGTCTGCATATAGTCACCTACAGGAAACACATTTCCTTTGCGCTGCGTTTTTTCCCACAAATTCCAAATGCAGATTTGAAAACACCTGGAGATAGCTCTGGACCTGCACTTGCTAGAAATCTACCTGAGATTACTTCAAACCTCACAATTGTTTGTAAAATCACAGAAAAGGGGTTATATTTCAGCTCTATGCCACTGTTTCAGAGCGGGTGTTGTGCTTTTGTTTTGAAGGTGCTGCGTTTTTGGGCAGCCAGTATTTAAGCAGCGGAATTTCAAATTCAGTTTTCAGAAGGAAAAGGGTGGACACATTGTCAAATGAAAAGAAGTCAAGAAAACTCCACATCATCAGGACAATCAGCATATCAACCACATCATCAACATCATATCCCAGTTTTCAAGGTGCCAAATCCGCAGTAGGGAGATTGTTTCAAACTCTTCCAGATTTGTGAATTTGAGACCTGGGAAATTAGTTTTAATTTATTTAGTAATAAGATAGTTTCATGTTCCCAGAGATTAGGAATTAGTTTTTCAGTTAGCAATAACTTTGGATCTGGGGATTTCCTCAGATATTGTAAAAAATGTCTATATATTTTAGGATTTTGATGTAATAGGTGAGACATCAGATATCGAGAGTATTGTAGCTTGTATTTCATCATTTTTAGTGATCAAAAGAACCAGTTGCAGCTATATTATAAGAATTATTGTGTAGTAAATTTTTGATTTTGTGTCTCCTGTATTGTTGTTTTGTATGATTGTTATACATGCCATCTTTTCATCTTCCATTTCATTAGTGATTTTCCATAAGTTTAACTACATAATTCTTGCTTTAAAGCTCTGTTTTGTTTGCAAATATCATTTTGTGATTTTATCTTCCAGATTGGTGAATTTATGGTTGACATACTCACCAGGACCTCTCTACTTATTCAAACCCTACACTACATCAACTAAATTTCCCAAATCCATCATTAAGTTATTGCTACCTTGCTCCTATTTTTGGTTGTGTTGTAACCCTTTGTTATTTTAAACCTAGTTGTAGTAACTTCTTCCTTGATCCAACATCATACCTTCAAACTTTCAAAACCATTGAACATAATATCTAGCCTAAGACTTTGATTGTTCTCCAATCACCTCAATTGATTGAGTGATCTCATTGAGAGAGCCCTCTCAGCCTAGTAGGGCTAACTACTAGGTCAAAGTGGTATGTGGTTACCTTTGTTGGTCTCCTTTCAGCCTTCGAATAACTGGTGGAGTGCTAACACCTCGTACTTAGCTTCATTATTGGAACAATCAAAATCTAACTTATAGGAACACAATCTCACATTTTTTGGAAGTTTACTTGATTTATGAACTGGACTACGAATCTAGATTCCGATGCTTGCCCCATCTTTTCCTAATGCACAATTGAAATCCATGGTCCAAATACCATTCTCGTCATCACGAAGTTGGAATTTTGTATTCTGATTTGTTTCTTTCTTTTGGGCCACTCTTTCAACCTGTTCAGTTCCTTTTTCTGATTTTTCTGATATCCGCTCTGAAGTACTAGGCTAATTTCCTTGTCCCTCATCCAAAACAACTCGAACACTATTTGAAATTTCTGGAATTTTCTCAACTTCTATAATATGGCTATCTAAATCATCAAAACCACTATAATTAAACAAAATAAAGGGCTCAATACCAATATGTACAGAATTGATATGGTGATTATTTGGTTTCTCTTTACTGGTGATCATATACTTTATTTTTGCCTCCTGGTACAACTTCCTTAGTTGCCCAAAAAACGGGATAGTGGCATAAGAGAAATCTAAATGCAAAGTACCTCTTAAATTTTCTCCCCATGAACTTGACAACATCATGCCATACTGCGGAGGTATATCAGCCACTACCACATCCATTACGACATTTTTAGCAGGAATTTGCTCAAGTGAAACCACCAAGTCCTTTATGATACCGAGATATTGTACTCTACCACAATCAAAAGTGTAAAGATCATGGTAGGGTCGGGTTATGTATAAGCCCAATTTTTCCATTATGACCTTTGGTATCAGGTTATGAGAAGCTCTGGAATCAAGCATAACATTATGGAGGATACACTGATGAACCCTCAAACTGAGATAAAATGGGGGAACTTCACTATCTTCTAGTTGACCATCTATGGCTGGACCAAAAAGGAGCTCGGGTTGATCATATTCAACTTTAACCATGTCTGAAATAGGGTCTAATTTCAACATTTTAGCAACATGAGATTTGTATTGGTTATTTTTCACAAGCTCAGTCAAGGGGATAGAAAATTTCAACTTAGAGATTTCATTTTCTAAGCTAAACAGATTGGATTGTTTATCTACCTCTTTTACAACAATGTCCCTCTTTTCGGCCTAGTCTTTTGTTGCAGATTCCTTCCTTTTTCCTTCTTTTTCTTTATTTGGTGAATTTGTAGATGCCTGGTGGTTCTTGCTTTGATTCGTAGCAACATGCTCCTTTTCCTTGTTTTGACTAGCTTGGGGATTTTGTTTTGGGTGAGTAACTTTTTGTTGAGATGTCATGTTTTGAATAGGAGTGATAGGAACATCTCAGTTTCTCAAAGAATATTGTCTCTGTTGTGAGATAAGAGCATTGAGATACCCCAATTGATAGTCATCGAATTGTACCTCCAACTCACCATCATTCGCAAGCATATAGTCCTCATCATTCAGTAAATCTGTTTTCTCAATGTATTCTTCATCCTCTGTAAGAAAGATAGGTTGTCCATCTTTTGTGAAGAAATGATTCTCTTCTATAATTTCATATTCCACTTCAACCCCTTGAGCATTGATCTGTTGCAAAGGAGAGCGGATTTGTTGTTGGGATGGCTGCTTTGGAGCTCTTTGTTCCGTTTGTTTAATCCTAAACTGAGGCTGCTACTGCTGACCTCAGAAATTAGGATTCCGAACCTGAGTTTCTGGTTGCCTTTCAGTGATAGACATTCTATCCACCATTCCCTCCATAGTCCTGATTGTGGTATCCAATTTGGCATCATAGGACGTGGATGGTTACTCCATAATTGTCACCTTTCTTTCACCGTTGGTATTTGACTTTTTTATCATCAAATTTTCTTCGACACTAACCGTGTTTTTTTCGTCTCCTCAAGAGTTACAGGGCTTCTCTCTCTTATTTGGTATGCCATATATGGATCAAAAGCATCCAGATAGTGAAAGAGAGTGAAACCCGGAGGAGGCTTGATATCATTGGGGATTGATTTATATGCCTGGCTAAAGCGAGCAGTAAAATCTTGAACAAACTCATTAGGATTCCTTTTTAAATTATCATATTCAGAAAGAATCTAAAGTGGATTCTTTTTCACTTCCCATCTAGCTATAAATGCATTAGTTAATTGCTCTGGATTTGCTATGGAATTGGCAATCAAAGAACAAAACCATGTTTTTACATCCCCAGAGAAACTTTGGGCAATGATCCTCATTTTTGCATCATCGGCATCAATCTCTTCTAAATCAATGAAATTAGTGACCTTCACTAAGTGTTGTTGGGCACTAATCTCTGATGATCAGATTTGGATCAAGGACCTAAGTGATAGCTCAAATTTCAAAGTGTTTGGAAGTGTGTCTAACCTAAGCGATCAGATAGATCTTATCTTCCTGATTCCGTCACCGTGAACGGTATGAAAAACCGACACCGTATGAAAAAGTTATCGTGATTTGAAAAGTCTAGTAAACTGCAATTTTTGGCTTTTGACCAAGTTTGACTAGGTTTTGGAAATTCAAAAAAATAATATTCCTCGAAATATTCCCCAGAATATTCCTTCTAGGTCTCATATGTTGATAAGTGGCATGATCTTATTTGCTGCATGGATTGCACATATTGGTTTTGGCAAATCAGAGGCTGCCACGTGGCAGGCCCGAAGGCCGCCATGTGGCCCAGGTTTGGTGGATTAAAATTTTTGGTGGAGTTGAACGGAGTCGACCCCGAGACCTCTCGCCCGCATACACATGCCACTACCATCTCCGCTACATATTTTTGCTTAACCATAAGGTTTGCAGCTACTACTTATAGTTGAACGGTTATGTGTTTGGGGAAGCGAAGGGGCCTGTAACAAATAAAATTTGTATAAAATAAGATAAATAGAATAAATATGATTACTAATTAATCAAATAGTAATTATGTTAAGTAGTCATTAGGTTAGTGAAAGAGCATGTCTAAAAGACATGCCCATTCGTGAAAAGGCACCTGCATAGGTATATGAGCAGGGCCTCATTGTAACATTTTATCATCTTATCATATCATATTTTATTAATAAATTATTATTATAAATACCTCCTACATATTTTTGCTATTAAAGTCAACAAACATACAAGTTTTGTTGCTACAGTGGTATCAGAGCCATATCGAAGCTATCAGAGCCTTATCAGAGCCTTATCAGAGCCATATCGAAGCCAAGTTGAAGCCATGGCACACAATATAGTCTTACAAGCCTACGAACGTAGTTTACAAGCCTATGGACATAGTTTACCACACTATGTGCCATTACATGGAGATCCTGAGAAATTAGAAAAGTCATGTGTAGAGGCTACAACCTGTTTCAAGAAAAGATATGCAGAGATACATAATAAGGAAGAAGACATTGATGAATTTAAAAGTCAAACCAAGGATATTTATAACTCTGAATCATATTCGGAAAATATGTTTTTTGATGTGAACCATGGACAATCCAATGACATTGTTAGTTCTATGGCAATCTGCGAATCAAACAATATTTTTCAAAGCTTACCAATTGTTGAGGGTTTTTCTCTCCACTGCTTGTATCAAGGAGGAGCAATGGAGAAATCCGAGCGAATTCTTGCGACACTATAGAGGGACCTAAATTGTTTGGTTGATCCTAACCGAAACACAAGGAGAAGAGCTCTGGAGAAGCTGCAAAAGAAATTGCTTCAGGGTGAAGAAAATAATTCCCCAACTTATTTAGCAGACCTTCATGTTGCCTGGGATGATACAATTCTTAAGAAAGTGTTGAAAGCTCTCTGTGATAGTGTTGAAAAATGCGGGGAACTGGCTATTCACCTAATAAGCGAAGTCGTAAACAAGATTTCTAAGGTGTATCAAATAGTGGCATTGGTTGTACCATTAATAGCAGGAAGGATGGGTCAGCTTCCATTGCTGGAGAAGTCAGAAGAGGTCCGCCTAGAAATGATAAAATTTCTCGGAAGTGAGTGCACGATACGGTGCTCTGGAGATACACTTAAACTCGTAGTGGGACATCTTATCCAGGTTTTGTGCATTTCCCTTGGAGATCCATTTCATGAAATTAAAAAAGGTGCATCTAGGGCTATTATTATGCTTACAGAGCTTGCAAGCAAGGAGTTCAGTGAAATATCAGAGAAACTTCTGAGGGCTCTTCTGCCTAATATTGGCCATGCACATTCCAAGGTAAGGATAGCTACACTTGAGGCTATCAATTTTGTTGTTTTATGTGGATTGTCGACTGGCATTGTTGGAGATGATTGGTTCCTGCTGTAAGGGTACTAGGGTACATGCATGCAAAGATGGCAGATAAAGATTTTGTCGGCATACCTGTAGACAGCGACAATTTTAGTGCAGACAGAGACGGACTCCTTGGAAATGACCAGATGAGGGGAGAAGTGACATATCATTTTGAATCGAACTCTATTGAACTTAAGCTACCTCCACTAATTAAAGAATTAATACCTTGCTTAACTCCAATTTTGAAAAACAGACTTGAAAAAGTACAGGGAAATTGTATAGATCTTGTGGGCAGAATTGTTGATCGTGGTGCTAAGTTTGTTCCTACCAGAGAATGGATGAGAATATGTTTTGAGCTTTTGGAGATATTGAAAGCCCATAAGAAGGGAATACGAAGGGCATCTGTGAACACATTTGGATACATTTCAAAGGCAATTGGACCTCAGGATGTTTTTGCAACTTTATTGAACAACTTGAAAGTTCAGGAATGTCAGAACCGTGTCTGTACAACTGTAGCTATTGCTATTGTTGCAGAGACTTGTTCCCCCTTCACTGTGATGCCAGCTCTTATGAATG
Organism: Pinus albicaulis; assembly: GCA_034641835.2. NCBI lineage: Eukaryota > Viridiplantae > Streptophyta > Pinopsida > Pinales > Pinaceae > Pinus > Pinus albicaulis. Next base: position 1,941,538,527 of record CM076578.1, read on the forward strand.
AATATTGGGGGCTGGAGCTGAATGTTCAAAATGGTGTTCTCAAGTTCCTCTCATTTATTTTTGAATATATAGGTGAGATGGGCAAGGACTACATATATGCAGTCGCACCATTACTTGAAGATGCACTTATGGATCAAGATCTTGTGCACAGGAAAACGACAATTTCAACAATGAAACACATGGCTAGCATCGATCTGGACTTTTGTGTCGTAGATGATGGCCAAGCACACGGGAAAATTGTTTCAATATCCATCGATTTAGAGACTCCCAAATCGTCTTCAGAGATTAAGAAGGCTTTGGAGGAGCCGAACAAATCTATCAAAGGTCATTCCATGAACTGCAAGCGGGCAGCATAGGGTAGTAAGCAAAGGAGCATGCATACCCCTGTTACCGGCCCTCTAGACCCCAATGACCTTGCATTGACCCACGGTGCGGGTTCGATTCTCGGATCAGTCGTGACAGCACATGGCATTCTTGGCAGCACATTGCCTTTTAATCAGACACTACTACATTTGGCAGAAATTTCGACACTTGGTTCTGATGCTTTTGACCAAATGTCGGAAATTTCCCCAAATTTTTTCCATCCCGCCCGAAACCGTCGCTATACCGATGTTTAGAGGAAGACGTCGCAATTGCGACACTATGGCCCAAAGCGTCGCTATTGCGACGACTGCCTCCAAACCTCGCAAGTGCAACACAATGTCTAAGTGTCGCAATTACGACGTTTGGAGGCCTTCGTCGCAATAGCGACGCCTTTTCTGCCGTCGGTATAACGACACTTATATGCGTGCTAAATAAAAATATGAAACTTATATGCGCGCTACATAAAAATGATTTTATTGTTTCGTATCCGTCATAATAGCTACATTAACGTCTGATATCATTCGCGCATTCGCCCTCCGCTCTTGCAGAACAACATTCACCCTCAGCATTCGTCCTCAGCTCTTGTAGAACAGGGTATTCCAAATCCCATAGGCATTACTTCACAGAGGCATTCGCCCTTAGCTCTTCGTAGAGCGGCATTAACCCTCGGCCACTGCAAAGCTGGTAGTTCTTCTGCTGGGAGCCCTTCATCACATGGTAAGAGTTTGACTCTATTGGGTTTTTTTGGTCAATTCCATTGGATTGTGTTAGGCTGTAGGGTTCTCTCTAGATGTCAAGAATCAAGATTCAATACCCTCTATTATCTTCATCACCCAATACAAGATTTAAATTTTTCCCAAAGAAACGCTTATTAATTTGGCAACCATTATTTCTCCCTGCTTTAAAACCCTACATTTAAATGAAAAAAAGCATTGCATTTCAACTACAAAAATCTATTAGTGTTCAAATGTACATGTGTGCTACATTGACGTCTGATATCACGCGCGCATTCGCCCTCCGCTCTTGCAGAACAACATTCGCCCTCAGCATTCGCCCTTAGCTCTTGCAGAACAACATTCGCCCTCAGCATTCGCCCTCAGCTCTTGCAGATCTTGTTCAGCCCTCGGCATTCTGCAGGCTCTTGCAGTTAACAGTGCCCTACATTCGTCCATAAAATCTTGCAGAACAACATTGCTTCTGCATTAGGGACAAAACAACACCGGAACAACAGTAGCCCTCGGCTCTTCTGGGAACAACTTGACCCGCCTGAGCTCTTTTTCAATGGTGATTTTTTCTCACTGAGACCCTTCCTCTATAGTAGGGTTGACTCTATTTGGGTTTTTTGAGATCAGTTCATTAGATTGTGTTAGGGCAGCAGGGTTCTCTCTAGATATCCCAAGAGGTAAGTTAATACCCTCTATTATCTTCATCACCCAATACAAGATTTAAATTTTCCCAAAGAAACGCTTATTAAATTGGCAGCCATTATTTCTCCCTGCTTTAAAAACCCTACATTTAAATGAAAACAAGCATTGCATTTCAACTACAAAAATATATTAGTGTTCAAGTGTACATGTGTGCATCACTTGTGTAGGTTATTCCTTTTCCACTTTCACATTATCCAAGAATGTGTGCAGTATAGTTCATATTTTTTGTGATTTAGATTATCTTGAAAAAGGAAAGGTAAATTATTTCCCATGGAAAAAGAAGGTTTCCCTTTTTACTACTGGAAATGGTACAACAAAGTTCCATTTCTACCCGAAACTCCTATGAAACAGGAACCAAATAAAGGCCATGTCCTCAATGGACATCATTTGGCTTTGAAAATGGCCATTGCACTGTGTTGTTTCTTATGTTACATCACAATAGTTTCTTAGGTCATTTCTTGTTTCTTGAGATGAAAAACAACCAAAGAAATTGTGAAGATCCTTTCAAGAAATAAATGACCATTTCTCAATCATATCTCAACTATTTTTTATTTTATTCGGTGGTTGCTTACTTTGAGAGAAATTTGACACTTTTATAAGGAATATAACATAAAAACACAAAATGGGAAGGAATTGATGAGGTAGATGACCTTTAGTTGTTGTCAATTAAGAATTGATAATACACGATGCATGTTCTGTACTACAAACTAGATTCCTTCCTGGAGTTAGGACATAAAGTATTGAATCAAAGTTGTAGTTTCTAACTTCTTGTATTGGTTCATCAATCTTGAAATTCAGACATTGCATGTCTTCATTGCTTCATGTTTGAATAATTTGCATCATATCTTACAATAGGAAATTAGGAATTATGATTATTATTACTTTATGGATCTGTTAAGTTACTTTTAAGTTTGCATGGTTTAGTGTGAAATTATTCTAGTGTGCCCCTAGGCCCAGGTGAAGGAATGCCAAGGACTGAGAACCCTAGTTTTTAAATGGTATTGTTTCTTATACCCAAAAACCCCTCAACATCACTTCTTATTAGTTCTTAACAATAGTGTTATAAACAATTTGAGAATTGATATAGCAAAATCTTGCACTTCTCAAGATAAAGTCCTAAAGCTAAAGTGTGATACCATGTGTAATTAAATAGCCCCATTGTCACCTCACCAACCTCTTTTCACTTCGGGCTAGCTCTCCTCCAACTCAAGGGGGGTTCTCCCTAGTAGATGTTAGGGATCTAATGGCCCAACCAAAGCAAGTCAAGAGCTCCCTAACTCTCTATGTTTACTACTATCAATCAAAATATTGAACAATAGGGTCAGACATGCATCCTGAAGATAAAATTGCCAGGGTATTTTTGGGTAATTTCAAAGGGAAAGTCCCCAAACACATATAATCAAGGAATTATAACGTGATTTCAAACATTAAATATCAACAAAATCGTTTAAAGGATATTGAAGGGAAAAAGGTGATGGAAGATAGAAAGTGCCTTACTTAAATGCTCTAAGGATTTTTCAATAGTTGCTCCAAAAGCTTCACTTCAAGGCCCTTCAAGATCGTCTCCAACAATGATATACCATCAGCTTCAACAATGTTGCTCAAAAAATGTCCTCAAGGTCTTCACAACAAGTTTACTAGAAGTTGCTCCAACAATATATTCAATAAGGTCTTCATTGTCAACTCATCTCTTGTTTGGGTGCCTTAATGTGCAATGACATGTTTCCAGGACTGAATTCAATGCAAGGCATATTTGAAACTCTAACTCTGTCATCCGGTGTCTTATTAGAAATTATTTTAGTTTACATTTTGTGTTTTCAAGTTAGATATTGTTTTCAATTTTTTACATTTATAATTTTATTGCAATGTGGCAGACTGATCAGAGCAGTGCAGGAACAACCCCGAGACGGGATGATCGCGGAAAGAGGCCAGCAGAAGAACATGTAAAGTGCCAGCATTGCTCTATCTTCATGTATTTTAGTTATTTACATAATTGAAATAATATTAATTTTGTTCAAATATGCAGACACCTAGCCATGGTACGCCTGATGATTCCCTCTTTGAGGAAGAGCTTTCTTCATCCCTATCTCTAGTGTTCTTGTTGCGAAAAAAGGCATGAGATGCAAGGTCGGAATTTAATACTTTGATAGACGCACCTCAAACACCTGAAACATAAGAGAGGATAAAACAACTTATGAGCCAGCTATAAACATATCAGGTAATAATAAAAAGTCAAAAGGATATTTTTTTTGTTCTGCATGAGATGAATTGTGATAGTTTGATTTTTAATTTTTACATTGACTAAACTAACAAAAAGTTCTTTTGTATGTAGTGTTTTCTGGCACTTGCTGAATCCGGTGTTGGTGGTAGTGGCACACAAGGGCAAAATATTGCCCAACAACCCTCTCGTACACCTTCTACTCCTTTAGGTGCCAGCCAAGAAACACACCCTGCCCAAGCAGACACCCAGCCAACCGCTGAACGTGTTGGCAATGATGAGGTTGATATGGCCAACTATATTATTGCATTTCCTGGAGCTACACGTGTCAGCTCCACAGGGATCATTAATGGAACGTTGTTGGTGAATGATGAAGGTGTCCCTATAAAGCATGTACAACTCCCAGGTAAATTTTAATATTTTAACTATTTCATGTACTTTATCTAAAACATATTTATCATGATTTTTATTTTTAAATTAATGATAATATCTTCTTCTTCTTCTTCTTTTCTTTTTCTGTGTAGGAAACAATGATTTCTACAGGTTTCTGGAGAGCCATGCGTTGGTAATTTTTGGCCCAACCATACGCACGGGGTGGAATTCCCAGAATTCCAACCTGAAAAAAGAACTTCTAGATTATCTAGAAGCCCTTTTTGGGGTCGGCACATTTGACAGAAAAGCGGTGGCTCAGGTAGCCGGCAAATATTTGAAATATACCAGGGACACCTATAGGACGTAATTGCAATTTAACCCTAGATATGAGCGTCCTCTCGCAGTTTCAGAGAGTGAGTGGAGAGCACTCATCCATGACGGAAAAGAGAAAAGGGCAAAGAAAGAAGGAAAAATGCCAACTGGACCCGCAAGGTAAATTGCAACTTTAATTCAATAGCTTTAATTTTCTCTATGTCTAAAATAAAAGTGTGCTACGTCATATCTGACTTCAATATTTTGATGCTAGGTTTCCTGACACCTCAAAGGAAACCAAAGCTAGGATTGAAAAAAAGAGCCATCACAAGCTAGGCCAGGGCGGCTACTTGAAATTAGCTGCAAGAATTGTAATTAAGTAGCTAAACATCTTATAATTAATTGTATCGCCTTCCAAATTTTTTGTAATCCTATCAAATATGATTAAAAATACACAATCATATGTAATGTAGGGTGATGACTTCGGAATAGAAACTACAGAGGAAGATAAAAATATCGCTTTCCATTTCGGCTATCAAGCCGTAGTTGAACGTCGCATAAGCTTGGGGCAGGTCCCAAGATCCAGAATGCCTGATAAGGTAAAACATTAACCTTTCAATATGTTTGTTTTCATCCATAAATTTAATGTCTAAAAAATTTGTTTAAATCAGGGGAGCAACACTACCGACGACGCAAATAACCCAATTTTAGAGACAAATGTAGATGATCCTCACGTGCAACCTGATCATTGTAGTAGGGACCAGGCCAACAATGCTACTATCAGTGAGGGCCGTGAAGGTAATTAATTTCCACTTATAATTTTTTCTAATTACACCTTGATGGTTGTCCTTATAACGTTTTTTGTTTAAATGACAGAGAATGTTTCCCTTGAGGATCTTACCACCAAAGAGGAAGACAGGGCAACAGTCCCAACGGCGACAACTGGTGCACCAGGTAAATAATCTCATTGAAATTTTTTTTATTAATATTACCGAACTATTTCAATGATATTTAAAAACTGACAATTAAAATTTAATATTATCTTTTTTTGTAGGCGATGCCCCGTCACTGGATGAGACCAGACATCGTGACAACGCAACTAGGTCAGCGGCGACAACTGGTGCACCAGGTAAATAATCTCATTGCAATTTTTTTTATTAATATTACCGAACTAGTTAAATGATATTTAAAAACTGACAATTAAAATTTAATATTATCTGTTTTTGTAGGCGATGCCTTGTCACTGGATGAGACCAGACATCGTGACTACGCAACTAGGTCAGCGGCGACAACTGGTGCACCAGGTAAATAATCTCATTGCAATTTTTTATTAATATTACCGAACTAGTTCAATGATATTTAAAAACTGACAATTAAAATTTAATATTATCTGTTTTTGTAGGCGATGCCCTGTCACTGGATGAGACCAGACATCGTGACTACGCAACTAGGTCGGTAATGACATTTGGTGCACGGAGTAAATAATCTGTTGCAATTTTTTTATTATTAATATTACCGAACTAGTTCAATGATATTTAAAAACTGACAATTAAAATTTAATATTATGTGTTTTTTAGGCGATGTCCCGTCACTGGATGAGACTAGACATCTTGACTACGTAGCTAGGTCAGCGACGACAACTGGTGCACCAGGTAAATAATCTCATGGCAATTTTTTTTATTAATATTACCGAACTAGTTCAATGATATTTAAAAACTGACAATTAAAATTTAATATTATGTCTGTTTTTGTGGTGATGCCCGTCAACGGATGAGACGGAACATCAATGGAGAAAACTCGCAACTAAAATTGACTGATCTGAGTGGAAAGGCAAGCAGGGGAAGCGGTATGATGATATTGATGATGTAATTAGGAGCTTTAGAAATAGGAAGAAGAAAAAGAAAATTTGATAATGTAAAATATTGTATTATTATAAGACAAGCGTTACCATACTTGGAGCGTTTTTTGCGTTATATAAAAAACTCATTTATCATACTATTTTTATGTCAAGCATTAATTGCAATGTTTCCTTGCGTACTTTTTGTTGAATTGTTTTTTATTAGTTATTGAATATTTTTTTTTATGCTCATGAAAGTAAAAAATGAAATATAGATTGGGTATTAGGGAATTGAGAGTGATGTGAGGGGGGGGGAGGGGCCATAAGAGCTTCCACCTTCACGTGGTTGGCCCCGTTTAGTAGAGAATAATTTATTGGAGCGATTTAATCTTGGAGCAAACCTCCCTTGATCCAGCGTAGCAACAAAAAAGTCACTGTTGACTTAGTTGCTACTCTTTCAGATCGTGGGAGGCTTGTTCCAAGTTCATGTGACTCCAATAAATTGTTCTTGAAACGAAGAGGAGCTTATTCATGTATGTTTTGACATTTTCAACATATGTTCTAACATTATCATAAGAATGCATCTTAGAGTAAAAAATACTACATCAATTACTTGTATTTATTGTATATATAATGATGGATTTTGATTGACTTGGCAGTGCAGGTACAAATCCTCTTGCATCATGAGCAATACAACTTGTCAACCAGGGTCATGTCCAGGATATTTTTCTTGTGCGCTTGACCAGGTTCGTAATGTCACATTTTGTAAGTTCCTTTACAGTTCATAATTCAATATTAAGCTTGTTCATGATTATTATCTAGGTTTTTTGTATGTGTTTTTTCATCTATTTGATTGTAAGCAACTCTGCATGTTTCCTATTGTTCACTATGATTTCTCCCATTACCACTCCCAGGATGAATCCGACTTTATTGTTACATAGGTTACTTTATTGTTACTATGATTTCTCCATTTATGATTTCATAGGTTACATCATGTAAAGTTGTCAATCTCAGGTTGGTGATGAGCTTTAGTTCTCCAGATTTGGGGCTTTTCTGATATTTTCTCCCTCATGTCATTCCTGCATCACCTCGTTGTTTGAGCATGCCAATTGTCTACCACTTGTACCAATTGGCACATGTCAATCCCTGAGTGGTGCCACATTTCACCTATTTTCAGTGAGAGTTTAGGGTTTCTTTAACATAGCTTCAGAAATCCGATTCAGTGCCTGCTTGAATATTGTCACATAATACTTATGGTTTGGATTGATGAGCATGTTCTGAATGGTTGGTTGATTCATAAGAACCACCCATATAGTCATCTTGAGATATTTCAGAAGGTTTCTCAAGTTTCCTTTTTCACCGTTTCTAGTGGGTGGGATGGTGTGGGGTGATCCATCAATACCGGTGCTCTTGTAGTAGGGAATTTGTTTTTGGGGATATAAAGGAGCATTTGATGTATATATCCCATTGGATGCATTCATAGATGGGCACGAGAGGTCAAGAATTTAAATTAAAAATATGCAACCTCTAGCATGGCAACCTGAAGGCCGCGAGAGACACCGGTTAAAGATTGTTTTGTGTTGGCCTTAATATAGTCGTGATTTCTTTCTATTATCTTAATGCAAATATATAGTCCGGTCTCATTAAAATGAGGATTTTGGTTGTATTTCTCTTTGGTTGTTTCTCTCTTAATGCTCCAGAAGTTGCCAAAAGTTGCGATAGTTGTTTAGTTTGCCCGTTACAACTTAAAAGTGGTTTTTAGCAATGGGAGTCATGTTTTTTAAGGTTCATACTAATATGAAGATCTTGTAATTCTATATTCAGTATAAGAGAAGATGGCCTCTACTTTGGGAAGTATGACAACAATTGCCACATCTACCTGATTGGGTAACAATGGAAAGGGGAAGAAGTTGGGTGCAATGTTTGATAATTATGGCAGACAATTGTCTTCTCTTTCAGTTTTTTCACCCATTTCCTTTAATCGCTCAAGCAGAAGAGGGACTCTGAGATTACGCGACACAGAGAAGGTAGTTAATACAAGAGCTATGGAAAAGGAGTTGTACTTCAACAAGGATGGCTCAGTGACAAAAAAATTGCAGGTCAGAGAAAAAATTATGTTTAAAGGAAGGTCACCCGCACGTGAAACTTCACTGCGGTGGATCTTTCCTTGTCCACTTATATTCGATTTTAATGTGTTATTTTAATTTTTCATGGAGGGTTGTTTTGGCATATGGTCTAGCATTCAATTGCACACTTACTGAAATCATTGTCAATTTGTCTTGCAGGTGGTGTGAACAAACTTGCTGATCTTGTTGGAGTCACCCTTGGGGCGAAGGGAAAAATGTTGTCTTGGAGAGCAAGCATGGTTCTCTGAAAATAGTTAATGATGGTGTGACAGTAGCTAAGGAGGTAATTTGTAGATGTGTGCTCTGGTTTTATTTTTAACGTTGTATTAGTTCCCCCTCTTAAATGTCTGCCTTTGCACTTTGTGATGAAAGTAAATATTAACACATTTAGAGTCATTGTCCATCACATGCAATTCTGCAACATCATCTACCTACCCTACCTACTTTACTCTACCATTTTTTCTTCTTTATTAGGGTGCACTTAGACTGGAAAACCCTTATCACACTTTATTTTCTTTTACATGTAGAAATCTATCTAAGTCTAACCTTATTACATCCAAGGGCTCAGATTAAGCTATTGAGCTCCTTTTATTTACTCTACCTATCTACTTATCTGCTAAGATTAAACAGTTTGGTCAGATTTTATTCTCTATCTCTAAAACATGAAATTGAAAGATGAAATAGCCAAGCTTAAACTGTTTGACTATTCATAAATTGTGGCATAGGATACAAGTTGCACACAATTTTATTTATTACATAAGAGAAAAAAATAGTGGCATTTAGACTTGCACACTTTCCTTGGCCTTTCTTTTGGTGGGGTTCATTTTCTTTTACTTTTTTGGCCATTTTTATTCTTTTTACCCTTTGATTTTTCTTTTAGGGTATACCCTTTTTACATTTTTTAATTTTTTTTAATTTTTTGATAATATGGAAAACCTTTGCAACAAGAAAAGGTATGAACATATTACATAGCCCATCAAGTCAATCATGAAATATGACACCTATTGGTATAGGAGTCTAACACTGGCTCCACTTGGGGATGGCTTTTCCTGGTGAAAAGTCAAGAACAACAGGTCAGTTGTCCTCATCCATTGACCTTGGTGAACCTATAAATGTCTTCTGTCTTCTGCAAACTGAAATCTGATCTGAAACTAAAACAACACACAAAAATTTTCAAACCAACTTAATGAAAAACTAGCTGAAAATTGAAAACTAAAAAAAAAATGCTCAAAATTCTGAGCTTATTGGCACTCATCTACCTACTCAATCTACTAAAAATCTTATTGAATCAGGTAATACAAAAATGCCAATGAAGCCAATCAAGTAGCTATAACAATAAATGGGTAACTTGATTGCTTGTGATCAAAATTGGAAGTATATTATGATCATGTGCCTTTATAATAAATGATATGATGTGTAAAGGCCACTTTTGATGTATTTGATCCTTATAGAGAAAACATGTTTGCATATTTGGGCTAAAAATATTCTCCATATAATATGATATAGGATCAATAAAAGTATGATGTATGTTATTTACTTTTAGGCCTTCAATGACTGGTTGCTCAGTTGTATTCTGAATATTAAGCCTTGAAACTATTTCTTCTGTCTTGTGTTTGAAAGAATAATCATCCTCAATATGCAAGTCAAAAGATAGTACAATTTCCTCTTGCTTAGGAGAAGGAATATTTTCAAATAATTCTTTAGGATTTCGGAAATTGTATGATTGAATTTGAGAATGCAAAAGTTTAATTTCATTTTCATAATTTTCAGAAATTATCTCAAGAACACATATTTTCAGTTTGGGAGAATATTTTCTTGATTTCAAAAGAAGAAATAAAGCTCTTAAAAAATCCTCATCAAGCTGAAGTTCTAATATCTCATCCCTCAAAATAACTAGTGATTGTTTTGTGAAATTATCATAATTATCATCATACTGATCATGTAAGTCTAAAAAATCTTCTAAGAACCTTGATTTTCTTAGGAATAGGTCAATTTGTAACAGCTTGCATCTTTTGAGGCTCCAACTTCACTCCTTCCTTTAAAACAATATGAACCAAATACTCAAATTCTTATTTCCCAAAAGCACATTTGGATATTTTTACATAAAAATGATTGTTCTCAATAATTTATATAACTTTTCGACATGTTTAGTGTGGTATTCCCATGATTTATTATAAATATGTGTATTATCAAAGAAAACCAACACAAATTTTATAAGATGGGATCAAACAAAATTGTATTCAAACGGCGATAAACCCTAATTCAAACCAAATTCGCGTTCCAAAATAGCCTGCTGACGTCGGCCAATTTTGTGACGTGAAAACCAAATGAATTCCGCCCTAATCTTTTTCGGGTCCGAAGTTGGGCTGGCGTACGGAGGGAGAGTTGTGACGCGAATTTCTTATCAAATTCGCCCTAATCTTTTTCGGGTCCGGATTTCCACTGCGCGAGCGGCCCAAACAAAGATCCACTCCAATCAATTTCTGCCACGTGTCCTCAATCAAAACTTGCCCTGCTCCCGGCTGCGGGTGCATTCGATGGCGTTTAAGGCGATGGGACATGGATGTGGCGATTTCATATCAATCGCATTAAGTTTTAACGCTGTTCAATTAGCCGATATTTAAGTTCCAAGGTTTTCACATTAAATCGCATTAAGTTTTAACACTGTTCAAGATCAGACCTCCACTCCTGTTAGCGATTCTGCATGCTCCAATATGATCCGGCCTTCCGCTCTCATTAATGATCAGAGATTAATTATGACGGGCGTCCTTCGATTGCATTGTAGTTGAGGTCGATAAAATGGCATTTCGCTATGGTTTTTCAGACGAGTCGGTTGCTGGGTTACACTGCCTGCTCACTGTGACGAGAAGGAGAAGTGGCCAGTTGAATTGCTACTTAGACTTTGCTGCATATCTACATTTCTCTCGGTCTGGTCTGTGTCTGTCTTCCTCTATTTCTTGGAATTCTGCTTCTCTGTCTCCTCTTGTGCCCACTGCTGAGACTGCACCCATGCCTCGCTTGCGTCAAAGGATGCGTTGCCGCGGGGGGAGCACTAGAGGTCAACCCCTGCGCGCTCCCTCCAGCCCCTCAACTGAGTCGTCTTTCGACCAATCCAGTGATTATTACACAGGTCGCTATCCAAATACGAGGAGTGGGCAGGGTCAGATTGTAGGATCTGGCCAACGTATGCATTCCCCTGCTCCTCGTTTCCCCACCGCTAGTTCACCTTCTATGGCCATGACGCGCACTGCGCAATTTTCGTTTAATTTCTCTCTCAACCGCCCCCGAATTATAGCCTCAGTCACTGTGGTTTTCCGCGAGGAGGCCCAAATGGAGGAAGAATGCACTCGTCCGACGGGTCTGAGCTCGGAAAAAGCCGACCAGCACTCGGGCCTTCAGGAGGGGAGCCATGGCATGAATGTGGACGTAGCACCTAGTGATCCTGGACCTTCCGAAGGATGGTGCCGAATCATGGAGGAACCATCGGAGGAGTAGTTTGGTTAATTTGGTTTTCTTGCTTCGCAAGCCCACTTAATTGGGCATGTTTTAGATTATATTACTGTGCTGGACCTCTGTAATATTTTTGAATTCTGTAAACGTTCAAGACTGGTTTCCCCGTATGAGGGCAGTCTTCTTTTTTGATTTTTTGATGACAAATTTGCCATAAGTCTGGGCAATGTTTTTGACTTCGGTCATGCTGTAATTTTATTCCCACTGTTAATAAATTAACTTTACTTAGAAAAAAAATGTTGCCTTGTTTCTATTTTAAACCTGTTTTTTGAAATACAGAGCCATGTTTATATGATTGTTTATAGTCGAAGCGCTGCGGGGTGGTTTATTATATTAATATTTCACGGTCGAATTATGTTCATAACAATTGGAAAAAAAAATGTTGCCCTGTTTCTATTTTAAACCTATTTTTTGAAATACAGAGCCATGTTTATATGGTCTACGTATTATACTCTTTCTCTGTATATCTACAGGAACCTTTTTGCTATGAACAGGGTGGATGTTGTAGCGGGTTACTAATGGAAACAAGCGAGCCTTTCCTGTATCCGCTTTATGATACTATTTTATGTGTTGACAGGTTATCACTCTGCCTTCAAAACTAGCGATGCTGGTCTATGTTGCTGGTTTATTGATATGGTATGATGGTCTTTTTATATTTTGGACATATCACACTCCTCACATGATTAGCGTTTTTCTCTGTTCAAGGATTTTGGGTACTTTAATTTGTATTTGGAACAATGGACGTCGGTACTCTATCTATTGCTTTACTATTCTACATACCGCTATTTCACTTTCTTATAGATGCCTCGGGCATATTTGGATGCTTTCTCAGATTGTTGATAATCTCCATGTGGACCGTTACTGGGTTTTATATCAAGTCCCTGTATGTGACATGGGGTATTTTTCTATCATTGTCTGGGGTGGGACTTCCACTTTTCTGGATGGATATTTGGGTTCCAATCTTCAGATGTGAAAATGTAATGACTTCATGGACTATTTTACTTCATATAATATATTCAAAACAACGTTTTTTCTCTTGTGAAAAAAAAATGATTAATTTTTATCACTCTGCCTTCAAAACTAGCGATGTTGGTCTATGTTGCTGGTTTATTGATATGGTCTGATGGTCTTTTTATATTTTGGACATATCACACTCCTCACATGATTAGCGTTTTTCTCTGTTCAAGGATTTTGGGTACTTTAATTTTTATTTGGAACAATGGACGTCGGTACTCTATCTGTTGCTTTACTATTATACATATTGCTATTTCACTTTCTTATAGATGCCTCGGGCATATTTGGATGCTTTCTCAGATTGTCGATAATCTCCATGTGGACCGTTACTGGGTTTTATATCATGTCCCTGTATGTGACATGGGGTATTTTTCTATCATTGTCTGGGGTGGGACTTCCACTTTTCTGGATGGATATTTGGGTTCCAATCTTCAGATGTGAAAATGTAATGACTTCATGGACTGTTTTACTTCATATAATATATTCAAAACAACGTTTTTTCTCTTGTGAAAAAGAAAATGATTAATGTTTATCACTCTGCCTTCAAAACATATACATAGCCCATCAAGTCAATCATGAAATATGACATGTATTGGTGCATAGGAGTCTAGAGTGGTAGATGTTATCACTCGATTTTCCTTGAAGTTGTAGAAGAGGAAAGGGGTCCGAGGTAACCACAAACCAATCTTTTAGGCATTTAATCTAGCTGACCAGACTCAGAGAGGGCTCTCTCTTAAAATTTAGCTTTGTTTTGAAAGATATTAGGATAGTTATAAATTTCAAGGGTTTTATTGAATTTAGGTGGTGGAATTCGGAGAAATGAGAGTAAGATTGAAGTAAGTCAAAGCTATTGGGCCATGGAGTCAAAAAGATGGCTTCACCGGGATTAAGTTTCAAACAAAGATGATGCATATAGCAAGATATTTGTTCTAAAACAATTTTAGATCTTTAAAGTGAATGAGATGGAATTAAAATGGATGAAAGGCAATTAAGAATCTTTCAACACATTCAAAGAGGGAAATTGAGTGATTATCAATAAAGAGCATTCAAGTATTCTTTACTAAATAATCAAAATGCTTAAACTAGTAAAACAGGAGCAATTAAAAATTCACTGTTTAAAACCAGTTTAGAAGAAAACATTTAGAATAACGATGATTAAAATCATATTACACTTAAGCACTTTCTGATTTACTCTTTTTCATTAGCTATTCAGAAGTGAAAACACAGTGATATGATAAACATATATAAAGACTTTAAAACACAAGAGAAAGATGACTTATTGATCCGTAGTTTGACACATGAATCCTGTAAAAAGTCTTTCTCATCAATTCATCATCCAGCAAGCCACAAAAAATTTCTCCAATAGCTCTTTATTCCGAAAAGTCAATATTACAGCAAAGTATAAGAATCCACCCTCAATACTCTAATTGAGGGAGTATTTATACAAAAAATTATCAAAAATATCTCATAACAAATTGAGATATAATCTAGGGTGACTCATGAATAAGTTACAATAAAAATAGAGACAAATGGTCTCGTAGATAAGATAAAAAGTAACTGATGTTGTGCTGTTTCCTTCTTTTGAGAATGTGCTAGAGGCAGGCCCTATGTTTTGGCCCGTTGCTGTCATCCTCAGTAATTCTGTTCTGACTGCCTTGCTTTACTGATACTCTTTGTTTTCACTGATACACTTTGACCTCTGTTTATCCTTTTTATCATGGTATACTGTAGTAAATAGGCAAAATTTCATATAAGGATAAATTTTACAAAAGTTCCAACAGTTCTTCCCACCATTTATCTTCTGGTATTCTGGTCCGTTGAAGTTTTCTCAATGTTTCATCAGCCTCAGTATATCTGAAAAAGGTAGGCCGAATTGGAAACAAATGCTTTACTTCATGCTCAAGATAAAATAAATTTTCCAATCTGTCATGAAGATTTTTTCCTGTTGGCAATGCTGCTTCTGATGTACTGGTTGAAGAATTGGCCTGATTGTCAGCATACTTGTCCAATTTTTCAACATAGTTTTCAAGGTCCATTAGTTTATCCTCTGAAACTATAGGACTGAGCAATCCTTTTTTCAACAAAATATCAAATCTTTCTCTGAAGGCAATGATTTCTTCTTGCATATCTGAGCACCTTCGTTCTAGATTCTGCATAAGGGTTCTCTTAGTAAAAAATCTTTTTATTTCCAAAATTGTTTCGGTCCTGTCCTGAATACCAAGTTCTGCAAGTTGGTGTCTGGTTTGAGTGTTTAGAAACTGTATGAGTTGATTGGCTTCCTCAAGCCTATTTCCCAATTCTTCTCTTGTACTTTGAACTTCTTCTATAGCCAATTTGACTAAATCATTATGTTCATACATAATCTGAATTGAAGACCAAACATCCTTTATTGATTGGATAATGTTGTCCCAAAGAATTTCATTTATTTCCTTTAAAGGTTTCTCCAATGTGAGATCATTTTCCAATGCTTTAACCAATTTTTCTAATCTTTTGACCTCTCTTGTTTTATCAACAACACTCATTTTTGAGAGATCATATCTTTGTTCTAAATTAGTAAGCTGTAACTTTGTGTGTTGGAGTTCTGTTACTTGAAGTTTCAATTCATTCATTGACTTTATTAATTCTTCAGAACTCAAATTGGAAGTATTTACTTGTGATAGCTCTGTTGGCTGACCTGTTGTGGATGTACCTGTACCTGTAATTGCCTCTGTTGTTGATGCTGGAATAGTAGACTGCTTGTTCTTTAATGCCTGTTCAAGCTCTTTTTCTGTTTCATTTAGTTGCTCATTCAGTTTCAAAAGCAAGTCCATCATTTCTTCTTCAGAATTTTTCTTTATCATCTCTTCAGTTTGTGGATGTCTTGAAGCTGGCAATTTCAACTGCTTTCTCAAAGCTGCAATATCATCATCTTTTTTCTTGATTAGGGCCTTTGTACCTTTGACATCTTTAG
The DNA here is from genome assembly GCA_034641835.2 of Pinus albicaulis. Taxonomy (NCBI): domain Eukaryota; kingdom Viridiplantae; phylum Streptophyta; class Pinopsida; order Pinales; family Pinaceae; genus Pinus; species Pinus albicaulis. The sequence goes on from CM076578.1 coordinate 1,941,554,656, forward strand.
GATTGTGACCCAATCCAATGATTATTTCCTCCAATGTCTTTATCCTGTTGTCTTTGGCCTGAGAAGAGGCTTTTTCAAGCTGCAATTGTGCATTAGTGTTCTCCAAAGAATCCTGCAACTTCTAAGTTGCCATTGCTTTATCGGTCATAGTAGAATAGATCATTTCACCAGTCTACTTATGTAACTCAATCTGATCTAAAGGATGAATATCCTTTGCTAAGACTTCAAAATTTGTTCTAATATAATCTGCAGTTGTTTGAGGCTGCTGCACTTTTGGTTTGAAGTGACTCATTATCATTTTGCCTTGCTGAATGTCATAAGCTGACATCAATATTTCTTGATTCTTAGGAGCCATCTTCAAATACTGATTGTAAACCTGGAGTCTTAGTGGATCATTCCTGGCTTTTATATTGATAAAGATTTTCTTTATATCTCCTGCATATTTAACTGGTGGTTTGAAAGAAGATATTTCAACACTCTGTTGCTTTTGCAGCTCTTTTCTCTGTAAAGTAGTGGATGCCCCACTGACTGTACCTGTTTGTTGACTATCCAAATCTTCTCTCTGGTTATCAGGAATTTCCTGAACAAAATCTACTTCTGGAAGAGGATTTAATTTTTGTCTTTTAGCATGAGGCTGTTCTGAAGATCCACCAACAGGGGTAGCAACTTCAACATCTCTCTTCTTGCCTTTTTCTATATTGATAGGAGTTTGTAAAATTGAAATTTTTGGCTCATTGATCCGAATAGGAGGAATTTGTACTTGAACCTGTTCTTTAGAAGTCTCAGGTTGCTCTGTCATTGTGAATTTTTCAAATACTTGTATTTCCGACTCCTTTTCTTTTCCTTTAGATTGTACTGTGGCCAATGCACTGATCTCCTATAAACTTTGTTGAAAACTCCCTGCAGAAGAAGGACCAATACCTGGTATCTGCACCTATCCAAAAGAGTCTAGGTCAAGTATTTTCTCAAGGTATTTCATTACATTTTCAACATTGACCTGCTCACTATCCTGTTCTACCAATGTTCCTTCCATCCATTCATCCATATTGGCATATTGTTCAATTTCTGGAATTTTGTGATGAATGTATGGTGATAGTTTATTTTTCATTCTTCTATCACAGACAAAGCTATTTGGGTCATAAGGCACCCAGTAAAAACTTTTTTGTAATATGAGATATTCTTCTAAGATTCTTTCTGCTTCCTTTCCAGCATCTCTAGAGTTACAAACAAAGGGACCTAATTGACTTTTGATCCTGAGTTGAGCCTTTTTCTTTGCATTGCAGAAATGAACTATATCTAAGTTAATCATCTGCCTGAAATACTCTAGTGCAAAGAGTCTCATGGGGACATATTTGGGCAACTTGAATGGGCACAATTCACATCCATATATTATGATCTCAGTGTGATTTTGATACAAGTACCAGTCACCTACCCTATATTGTTTTGAGAGCTGTAGAATTTTCTTGATTTCATTATTGACTCTAGGAGGGGAAACTCCTGTTAACAAAGTGGTTGCAGGGTGTACAAATAGGTCAATAAACTCATTATAGGAGTAAGGAGAATCAGATGAATTATGGGTGATGGCAGACCAAAATATCACAGACCTAGGATTTCCTTTGGCATCAAGTTTCTGAACATGGAAAGGGAAACTTTCTGATTGGTAATAAATCATGAGATGATATATAACAGAAGAATATTTGAACAATTTTTCATTCTCAAATCTCATGAACTGATCATGGATTTTATCAGCAATGTAGGATGCAAAATCATACTTGACAGCAGGGGATTGTCTAGGGGTAAATATAGACAACAATACTAGGGTTAATTGATCAACATATTCACTAGTATTGAAACCCATGATAAAGGATATCATATTCAGAATAAGCCTGCCCACATCAGTGAAAAAAGTATAACCATAGGGGGAGGGCCTTTGGGCTGATGCTCTGGTAACATGAAGGTTTGACAAATGCGATTTAACTCTTCATGGGACAAATTGGCAGACTTTTCAAGTAATTCTCCCATGGATAGGGGAGTGAGGGCTTGACCAGGTTGAAATTGCAGCATTTCATTTATCGACTGAGTAGTGATTGGGAAAAGGATGTTCTGACTCAGGGACAAAACTTCTCTTTGATTGGGGTCATAGTTTGCATGGCAGTAATGAATTAACTCAGGAAAAATATGGACTGAGGGGAGAAGATACATGGGGAGATTGGATTCCCATAATCCAATAATATCATAACCGTTTATAAAGTTATCTCTGCAGCGGCAAAAGGTTCGAAGAGGATTATCACTAAGAACGAGGTCTTTAATTTGAAAATCTCTATCTGCTAGGGGCAGATAGTCTAAATCTCTGTGAGGGGCATTCAAAGGTGCGACATTCAGAGCCACTGGAACCTCCATTTCTGGTTCTTGTGGATTCAGAAATGAATTTCGGGTTTTTGTGAAGAACAAACACAATTACAAGTTTTGGGAATGCAATTTACAATTCCGGGGATTGAACAAGACCAAATTGAACTCTGTTTCCGTCTTTCGTGAGGAATTTAAAACAAAAGCTAGGATTTCACAGAGTTTTAACGGGAATTGGGGTAAATACCTATTTTTTGGGAGATGAACAGTGATTAAACAGGTACAGGCTATGGCGTATGAACTCTGGATTACTGGTATGCAATTGTCTTCAGCAAAATACAGTTGATGGCGCTTGACAGTTTGTTTTTGAAATTCTCTGCATGAGACTTTGGTCGTTCACAGAATAATGAAAATGACGTGGGCAAAATTGTTTTATTCACAAATTCCAAAGGGTGACGGGGTTTTATTTATTTATTTAATGGATGACGTCAGCAGGTACGGAGGATGAGTCACGGGAGGCAAGCGGTAAGCGGTTTCCATCGCACCGCTTTTGGGGAAAAGTGGTTTTGGGCGGAGGGCGAGCGATTCCATAGAATGATTGACGCGTGGCATGGCACTGTTTGAAAACCGTCGGGCCATCACGCGTTATTGTTCGGACGCGGATGGCTAGCTATATCATTAATAACCGTTGATCTCAGATGGGTTGATCGAACGGTGATGGGGACGTGGAAGTGACGGGGATTTAATATGGAGGGCCTGACGCAATTAAACGTTAATTAATCTCATCGGGGGGAATCTGATTGGCGGAGTTAATTAATCGTGAGGATTAATCAATTTGTTTATAAAAATGCAGGAAAGTGATCGAGAAATGATTTAACCAAGGTTAGCGGTTAAGGGAGGTATTGGGGATTTTACAAAGGGTTTATAGTTTTAACCTTGGGAAAGGGAGTCGGGGGATTAAAATACACAGGAGAAGAATTATTTTTGTATTAAAACACGTAATAAAACATGTTTTAATTATTTTTTCAATATACTTTTATTATATGATAATTAAATCAGATTAATCTAATTACCATAGGGGGCGGAATTTAATATTACAATATATTTAGCCAAAGGGGGCATAAAGTGGGTTTTTTATTTAAACATGTGGGAATAAATAACTTTGGCTAAAATTTATTAATGGGTTTTTGGGGATATTATATAAAAAGGAGTTATATATAATAGGAGAAGGTTATTTTTGTAAGGATTTAATACATAAAATCAATGTTAATATGACAAGGGGTCAATGTAAACTCAAAATACATTAATATAACTAAGAAAGTGAAGATTTAAAAGCAAATTGCATTATAATCACTTCATCACTTAGACTTAGAATAAAATGTGATTTTGAGGGTTTTTTATGAAATAATGTATAATTTTCCTAAGTAAAATGGGATTTTACTTAGGAAAAGATGTTTAGAAATGAGTGAATGTTATGAAGAATGACTTCAAGTACTTAGGCTTTTCCAATTATTGGGCTGAGGGTCCGGTCCCTCCAAAAGTCAAGGAAATGCCTTGAGCCCCTCTAATTTTCAAATACCTTAGTACTTAGGGGAAATTAGTGAAATCTTTAGGGGAAGATGAGAAGGGAAGTTAATAACTTTGACTTTGCTTTGCTTTGAATTTCTTCCAGTATAGTGTCTGCCTTTGCACTTTGTGATGAAATTAAATATTAACACATTTAGAGTCATTGTCCATCACATGCAATTCTGCAACATCATCTACCTACCCTACCTACTTTACTCTACCATTTTTTCTTCTTTATTAGGGTGCACTTAGACTGGCAAACCCTTATCACGCTTTCTTTTCTTTTACATGTAGAAATCTATCTAAGTCTAACCTTATTACATCCAAGGGCTCAGATTAAGCTATTGAGCTCCTTTTATTTACTCTACCTATCTACTTATCTGCCAAGATTAAACAGTTTGGTCAGATTTTATTCTCTATCTCTAAAACATAAAATTGAAAGATGAACTAGCCAAGCTTAAACTGTTTGACTATTCATAAATTGTGGCATAAGATACAAGTTGCACACAATTTTGTTTATTACATCAGAGCAAAAAGTAGTGGCATTTAGACTTGCACACTTTCCTTGGCCTTTCTTTTGGTGGGGTTCATTTTCTTTTACTTTTTTGGCCATTTTTATTCTTTTTACCCTTTGATTTTTCTTTTAGGGTATACCCTCTTTACATTTTTTAATTTTAATTTTTATTTTTTGATAATATGGAAAAACTTTGCAACAAGAAAATGTATGAACATATTACATAGCCCATCAAGTCAATCATGAAATATGACACCTATTGGTATAGGAGTCTAACACTAGCTCCACTTGGGGATGGCTTTTCCTGGTGAAAAGTCAAGAACAACAGGTCAGTTGTCCTCATCCATCATTGACTTGCTTGACTGAGACCTATAATCTTACATGTTGAGCAAATTGAAAGTGATCTGAAGAGCAAAGCAACACAAGGTTCAAATTCCCTTAACTAAACTAGCTGAAAATTGAAAACTAAAAAAAAAATGCTCAAAATTCTGAGCTTATTGGCACTCATTTACCTACTCAATCTACTAAAAATCTTATTGAATTAGGTAATACAAAAATGCCAATGAAGCCAATCAAGTAGCTGTAACAATAAATGGATAACTTGATTGCTTGTGATCAAAATTGGAAGTATATTATGATCATGTGCCTTTATAATAATGATATGATGTGTAAAGGCCACTTTTGATGTATTTGATCCTTATAGAGAAAACATGTTTGCAGATTTGGGCTAAAAATATTCTCCATATAATCTAATATAGGATCAATAAAAGTATGATGTATGTTATTTACTTCTAGGCCTTCAATGACTGGTTGCTCAGTTGTATTCTGAATATTAAGCCTTGAAACTATTTCTTTTGTCTTGTGTTTGAAAGAATAATCATCCTCAATATGCAAGTCAAAAGATAGTACAATTTCCTCTTGCTTAGGATAAGGAATATTTTCAAAGAATTCTTTAGGATTTCGGAAATTGTATGACTGAATTTGAGAATGAAAAAGTTTAATTTCATTTTCATAATTTTCAGAAATTATCTCAAGAACACATATTTTCAGTTTGGGAGAATGTTTTCTTGATTTCAAAAAAAGAAATAAAGCTCTTCAAAAATCCTCATCAAGCTGAAGTTCTAATATCTCATCCCTCAAAATAACTAGTGATTGTTTTGTGAAATTATCATAATTATCATCATACTGATCATGTAAGTCTAAAAAATCTTCTAAGAACCTTGATTTTCTTAGGAATAGGTCATTTTGTAATAGCTTGCATCTTTTGAGGCTCGAACTTCACTCCTTCAAAACCATCTAGACAGAATACTGAATTACTTAGTATTTAAGCACATTTGGATATTTTTACATAAAAATGATTGTTCTCAATAATTGTCTAACTTTCCACATGTTTAGTGTGGTATTCCCATGATTTATTATAAATATGTGTATTATCAAATAAAACCAACACAAATTTTATAAAGATGGGATCAAACAAAGTGTATTCAAATGGCAATAAACCATAATTCAAACCAAATTCACGTTCCAAAATAGCCTGCTGACGTCGGCCAATTTTGTGATGCGAAAACCGATTGAATTCCGCCCTAATTTTTTTCGGGTCCGAATTTGGGCTGGTGTATGAAGGGAGAGTTGTGACGCGAATTTCTTATCAAATTCGCCCTAATCTTGTTCGGGTCCGGATTTCCACTGCGCGAATGACCCAAACAAAGATCCGCTCCACACAATTTAAAAATGACATTGGTGAGGGTCGAAAAATGTCACCATAAGTGCATTGGTGACGGTCAAAAGAGCCTCCGTCACCAAAAATTGAACGTCACTAAAGGTGGCGTCGCCAAAAGTATAGGTGTTGTGGTGACATTCAAGGTCCGTCACCAATAATGATTTATAATGACGGATAGTGACCGTCACCATTTCATATGAGCAATGGTGACGGACCTTAGTGTCCATCACCAAAAAATTGAACGTCACTAAAGGTGGCGTCGCCAAAAGTATATGTTGTGGTGACATTCAAAGTCCATCACGAATAATGATTATAATGACGGATAGTGACCGTCACCATTTTATGTGAATAACAACGATTTATTGTGATGGACCTTTATTGGCCGTCACTATTCATGCACATATATGGCGACGTTCATTGACCGTCACCATTTCATATGAACAATTACGATTTATGGTGATGGACATTTGATGGTCGTCACTATTGATGCATATATATGGTGGCATTCGTTGACCATCACCATTTCATATTTTAGTGAGGGTCGAAAACTGTCACCATAAGCTCATTAGTGATGGTAAAAAGAGTCTGTCACCAAAAACTGATCGTCGTCATTTTATATAAATATCAGGGCATGATGGAATCGAACCACCAACCTCCTGCTTATAAAGCAGGTGCTCTTCCATTGAGCTAGCACCCTTTAAAGAATCATGTGACATCATAAGGTGTTGTGTTGCTTCGGTCTGTCATTTGAAATGGGAAACTAACACACCCAATGTAGCAATATGCAAGAGCTAGAGTTATATGAAGCAAACACAAGTCAGGAAAGGAAGGTTGCATAGTTGTTCCAGCATTTCCATGCTCTGTACTCTCATAGATTCAACAATATAGAAAAAATGTAACATTGCAAATGCTCAATTTAGAAGCAATAATTAATCAAAACATAATCTCTCAATGATCTTATGATGATACGGGAGCATTCAGCAAACTCACGAAAAACACCTTGTATTTATTTAAGCTAGGGGGGTTCATGTTTTGAAGAAATATTAAATTTCATGTAAATATTTTGAGTGATTAATTATATTTTAATTAATTATTTGTGAGAATTTGTAAATGTTTCCAAACAACTGGAAACATGAGAGAAATTAGTTTCAAGATAATTTAGAATTAATGATGGAGCCTAAGTTGGAATTAGTTTCTAAGCTTTAGGGATAAAAATCTATCTTTTAGGGATGTTGAGAGATTTAGGGATTTCTTGAGATTTTAAAGGGATAGAACACAATTTAGTGCATTTTTAATTTGTATAAATTAGGAGGCCTCAAAGGCAAATGAGACTTGAATAGTGAGAGTGGTTGAGAGTAGGTTTTGAGCTTGACGAGGAGGCGTAAGCCTTAGGCCAGTTGTAAGGAGCAATAGATGTAAATGGGGCCATGGAGAATTATTCTTTGTAAAATAAATTTCTTTTATACAAAGTGTTAGTTTTCTTCTATTGGGATTACCATTCTTGGTTTTTAGGGTAGCAGTTAATTCCACAGTATTGAAATAGTGAATTTTTTGGTATTTAATTTAGCAGTTAACAAGAAGAGGTATAATGTATGCTCTTCAAATGTCAGTAACAATTTTCTGTGTGTGTATGAGAGAAATTTTGTAATCGAAGTATGTTTTGTTGTCTTGGATGATGAGCGATATTTGTATTAAGAGATTGTAAGCTTTGCTTGTAAATGAGTATCGATTCATATCGACTTTATTATGTTGAGAAAGAATTTGAAGTGACTGAATTGCATGAAATGGGTAATCCTGATTAAATTAAATATTAGCGTTATTTGAGGTTAATAAATCGATTTTTTTGTGTAGTAAATTTCTATATGAGGAAAGTGAGGATTTAGTGGTCGATTTCTGTTTGTGAGCATTGTGCAGTGAATTCACACCTGGAGTTGCTTGGTAAAGTCGAGTGCTGAAGAATTACATCTGACAAAGTCGTGAATTAAAGAAATTTAATTTGTTTTAGCACTGATTAATCGATGTGCAGAGGTTGATCTGGATGCAGAAGAAATCGTGCAGAGAGGAATACTGAACCCGTTGAATTAATATCCAAATCCTTTTAGATGGTATGAATATCGATTTCAATGGTTAATGTAATGGAAGAAGTTAATTCTGGGTTTTATAAACAGAACCAGTTCGAATGATGCAAATCGATTCAATTGCCAATCGATTCTCAGAGCTCTGCTAGAGAATGGACAACGAAGTGATATGCCAGAAGGTGCAATCCAGAATTGATAAAATATTGATGCAATAAATCTGAATTGATAGCGTGGACGGAAGTGTTGAAGACGCAGTTAATGCCGGAGTATTTGTAAAGAGGTTGCAAGCAGAATGTTCAAAAACGAATGCAGGTTTGAAAAGAATTGCGTGGGCCAGATTGTCCATCGTGGAGGTAAGTTAAGTTACATGAGCAGATTACAGTTTTGTATTAGACTTTGAGCGCTGGTATTTTCTCAAGTTTAAGCCGTATGAATTTTCATGGGCACTAAATCGAATAAAAATAAAATATGTGAATTGGAACCTTCACATGAACATGGATTAACTGCATAAATGAGGTCGATTGGTGCTATTTAAGGTGCATAGGTGAATAAGAGTTATTGGAACTATTTGGTTATGAGACATTGGAATGTATAAGATCTAATATGTGTTGCCAAAGTTAGACCTTTAAGGGCGCATTGAGTAAGGACAAGTCCAAGCCTTTCATTGATTAAAATAATGTTAAATTGAATATTAAAACATGGGCACATTGTTCATATATGAATGATGTTTATTGGGTTGATGAGCATCTGAATGATTTGAGTCATTGGGTTTAAGAAGTTATGAATTTTCCTGCTGATGAGTAGATATTGGAATTGAGATAATTCCATATATGATGGCTTTTAATGAAAGTATGAAATCAATGGTGAATGATTTTGAACCACATGAAAGATAAGCTTCCACATACAAATGGTACAGTTGTGAAATTTCCAGCTATTGAGGTTTTTGATTTGGGTAAAAGCTGAGATGCATTTTGATATGCACAGAGAATAGAGATCCTGGGTATTGCATGCCCTGCCTGCATCAATTTTTGGTATCAGAGCTTGGCTCTGTTGAAATAGAAGATGTCTGTTTTTGTTTCTGAATGAATGCAAGAAGGTTTTGTTGAAGAACTGAAATGTATTTTTGAATGTATGATGAATGATTGAAAGGAAGATCAGATTTCTAAATCTGATATGCAAACTACACAAGTGAACAGGATTGCAGGGAGGAAAAGATCATGCAAGATCTTAAAGGTGAGATGATTTTCTGATTTGAAATTTATGATTGAATTTTATGGTTGCAGATGAGATGATGACAGTGAACCCGACATTCAGCTAAAGGCTGGATAAGGAGGACAATTGCAGTGTCCTGAAGAAGAAGGTGAGTTGAAGAGATAGCCTAGAGAGAGAGCAGAGGGGAGTGCTCAAGGGTTCCAGAGGCAGTGAACCAAGTACTTACCAAAAGACTGAGTGAGGAGAGCTTGGTGAGGTAAGGGGCAGCAAGGGAGATTGATGTCGTAGAGGCTAGTGCAACTCATGGTGAGTGAGAAACTCATGGAGAAGATGATCATGGAGGATCAGAGAAGAGGTTCAGAGGAATGCCATAGAGGTGAAATGACTGATGAGGTCAGAGAAAGAGAGATTGCAGTACTGAAGGTACAATTGCAGGTACTAGAGGAATGGCTACAAGAGTAGGAAGATAAGAATAGAGGATGGATCTTTCCACTGAAGGGAAAGAGAGTGATTTGGCAACCATTGCAGGTGAAGTTGAGGCAAAGTGTGATTTCCTTATTGAAGAAAGGACTTAGAGTTCTTGAACTAGAGTTGGAATTTAAAAATTCCACACGCAGATCTGTTCAGAAGGAAGTATTGAAGGAAGTAGTCAAGACTGAAAAGTTTTGTGGTTTTAAAACTGACGAGTTGTGTATGTTTGCAGGTACAGTACAGGGAGATGAGAAAGCTTTAGAGTTTTTTCAGGAGAGAGAATTGAATCTGAAGGTTGTTCAGATCAATGATGAGATAACAAGATCTCAGGAGGAGATGAAGATGAAGGAGTCTAATCAGGATGTTGGTGCAGAGAGGGAAGGACCAGCTGATGATCAATCAAGAGCTGGTGAAGGTATGGAAAATTGTGTGAAGTTTCCAAGTTCTACTCCTAATGAAATTTTTGAGTTGTATAGGAAACTAGATATTCAGAGAAGAGAATTGGAGAGACAAAGGACTTATGTACAGGCTAATCTGCTGAGGAAGCAAGGCAGGAAAGTTTTCATGAATGACAGTCATGAAACAAATGATGGTAAGAAGGCAATACTAGTTGACAGTCTCATGATGAGTGCAAATCAGCATACTGATGTGCTGACAGAAAAGTTGGGAAGGAACTCAGAGCAGCATACTGAAGTGTTGCCAGAGAAAGCTGAGGAGAAAGCCAGTGAAGATTTTCTAAGTCCTGAAGAAGACTTGGGGCTGCAGAGAGAAAACTTGGTGACTGAATCGACAAGTGAGACCAGTGGGTCTTGTGATTTTGATGCTGACAATTTGATTGTGTTTACAGGTGATATAGAAGACATTTCATCACTTGGAATTGTCTTGGAAGAAGGAGAATAGTTGCAGAAAGAAGATGAGACAGTGATGTCTCATATGCAGAGGCTTGTTACCATGGGTGACAAGGAAAAGTTGGCTTGTCTAGATAGCCAAGAGAAGACTGATGGACAAAATTTTGGAACTGCTACAGCGATAGAAGATGAGACTACAGTGTTGGAAGAACTTGATTTGATTGCCAGAATCAATCAAGATGATAGTGGACAATTACTGAAGATTGGCGAAAGGGAAGATGGAGGTTATGCTGGAGTTAAATTGCAGCATGTTGATGAAATGATGAAATATTTGCTGGAGACATTTGAACCAGAGAAATAAGTTGCAGATGAAATTTCAAATGATGAGCAAAGGAATGTTGCAGAGGGAAAGGAAGTTTGGGCAATAGCATCTATTGACTAAGACATGTTTTTGTGAAGATCTTGAAACAATCAATGAACTGAGAGGTCAAATTTGAGACCAGAGAAATGCTTGAGCAGGGCTAAGCTCGCCTTTATATCGTCTCAGAGAAAAGGCAATGACAAAAAAAGGAGAACCAGAAAAGCTGTGCGAGACTTGGAAGCGAGAGCAAGTGGAGCACTGGCACAAAATACCGACACAGGACAACAACGAAAACAACGACGGTAAGCAAATGACAGCAAAGGAAGAGATTACAAAATAAAATTTGGGATCAGGGAGGAAATAATTATCCGGACTTATGACCAGTGAATCATGAATTTGCTCTATGAAGTGATGGGGCAATGCTCACTTGTATTTTATTTAAGATAGAGGGTTTCATGTTTTGAAGAAATATTAAATTTCATGTAAATATTAATATTATTTTGAGTGATTAATTATATTTTAATAAATTAATTGTGAGAATTTGTAAATGCTTCCAAACAACTGGAAACATGAGAGAAATTAGTTTCTAGATAATTTAGATGGAGCCTAAGTTGGAATTAGTTTCTAAGTTTTAGGGATAAAATCTATCTTTTAGGGATGTTGAGAGATTTAGGGATTTGTTGAGATTTTAATGGGATAGAGCTCAATTTAGTGCATTTTTTAATTTGTATAAATTAGAAGGTCTCAAAGGCAAAAATAGACTTGAATAGTGAGAGTGGTTAAGAGCAGGTTTTGAACAGCCAAGGCTGTAAGCCTTCGGCAGGTTGTAAGGGCCAATGAATTGTAAATCAAGCCACGGAGAAATGTTGCTGTAAGTAAATTCACTTTTATGAAAGTGTTGATTTTGAGTTATGCACCTTAACTTGGTCAATTCGGGTATGATTCAATTTCTGTGTTGAAATGATGAATTTGCTGGTATTTAATTTGTTGGTTTATAAGAGAATAATTGTAATGTATGCTCTTCAAACGTTAGTAACAAATTGCAGTGTGTGTATGAGAGGTATTTTGTAATCAAAGTATGGTTTTAGTCATGGATAAGAAGAGCGATAACTTTGCTTTGTGAATGAGAATCGATTTATATCGACTTGTCTGCATATGTTGAGTAAAATAATTTGATGGGCAAAAATACATTTAAAATTAAATGACAGCATTGTGTGAGGGTGATGAATCAATTTATGGGAAATCGATTCACAACAGAGAGAACAGAATTCGTAGGGTCGATTCTGTTTTTGAGCATTGTGCAGTGAATTCACACCTGGAGTTGCTTGGTAAAGTCGAGTGCTGAAGAATTACATCTGAAAAAGTCGTGAATTAAAGCAATTTAATTTGTTTTAGCACTGATTAATCGATGTGCAAAGGTTGATCTGGACGCAGAATAAATCGTGCAGAGAGGAATACTGAACCCGTTGAATTAAAATCCAAATCTGTTTAGATGGTATGAATATCGATTTCAATGGTTAATGTAATGGAAGAAGTTAATTCTGGGTTTTATAAACAGAACCAGTTCAAATGATGCAAATCGATTCAATTGCCAATCGATTCTCAGAGCTCTGCTGGAGAATGGACAACGAAGTGATATGCCAGAAGGTGCGATCCAGAATTGATAAAAGATTGATGCAATAAATCTGAATTGATAGCGTGGACGAAAGTGTTGAATACGCAGTTAATGCTGGAGTATTTGTAAAGAGGTTGCAAGCGGAATGTTCAAAAACGAATGCAGGTTTGAAAATAATTGCGTGGGCCAGATTTTCCATCGTGGAGGTAAGTTAAGTTACATGAGTAGATTGCAGTTTTGTATTAGACTTTGAGCGCTGGTATTTTCTCAAGTTTAAGCCGTATGAAGTTTCATGGGCACTAAATCAAATAAAAATAAAATATGTGAATTGGAACCTTCACATGAACATGGATTAACTGCATAAATGAGGTTGATTGGTGCTATTTAAAGTGCATAGGTGAATAAGAGTTATTGGAACTATTTGGTTATGAGACATTGGAATGTATAAGATCTAATATGTGTTGCCAAAGTTCGACCTTTAAGGGCGCATTGAGTAAGGACAAGTCCAAGCCTTTCATTGATTAAAATAATGTTAAATTGAATATTAAAACATGGGCACATTGTTCATATATGAATGATGTTTATTGGGTTGATGAGCATCTGAATGATTTGAGTCATTGGGTTTAAGAAGTTATGGAATTGCCTGCTGATGAGTAGATATTGGAATTGAGATAATTCCATATATGATGGCTTTTAATGAAAGTATGAATTCAATGGTGAATGATTTTGAACCACATGAAAGATAAGCTTCCACATACAAATGGTACAGTTGTGAAATTTCCAGCTATTGAGGTTTTTGATTTGGGTAAAAGCTGAGATGCATTTTGATATGCACAGAGAATAGAGATTATGGTATTGTAGGCCCCAAATTAGATCAATTGATGATCTAAGCACTTTCCACTAGAAGATGGTGATAAAGATTTACTATACAATTGCACTGGAAAAGAACAAAAGAAGAAAATAAGATGATGGAACATGACAACTTCATTTTCTTTTCCCAACAGAACATGACAATTTCATTTTCTTGTTCCAACAAGTTCAGTTCGTCATAGTAGAAACATCATTTAGCAAAGCATTATGTATTGAATTACTTTTGACAACCACAAATCCTAAGATGACCTCCATATCCTAATGTCCATATAATAAACCAGAATTACAGGCCAAGGAAGGTCACCTTGACTGATATTTCCACTGTTTTCAAGACTTACCATATTATTTGTTAGGAATATTAAGTTTGACTTTGGTTTCCCATGTCCATTTGTAATTCACTGTCGAAAAGTGTTAAAAATAATATTTGCATCTATGAAACCCATTAAATGTTAGAAGGTGTCAACAATATTACTTCCATCTGTGATGTTCGATTTAACTGGGTGCAAGTATGAGCTTGTTTGGGGATTATAATCATACATCTGGATGCAAGACAATCAAAGTCTGAAAACTAAAGTAGCACAAGACATTTGTTGCCAAAGATGTCATTGCATTTGCATCACTACCATGCCTTTGTCTTTAAGAGATACAAGACAATGCGACGTACTTCATTCCTTATGTTCCCTCCTTTTCTAGATTACCATTATCAGCATGGTGAAGTTTGTTAGTGTTCTTTTTTTGAGTGAACTTGAAGGAAGCACTACACAAAAAGTCCCCAATGCAAGGATTTCAGGAAGACATTACTTCTACAAAGCAGCGAAAAAGGACAAGAATTTGCTTCCAAACAAGTTAAAATGAAACAAGCATTCAATAACATACAATTAGTAAATAAAAAATAGAAAAGTTACTATGACAACCCCTCAATGACTGGCAACCAAGTGGAAAGCCTAGGCAGTAAAAGATATCAAAATTGAAACAATTCTTTGGAAAATTTATCTATTATTGGGAAATAAAGGCATCTACATGCAGAGAATTCAAATGAGATAAGACCTCAATAACATGAAATCATTAAAGGATTTGAAAACTTTGTTGAAACTTAAACACATGGATAATGATAACATATTAAACATAGCAAAACGTGCTTTGTGAGAACTACATGAGAGAACAATTTGCAATACAAGCTAGAGAGAAATAGTTATCGAAGCCCTCATAATTTTAAGTCACCTTGACCATAGAAAAGCATGTCAGTTCCTTTCCAATCAACGGTGAATCAATTCCACTTGCAGAAAGATATAAGTTCAATTCTGATTGAGGCACTCCTTACCCCAATTGGGGCAACCTTCCAAAGTAAATAAGAAGTTAATGGTGATTAAGTTCCACTTTCATAAATGGCTACATTCAACTCTTGTTAAAGTGCTCCTTAATTCGGTGGGGCTACAATGATTACAATGATTACAGAAGAAAAAATGACTACAATGATTACAGAAAAAAAGGACTACAGTGATTACAGAAGTTAGCATTGCATATGTCTCAAACATTTATTGTGGGTTCCACAAGATTAGCACAGTCAAGGTGAAATGAATACAAAGGTCATATTTGATGCAGGGATCTAGAGAATTTACTGTGGTTTCAACAAGACTAGTGAAACTTAATAAGTTACAACTAGACTTGGATCTAAATCCTCATCTACTCAGTCTACCTTCTTAAGGAAGTGCATACCCTTTTTCCTTGGGCACACTGCACTTCAAGCAAAATTTATTTGTTGAGGATTTTTGATAAGAAGGTTTCTAATTTTATGTGTTACATATCATGTGTTCAACCAGGAGTACCAACATAAACAATAAAGGTTTGTGATTTACAACAGACATTTTCTAAAGCAAAAAGCATATGACATTTATGAATTTAAATATAATAGGTGTTCAATAGTGCATGTATATTATTATTTTATAAATGAAAAAGACAAGATTATATAACAGTGTGTGGGAACTTTCCTTTTTGTCATCCTGTATCACTAGTTGGGCAACCCATACAACATTATGAATCTTAAATGTTTTGATGTTTATTTAGCTTCAGTAAACTTTTGGAAAATGTGGCAATCAGTAAATGGATTTCATCTACATCAAACTCAATCTTAGAATATATAGGCACAAATTACCTGTTAATCTCCATAGCTCAACCACACAAAGCCATTATCTGAATGAGAAATGGTTGAAGCAAAAGATGTCTCCCCCAACAATTCTACCTTGAGACCAGTAACCCTGTAGAAGAGATAAATTGCATAAGTAGAAATAAAAAAGGCCACTTATGTAAAGATCAAATATGTGACTCACGGTGAGAAGACAAAGACAGTAGTAGAGCATTTTCCCAACTATAGTTACACTAGATATTAGGAATACGTAATAAATACCCTGATGAAATCATAACAAAAAATAGATGGCCTAGACTCTGGACTATGTACACACTCAATAAGAAAGAAAATTGTGCATGATACATACAAAGAAGGACAAGGGCAGAAAATGGCTACAAGATTGATGTTAATACAATAAAAGAGACAAATATCAGTTCTAACTAATTACTATATCCACTAAATGTTTTGATGTGTATGTGTTTGTTGGGATGTAGACTAATTCATTGACTTGTAGCCATGAATGAACCAGTTTTTTTTATGTCAATAATCTGTAATCCATCTCTGGACTATTTACAAACTCAATAAGAAAGACAACTGTGCATGATAGATCCAAAGAAGAACAAGGGAAGAAAATGGCTACATGAGTGATGCTAATCCAGTAAAAGAGACAAATATCAGTTCTAGCTAATTACCATATCTACTATCTATTTTGATGTGTAAGCAGTTGCTGTGATGTAGACTAATTCATTGACCTGTACCTAAGAATGAACCAGTGTTTCTTATGTCAATAATCTCTAAGCCATCATGTAATAT
Organism: Pinus albicaulis; assembly: GCA_034641835.2. Classification (NCBI taxonomy): domain Eukaryota; kingdom Viridiplantae; phylum Streptophyta; class Pinopsida; order Pinales; family Pinaceae; genus Pinus; species Pinus albicaulis. Next base: position 1,941,571,195 of record CM076578.1, read on the forward strand.
TCTTTGTACTTGTGTCAACACTAAAGGTAATCTTCTCTGGGAGCATAGATTTTTGTTCACCCTATTAAATAAAAGTATGTGGAAGTGTGCTCATAATTTTCAAGAGCCAACCATTTCTTGTATAAACTATATATATACAATAAATATTTCCTTGCACCCATTCCTTTTCTTCGTGCAAGACAACAAATAGATTTTAACAACTAAGAGTGAAGATTCTACAAACCGTTGTGAGTGCATGTTGTATCGCATGATTTGTTTTAGTTATTATAATCACATTCTACCCACACATAATTGATGAAGAAACCTAAGATGTCTAGGAGTAGGCAACTTTAGAACAAACTCACTAGAAGTAGGCAACTCACTAGAAGCATGATGCTTTAAAAACTGGAAGACTTATTCAAGGTCTGCTTCCAAGTAGCCAGTGTGAAGGGGGGGATGGAATGTAGGATGAGCGGAAAGGGAAAGATGGAATGTCTAACTGGAAGCTTGATGTCTAGTGATAGCCACAAACAGACACCTAGCAAAGTCCTCACTCCAAATCTCAACCTGTAACAGATAATTGATCAGAGTCAAAGCTTTGTCCATAAACATACCATCCCTCCTTCAAAAAAGATTTTCCCTATCCAAATAAAATACATAGCTGTATATGGCCTTCTTCAGAAATAACATAACTTTGATATATCTAGGACCATATTTAATTTAAAATATAAATCAGGATAGTCCCCTTGTACATAGAACCCAATATACCATTCCAATTAAAATAAGATATGATCATAGCTCTCTAATAAACGATTCTAAACATGAGGATTGACAATATTTTGTTGCAGATTAACAATGGAAATTTTGTATTTTTTTTGTTGCTTTAAGAGTACTTTGGCTTGCTTGCCTTGTCCTTTTTGTTGCCAACATAGTACTATTGTTACTACGCATTCATCAACATCATATGTTGGTGCAGTGATGGCTAGTGTGAACATCCATTAAATATTTGTTTCTCCATTTTTTATGCATAAAACTTAAAAGTACACATACATGAGGTTGTTGGAAAACCATCTTGCTTGGGCAGCAATGAAATATAACCTCATACCTAAAAGAGCAATCACAATTTGTAATTCCTAAATTAGTATAGCAATAACAGAGGCTCAGCATGAGAAGGATAGTAGTCTTTGTTCAAGCTCAGCTCTTAGCCTAATAGTGAAAACATCTCAGCATTCCACAGTTCCATGTCACTATACAGTAGCATGCAACATACAGGCATAATACCCATATTTCAAGCATTTCCCAATATGGAAATGCCATGCAGTATGACCAAACATACAGTTTGACCAATGATGTTACTAAGGCATTTCAGTACCTGAGCCCACCTCAGTGTGCAAGAGGGGCATGGGACTTATAGGAAAATATCACCCTGTCCGTGACAAAACAGCAATAAGGGATTGAGCTTTGTAGAGTTCATCACCTAGGTCATTAATGGTAATATTAAATTTTTCTTAAAGTAAAAGGATAGAAAATGTAAGATAAACGAAAATGTCAGGTTTTCAGGGTTGGCATGATTGTTGGCACTGGAGTTTCTCATGTAACATTATGAGGGTCTGGGATTGTGATTAGTCAAGACCACCAAGCCATGGGATTCCATAATGTAATCATTCTACGAGAATTAATATAGATATGGTACTCCTAAAATGTCATTTATGAATATCATTCTTATTGTCTTTCATATTTTCTTAAAAGAAAATATGTTACTTGAAATATATATTTATTTTGTATTTTTTATATAACATGTTTCTCCCATATACCCATTTGGTAGATCATGTTTTCAAGCATTCCCATTTCAGAAGCTTGTACACATTCCAATGTTTTGTGCAGCTTAGTCTTGCACAGTATGTGTACTATATATTTCACAGATCACTCTTTAACTCCCTAGCACTTATCTCCCATCCAAAAAGGTTAGAAATCAAGCAATGAATGATTTCATGCAATAGAGGTCCATGAAGTGTATATACTATATGTAGTAAATTTACATTTCTTCCAAATTCAATCTAAAAATTTACAATTTTCTGGTGAATTTAGCCTCTTCAGAAGATTTGAAGGTCAAAAATTTACCTGAAAATTGGCATACTTAGTAACAGAGGTGTCTCTGTCAATATTTTAACAAGATCCATGTATACATTATTAATCTAAATGATATGTTCATAAAGGGTAAAAATTTCTCCTATTTGATAGTGGGATGTCATAATACATCTCGGAAGCAGACCCATCACTAGAAGTGGTCAAGTCATCCAGTTCCCACATGACAAGTCTTGCAGCGTGGATAACCTGACCACTGAATTATTTGACATGCTATCAGAGCATCTAGATACTTTTTCCCATAACACAATGTCTAAAATTCAACATGGGTGAATACAGATCCTTCAATAAATGCCACTTTTGTGGCCACAGAACATAGAGGAAGGGCCTCATATGAAACACGAAATCAAGGTACAATTTCAGTTTGCAATGTCAGCTACAGAGAATACTTTCTAGGAACTTATTACTTATCATTCAAAATCTCTTATTTTATGTCTATTATGGTCTTTGTTCATCAAACAAGTTTTCACTGGAAGGAATATAATGGAAAAAATCACAATCACTAGAGATGCACTTCATACCATCAAAACCCAGAAACTGGCCTCCATGTTCCTAGAACTTGACATGGAAAAGGCTTGTCATAAGTTAAGATGACACTACCTAATTCCAATCTTTCAGTTGAACAACATATATTAGCATAATCTCAATTGGGTTAAGATCATTTGGTACTCAACCAATATTTCAGTCCCAGTTAGTAGCTCTCCAACCTGTTTGTATCCCACTTAAAGAGAAGTCAAACAAGGCTATCAGCTTGTATCAATTCTTTGCATTTGATACAGATCCTTCAATAAATGCCACTTTTGTGGCCATGGAACATAGAGGAAGGGCCTCATATGAAACATGAAATCACGATACAATTTTAGTTTGCAATGTCAGCTACAAAGAATACTTGCTAGGAACTTACTACTCATCATTCAAGCTCTGTTATTCTATGTCTATTATGGTCTTTATTCATCAAACAAGTTTTCACTGGAAGGAATATAATGGAAAAAATCACAATCACTAGAGATGCACTTCATACCATCAAACCTAGAAACTGGCCTCCATGTTCCTAGAACTTGACATGGAAAAGGCTTGTCATAAGTTAAGCTGACACAACCTAATTTCAATCCTTCAGTTGAACAACATATATTAGCATAATCTCAGTTGGGATAAGAGCATTTGGTACTCAACCAACATTTCAATCCCAGTTAGTATCTCTCCAACCTGTTTGTATCCTACTTAAAGAGAAGTCAAACAAGGTTGTCAGCTTGTATCAATTCATTGCATTTGATACAGATCATTCAATAAATGCCACTTTTGTGGCCATAGAAAATAGAGGAAGGGCCTCATATGAAACATGAAATCAAGATAAAATTTCAGTTTGCAATGTCAGCTACAAAGAATACTTGCTAGGAACTTACTACTTATCATTCAAGCTCTCTTATTCTATGTCTATTATGGTCTTTGTTCATCAAACAAGTTTTCACTGGAAGGAATATAATGGAAAAAATCACAATCACTAGAGATGCACTTCATACCATCAAACCCAGAAACTGGCCTCCATGTTCCTCGAACTTGACATGGAAAAGGCTTGTCATAAGTTAAGCTGACACTACCTAATTTCAATCCTTCAGTTGAACAACATATATTAGCATAATCTCAGTTGGGTTAAGAGCATTTGGTACTCAACCAACATTTCAATCCCAGTTAGTATCTCTCCAACCTGTTTGTATCCCACTTAAAGAAAATTCAAACAAGGTTGTCAGCTTGTATCAATTCATTGCATTTGATATAGATAATTCAATAAATGCCACTTTTGTGGCCATATAAAATAGAGGAAGGGCCTCATATGAAACATGAAATCAAGATAAAATTTCAGTTTGCAATGTCAGCTACAAAGAATACTTGCTAGGAACTTACTACTTATCATTCAAGCTCTCTTATTTTATGTCTATTATGGTCTTTGTTCATCAAACAAGTTTTCAATGGAAGGAATATAATGGAAAAAATCACAATCACTAGAGATGCACTTCATACCATCAAAACCCAGAAACTGAATTGGATTAAGAGCATTTGGTACTCAACCAACATTTCAGTCCTAGTTAGTAGCTCTCCAACCTGTTTGTATCCAGCTTAAAGAGAATCAAACAAGGTTGTTAGCTTGTATCAATTCTTTGCATTTGATACAGATCCTTCAATAAATGCCACTTTTTTGGCCATAGAACATAGAGGAAGGGCCTCATATGAAACATGAAATCAAGATGCAATTTCAGTTTGCAATGTCAGCTACAAAGAATATTTGCTAGGAACTTACTACTTATCATTCAAGCTCTCTTATTTTATGTATATTATGGTCTTCATTCATCAAACAAGTTTTCAATGGAAGGAATATAATGGAAAAAATCACAATCACTAGAGATGCACTTCATACCATCAAAACCCAGAAACTGGCCTCCATGTTCCTAGAACTTGACACGGAAAAGGCTTGTCATAAGTTAAGCTGACACTACCTAATTTCAATTCTTCAGTTGAACAACATATATTAGCATAATTTCAATTGGATTAAGATCATTTGGTACTCAACCAACATTTCAGTCCCAGTTAGTAGCTCTCCAACCTGTTTGTATCCCACTTGAAGAGAAGTCAAACAAGGCTGTCAGCTTGTATCAATTCTTTGCATTTGATTAGCACAGGACCTTTCTAACATCTTATATCGATCCAAGAAGCAAGAATCCAACAAGGCAAGGCATAAAGTATCCAAAAAGTGAAGGTAAACCACAAATCATTTGTTGATGATACAATTCCGAGCATAAGCAAATAGCTAGAATATTTCCCTTGACATCTTTTGTGAAGCTTCAGGATCAAAGGTCAACTTTCAAAAATTGCAGTCTATGTTTGATGTAATAATCCCTTGGTAGTGTTGTATCTTAAGCTGGGCTTTATGTTTTTTTGTTATCATGATAGTTTTGCTAGGAAGAAAATCTTTTATTTACATGGTATCACGGTACAACAATCTATTAAAGTTCACCCTTCTTTGGCACACCAGCTCATAGTGATTTAATTTTTTGGTGACTAATTGGTCATTGGAAGGGAATTATGGCCATATTTTAGCATTAACCTTTGTAAATGAATCTTGAGGTTGATTTAATTGTTCAATGGTTAAATGAATCTAATTTATCCAAATTAAGGTTAATAGCTTGGGCACCCTACTTCATTGGGTTTCTTTTCACACTTGCAAATTGAAGGTGGCACATTACTTAGTCATCTTACTAAATTTGGAACATATCCTTGTAGGGAAAACTTGTGGAGTCACTTCTTACTATTCTTGAAGGTGTATACTTATTTATTCCATGGAGTTTTGGCATTGTCAAACATATATTTCAGTCCCAGACGATATCAAAGCAAAGTCCAGGCATAAATATTTTTTTGCAAAATAAAAATCATCTTTTGCAGAGATGGTGAATTCTAGTTGACACATTAGCTCTAATCTCCTAACACTAAAGAAAATATGACATAATTCAAGGAAGCACATGGGATCAGTAGAAGAGCCACAATGCACCCCTAAGGTATCCCATCTACTTTCTAGAATAAAATTGACCATTGTAAAAATCAGAAAAGGCCCCTGTGTAGACCATTTTAGTTATCTACTATTGACAGATCACATCTTAGGCCCACCTAGAACCACCCAATTCCCAAATATTAAAATATGAGAAAAACATGCTCAATATAAGGTGTTAGTCATGTTCCTACTAGAATGAACATTAGATATACTGCAAACAATATTTATATATATATTACCTACTCCATTGACAACTCCAGAAGAATATCCAGGAATCATATAACCTTCATCAGCAGAGAAATTCACTCGATGTGTCACCTCTTCTTTAGACACCTCATAATCAGAACCTGCTATTACAACACTGTGTGTAATTGTTGGTTGGTTTTCCTCATCATGGTGAACTGTGTGACTACTTTTTTGGTCACTTTCTAATGACTCCCCTTCTGTTGATCACCCAATTTTAGAACCAGTAAACACCCTTCCCATTAAATGAAACATCGTGATATGATGACTATCCCCATGAACATTTTCCCTTTCTGTTCCATTAGGAACAAATTCACCTGTTAATCCACGATCAGGAACAAAATCACCTATTTGTCCCTGATTTTCTATTACTTCAGCCACCAGTTCAACTTCACCTACAATGCTCTTAGTTCTATGGACAAAAACCTCAACCCCGTGTATTTTAGCTTCATGGCTGGCACCCATCCCAATACTTCCACCACTTATTCCTAAACTAAACCCACCTCGTGCTTAAAATGTAGCATTTCAGCATTTAATGTCCCATCACCTTCATCATTAGTGCTCAAGATTTTTTCTTTCGCAGTGTGTCCCTATCCCTTGAATCAATAGCATACCATCATCCAATTCCACTCGCTGCACTTAGCCCACGAGTAAGTACTAACATTTTTCTCATCTCTGGCAAGATCATTCCCACTAGAAAGAACACGAGCTGGACGAGGGGCTGTAACAAAATCCCAGAGCCTAACAGTCACTCCACATAAGCTACAATCTAAAACTGCTGTTGAAAGATTATGTTGAGATTCAGATGTGGAAATATTTTTCTTTGTGATTTCTCTCTTTTCAGGCTGTACTGACCTTGAAAACAACAACATGCTTGGGTCTGGCTCACATGTTGGATGAAATTGACCCTGACCTGGACCAACAGAAAATGCATTTCTTGCTGACTCAGCTGAATGCTCTTCAGAGACTACCACCTTTGGGAGCAATCGAGGTTCCCACCCACATAAAGTCATCAGCCTTTGTGCTTGATGATGCAACAAATGTTTCATTTTAATTATTTCAGTGAGAACAATAAGAAGACAACTACAAGTGAAACAGGAAAAATCAAGATAATTTGCAACAAAAAGAGAACAAACCTGATAAAAAATGCTTGCAACCTCTTCTCGAGAAAATTCTGCTAAGGGCATATTATCCGCTCTACCACTAGACTCGCTAACAATAACCGGTTGTTGCTCGGCCAGAATACAATCTATTTGTGAGTCCCAACAAAGCTTCATCCTGTCAATGGCAGAACCAGAGATGACAGGAAGGGCGGACAACTATAGAAGTGCTTCACACTGATCATTATAACCTCCAATTAGTGCGGATGGAGGGGTGGGGGGAAATTGTCTCAGGATTTGAGAACAGCTATTTCCTTTCCAGGGACATGAAACTCTATGGCCGTATCCAGCTGCTCAACAAAAGCTTCACTGGCACCTTGCACTTCATCACAAAATAAGTGGAAGTGTCGTCAGTTCAGTCTCTATAGCATCCAATTCATTTTTTAGCAGAGAAATAGACTGTGGAAGTCAACCAGTTATGCAATCTAAAAAATCCAACCTTAAGAACACTAAATTCAATAAGTTTATGAATGCTCCTCTGAAAACACATTCCCAGTTTCACATTACATCACCACTATACAACGCTTTAAAGTTTAAACCAAGTGGTTTTACTTTTTAACAAACATCTAAAAGCATGTGAGGCAGTAAAGTCCATCCAAATGATATTACCCATTATGCATAAAACAGACCACTCCAACACAACAATTTCTAGATCAATCCGCAAGATATTGACGAAAGACAATGAAGGAGGAGGCTTGAGTGTTGAAATTAGCACCGAGCTATATGGAAGTGTCTAAGGTGGAGCAGAACCATTTTTTATATAATATATGTTTTATATATTATAATGCATTTATATTTAAAACATGCAGGACTCCAAATTAGTTGCAGATAAGAAAATAGACATATTTGTGCTACTTGTTAATAAGATAAGATAATTCTGTTATTTTCCAACAAATGACAACAAATAGGTCAATACAACTGCTAAGTACCAAAATATCAATACACTCATTTCGCCCTTTTCTCCCTGGATTTATTTTGTTTGAGTTTGCCCATTTACAACTTCGGGATTTGCCTATTTCATATTGCACATTCATCCATGGAATTGGTGGCTTGGGATTTACTCATGTGAAGTTGGTGGGAGATTAATTAATTTATTGTTGTTGACTCTTTCCTTGCACAATTCTTGTGGAGTTGTAAGTACCTGAAAGATTATTTAATTATTTATTGAGGCAGTTGCACAATGGAGAAAGAGTCCATAACAAATCTTTCTACATTGAAAAAGTTGGAAGCTTTACCAAGCCTTTCTTGAGGAGCACTCCATCTAGTTGATATAGTCCTTTGGGGATGCAGTTGGACCCAAATGCTATGGGTCAGATGGCTTGAAGCTTCTAATATAGAAAACCTAGGAATGAAAACATTCCAAGAAAATCAATATTTTAGAGATTTTCCACGTTCCCAAATATGTGATAATTTGAAAGAGAGGTTTGGGAGGTTCAATCAAGCCAAAAGCCTAAAAACATTATCCCACAAGACCACTACTTACACAATTTGGCAGAATAGAAAGAACGCTTTATTTTTATGAAACAATCCCACCTCCATACAACAATTAGCAGTATGTAGTCCACAAAGTTGCAAGCAGTATTAAGCATGACACCTTGTCAAATAAATGCATTCAAGGTCTGAACCCTTCATTTCCAAAGGATTTCCTTTCAGAAATAGCCTCTCTCAGACTATCAATTCTTTTTAAGACAAATTATGGATATCCCAATCAACAATTTAGTAATTAGGTTCAGATTACAATGAATGTGTTGTGGTTCAAAACTGTTACTATGGAGGTCCTCACCAGCTTGAATCCTTCAACGAGCTTATTTTCAGCCATATCTATCATGGGCCATTATTAATATAAAAAAGTTAAAATTGTATAGCTTGTCATAAAGGTATCAAAGTAACAAAGTAATCCCCATGTCCATGTAAATCCACACATGCAGGGTAAAAGGTGGGCAAACAATAAGGAATGGAACTTAAATTTGAGATTCCTGGAATAATCCCATTATCGTCCCAATTTCCTATCTGTATTTTTGGAAATGACTATTGAAAGCAGAATTAGACTTTCATGCCAACATGAATCATGTTTTCATCTTACTTTCAAGTTTTGGATCTACTTGCAAACAACTGAGAAAGTTAACAAGTCTCAAATATCTGAATCTTGATTTTAATCGTGCATGAGATGTTGCAAACTTGCAAGCATATTTTTATAACCCCGACATTATATCATACTCAAAAATTATGTTTCTTGACCAATTACTAAACAAATTCCACTAGTCAGACATGAATTTTGAGATGCAAAATGCATCAGCAAAAAGTATCTATAATTTAGATCGCGCAACTAAGAACCAAAACAAATTAATTAATTATAAAATTAAATAAAGAGATGAGCTTCAGGGAACCATTTTATGACACAAACTACATTCCACTACCACATAAAATGTAAACATAACCGAAAACACAACCACAACTATTAATCCACACTACCCAGATGGTTCAAACATCTAAGAAAAAAAATGCCTACACCTATGTTAGAAGTTGCTGAAGATTGCTTGGGGTGAAGAAAAATTGTGAATTGCTAGCATGCACAAGAAACCAAAGATCAACAGTACTACACAAAGAAAATCCTACCGTTTTTGTAACCCAAACTCTTGACTCTCTTATGGAACTCTTACAAACAAATCATCCCTCCTGTTGCTACCATTTTAAACATGATTTCCACTCAAACAATGGGGACGTGAACCAGGAATACCAGAGTTATTTCCAATAGCTTTCGAGTCATTGTTGACTAGGAAAAAAAAGCTTATAGCCCTCATTGACATAGACTCAATTCTAATTTTAAACATGATAAATAATGAAAATGTACTTAGTAGGCAATTGTTGTCCACCCAGTGCGAATGATATGTCCATTATAATATTTCTTACCCATATCAAATGAGACTTGAAATTTGCATTGGATGGTAGAAACTTCTAAAACGCTTCCATATAAGGCACATCAACCTGACCAAAGAATTTCATACTGGGCATGTGTATGTGTAGAATCCAATATATAACACACTCATCTGTCCCCATTGTTGAAAAGATACATAGAGAAAAACTTATCAACTATATACAATCGTTAAGATAAGGCTCCTCTTGAAATAATGTCCAAGAAAAACCAATTTGATACTTTCATTTAACCACTTGCTTATCAATAGTCATAGATTCATAAAATCCAAAATGATTGTATAAAAATCCAAAATGATGATCAATATTTCTCCATGCATAAAAAGCAATAACAAAGAACAATGGACACTAAGTGAGATCACCTTAATAGGATCCTTCCTTGTATCCTCTCCCATTCTAAGACATCATGTATTTCTGTTCTTCATGAACCTCAGATCCCAAAGTGCTTAGAATCTATATAATGTTTTTCTTGGATCAGTGCTGAGCAAAACAATAAACCCATTCCCTGAAAGAAAAAACTTATCGTACCAATAATAAATTAAGAATGTATGCATGTGCGCTTGTTGGTGAGATAGTGGCAGGGGAACAAAGTTTGGCATACAAAAGACACAATTAGAAACACTGTCATCATCCATCAGGCCTATAAAATAGGGTTCCTGACATCATGATCCCTAATCAAATTCCACATACAAGATCCATGATCTTTTCTCCTCACAATCTATATCCTCTATTCCCCCACATTGGCCTCCACAATATCTACTACTTTCAATAAGAAACTTAATGAAGCCCTTTTTTATCTAAGGTGTGGACTATGATGAGATATTTGCATCGATTCCCCGATATACCACCATCTGTTTGATTATTGCCCTTGTTGCCTCCCGGGGATGGAATCTACATCAAATGGATGTCAAAATTGCTTTCTTACATGGCTCGCTTAAGGAAGAAGTTTATGTAAAACAACCTGAATGGTTTGAAGTTCGAGATTGAGAGTCACATGTATGCAGGGTGAAGAAATGTCACATTTATGCAGGTTGAAGAAATCCCTTTATGGCTTGAAGCAAGCCCCTGGGGCTTGGTATGAGAGGGTCGACAACTATCTTATGAAGTTGGGATTTACAAGAAGTGAAGTTTATCTGAACCTTTACTTCCAGGTTGAAAATGATAGGCCTTTCATTTTTGTGCTCTATGTGAACGATCTCTTTCTGACAGGTGTAGACCCTCTCATTCATCAATGCAAGAGGGATTTGGCTTCTGCATTCGAAATGAAAGACCTAGGACTGATGCACTACTTCCTAGGCTTGGAGGTCTGACAAAAGCCATGTGAGGTTTTCCTTTCTCAAGGAAAATATATTGTGAAGTTGCTCGAAAGATTTGGGATGTTGGACTACAAGTCTTATGAGGAAGTGTTGTTGGGCCCGATTTGGGAAATCCTTCCGAGTATCGTCAACTCATGGGGGCCTTGATGTTCTTGGTGAGCTCCTGTTCTGACATATGCTTTGCAGTGAATACATTGAGTCAATTATGGTCGAGCCTCATCACATAATTTGCATTGCTGCAAAGAATCTTTTGAGATATATTCGAGGCACAATCAACTATGGATTGACATACACTGTCGGGAATTTGAGGCTCCATGGATATATTGATGTTGACTGGGCTAGCAGTGTGGTGGATTGTAACAGGCTAACAACACATCTGGATGTTGCTTCTCACTAGGTTCTGCTTCAATATCCTGGATGAGCAGAAGCAAAAATTGGTTGCTTTGAACACCGCTGGGGCAAAATACATTGCAGCTAGTATAGCTTGTTGTGAAGTTATTTGGTTGAGGAAGCTCTTTAGTGAATTTTTGAGCATGTGTTGGATACCACCATGATATTCTGCGACAACCAAAGTGGGATTCTCCTTTCAGAGAATTCCATGTTCCACGACCACTCCAAGCATATTGATATCAGGTACCACTTTATCCGAGATATGGTACAACAGGGAGCAGTAAGGCTCCATCACATTAAAACTTACGAGTAGATCGTAGATATTCTCACGAATCCCCTAGGGAAGGTCAAATTATTAACCTTCCGTGAGAGACTTGGAGTCGTGGAAAGACCCTCCTATGAGGGTCCCACATGAGTTGGACATTGAGCTCTAGGAGCTCCGGGGGGCTTGGGGGTACTTCGTGGAGCTATGAGCAACCATAAGGTGAATGGTTCACCTTTCCCTAGTGGTGCTATGTGTATAGGGTGAGTGGTTCACCTTCCCCTGTGATACCCCTTTTTTTGGTTGATATATGAGCAGGATGAGTGGTTCACCTTCTCCTTGTGATGCTCTAATAGACATCCTACCCATGTAGTCTGAGACTCATGGGAAGTACCTCTCATTTGGCCAATGAGTTGGGAAATTAGGATAGAGACCATAGCACTATCGATGGACGCACCGTGTACTGTCGTACACCCTATGCTAGGATGTATGGTGTTCAACAACTTGATCTGGGATCAAGTCTGATTAAGGTTTTACCTCTAGACTGACTTTGGGTCAGTGGAGAGTGGCAAGGTCTTGTGACTCACTCTCAATCAATTCTTCTTCATTATTTCTTCATAGTTCAATAGAGCAATGCAGGGATGACAGAGATGGTACAAGTTGATAGATGGATTGGCAGGTGGATTTCTCCCTAGTTGAAAGAGAGTGTTAAAATTGGCAACTGGGGCCAAACTCTGCCTTGGACAACTCATATGATGGAGATGATATATTTATTGGATTCCTCTTTCCGAGAGGTGCAATATTGATCTAAAGATCATCTTGTTTGGATGAGCAGAAGTGTGATTTTGAATTTATTTTCTCACACATGTGGAAATTGTCAAGGTCTACCGGAATCTAATGTAGGCTCCTGAAGCCCCAATAGATGTGTATCCACCCTCAAAGAATTGTATAAATAAGAGAGACCCTCCCCTAATTTGGACATCATCTCATTACACAGCATTCTCTCTCCTCTCTTGATTGGGTCGTACAACAAGGAGAAGCTCTCCCTCACGTGTGAAATCAGAAGACTAAAAAATGCAGGAGGACTTCAGGACTGTTTTTAGGGCTGATTGCAGGAGCGTTGACCAGCGTTTACCGAGGGTCAACACCTCTCTTTTGACTGTGGTTTTAGGTAGTTCATCTAATTTCTTGAGGCCACATTGGCTGGCACATATCCCGAAGCATTTGGAGAAGTTTGACCAAAGTTGACTTCAGCGTTGACTTCTATTTTGACCGCAGAAATTATAGCAACGTTGACTGGGTTTGACTTCCATGTTTTGGGCTAACTTTCTCTCTCCTGGAAGACCGAATTTGTTTGTTGTTGACCGAGCTGCATGGAGGAGGATTTATTACTGATTTGACCAGCGTTGTCTTTCTGGTTAGGGCTTCTAGTTAACTGCTATTTATTGTTGATATCATTATGTCAGAGTTGATTTGACAGTGTTGGGCATGTAAAATTGTATTTTGTACTCTCTCTCTCTACTAAATTATTGAAGAATAATAAAAAGAATTTGATCAAAGGGTTTTCCCCACATTGGGGTTTTTCCTTGGCATCCGCCAAATAATGTGTCTTGTCTTGGCTTGTCTTATGCTTATTGTTTATGTTCTATCTGCATTTACTATCAATGTTAATGTGATTGCTAATCTGGAAATTGATATTGGGCTAATAAGGAAAATTGAAGTTAATTGCACTTAAGCATAGAACATACCATTGTTATCTAAAATTAACACCACTACTTGGAAAGCAGGAAAACATCCACCATAAATATCAAATTAGAATAAAATGAGCTTTTAAAACTTAAAGAAAAAATGAAAAACCCCCTAGTATAAAGCACTAAATAAGTAAGCCATATAATCAGGATCAAGATTCACTAATTAAAGAAGATAAGCAAATTAACTGACAGAAATATTAGAAAACATTTAATTCTAAACATTTAACTTTATAATCTACCTAGGTTAAAAATAGCACAAACCTAGAACAATTCCATTCACAGTTGGGAAAAAATGTCAAGTTTTCAGAGTACTGCTAGAGACCAAAATTCAGCTCAACCCTGCTGCTGAAGCGAAGTCTGACTCCCTGATGGCAATTCAAAGTCAGAAACAACAAACCTGCAAGGCCTTGTTGCTGAAGCGAAGTCTGACTCCCTAATGACAAGTCAAACTCAAGAACAACAAACCTGCAAGTACTCATGGGTGACAACCTGACCTGCAAGTAACTTGCAAGTTATTCACTACCTAACAAATCCAACTTGTGGGAAGATCATGAAATCACCCACATCAAAATAAACACCAAAAAGGAGATGAAAAACCCTCATTTGTGACTAACTTTTCCTGCTAAGTTGTTGCAAGGTCTCAGTCCAACTCTTGCACTCTAGCCTCACCAGGTCCTTTGCCAAGCTGAATTTTTCAGCGTTGATTCCATTATACCACACAAATATATTATGTGTATGGAATGTATTCCACTTAAATTTCAAAAATATTTTCAATCTCTTGCATGTTCGTGAGATTATCGATCTCATCAGAAGCATTCCAAATGCCTTTAAAAAAAGAATTCCACCCAATTCCCCTAAAATGCCTTGTAAACAAGAAACTGAATTAGTATTAAGAACATCACACATATTACAGACCAACAAGTTTTTTCAAGAGACACTTTCTAAGGCCATGCACTATTTATGAGGCCTCTACTCGCATTGATTAGCATGTTATCCCATTCCTATGGAGAGCACAATGTAAGGCTCATAGACCTCTGTTTTAAATTTAAATCGTATTAAGAATATACAAATATCTTCCTTTAATTTCCAGTTTACATATGTAATTTGTAGCTATTTTGGTTGCGAATTGATGTGGTATTTTGAGGAAATTTCTTACTGTTGAATCACAGTGATCTTATTTTTGTGTTAATAGAAATAAATTTTGGAAAAAACAGTTTTTGAAAAAAGTTTGGAGATCATTCCATCATAATTTAAACAATCGAACCGCAAAAAAAGGGGAAAACAAAGGGGATTGCAGTCGACCAGGGTTCAAGCCCGTGGGAAATAAAAACATAATGAAAATTAATTGGTTTGCATGGAACCTGTTATGGCCCAAAAACAAAAACCGTAAAGAGTCAATTCTCAGGAAATTAATGACAGAAAAGAAATAAATCGAATACTGACCGCGAAATGGGCGAGATTGAAAATGGTCCAAGCTGTGTCAGCAGTGCATCCGAATAGAGAGAATACGATGATCCTTGTGAAGAAGAGTATCAGAATTTAGGTCGTCCACACGCCGGGATACATAAACCATGATGTGTTCTTGTTCAAATCCGACAAAGGCACCGCTGCACGTATAGGTTCCCCATCCCCATGTCTGGGAAGCTCAAGCCGCCTTCCGCCATAGATGAATTGATCGAATGACAAATGATATCCCACTTTTCCCTCTTTCTCTCTTCTCGGAATGATACACAACCCCTCCTTCCGATTTAACCAATCTAAAGCATATGCATTGCGTGGTTTGGAACTAATTTTAGTAAATATAAAGATAGCAATGACGATGCATGTTCTTTAGCTTTTAGCTATTTTGAGTACCATTTTAATCAGTATAAAATGAAACTAGAGTACCATTCTTAGCTTAAAATGAAATTATTGAAATTATTTTTTATACCTCTATAGCATCTCGTTATAAGGATTCAAAATCAGATTCCCTAAGTTTTTCTTTTCAAATCTTTAAGATTTTAGTGGATAAGCTATGTTTCTTACAAACAAAGCAATAAAGTAAATGGAGGTCCTTTAAAAAATGAGGGTTTATATGTTCAAGCCATCCTTTAAGTTTACTTGTGTTTTATCAAACATGAAAGAACGTTGTGATATTCATAATCAACACATGTCAAGATACTCCCAATTTATGTGATATCAAAGCAAAGGATGAGATGTAAAGGGACTTATTCACCATCTTCACACATGTTAGAATTAACTCTTAATTGGCATTTTGAATCCTTTGTGTCACATATCAGGACTCAAGTGGGATAATGGAGCAGTTTGTGAGTGGTCTTGGTGACATAGTTTGATGGCAATTAGGTTTAAACCTATATTCCTTCTTGGTAAGAACTTCTCAATGTCTATGGCTTTTTCTTTAGAACTTTTATCTTATGGTAAATGTTTTGATGGTTTTTCGATACCCTATCAATATTTTATTTTGGAGAATCCTATATTTTTCGTGATGTCTAGGTTCTAGGTGTTTGTGGCCTTGGGATTCTTTTGGGTTGTTTGGACTAGTTGTTGGACTCTACATACCATACCTTGCCTACCCTACTCTATCCCCCTAGCACAATTCTTGTTTGCAAGTACACCCTAAAGAAATATAACAATTATTTTATAGGACTCTCATTTTTGGGCACTTCGTAGTTCCCTCCGGATTGGGAAATATCTCCTAAAGATGCACTAAAGTGAAACCCAGGAATTTAATAGAGAGCTCTATAGACATGATGAATCTATCAAAAAAAATAGAATCTAAATTTTCTTAGTAACCACCAAGGTTTGTGAAAATGAACATCAATGTATTTATCAACATGCTTTGGTCATGGACACCCTAGTTTAACAAAAGTAACAAATAAAAATGTTGGAAATAGAATATTTTCATGCTAAGAAACATGGTTTTCAATAATGATAAAGGATCACACTTAGCTTCGTCTAACCACATAATGCTAGTTAATTTAGATCAATAAGACCTCAACAAAGAAAACAAAACACATCAAATAACGAAAGACATGGACCTAGGCAATAAAAATTCCCACCCTACCAATAGCAAACAAAATGAAGCCATCAAAAAACACATATTTCATTAGTTTCCATGCTTTGTAAATTAATATTAGGAATCACTTTAGACTGTCTACTAGCAAGAAATAATTATTCGGGTCTAAAATGGGGAGAATTGATTGTTATCATCCCCACCTAAATTCAACTCCCACAAGTGAGATGTTGAGCTCCTAACAAGTATATTGTTAGAATGGCCTTGAACCCCATGTTGCAGAGCCTAGAGCTTTTAATAAATATAGTTTACTTCGAGTATCATTCTCAAAGTGAGAAGAAGTACCTAGTGAGTTTCTTGGGGATATGTATTACATAGCATAGTACAACAAATGATGATTTTGAAAAAAAAAAATTGACATATTTTGTTTACTTGCATTGCAAGTATTATTCAATGATGATAAGTGTGTTGAAAATAATTGCATGAATTCCATGATAGCAAATAGAGACACTTTTGGAAGTTGAAACGTCGAGAAAAAATGGACTCTGTAGGATGCTCTAGGGTTTCTCTCTATGATTTTTTGTTTGGCATTGTCATTGGTTAAGAGTATGCGACATACAAGGATGGAAGGAAAAGGTTTGTAGTTGACAAGCCCACTACACTCCATGGCAATGGAAAATGGATGCTTTGGTTTTGTTTCTCTGAAGAACGAGTAGCGCTCTGCTAGATTTTTCTCTTAGACTCCACAGATGAGCAATGGATCTGCCTCATTAAATATTCCTTCATTTGGGCTCTAGTCATGCCAAGTGTCATGGTACAAAATTTTTACATTTGTTCCAAAGTTCGTTTGTCTGACAGGGGTTCATTAAGCCTTGGGAGTTTGCAATGGGAAAGCTCTATACTGGGGTCTAGGGTCTAAACTTTGTTTTCTCTTGGTCACGTGCTTATTCATTTTCCCCACCATATTTATTATGGATTCCATGGTAATCCCCCACTCCCAAAACTATGGTATGTATGAAAGGTAAACTGAAATGGACAAACGAATTTTTCAGATATTCATAAAAAATATCAATGGGAAGTCTTCCCTATTCTGGTCCGGGGATTCAGAATTGGTGGAAATTTTGTAACAACACATCAAGAACAAAATGGGCATCTCTGCAATATCTCAATGTATGTTATTTGGAGGGAAGATAATGTGGGACTCCAACCATATGATGGAATGTGACATTTCAAGGAAATCTACCATTATTCTAAATCTGAGGTTGCGTGGAGCTTTGAGAATCAAAAACCCTAGTGGATTTTCCTCTTTTAAGTATGCAATGCAAGGGAAGAATTTTATAATCTCCATTTTAGGGATGCCTTAACTAGAATTTTATAGGATGGCTTAACTATAAAAAAATTTATAGTCTCCATTATAGGATGGCTTAACTATGAGATGAAATTGTGAATTTGACAATGAGAGGCCTATAATGGACTTAGATTTCTCTTTCCTTTTTAGCCAATTAACTAATAATTTAGGGTCTTGAGGTGTTGGCTCTGTTCCTTTTAGTAAACCCCATAAATTTTTATGCATTAAATTCATTTTTCATTTTACCTCAAGCCCTAGCTCTAGGATCAAGTTTTGCATAGGTGTTCCCAAGACTAGAACCTAGTAGGATCAATTTGACCCATCGAAGTAAAAATTCTTGTTTGATCCTATCCCCTCACATTTTCTAGGATAGGAATATCATTGGTTGCTAAATTCCATCCCCGAACCTAGGCTGGGTCCACTTGGCTCCGTGTGGTCCCATTTGGTGTCACATGCCTTTCATCATGGACCATTTTGGAATCCAAGTTCCCAAAGGATTTTAGGGATTAATAACTTCCTTCATAAGTCTTATTATTCTCCCTCAACCCCTCAATCCCCCTCCTCTCTCCCTAGAAGATCAAGTCCCTTGCATAAAAGGCAAGCATGCCCCACTCCTTATTCTATCTTAGGGAAAGGGTTTCTAGGGTCACTTCCCACCTATTCATTGACCTATACTCTACAAGTGACTTCCTAAACTACCAAGACTCCTCCCATCAGTGAAAGTCTGTGAAGAGCAAGGAGCCTTAGTTGTGGTGGCAATGGGCTAAGCCTCCACCATTGCCCTTGTCCTGGCAGTTTCCCTCTTAGGAACCCCTTTTAGGTCCACTACTAGTTTGAGTGGTAACAAGTTGTTCACAACTCCATTTGTGAACAACTCTTTGGTATGCCCATTTTTTCCATACTACAGCTCCAATATGAGAAGTCTAGGGCTATGGAGGTTTCCCTTCTTCTCACTGAATTAATCCTCTAAAATATAGTCAAATAGGGCTGGATGGCTGGCCTGTAGAAATTTGAATAATTTTCTGAATTATTCACCGAGATTATCCTGGTCACATACTATTTGAGCTTCATACATAACAAATAATCTCTTCTACACATTAATCATCACATGCGGAAATAAAAACAACAAGCGATATTGAAAACCTTCACATGCACACATAGAAATTCAACACATATAACACAGTATGTATACCAGGGAAAGCTTACAGCTGAAAACCCCCTACTGTCTGTATATTATAATGAAGAATAATCATGTAACAATATCAGTACAATACTCCTCACAAGTACTCAGTACTGTCTCCAAAAGTTACACACAAACTAGCTCAATTTTGAACAAGTCATGGGTTCAAAACTCCTCCACTGTTTGTCTGCCTCTACTGCGCAATCCAAGATGAGAGAATGAATGGAATGAATTTGAATTCCCTTGGCTTTAACTGCGCAATCCTCATTGGCAATCTCCTCCAATGATTGTGCAAATCTCATGCACACTATAGTCACAACTAATAGTAGACTCCACCCTTTCTCCCACCTCTAACACCTGTCTCCACTGAACTGTCCATGCACTGAGTTAACTGATGTGTTCTTTAGTTGAATAATGAGTTAATAATTAGTGAATTAATTAATAATTAATTAACACCACTCATCTCTAGTGTATTAGCCAGTTAAACTAAATACAACTAGTTCAACTAAGTTAAACCGAACACAACTCCATCAACTCCTCAATCAACTCCACCAAAACTCTGCCACATGAGTCTAACTGAAGTCAACCATGAAATAACTCAACTAACCCATAGGAAATTCGAATTTCCTTCTGCCAGCTGCATGTGCCACATCTGTAGCTCGAACTGAAGTGCTCCAAGAGGATAAGATAAAGTTTATAGTCCAAATATTATTAAGGGCTAATAATATTTGACTGTTCTATTTTTAGACAGGCAGTCTAAAAATAGACTTCGACTTGTATGTCTAAAAATAGATGTCCATCTATTTTTACCAACTTGACCAATCATCCAAGAATAGCATCCCGCAACTCCTAGACCATGCTCCATATGTCTAAAAATAGACTTTTCGACAAAAAATCACATGTGTGGTCCCCACCTAGTTTAGGTGATCACTCTCCAACTAGGATCAGGAAAGATGTTTCAGGAGGCCTCCTTCACTGTTTCTTGTTGCCATTTTCAACATGGCCCACTTGACTGCTACTTTAGTCCTTCAATGGTTGCACATCCTTAGGCCCTATACACCTGCCCTTCTACCAATCTTGTTGTCCTGCACAAGTACAAGAGTTAGGGCTCTTCTTTGACAGTCACCTAACAACCCTCCAACTATACTTGGACTACCATCAATCTACCCAACCACAATCAATTATTTTTATTGATCTAGGGCTCACAATATTGTCTTCATCTAGGGCTCTTCACATCTTCCACCTAACAATGGTTTGAGTCCTCTCAAAATCATTGTTCTTGTGTATCAACAATTTTATCTTTGTTGTCCAATCTATGAACAAATTTGAACTACTCCTCTTATCATCCTTCTAACAATTTGTAGATGACTGAACTAGGGTCACAAATCAACCACTAACAATCCATTGACTAATTTTTTATAGGCTTCTTAAGATCTCTATCTAAAACTCTATGGATAGTCCAACAAAATCAACTCCTCTGCATGTCAATCCATTCTTCACATGGCACATTTCTTCTGCATGCTCAATATTCTGCTCACTTTCCACCCTCCTTTGGATATGCTATCTCTATACACACTGAATCTGCAAACCATCTTCCAGATCTGCAGTCTATATTGTGGAAATAAACCTCGCTCTAAGGGTCACAACCGCTCTTCTTCTACGCAAATTTGTTACAGACTTAAGGGCATACCTTATGAACTAAATATGCTAGGGAACTGTCCTAACTAGGGTATACTTATGTACTTCTAATTTTTGTAGAACAAACCTTATCCAGCCATATAAAAAGCCACGACTCCTTCCTCCATATGAGACTCGACCTAGCTCATATGGATCCATAGATTCAGGCATTTCTTTGACTGAATCTTGACATGAACTTCAGATCTCAATGTCGACCCCCAAACTAGGGTTACCTCAGTCAATATTACGCCTGTGTCTACTTATGTTCTAGCTCTAAATTACAGTGGAAGCCCTCCTCCATTTATGTTGGTCTTTATCACAGACCTTGCGGCCTACTAACCACCACAAGACAAGATTGTATCAACCCTCTCTTCTATTTCATGTAGCAAATCTAACCAACGGGATTCAATCTGATCTTGTAATGTACTAAAACAAGATACTGAATCCTTCCTACAATTGGCAGAAACAAAACACGATCACACAATCACATATAAGTAAGAGAAAGAAATTATCAATCGCACAACACAAGATGTATCTGTGGAAAGAAACTGCTCAAAACCCCTCTATCTCTATTGTGTATTAAGTCAAGGAATCATGAAACAATACAATGTTTAATCTCTCTTAAGATTCTCTAGCACTCTGCCAATTGTCTCCTACTGATCTAGGCAAAATCGATCTAGTACTTAGCCAATTCTCAACCTTCCTCCAGCCTGCCTTGCTCACGCAATTCCTAGGGAATTAGCTCCCTATTAATTAAGAAAATCATCCTTCCTTGATTACGCAATCCATCATGGCATCCCAATGACTTTATAATTGCACATGGGAAATTTTGTATAAATACAACCAATAGTTATGTTCCCTTTAACCTCTGTCTCAAATGGGCCTTCCTCGGAACTGACATGCATGCAACTATTAATAGTGAATTATCAGTTATCTGATTTATCACTCATTTTGAATTAAATCTAATTTAATTAAGTGGACCTCTCACTAGCGCATCACTCAGTTAGAACTAGTTAAATTGATTTTAACTCAATTAATTGAGTTAACTAATTCACACCTACACCCCACTAATGCATCAACTGCAACTGGACCCCCAAAATATTAGAATCCCTCTACATGCCTCAACTTAGACCCTCATGATACGGACATATGCAGGAATGGAATAAAATAAAAAAATAAACATAAACATAGATGCATTAGGAATAACACTTCATTTCATTAATATCAAATACTGAAAAATTCTTACAAACATAATGGAAAACAAACTAGCTTGGGGGATGGTAGATTATCTCTGAGAAGAGATGTGGAAGCTACATGCCTCTGAACTGTGTTACAATAAGGCTTAAAGACCTTTTTATTATTGAAAAATAAGAGAAAACCCTAACATAAGGAGATGTAACACCAAGAGTTTATGGGCCCCGTTGGGGGTAGTTGGGCAGCCAACTTCCCGGGGTCGTAACTTGGTCATATGATCTTTGTTTGATGCACATGACACATCGTTAGAAAGATATTTCTCTGAGGAATACAACTACTAATTCAATTTCTTTTGAAATTGCCAAACCTTTCATGCCCAAAAAACATCGTTTGGGGCCTCAAAACTGCTTTGGAAGTTCAGATCCCGAAAAACTGACAAAAATAGTAAATTGTGCTATAATTAAGGAAACTGAAAAACTGAAAGAGACAATGGCGATGACCCAAGTGGAATAGGCGGGTGGCCACCCATATCCACCTCGATCACCTCAACTTGAATTTCTTGATCTAACTTAGTCATCATGACTTCGTTAACTGACCCAAGTTGTTATGAGATGAAATTACAATTTATTGTCGAATTTATTTAAGGGAAAAATAAATTAGACGCCTCACATTCCTCACTTCCGGTACATCAAAATTCCTCACCAGTGTGGGTGCATTTTTTTTTCCTTTCTGGTTGCCAATTTCACTATTTCTTTTTGCGAATTTCAACACTCCCTCTCAATAATAAAGGAATTCAATCTATCCTGATCCGGTACCTTTGGAATTCTATATGCAACAATTATCTAGTGTTGTTTGCACTTGCAAATCCTGAAATTAAATAGCCTCCAAAAAACTGAATCAATATAATTCATTTGTCATAATATTCTCCTCACTACTGCTAGCTACTGCACCTGTCTACTGGACTCTCTACGCTGCTGCTGACATCTGCATTTGTGCCCTTTGCACTATTGCCAACTCTGATCTGCGCTCCATTATCTGACATCTATCACTTTGATTTATGTCTTCCTGGCATCTGACTGCATCAATCTAACTTATCCTTCTTTCTATTTTTGTACTGTGGTCTCCTCATAGCTAGTTTGATCCATGAGACACACCATCTTAATGGACCCTGCCCAAATTTCTTACCTTGGGATTACGTCTACACATCACCCCACCTTTCATCAGGAGGTATGGTTGCATGTGATCCCTCTACCCATCTGGCTTGAAATTCCCCCCTCATGGAGGTCTCTGCCTAAGTGGACGCTTCCACTCAGTCTCCTCTCTTCTTCTCCAATTGTGGCTACTCCACAACCTTCTGAGACTGCTTCTAAGGTTGCATGTTGGGAGGTAATTTTTACTCCCTCTCAACAGCCAAGTCTCTAACCTTTGTTTTGCTCCTCAAATCTTTGCATGCATCTGGTACCTCAAGTGCATATAGGTTCTTGACTCACGCACATTGTAATTGTCCCGCCATTACAAAAGTTTCTAAAAAAGAGTTGGTTTTAAATTGACGATACCTCCCTCATCGGAGCTCCAAATTAATTTTCCATTTGGGTAGTTTTTCGCAAGGAATCCAAATATGCTATTTTTTTTTTTGAAATTTTACACCAAAATCTTCAGATATTCTCTGCAAACTCATCGCCCAAAAAATTCCTGCCCTAATACCATGTAGAAAATCTAACCAATGAGATTCAATCTGATCTATAATGTACTAAAACAAGATATTGAATCTTTCCTACAATTTTCGGAAACAAAACATGATCGCACAATCACATATAAGTAAGAGAAATAAATTATCAATCGCACAACACAAGATGTATCTAGGGAAAGCAACTGCTCAAAACCCCTCTATCTCTATTGTGTATTAAGTCAAGGAATCATGAAACAATACAATGCTTAATCTCTCATGAGATTCTCCAACACTCTACCAATTGCCTCCCGCTGATCTAGGCAAACTCAGTCTAGTACTTAGCCAATTCTCAGCCTTCCTTCAGCCTGCCTTACTCATGCAATTCCTAGGGAATTAGCTCCCTATTAATTAGGAAAACCAGTCTTCCTTGATTGCACAATTCATCATGGTATCCCAATGACTTTATAATTGCACATGGGAAATTTTGTATAAATACAACTGATAGTTATGTTCCCTTTAACCTTTGTCTCAACTGGGTCTTCCTCGGAACTGACATGCATGCAACTATTAATAGTGAATTATCAGTTATCTGATTGATCACTCATTGTGAATTAAATCTAATTTAACTCACTGGCCAACCTCTCACTAGCTCATCACTTAGTTAGAGCTATTTAAAGTGATTTTAACTCATTTAATTGAGATAACTAATTCGCACTTGCACCCCACTAATGCATCAACTGCAACTGGACTCCAAAAATATTAGATTAATACCTCTACATGCCTCATCTTAGACCCTCAACTCAAATTTCTTGAGCTAACTCGGTCATCATGACTTAGTTCATTGACACAAGTTGTTATGAGATGAAATTACAATTTATTGTCCAATTCATTTAAGGGAAAAATAAATTATACGCCCCCACATTCCTCACTCCCAGTGCATCAAAATTATTCACCAGTGTGGGTGCATTTTTTTTTGTCCTTTCTGGTTTCCAATTTCAATGTTTCTTGTTGCAAATTTCAACATTTTAGAATTTGATGTGGCCTTCACTCAAAGACACCATTAAAATCACATGCCCAGATTCTCATGAGAAACCTCTCTTAAGCTCGATCTGCCAGAAGAGAACCAACAATATTCCATATTACTTCCTAGCTCAAACCGACCATTAAGGTATGAAACATTCTTGTGAACCCTCACATGATGATCTTGCTCTTGGAGGATGATCACAACCTCCCTTTAGCAACCCTTACTCGACCCTCTTACTCGACCTACTTTAGGACTACATCTCTCTTCGCCCCCTTGATCAAATGAGCTCCTTCTCACTTGATGTTCTTTCCTTCATCCTAAGGCCTCCTTAAATAGTTTTTCCTAGACCTCTTAGTAACCCTCTAGAACTTACAAGTTTTATCCACTTAGACCTTAGGAAATATTAATTTTCCTTTTTAATTTTCTTTTAGATTTTAAACCCCATCTTGGGTCCAAAATCCCTTTGCTTGGCTTCTTTTCCCACAAAGCCTTTTGTGACCAAAATCACACAAAACCATCTCACTAGGCTTGTGGAGTACCTCCAAACCTACACAATTCAAAAACATAGTCTAGTTGTAGTAACTGTAACTTGGTCAATCTCTTGTAGTCATTCGAGGGCTTGGTTGGGTTCACAAGTTGCAAATTAAGTAAGGGTAGTTGTGAGAGCATGATAGCTAGGGACAGTCAGGGCATGCACATTAGGAATGAAAAGGTATGCTAACACATGTCGGACAATGTCAATGCATGTTGAAGAGTGTTAGGGAGTTTCAGGGCATATCAAGGGATAACTAGGTCAAATTTCATGGAAAGGAACAAATAAGCGTGTGTGCCAGGGAGTGTCAACGAATTCAAGTGTGTTAAGGATGAAGTGTGTTAGGAGAAGTTCAGAATAGGATTTACAGGAGGCAAGCCTACATTTGTTACACGGGGCTCGACATAGCAGTTTTAGACAAAGGAAGATCACTTTGTGCTAGGCACAACATTGTTTCGCCTTTAGCTATTTTTTTATATGAGATGTAGCACACTTTGGCTACATGCTCATGTTTTAAACTATTATAGATAATTGCATATTGTACATTTTTGTGTATATGTTTTGGGGCACTCGGCTTATATCTCATGTGCCTTGTGCATCTTGTGGTTCTTGCAAACTCTCAATTAATTTTCTACTGTTTCTATGTATTGAACATACATGTGAAATATTTCCTATGTAAGCTATGTTGCTTAGTAGTTTTATGGCCATGGCTAGATCATGTGATCCTTGTCTTGGTAACTAGTCAAGTGGGACAAGTTGAGCTTGGACATGAGTGGCATAAGATGAGTTATAGGTAGTTCTTAGGTGAACAAGGCACAATCTACTTGTAGTAGGTGCAATTGGTCAAGTTTTTGCGGTTGAAGCAAGCCAATATTGTCACATGAACTGCAGTAGCCAAGGAATTGATTGGGTTCCCAAGTCGTGAAAAAATGTAAAGGATAGCTATGAGGACATGTGCGCCAAGGTGTGCTAGGGAATGCTAAGATGTGTCAGATAGTGCGAAGGCATGTCAAACATGCTAATATGTGCCAAGTGATAAGGAATGCCAAGATGTGCGAGGGTGTGTCAATGCATGCCAGGGACTGTCAATGCACCGAAAGGGAGAAAAAAGTTAAACTACAAGGAAATGAACACATAAGAGGGTTAATAAGTCATCATTTTACCTTTTCCAAGAGGGGCATGCTAGGTACACCAACACTAGGCACCAATAGGTGCAAAGTGAAAAGTCTTAGTGCATTCCTAGTGCCAAGTCTTCCTTTTTTGCTTCTCATCTACTTTCCAACAGTTGATCTCAAATAAATTTAATCTTAAACCTTGCCAAATTATACCAAGGCATGTCAACATATTCCATACATGCTAAGGCTATCTAAGCACCAACACGTGCCAAGTGCCAATATGTATCACAGAGTGTTATTCATGCTATGAAGTGGAAGGGCATGTTGAAGAGTGCTAAGGTGTGCTAGAGAGTGCTAATGCATGTTGAGGAGTGTTAAGGAGTAATAGGACAAAACGTTATGGGAGCACTAGGTCAAAATTCATGGAAGTTAATGAATATGAGGAACGTGTTCCAGGGACTAGTGTTAATGAGTGTTAGTTGTCATGCCAAGGAGGGAGTGACAAGGTATGATGAGGATTGGTAAGGCATGCTATGGAATATCAAGGAATGTCAAGAAGTCTCAAAGTGTGCTTGGGAGTTCCAGGGTGTGCTAATTATATGTGTCAAATAGTGCCAAGATATGCCAATACATGCCAGGTGCTAAGGATGTGCAGGGTGCCAGGGTATGTCAATATGTGTCAAGAAGTTCCAAGGAAACAAAAGGAAGAACCAATAAGAGGGTTAATAAGTCAGGACTTTATCTTTTTAAAAAGGGGCATGCTAACCACACTAATAATAGTTCCCAATACATGCCAAATGGCATTATGTGGCAAGTGCTAATGTATGTCAATGCATTCAACCAAGGTGTTCTAGGGCAAGATAGGGACTACATGCATGCCAACACATGCTAGGAGAGTTCTATGTTGTGCTAGCGCATGCCACCATGTGCTTGGGCGTCAGTGTCATGACAAGATGTTCTAGGTACAAATATGTTCCAAGACATGTGAGGTGCTAAGAAATGTTAGTGTGTTCCAAAGCATTAATTTAAGGTGTGCTCGGATTGTTGAGGAGTGTTAGGTCTTTCTCATTAATACAATTGACAGAGCTTGATTATGTATTAAATAATATATTTCCTACACACATTAGTGGGACTTTATCTAAAGAGATTTTTCTAGATAATAAAATTAATAGATATGAATCATGTGTTTACTCATAGGAAAACTCTATTCGACTAGTAATTACTTGAGGGAAATGATACACACTAATTACTTCTTAAAAAATTGACTGACTCTAACCACTATGGGCTTGGACATATTATAAAAAAGACTCCACAATAATGGTAATAATTCATTATCTTTTGACAAAAAATATATTAACAAGCACATAACGTCATCAAAAACTCATTGGAATGATCAATGGTGACGAACATCTTTTGACCGTCACCAAAAGTAACAAAAATAGCATCGGTGAGGGTCATTAAAAGTTCGTCACTAGAAGTGTCACCAAAGAGAGAATTAGTGATGGGCCTTTAACGACCCTCACCAAAAGTGTCATTGAAAATGGCTTTGGTGACGGACCTTAAAGGACCATCACTATATACACTTACAACGACGCTTTTTTAAGGACCGTCACCATATGTGACATTGGTGACGGACCTTAAAGGTCCGTCACAAGCATGAGCCTCAACAATGTCCTTTTTTCTTGTAGTGAGTGTTTTCTTAGGATTCAGAGATAAGCCAAATTTCCTACACTTCTCAAAAACCTTTCTCAAGTGAATCAAATGTTCTTCATCGGTCTTTGAGAAAACGGTTATGTCTTCAAGGTGAATGATAATGAAATAGCCAATATCTTCGGAGAAGGCTATATCCATGGCCCTTTGGAAGGTGGCCCCTGCATTCATCAATACAAAAGGCATTTTGACATACATAAAGGTGCCCCAAGGTGTGGTAAAGCAGTTTTGATTTGATCGATTGGGAGCACTAACACCTGGTTGTAGCCCGAGAACCCATCTAAGAGTGATATCCTTTTTGACCCAACTACTCTCTGAAGTATATGGTCCATCTTTGGCAAAGGGTAGTTTTCTTTTAGAGAGGTTCTATTTAAATTTCTGAAGTCGATACAGAGCCTGATTTCTCCAGTCTTTTTTCTAACAGAAACTAAGTTTGATACCCACTCTGAAAATCTAATGGGTATTATGATCCCAACATCATGCATCTTTTCAATCTCTGCCTTAACTAAAGGTAGTAAGAGAGGATTTATTCTCCTTAGATTTTGTTTAAAAGGCTTTTGATTTTCCTTCAGGGGAATCTTGTGCTAGATGATGCTGGTATCATATGATTTCAGGTCTTTGTATCCCCAAGCAAAAACATCTTTAAAATATTTGAATAACTCTATGTATTGCAATTTTATGTGAGCTGGGAGAGTGCTGGACAGTTTGATCATCTTGGGTTATGCTAGACTGCCTATGTTATGCTCTTCTACATTCGTTTCCACAGGCTCCATTTTTGGTTCTCTGGCTATATCGTTAAAGTCGAATAAGTGTTCCAGAGGTGAGAGACCTCTTGGAATTGAATCGTTCTTACATTGTAAAACTTCCAAGTCTTCTTGGTCTGCGTTGTCAATTAAATTTTCTTCAAAAGGATTCTCATAATGATTTATATCAGCAGAATGCGTTATTTCGGCTTCTGGGATTTGTTCGATATACAAACAGATTTCTTTTTGGATGGATTCTGCTATTGGTATGTCAAAATCGTTTTCTGATTTTAAGAAATCATCTATGTGCTTGTCAGATTCAAACACTTACCAGTGATCTTCGTTATCGGGTACAATAGGCCTGTGTTTTACCTTTATGCTAAGCTGTTCATTTATCTCAGGTATTTGACAGTTACTGGCATTGAAAGCGAGTTCATTTTCTAGATGATTTAGTGCTCTAGGAATGAAAATAAGTTCATATTTTTCAAAGGTTTTCAATAAATCAAGGGTAGCGTTCCGATATTCCCTGAGCCTTGGATTTCTAGCAGAGTATTCTCCTTTGATTTGTCTTATGATAAGTTCAGAATCTCCTAAG
Organism: Pinus albicaulis; assembly: GCA_034641835.2. Lineage (NCBI taxonomy): Eukaryota > Viridiplantae > Streptophyta > Pinopsida > Pinales > Pinaceae > Pinus > Pinus albicaulis. The sequence continues at coordinate 1,941,600,713 of CM076578.1, forward strand.
ATTGATATCCTCTAGGCTTCTAATTGTTTAAGAAATTGTAAGCCTAGGAGAAGTGCTTCATATTCGGCAATATTGTTAGTGCATGGGAAATCTAATTTATATGAAAAAATTTGATTCGTATTTTGAATCCAAACACCTTCCCCTGCACTTGTTTTATTACAGGACCCATCAAAGTTTATTGTCCAAAGTATATTTGACTCATTTTCATTTTCTTGTTGCTGTTGATTGTCAATGTTTTGAATTTGATTCGAGGGAAGATTTGATTGTTTTGGTGAACTGATTTGGTCTATGTTTTCCTTATCTTGTTGAGTGATTTTATCTTCGTTGTACAAGATAAAGGAATCTAAACTTGATTGAATGGAATAGATTGGGGAATTTTTCGGTTTATCTATGTTGCTCACCATGTACTTCATGTGAGATTCCCTGTATAATATTATGTTTTGGTTAAAAACAAGGATGGTGGCATAAGACATGTCCATTTGAAGGCTTCCCTAAAGTTTGGCTCCCCATGATCTTGATAAGAGCATGCCATACTTAGGGGGAATATCAGCTACAACTATGTCCATTACTAGACTCTTAGCAGGGATTTGAGCCAAGTTAACACATAAATCTTTGATTAAACCCAAACATTTTACTATGCTTGAGTCAAAGGAATACAAATCTTTGTATGGTTTAGTAATTTCTAAGCCTAAGGTTTCCATTACTACCTTGGGAATTAGATTGTGTGAAGCTCCAGAATCTAACATGGAATTATGTAAGATTTTCTCATGTATGTTCAAACTAACATAGAAGGGAGGGACAACCCCTTCTTGGTATTTTCCTTCAACCTCTGGACCAAGCAACAACTCAGGTTTGTCATCTGTTAAGTTTAAGGTCTCAGTATCACTTCCTAGGTTCAAAGCTTTCAAAAATTGGTTCTTGTACACTTCTTGGGTTACTAGTTAAGCTAGGAGAATGGTAATTTTTATCTTAGCAATCTCTCCCTCAAGGCTGAAAGGAATAATTGACTTGTTGATATTTACATCTGTCTTTTCAATTGAATTCCTTTCAACAATTTTGATTTGCTGAACCTTGTTTGGACTAGTAATTGGGACAGTTTTATTAGGACCGCTAGCTGAAGTGCTAGAGGTACTCTATTCAACATTTGGCTGGACACTTTTGTCTTTGTTTATGTCTGGTTTCTTGGTCAAAATGTTGGTTTTTTCTGCTGTCCTTTTGGGCTGAGTTTCTGTGTTTTTCTTGATAGCAGTATTAGTGTTCTTATCCTTTGAATTATCTATGTTCCCCTTGCTCCTAATATCGTATTGTTTATGCACCTCCATGATTGAATTTTCAAAACCCAATCTATAGTCATCAGAATCTTCATAGGTGTTTGTATTTTGATCATAAGAGGAAAAACCTTGTTCTTCCTCAGTGAGAAAAACATCATCCCCACTGTCTGATCCAATCAAGTTTACATGAGATTCTCCCAACCTTTCCAACTCCCTATCTTCCTCATATTGATCAACATAGTTCTGTTGGAAGGGAGGTCTAATTTGTTGGTCGCTTTCCTTTTGCTTATCTTGATTGTTTTCTCTTCTATAATTCTGATTTCTATTTCTGTTTTGGTTATTTTGAGGTTCTCTTGGTGGCACTCTCTCATTCAAATTGATATTTTCAAGCATCCTCTCCATCACCTTCACTAGGTTGTCATTTTTCGTGTCAGAAGTTGAGGTTGAGGGTAGTAGGTCATCTTTATAAGTTACCCTCTTCTCTAAACTCAACCTATTTCTTTTCTCAATTATGTTTGCTTCTACGCTCACAACTCCTTTTTTCATGTCCTCTAAGGTTACGTAATCCCTCCCCCTTAACTGATAATTCATTTCAGCATCAAGGCCTTCGGGATACCTTACTAAGGCCATGCCTTGAGGAGGTTTCATGTGAGGTGGAAGAGCATTGTAAACACTATTGAACCTAGTAGAGTAATCATGAACACTCTCCCCTTGATTTCTCTTGAGGCTGCTATACTCTGCTAGTATTTGGAGAGGGTTCTTTTTGAGTTCCCATTTGTTGATGAATGTTTGATGCAAGGCAGGGAGATCGTTTATGTTGTTAGGCGGTAAATTTTTAAACCATTTCTTTACATCTCCTCCTAAACTTTGGGTGAAGATCCTCATCTTCACAGTTTCTTCTTCTATCTCCATGTAATCAAATACATCTTCCATCCTATCTACATGATGTTGAGCTTTTGTAGATTCTTTTCCAGTGAAGTGAGGGATTTTGGATTGGTAATCATTTGGTAAGGGAAGTAGAGGTTGTCGTAACACTAATGGGGCATACCATGTTGCCATGGCTGGAAATAAGGGTGGATTTACAAGAGTAAAAGTGGGCTGAACAAGAGTGTTTTGCACAATGGTAGTATAGATGGGAGTGGAAGAAACCCTTGGGCCAGCAAATTGATTTTGAGCAGATTTGTTATGGAAAAGGCTAAAGTGATGAAGAAGCTGGGAATCAGGAGGAGTGGAAGGTGAAGCTTCTATACCAAAGCTCTGTTGCAAATCTGCAAAGTTAATATCAGTCTTGTTTAAATCACCTTGAGATCTGGTTCTAAAGATGTTCTTTGTATGATATAAATCAAAGTGTGAATCCTCTAGGTCAACAAGGTTTTCAGGGACAGAGTTTGTTCTTAAGAGGCTCCTATTAGCAGCTGAGTTTCCATATTTAGAAGTCTGCCACAAAATTCTTTCTATATTTTCAACTATTAAAGGAGGATTTGGATTTGGATGGGATCTAGTGTTGATCCTATGTAGAGCCAGACTATTTTTCAAAAAATGAGAGAGGTTAAATTTTTAAGGACTATTTTTTGGAAGTTTTACCTCTCATGATGTCTTATCTAGTATGGGACTAGGCTCCTAAACTTCTTCAAGGCTGGTTAACACAGTCCTAAAGAGATGTGGAGACCTAGATGAGTAATAGGCCTACTGGGACCCGTGGAGTTGCCAAGTGGAAATTTTTTAGCTTTTATGAAGATAAAATATTGGATGGTTCCACCACCATGCTTATTGTGAAGCCAAACTGAAAAGTTTTTGGGTTTTTCTGATTTATTATGGTCTTATAGGTTATGAGAGTGTCCTAAATCTGATTTAACACTTAGCTAAGGTGTTTGAACATACATAGTTCACTCTTATGGCTTGGTAACTGATTCCTTCAAGTTTTGATAAGGTTTTATGAGAATCCTAAGGGTTACTTAGTTTGTCACTGATTCAAAAAGTCCTATCATGATTACCATTATGCTTGTTAGTGCTTGAAGAAGGTTACTTATGTTATACCGGACAGTGAGTGTTTTGTTTTGAAAATTTTACTCAACGTCCCACCGTGATCGCTATTATGTTGGTGTCCCGTGTTTTGATAGTTTGGAAAATCAAAAGACAAGGCAACATCAGAACTAATATTTAGAGTTACAGGATCTAGTCCTCCTGTTCTCATAGAGGGATCTCTCAAATGTTTGTTTGCAAAGCTTTATCTTGTGTGCTTAGAGTATTGGTTTTAGACTAGTTATTAAGTGCAGGTGTTTGTTTTTTTGATTGGTTGAATTGATACAGCAGAATATGAAATATCTAGGAAAGGTAGGTAGAAAGAGGAAGTAGTAGCTTCATTGGGAAATGGAGTTAAAAATAGGTCATGGCAAACTTATCAATGGATATGGGATATCAGACGGAAAATCTAACTTGGCCACAAGATCCTTTGGTTTTTGGAATGAGACGAACATCAATGATTTGGAAAGAGAATTTAAATTCTCAACAAAGGGAATTCGAAAACATAACTTGAACAATAAAGAGATTTTTGATAGACAGGGCTAACCATGAATTCTATAAATCACACCTTTAAGCAAATAAGGATTTCAAAACAACTTTTAAAATGAAATCTAAGATTTGGGGAACACCCTATTTCCTCAAAGATTTTATTTCAAATGATTTAGAAAACATAAAAGATTCACTGATAATTGCAGTAATAGAAGAGGGAACACCTAAATACATATATGATCACAATTATAACGACCTTTAAGCCAAATGTTTAAGCAAGGACAAAGGGCAAGATCAGAACAACCCAATTTGACTCACTATAAACAAAAACTTCAAAGGGAGACTTCAATAATAGTTTTTAAGTGGCAACAGACAAGCAGGGAGAACCATAAATCATGCTGAAACCAACTATTCGAAATATTAAGGAAATAAACAAACATGAAGACTAAAGAGAGAGATTAAAGACTCTAAAATAATTCAGTAGAAGAAAACATGAAACAGTGAAGGATGAACAGGTCTAAGGTGCTTCTAGGAGTCATTTCTTAGCCTAAAACTTTCAACCTACTGTAGTAAGAAATTATGGAACAGAATGAAAACAGGAGAAAACATTAAACAGTTTAGAATACTTAACCAATAGCCAAGCTCATGGATCCAATGATAGAGCCTTCTTAGTAACAAGCATGCAATAACATCATCAGGGTTTCCAAGACTTCAATTTCTTCTTCAACTTCAACAGACTATGTATTATATTTCAGAGAGTTTCAGTATTACAACTAGTGATCAACCAATAATTTCTCATATTCTACAGAAGTATTTATAGAAGAATGAGGAGGTGAGATCTGATCAAATATCTCTCAGGACAATTAATACAGAGTGATGACTTCTCGGCCTTTGAGGGGCTCAATGAATAATTTTACAGATGTTTCACTGTATTAATTGATATACATTAAAGATTTTAAGCTCGGTGGGAGCTCTTGTTGACTTTTAAGGATCTGCATTATGTTATAGTAACTCTGCTGATATTTTTGTCATTAAATTCTTTCAGCAGAATTAACTGTTCAGCTGCGTTGAGGCAAATATCTGATTTCGAACAATAACTTCGACCTCTGTTTGAATGCTTTGAGGCATAGGTGGCTTTGTGATAGCTGAGAGGAGTCAATTTGCCTTAGATGTGGTGGTGGAGGATTTTCTGTCTGATAGACACTTAATTCAGAGGATTAGGCTTTTGATAATTAATCTTAGTCGTAATCCCCAAATTTGTATTCAATCTTCTGTTCTGTTGTATTCTGTCTTCAACACTAATACTCTTTTAATTGTGATTTAAAATCACAGTGTCTTGTTGATGTGCAGGCCGCACAGGGCTTGTATGGCATCAATGCCTCATGAAGCATTGATGAAACGTGGAATTTGAACCCCGCGAATGGTCTCCTTTGATGAATCAAAGGCACAGGAAATGTCTTTCTCGGCCTTCAACCTTTATTTCGATATAATGGACAACCATTAATCCCTGCAAAATATAAACAATAATTAAAAAATCCTGCGTTTTTTTTGGAAAAACTGCTTCAGAGGGTGTGGGAGGAGCGTAGCCGTTGGATGGCATGATGGCATCATCCAATGGTGGAGATCAGCCAAGAGAAGGTTAAAAGGAGAGCAGAGAGAAGAATAAGACAGAACCATTGATCGCGCAATGATCAACGGTGGTGATTGGTTTTGAAAACCCTTTGGTGGAAGGCGGAGGGCGATGAAATAATACGAGAATGATCTGGGACCGTCCAATCTAGACATGTGGACGGTCCATATCCAATCGGAGGATCGCAATCGATAGAGGAATGACGTTAAAGCGCTCGGCAAAAAACTTGCGATGCAATGTAGCGCGGATCGTTGATCTGAGGATCAGATCAACGCTGGAGAATGAATTGGAGGGATGGCCAATCGGGTGGGACAAACAAATGTACTGAATAGAAAATGCAATGCGATTGAGCAATGACCGTTGATCTCAGGATCATATCAACGGTGGGGAATGACTCAGAGGGATGTCCGATCGGGGGGGACAAACAAATGTGCCGAATGGAAAATGCGATGTGATTGAGCGATGACCGTTGATCTGAGGATCAGATCAATGGTAGGGAATGAATCGAAGGGATGGCTGATCGGGGGGGACAAACAAATGTACCGAATGGAAAATGCGATGCGATTGAGCGATGACCGTTGATCTGAGGATCAGATCAACAGTGGGGAATGAATCGGAGGGATGGCCGATCAGGGAGAGAAATATAACGCGCCCGATGAAGCTTGCAATGCGATGTTGCGTGGGACGTGGATTGGCTGAAGATCAATGGTCGGGATTGTTCAACTTACGCACCGGAGAAAACCCTTTAAAATATAGGAAAACCCATCATTTAAATTAAACAAAGGTTTTATGGTATGGGCGGGGTATCTATATAATATGGTTAGGCGACCGTCTGTGGGGCCTTGTTTTATATGGAATGATAATAGGCCCGAGGTGTTTATATAACAAAGGGCCAATCACAATTGGAGCCTCGGGCTCGGTATTTTTTATCTAACCATTTTTGAACTTTTGCGACACGATAAGAACTTTGTGGGCTTAACATCTGGTTCTAGGGTGTGGGCATATAGAGGGGAAGTGGTTTAGGACTTAGCCCAAGGGGGCTGAAGTCTGTAATACAAAAATGGGTTTTTTATTGATTTTAAATGGTTTTCAAAGGATTTTGAGGATTTCGATAAGGCAAAGAAAGAGTCTTAAACCTCATCAAAGGGGTTTTGATGAAGGAAAAAAGGGGAAAAGTATGAGAATGAGGGATTTTATGGGGAATAAAGGGGTAAAAAATGAGGTTAGTTTTGGAAGTGGAAGGAGGGGGAAAAAATGGCCTTTGGAGCAGTATTTCCTCAATGAAATTAGCAGAATGTCAGAGTTTTTAAGATGGAAACAACAATGAAGATTTGGACAGAGGCATGAGGCCATCAAGAGTCTTCAAGAGATAACACTTTTTAGCAATAAAATTTTGTTCCGTGAAGGCTCCGAAAGGGTTTTAGCCACCATTTGATATGAAAAATTTTATAGGTGGCTAACAGCTAGAAGGCTCAGAGTCAATGATGCTAGCAACCAATTCCATATAGCTACAGAACCACTTAGGTGGCTTGCTCTCTCTAACCCGTCTCTTTGGCCCAAAAACAGATGTGGCCTCATGCAAGGTGTCCTGAAGCCACTTGGGCTTCCTCTTCCCTGAACACACTTATCCCATCGAAATGAAAGAATCCTCATCATCATCAAAAGCCTAAACTCTTCAAGGCATGCCGACTGACCTCATGCTTGAACCTATGCTTGTAGATATTGAAGTACCATGTGAACTATCCATGAGTGGACTACCCTATGAACTGCTCTGCGGACTGCTTTTCATGCTGCCCGAAGCACCACCCACCTGACTCTGAGAGCCACTTCTCACTAAAGGACTTGACATTGTAATCGATGTACCTCCTCATCCCTATCCACTAGATCCCTATGACTCAGTCATCTGCTCTTGAGTGTCTGGTGAATCCAGATACTCTAACTCTCATGACCTCCTGAAAGCTCTCTCCTCCTCGAACTTCACATCCCACCTGACAACAACTTTCCTCTTCACAGGAATGTAAATCCAAAATGCTTTCGAGGTCTCACTATAACCAACAAAGATTCCCTTGTCTACAATGGGCTCTAGCTTGGTCCTCTTCTCCTTGGGAACATAGGAGTATGTAATGCACCCAAAGATGCGAAAGTGACCAACATCAAACTTCTTCCCAGAAAAATCCTCCTCAGGAGACACATTGCCCAGGGCACGATGTGGACTCATGTTCTTCAAGTACACAACAGTGTTGCAGGCCTTTGCCCACAAGAACAAAGGTAACCCCTGATCATGAAGCATGGCTTTCACAGCCTCCACAACCCCATTTTGTTAGGGGTTGTAAGGAACTGTGAACTCCCTCATGATGCCTTCCTCCCGCACAATAATAAATAAGCTCACCAAGGGTATACTCCACTCCATTGTCCGACTTGAGGGCCTTGATCTTCCGACCTGTCTGAGTCTCCACAAGAGCTTTGAACTCCTAAAACTGCTTGAATACCTCACTCTTGGTCTTCAAGAAATAATTTCAGGTCTTCCTGGAGTGATCATCAATGAATAGAACATAGTACTCATATCCGCTCTGTAGTGTCCCTTCTTAGTGAGATAGCTTTTATGACACTTAGAGATGGTGATTTTGATATAATGATACAATATTATGTATGAAATACTTATGTACCTGCTTATATGCTATGACCTGGTTTAGCTCACTTGGTTGTTGTGTGCTTATGATAATATCTATGGTTGCGTACACAAGAATTGACTTTGGTTAAGAGCATATTAGCGATGTTTTCTCTTATGGTATCCTATTTTGGACATAGGTGTATGACATGAATGGTGATTCAGAATTGAGACATAGATCCATGGATGATCATGGTTAGGTGGAACATATGGTTAATTATGATTTATGGACGATACATGATTTGTATGATTATATGTGTGTAATATCATACTAAGCATGATGTGGTAGGGGACTTGGTCATTGCCAACAGGGATGCTCAAGTTATAAATGACTGTGGAAGTCATTTCTCCAAAACCAAAATGACTGTGGAAGTCATGCACAATATTTGGTAAAATTTGAATAAGTTAATTATGAAATTCATTTGTTTTATTTGATCAATGAGATTTTAATGTGTGCAGGTCTTGGAAGAAGACCTTACCAACGAACCATCAGATGGGTATGAGCTCACAATCAGTACCTTAAGGTGAAACATGGAGTTTCAAAGCAGAATAGATGAGAAGCCATGGAAATTAGGGCGCAGAGTCTTAAATCCATGAAATATAAAGATGTGGAGTCTTGGATATATGATAAAAGGATTAGGACGTAGAGTCCTAAATCCATGAAATATAAAGACGCGGAGTCTTGAATCTATAATGAAATGTTTGGGGCGCGGAGTCTTGAATATTTAAAAAGATCAAGGTGTGGAATCTTGGATCTTTAGAGTAGATCAAGGCGCGGAGTCCTCAATCTACTAAGGCACAAAGATGCATACAATAGGGGTGAGGAATCCCTATTATCCGGAAGAAAAATACCACTCATGGGCAGCTCACATATGAATTTCCTTAATAAAATCTCATTCCTAACAATTTTGGAGTGACTTTCTAAAAATAGAAAGTCATGTCTACTATTTCAAGTATGACTTTCCAAAAATAGTAAATCACCTACAATCAATGGGTAAACAAGTATACTTGAAGGAAAATCAGTTAACTTATGATTGATCAATTGTAATAGTTCAATCTCGACTTAATCCTCGATATTATTAATATTATTAATATTATTATTATCTTTTATGCGACTATGATATTCTTATTAAAAGGGAATTATATCTCCTCAATCACTTCACACCTCTCTCCTTCATGACTCTCATGGCTCTATGTAACTCTCTCTATTTTAAATATTGCATTACACTCTCTTTTATGCACTCATCAAGGAATGGCATATTCCTCTTACACTCATTAAATATATGTCATAAAATATTCCTCTTACACTCACTTTAATGCATATGTTACACTCTCCTTAAATTAGGCTTGCATACCTCTCCTTAATGGCATAAGTTACACTCCTCTAAATGGAATACAATGCATGCATATTAATCCTCCTTTTATGACAAGAATTTGTTGCTCCTCCTATATATGAGTCTCATGTATTCTCATTTGAGGGGAGGGGGTAATGCCAAGAGTGGAAGAGACTTGAAGAATATTGTGAGAGGGAGAGATATGGAAAGGATACAATTACTTCCAAAACAAATCTGAATTTCTTACTAATCTACTAAGTATCTATTGAGGTTGAACATGAGTGGTATTTAGAGGAAGTGAAAACTATCTTCCTTAGTTTTCCTTGCATCTCTCTCTCTACTATTGTATTTTGGTACTATTTGTGATATTTTACAGCTCGAGGGTTCCAGGGGGAGGAGTTCTCCCTGGATATGGTTGGGTGGAAAACCGGATGGTTCAAATGATTTGGTTATGGGATCAAAGGCAGATCATATTCTCAACGATTGGAGCTAAATATCTCTTCAAGTATAATTTCCATTGTCCTAAAATTATAGTATAGCTTTAGCATAAAATAAAAAGTAGACATTTAAATTGTTGTAAGCATCTAATTTTGGTTTAGGATTATGTTATATAAAATATTATTGATTAGTTAAAAATGAAGACTAGATCAATCTATATGTATGGATGTTTAGATCTCAATATTGGAGTTATTATTGGTATAGTTTATGGTACTAATCTTGGTATTGTAGCATTTGAGAAAGGAAAGCCAAATATTGTTGAAGGTAATTTCAATAAATAAATTCCAAAAAACTTGGGTAAGTATTTCATGATTTATGGTTTTGTTTCAAGTAATTAATAGATGCATGTTTTATAAATGGTTTTAGGATAGTTTGCAAAGTGTTTGAAAAAATCCGTGAATGAGTAATGTTATCAATTTATTTATACACGAATAAGTGCTAACTTGCAGCTTACATCAGAAGTAAGAAAATGGACATGTACCCAAAATATGCTTGGAGGAATTACAGAATCAACCCTTAAAAGAAAATGCAAAAATAATGGCAACTAAAATATAGTTTGGAAGATCAAATGCTTGAGGTAAGTTGGAGATAAATTTCAGTTATGGCTTATGTATCATATTCTTCAATGTTTTTTTATTCAAGTTGTTGTAATAGTACTATCAGAATTTTGACAGAAAGCCTTAATGGCTGTAGCATTCAGGGCTGCCATGTGTTTGTTAAATTGTAGCAATTGGTGCAAAAAGCTTGTCAATCATGTCAAATGAATTAGCTTGTGGGTGGTAAAATGTTTCAAGAACTCATATGGTGGATTTAGAAATGTGTGATTTCAATGAGCATATCTTAGTAGCATAACTCTGGGTTGTTTTTCCTCATGTAGAGGTGTAGTTGTAAGTTTTCATTCCATATGTTTGACAAAAGTCATAAATGAAACATTTAGGCTATAAATTTTGTTGTTTTCAAGAATCACATTCCTGGGCAATTGTAATTCGATTCAGCCCAACATTAGGGGGTCTTCGTGCCTAATGGTCATGTAACCCCTGATTTCATTCCAAAAAAAATACTTTTCAGAACCCATATCGGAAATCTGGGTGATTTGGCAGATTGTTGCTGTGAGTTATGTACGTCTGTTGTTGAGTCTTTGATGAAAGACTAATATTATTTAGTCCCTGTTTTAAGATGGAAATATTTGAAGTTTCAATTCTGAATTTTATGAGATAAATATGTTGAAGAATAATATTAAATTCATTATTGCTAAGTGTTTGACAAAATGCCTCAGTGACTTTTAATTGCGTGCTTGCAAAGTATTTGTCATAAGAGCTCAATGAGTGTAGAGTGCATGTCTACAAAGTGTTTGTCAAAAATCTTGAATGGCTGTAGCTTTTGTGCATATAAATTGTTATTGTAAAATTCTTAGTTACTGTTGTTTTTATGTTACTATAAATTATAAATAAACTATTTAATGGGTGTAGCTTCCTATGTCTGCAATTTTTTGGTATGAATGTGAAAATGAATTTAGTAATTTTCTGAAGTGTGAATAAGACAGTTGTTTATTGTATTATCTAAAGATTTAAAAAAAAAAGGGCTTTTTGTTGGAAACAATTTTACAGTGACTAATTCTTTAGGATTTTGTGCAAATGAGTCTTAGTGATTATGTGACATCTACTTCTCTATCTTACTAATGGTGGGTAAGGTGGGACCTTACATATGGTATCAGAGCGAGTTACAACGCTAGGGCCTAATGGGCCAACAGGCTTACTTGTAGGTTGATGATGTATGAATGTTGATTTTCCATGCACGTTAAGTTGTTGTGTATCTTGACTTGGAAGCATATTGGTTGCATAGAGGATATTATTATCATTATGTCATTTAGTGACTCATGAAATTAAAAAAAAAAAAAATCCGTTATATTCCTTTATATTTTTGTTAAGACACATTATCAACAATATGTTAAAATGCTTAAAGACATGCTGGGAAAGAATGTGCTTGAGAAAGTTGGGGTTAAACCCAAGTATGTGAATGACTTGATTTTCAATCAATGAGTGAGATAGGTGGAGTGAATGCATGGTTTCATATATTTTTAGTGCATAATTTTCAATGTGATATGGGCTTAGTAGCCATCTTTACTAGCTGAAATCGTATCTACCAAGAAGAATATTGGCTTAATCTGGACTATAATGTGATGACCTTGGTGTGTATGCTTTGTGAATGAATAACAAGTGCAAGGCTGAAATTCCATTAACGTGATGATTGAGTTCATCATGATAATTTTGAATCTTTTCGTACCTATACTAAAGGAAACTTAACTAAAAGATACCTTGAAAGATGTCACTTTTAACTATGAATGTAAATTCAAGAGTAATGTATGTGTATTAATTAGATGTGTTAAAATATGATTTGGGAATACATTCTAAATGAGTAAGAATGAAATTTCTCTGATTTCTTTGACATGATTTTGTGTATTTTGAGTTGACATTAGGCATCAAATAACTTTAAATTACTCAAATACTAGGTTGAGGTATGACCTTCCTAATAAACAAGAGGCTTAAATGATTGGTGCATGATGGGTTGTGGGAGCCATTTTAAGGAACACTTGAATGTTATGTTTTCCTTAAGCTAATGTATGGGTGTGGAATCCATACTAGCATATATCTATGAGAAAATGTATGGGTGTGGAATCCATACTAACATATATCTATGATCTAATGTATGGGTGTGGAAACTATACTAGCATATATCTATGAGAAAATGTATAGGTGTGGAATCCATACTAGTATATATCTATGAGATAAGTAATGAGGTAAGGTATGGGTGTGGAATCCAAAGTAAAATATATCTATGAGCTAAGTAATTCTTCTAGTTAGAATATTTTGATGGAATCTGATATTCATGATTAAGGAGTGATTATATGTAATTAAGTTTAAATGGATAGAGATTTGTAACACAAATTTTCTTGAGCTTTAAATCCATTATTTTATTTTTATTACAAATGAAGATACTAAGATTGATATACTAAACACCATTAGGTGGTTTAGAATGTTTGGAATAATTTATTTTGATATATGGAAGTGTGAACTAGATATCTATCCTCTAGTATTGTAATCCTTTTGTATGTATTGAATTTAGGTAGAATTAAAATGACTTTCAAATTCTTGAAATGTAGAAAAATATTATTGTGATAAGTTGATGAAATAAATTTTCTATTGGCTTAAGACAAATTAGGTCTAGGAAAGCCATAATAGTCTCTTTAATGATTTTATCAGTTAAATATTAGTTGCATTCTATTTAACCAAATTAATTAGAGGAATTATGAGGATTGAACTCATGTATTGCTCTAAGCTATTGCTAGTTCGACGATCATGTCAAAATTCAAATTGTTTATAAATTGTGAAGAGATTAACATGTTTAGAAGGTAAAAAATTTATGTGGTAAGAACTTGTTTTATTTGAAATTAAAAAAAAAAAAAGCACACGATTAATGAAAATCTTAGTTGAGTTCTTGTTTTACAAGAGTATGTGCTTGTGATATTTGTTGAGGGAGAAATTGAATGAGAGTGAGATCACATTTTTATGAATTGGAATTCTCGCATGATTTAGAAGCCTAAGATGAGTGTATTGTATGTGGAATGGAAGAGATTGTTGGATTTAGGAATTTTTTTGTTGGGTTGTATAGTTGTTTGAGTATTTATTAGTCCTACAAAATGTTGTAATAATTTGAGAGGGTGGTAATTATCCTTAAAAAAAAGGGGGGGTCTAACCTTAGGCTAGAAATTCCCTTGTGATAGTCTAAATATTATGTAAATTTAACAAGATTCATCACATTTTGAGAAATGTATGGTTTTCATAGCTTGTTGTTGTGTATGTATTAATAGTAAGGAATAAGATATGAAATCAAATGATTTGATTAATTACTGGATATAAATCATGACTGATTCCATAGTTGGAAAACAAATTGACATAAAGTTATCAAGGTTACCATATTTTCATAATTGTGAGAGTTGTTCTTGATTACAAGCCACTTTCAAAAATATATCATTAATCTACTTTCAGAATGAAGATCTTCTAACTAAGTCATTTCATAATTGATTCTCAAGTTAGAGAAGTGAATAATAATGAAGATTATGCAAACTAAAGGAATGATCTATAATACATAAGTGGGTCAATGAGGAATGTATTTAACCTTAGGTTGTTAGTGAAAAAAAAAAAAAAATGGTGCCTTGAACCTCAAGTTGTATTTTTTCCTAAAGAGTAAACGTTTAGTAAAAACTAAAGATAAATCCTAAATATTTCAATTGCAAGGATGTATTATGGAATGAAAAGAGGAAAATTGGATTGAGAAGACATAAATCAAGTGGGATGTAAGAGTGTGTTTTATATATAACGTCATGTTTTGTTGTGTAAGAGTGGGTTTTATATATAACATCATGTTTTGTTGCATAATTTCACTCACAATTGTATGTGGATTATTTTATTCTTATTGTATGCCAATTTGATTGTGATATGAGATGGACCATCATTGTTGTGTATACAACCAATGTGTGTTCTATTTATAGCTTGGAAAGCTCAACATACTACAGAACCTTGAAGATGACACATGTAGGAATCATATAGACTATGAGAAAGAAAAACATGTAGAATATCAAATTATTATAGATAAATTAAGTACACATCATATCAATTACATACAATATTATTTTGTATGGTTGGTTTTGATATAGAAATATTTGGTATTTTATATCAAAACATGTCTAATATGACATGGATATATTTTATACTTGATTAAGAATGGTATGTTTAGTTTTCATGGAGTTACTTCCAATTTAGAAAACATTAAACTATGGATTGGCATGAAGAAAAAAAAAATATATATCAAATATATATACATAAGGTCAACAACTTATTGATAGGAGAATCTAAAAGAACTAAGTATCTTATGACAGTAGGAAAAACTTCGAGCCAAGCTTAGCCCAAGAGGGGGAGTATGTAGTGTCCCTTCTTAGTGAGATAGCTTTGATGACACTTAGAGATGGTGATTTTGATATAATGATATAATATTATGTATGAAAGACTTATGTACATGCTTATATGCTATGACCTGGTTTAGCTCACTTGGTTGTTGTGTGCTTATGATAATATCTATGGTTGCGTACACAAGAATTGACTTTGGTTAAGAGCATATTAGCGATGTTTTCTCTTTTGGTATCCTATTTTGGACATTGGTGTATGACATGAATGGTGATTCAGAATTGAGACACAGATCCATGGATGATCATGGTTAGGTGGAACATATGGTTAATTATGATTTATGGACGATACATGATTTGTATGATTATATGTGCGTAATATCATACTAAGCATGATGTGGCAGGGGACTTGGTCATTGCCAACAGGGATGCTTAAGTTATAAATAACTGTGGAAGTCATTTCTCCAAAACCAAAATGACTGTGGAAGTCATGCACAATATTCGGTAAAGTTTGAATAAGTTAATTATGAAATTCATTTGATTTATTTGATCAATGAGATTTTGATGTGTGCAGGTCTTGGAAGAAGACCTTACCAACGAACCATCAGATGGGTATGAGCTCACAATCAGTACCTTAAGGTGAAACACGGAGTTTCAAAGTAGAATAGATGAGAAGCCATGGAAATTAGGGCGCGGAGTCCTAAATCCATGAAATATAAAGACGTGGAGTCTTGGATATATGATAAAAGGATTAGGACGCAGAGTCCTAAATCCATGAAATATAAAGACGCAGAGTCTTGAATCTATAATGAAATGTTTGGGGCGCGGAGTCCTGAATATTTAAAAATATCAAGGTGTGTAATCTTGGATCTTTAGAGTAGATCAGGGCGTGGAGTCCTCAATCTACTAAGGCACAAAGATGCATACAATAGGGGTGCGGAATCCCTATTATCTGGAAGAAAAATACCACTCATGGGCAGCTCACATATGAATTTCCTTAATAAAATCTCATTCCTAACAATTTTGGGGTGACTAACAATAGAAAGTCATGTCTACTATTTCAAGTATGACTTTTCAAAAATAGTAAATCACCTCCAATCAATGGGTAAACAAGTATACTTGAAGGAAAATTAGTTAACTTATGATTAATCAATTGTAATAGTTCATTCTCGACTTAATCCTCAATATTATTTATATTATTAATATTATTATTATCTTTTATGAGACTATGATATTATTATTAAAAGGGAATTATATCTCCTCAATCACTTCACACCTCTCTCCTTCATGACTCTCATGGCTCTATGTAACTCTCTCTATTTTAAATATTAAATTACACTCTCTTTTATGCACTCATCAAGGAATGGCATATTCCTCTTACACTCATTAAATATATGTCATAAAATATTCCTCTTACACTCACTTTAATGCATATGTTACACTCTCCTTAAAATAGGCTTGCATACCTCTCCTTAATGGCATAAGTTACACTCCTCTAAATGGAATACAATGCATGCATATTAATCCTCCTTTATGTCAAGAATTTGTTGCTCCTCCTATATATGAGTCTCATGTATTCTCATTTGAGGGGAGGGGGTAATGCCAAGAGTGGAAGAGACTTGAGGAATATTGTGAGAGGGAGAGATATGGAAAGTATCCAATTACTTCCAAAAAAAATCTGAATTTCTTACTAATCTACTAAGTATCTACTGAGGTTGAACATGAGTGGTATTTAGAGGAAGTGAAAACTATATTCCTTAGTTTTCCTTGCATCTCTCTCTCTACTGTTGTATTTTGGTACTGTTTGTGAGCTTTTACAGCTCGGGGGTTCCAGGGGGAGGAGTTCTCCCTGGATATGGTTGGGTGGAAAACCAGATGGTTCAAATGATTTGGTTAAGGGATCAAAGGCGGATCATATTCTCAATGATTGGAGCTGAATATCTCTTCAGGTATAATTTCCATTGTCCTAAAATTAAAGTATAGCTTTAGCATAAAATAAAAAGTAGACATTTAAATTGTTGTAAGCATCTAATTTTGGTTTAGGCTTATGTTATCTAAAATATTATTGATTAGTTAAAAATGAAGACTAGATCAATCTATATGTATGGATGTTTAGATCTCAATATTGGAGTTATTATTGATATAGTTTATGATACTAATCTTGGTATTGTAGCATTTGAGAAAGGAAAGCAAAATATTGTTGAAGGTAATTTCAATAAATAAATTCCAAAGGACTTGGGTAAGTATTTCACGATTTATGGTTTTGTTTCAAGTAATTAATAGATGCATGTTTTATAAATGGTTTTAGGATAGTTTGCAAAGTGTTTGACAAAATCCGTGAATGAGTAATGTTATCAATTTATTTATGCACGAATAAGTGCTAACTTGCAGCTTACATCAGAAGTAAGAAAATGGACATGTACCCAAAATATGCTTGGAGGAATTACAGAATCAACCCTTAAAAGAAAATGCAAAAATAATGGCAACTAAAATATAGTTTGGAAGATCAAATGCTTGAGGTAAGTTGGAGATAAATTTCAGTTATGGCTTATGTTTCATATTCTTCAATGTTTTGTTTTTCAAGTTTTTGTAATAGTACTATCAGAATTTTGACAAAAATCCTTAATGGCTGTAGCATTCAGGGCTGCCATGTGTTTGTTAAATTGTAGCAATTGGTGCAAAAAGCTTGTCAATCATGTCAAATGAATTAGCTTGTGGGTGGTAAAATGTTTCAAGAACTCATATGGTGGATTTAGAAATGTGTGATTTCAATGAGCATATATTAGTAGCATAACTCTGGGTTTTTTTTTCCTCATGTAGAGTTGTAGTTGTAAGTTTCATTCCATATGTTTGACAAAAGTCATAAATGAAACATTTAGGCTATAAATTTTGTTGTTTGCAAGAAACGCATTCCTGGGCATTTTTAATCAATTTAGCCCAACATCAGGGGGTATCCGTGCCTAGAGGACATGTAACCCTTGATTTCATTCCAAAAAAATACTTTTCAGAACCCAGATCAGAAATCTGGGCGATTTGGCAGATTGCTGCTGTGAGTTATGTGCGCCTATGTTTGAGTATTTGATGAAAGACTAAGATTATTTAGTCCCTGTTTTAAGATGGAAATATTTAAAGTTTCAATTCTGAATTTTATGAGATAAATATGTTGAAGAATAATCTTAAATTCATTGTTGCTAAGTGTTTGAAAAAATGCCTCGATGACTTTTAATTGCATGCTTGCAAAGTGTTTTTCATAAGGGCTCAATGAGTGTAGAGTGCATGTCTGCAAAGTGTTTGTCAAAAGTCTTGAATGGTTGTAGCTTTTGTGCCTATAAATTGTCAGTGTAAAATTCTTAGTTACTATTGTTTTTTATGTTACTATAAATTATAAATAAACTATTTAATGGGTGTAGCTTCCTATGTCTACAAGTTTTTGGTATGAATTTGAAAATGAATTTAATAATTTTCTGAAGTGTGAATAAGACAGTTGTTTCTTGTATTATCTAAAGCCTTAAAAAAAAAGAGGGTTTGTTGTTGGAAACAATTCTACAGTGACTAATTCTTTAGGATTTTGTGCAAATGAGTATTAGTGATTATGTGACATCTACTTCTCTATCTTACTGATGGTGGGTAAGGTGGGACCTTACACGCTCAAGGATACATGAGACATCTGACCGCTCACATCGGTATGAATCAAGTGAAGAATGCCTGTCGATTTGTTGTCATTGCTGGGAAAAGGGGATTTGGAAAACTTCCCCATAGCACATCCTCTGCATGTATCATGGTGATGAGGGCTGGAATCTGGAACACCTATGGTGATCTCCCGCAATGTCCTCAAGGCCCCATGATATATGTGCCCCATCTTGCGGTGCCAAATATCACACATATATGAACTGTTAGATCTCTTGTCAATATTGCTACTCAATGCGATCAGGGACTGTAATGAAAACTTGTACACCTTGGCATGGTGCACAATAATCACTCTAGTTGAATCAGCTATAGTGCCCCTAGGATATATAAGCACCTGCCCTCTCCTAAACAACACCTCATACCCTATGTCCTCTAATGCTAAAATGAATAAGGTTCTTCCTCATTCCTGACACATATAGAACATCTGACACTTTCAAGGGAGGTTTGGGTTCCCTATAAAATGTCAATGTCTGCACACCGACTGCTCTAACAATGTTGTCATCTCCGAGTACTACCTATATATCAATGCCACTCTTTCAAAGCTCCAATAATAACTCTCGGACTCCTATCGTATGACGAAAATCCCCATTATCAACATACCAAATACCTAAAGATGCTTTGCTAGTGGAGGAAAGTGCACACTCCCTCTGAACATGTGTGGCATGTGATCCTCCACTAGTGGACTCACAAGCTATGAACCCAAACTCCTGGTCAAAGCTCTTCGAGAAGTCCTCTATCTTTACAGAAGTTGCCATGGTCTTGTCATTTCCCTTCTTCTTCTTCTTCGGACACACAACTTCATAGTGTCCCAAATTTTGACAATTCCAGCATTTGACTTTGGAATAGTCTGTTATCCTTGTTTACCTGCTTACCTTTATCTTTTCCTTTGCCCCCACCACCACTTATGGAAGCTTGCTTCTTTCCTTTGCCTTTCTTTCCCCTTGCTAACAATGCTACATTGTCATTCTCCTTCACCTGTTTGGCTGCCCCAAGATGGTTCTTTCTGATCTCATTTTGAATGAAATCATCCCACAACGTCTCCTAGCTCAGAAGGTTCTCCCGTGCAACAATCCCATCCACAAAAATCTCCCAAGTCTTGGGAAGACCATTCAATGTAATCCACACCAACTCAGTGGGTGGAATGGTCTCTCCAACAGATACCAACTCATCTCTCACAAAAGTGATCATTGTGAGGTATGTTGTAACACCATCAATATTAGCCATTTTAATGGCCTTCAGCTTCTCCCTCAGGACCATTTTTATATTTTCATCGGTGCTTTGGTAAAGATTGGTCAAGGCTGCCCATATCTCATGTGCATATGTCTTTCCTCTCACATGAGGAATGACATGGTCTTTAACACCATCCAGAATCAGCCTTTTTCCCTTGGCATTCTTCTTGTTAGAATTTGCCAACTAAACAGGGTCAACAGGCACTACTACTAGGTGTTGTGTGGTGTGAACCATTATGCCCTAGACTTCTGCCTCCTCAAATATGCTCTGGATTATCTCCCTCCATGTACTATAGTTTCTCTGCCCATCCATCCTATCTTGAACCCTCAAGCCCAAAGACATGCTTATTGTCCTAACAAACTAGAGAATTTCAAATTTGTGGTTAAGGTTTAGGTTTTTGTGTGAAAAATCAACTTGCTGTAATTTTTCACTTGTTGTCCCAAACTGCACTTTTCAACCACCCAGGCTCTGATACCATTTAGAAATTCTAGACCCCATTGTTACACCATTTTTTGGTCATCGAACCTACTATCATTAGATGGACCCAAGTACACCATGTAAGACCAATTTTACCCTAAATAAAATTGCTTTCACTATGTAAAATAACTTAATAAAACACATTTATTAGGTTGTTTATGGTCTAAACAGGAAACCCCAAAATGAAATATTAAACAAACCTATATTTGTTTGATTTTCCTCAAGGAATAATTAATTAAACAATAATTTAATTATTATTCCTGGTCATGTTTAACCCAAAACAAAGAAATTAATTAGATAAATCTTTATTTATCTTATTATTTTCTAGGAATAATTATTTAAATCATATTTAACTAATATTCCTTGTTAAATATGACTAAATCACTCATAAATAATTAAATAAATCATTATTTATTTGATTATCATTCAACCACTTCCTTAAAATGATAAATAAATCATTTATTTATTTATTATTTACAAATAAAGGGATTTGACCCAAGTCAAATACTTTTTCCCTCCAACAAATATAATAGAATATTCCATAAAAGGTGGATCTAGATCTTGGTGCATGACATTAACCAAATCTAGATCCACCTTTTATGAAATATTCTATTATATTTATTGGAGGGAAAAAGTATTTGACTTGGGTCAAATCCCTTTATTTGTAAATAATAAATAAATAATGATTTATTTATCATTTTAAGGAAGTGGTTGAATGATAATCAAATAAATAATGATTTATTTAATTATTTATGGGTGATTTAGTCATATTTAACAAGGAATATTAGTTAAATAAGATTTAAATAATTATTCCTAGAAAATAATAAGATAAATAAAGATTTATCTAATTAATTTCTTTGTTTTGGGTTAAACATGACCAGGAATAATAATTAAATTATTGTTTAATTAATTATTCTTTGAGGAAAATCAAACAAATATAGGTTTGTTTAATATTTCCTTTTGGGGTTTCTTTTTTAGACCATAAACAACCTAATAAATGTGTTTTATTAAGTTATTTTACATAGTGAAAGCAATTTTACTTAGGGTAAAATTGGTCTTACATGGTGTACTTGGGTCCATCTAATGATAGTAGGTTAGATGACCAAAAAATGGTGTAACACCCACTTTGGTTTTCAGTTTCACCTTATCACTCCCATATAGTTAAATTCCCATTCCCATAATCATATATTCAAAATTATGGAAATGAAATTATTTTCTGAAAACACAAATTTAGGAATTTCACAGTGTTGGAAATGCATAAATACAACACTAGAAATTACAACAGCCACACACAGAAAAATAACACGCTTATTTTTGGCCAATGTGACCCTGGAAAAACCCCCTACAACTCTTGGGGAAAACCATTTTTAGAGCTCTTTTTATTTCTAATAAAATTGTTTTACAGTGAAACAAAAATACACGGAAATTTCAGCAACCACAAAATAAAACTTATCTTATTTTCCGTGCTTAACCTTTGCCTCGGAAAATGTGCCAACAGTCAAAATAGGAACAGCCTTAAATGTTGTATGGATTCCTTGATTTTCATGCCCTGAAAACACAGCAATAAATGTTGTTGTACGGCCTCCTTGATTTGCGTCCAAAACAACAATAAATGTTGTTGTACGACCTTCTCGATTTGCGTGTAGAGGGACAACAATAAATGTTCTATGATTTCTGCCTCGATTTTTGTGTACAAAAATAGAAGTAAATAGTACGAACTGTCTCAAAATGTGCCACAAAAACAACAATAAATTCACCTCGAAATTTGTGCCAAAACTGTTGTATGGATGCCTAAGAATGCGTGCCAAAGCTTTTGTATAATTCTGCCTTGAAAAACCTACCCAAAAACTGCCTTAAATTGCGTGTAAAACTGCTGTACGGATTTTTTGAATGTTGCCTCGATATGTGTGCCAAGTTTCTACTCTCTTCTTCCTCACTTCTTAGAAAATATCCTTGCTCTCTCTTTCTCCTCTCAATCTGCTCATGAAAAGAATGAATGGCATTTTCTCTTATTTTCCTCCTTTAACCTAACCCTAAGTGACTTTTGGGGAATCCCTAAATCCAATGGTTGAGGCAGCTTTAGATCAAGGGCTGAGAATAAGTGTGCATTTAATTCTCACTTTCTAATTTTAATTCACCCCACTTAAATAAAGACCCACTTAGCCTTTTATTTCCATAGTCACTTTTTCACTTTCCAATTTTACATTGACTTTAATAAAGTCATTTTAAAATTAGACTTGCAACTTTATCACTTATAAAGCCACTTTAAAATTAGATTTGACTTTACCACTTATAAAGTCACTTTAGGAGAAAAGTCCAAAATACATTTGGTCACTTTTCCCTAGTCCAGAGATCAAAGCCTTAGGGAATCACTTGTCCTATGGTACCCAAATTTTAACAAGGCTGCCATGGAAAATAATGATGACAATTCAATAAATAAAATTTATTGAAGGAAAAATGATCTAAGTTAAGGATGAAAATGGCATCATCTTGTAGAGGACATTTTCCCCTTTCCAATGAGCTATTACATGCCCCTCTAACTCCTCTTAGACTGAGATAAAATATGTTTTCAAGATAAAATATTATATTTTTTATGCTAGTCGACCTAAGCCTAGTTGTGCAAGTTGGCCTCAGCTCCAAGGGACATTTCTCTTCGTTTATGGTCCAAAAATTATATAAATATAAGGTTAAACTCTTCATTCTAGCATCCAATTTCAGTGATCAATTCAGATAAGAACCATAGGAGGTAGAGATAAGTCGATGAAGACATAAAATATAATTGTTTGGAACTAATTTTTGGGTTATAATTCAATATTTGGCTACAAACCTCAGACTACAGAATAAAGACCTATTAGGGTCTCAGATTTGTGTGCCAAAGGACCTATGATAAGGCTCCTTTCAAACTTGGATTTGAGTTACAGTGGAGAATCAAAGTAGGGACAGTCACCAATAAGGGTCTCAAACAACTACCTGTGTAATAGTGGACAAGCAGCTTGAATTACATATAAGTCACCTGCAGTAAAACTGATCGGAATTCACCTTAGATTGAAGACAAATGCCTATGGGAAATAGTTACATACCTCAGATATAGGTGAACAGTCATGTTGTGAACCTACGACCTGTGGGAGATCATATTGTAGTGGACAGTCACCTGAAGGTTCGATCTTGTAGCTTTTCAGTGAAGCTAAAGGAGGTGTATGGACAATCTGCCTGAGTTTGGATTGCATATCTATCTATGATATCTCATACCTGTGAAAGCTCATTTCAAAGACTTAGAATAAAGTAGAACTCGGACCTGAAATAGTGAGGCGTTGGAGCCTCGGTTCTTTTCAGACTTGTGATAACACCCTTCACCTATAGAAAAATACTTATTTGCTGGCATAAGTGTTAGTGTGACTGATATTTTTAGTACTAGTGATTTCTAACAATACATGACACTCTTGTAAAGACAATGAGAGTAAGACAATGAGACTATAAACTATAGTCAATGGTAGTGAACCTTGCTGCATGGAATAAATACATTAGTATATGAGACAATGGTTTATATTGCAAATACCTTCTTGAAGTCCCTTTGGAAAATTATTAAAGGTACATTGGAGAAGACTATAGATTTATCTTTGGAGACAATCTTGAGAAACTAGCAGACTTGTAATAAGAGAATCCTTCATTGTCTTGGAGAATTCTTGGGACAACTTATTGAATACAACTTGGAAGCATTCTTGAATACATTTGGAAGAGTTGTAGAAGTTGATCTTGGAGACATTATTAGAAACCATGATGAATTGATGAAGTTGTCATGAGGTAACCTTGGAGAATTTTGTTTGATTAACATGAAGAGTTGTGGAGACACCTTCTAAGAGACCAATTTGTCATTGATGAGTTAAATTATTTGAATATCGATTGAGGGCACTGTTGAAGGTGAGAATATTGTCAAGGATTATATTAGAGGATATTTGGAGCCTTGAAGAATCATTACACTTATCTTGACGAATTGAAGGATAGGGTTGGAGCCCTAGAGGATAGGAGTCCTCAAGAAGACCAGGTTGGAGCATGTACCAGAGAGAGGGTTGGAGCCCCAGAGGTTGATGCCTCATAAATACAAGGTTGGAGCCTTAGGAAGATAGGGTTGGAGCCCTATAGGTTGAAGCCTTTTGAAGTCCAAGTTGGTGCTTTGAAAAATGTAGGTTGGAGCTTGGTGGATTTGAATTGGTGTCTTCATCTAGGGTTGGAGCCCTAATTATTATTGTACTTGATTGATCCTTTACAGATTCTTCAAATGATCCAGGCTTAGATTATACAATAGAACTCATGGCTTCTAGGTACCCTTGGTACCTATTCGGCTTCTTACTTTCACAGAATGTCCCCCTTGTTGAAAAGTGTAACTAGGTCGGTCTTCATGTTAACTATGTAATTATGTAATTATGAAAAAGAAGAAGTCAAAATAATATATATATTTGCCTCATGGGTTTCATGAGAATAATTTATTAAGTATATGGACTTCTTCTTGATGTCCAATAGGTTTGAGTTAAGTCTAGCTATATGCTCTAGGACCTTGTGGAATAGGCTCACTACAACCCTCAATACAAAGTTGAAGACAACTCCAAATACATTGAAAAGAAATTGTCACCTTGCTGGAATACTCCTTGGAGAAGTCGGCCTCTTAAACAGTTGGACAAGTCAGCTTAAGAAACATTCACACCTATTAATGCACAAGTCGGCTTAAATTACATATTGTGACAACTATAAATGCCCTACTGGGCTACGCAGAACAAAAATATACAAGCTCGTTCACCTCTGAAATTTGTGGATAAAATCTCAGGAAAATATTGTGGATAGCACTGCAATGGATACGGAATAATCTCAGAAATAATCTTGAATTAAATTCAGTAATATTTGCGGACATAAGCCTCAGAATAATTGCAGATCCATATGAGTTAAGGAGTGCAGATATATGTGAACCTACAGTAGGAGATAAGTGTGGATGCATACCAGGAGATAGTGCAGATAAAGGGAAATATTAAAGTGCGGATAAGGGAAGGACACAGTGCAGATAAAAGAAGAATACAAGTATGGATAAGAGACAGTATAGTATGCAGATCTGAAATAGTGATACAAGAATAGGATTGCGGATATCAAGGGTACAGGTTGGATTGTGGATAAGTGTAGTAAAGATTGTTAAGGGTTGTTGATCTGAAAGGAATTTGTTGAAAATGAGTCTGTCATCATAAGGAGAAGAGACAGCAATAGTGACAAAGGTAAATATTTGATTTACCTTCCTACAGTTCAAGTAATTCAAGCATATGCAAGCGAAGATTAAGGTCTCCAGTGCTTACGAAGAACTAAACAATTTGGTGACAAGAATATTAAAGGTTGAATAAGCTGAATCAAGGTCTTGGAAGTATGTCTAGGTCAAGGGTCTAAGTATGGGTCATGGTACTTGTCATTTGAAGATCTATAAGAAGAATTATTTTCCGATTTTCCTCTCCAAGAGGGAGAGGTTTTTCCCTGGCTCTAGGAGCCTAACTTTTGTGTCTTGTGCATTTTGATAATTGACTTGATGAAAGATTTACTAAACTAAAAGAAGAAGAAGACATAAGTATTACAAGTAAGGTCACAAGTAATTATCAATAAGAGAAATTTTATTAACCTCCAACCCTCCAAATTCTCAACATGGTTTCAGAGCTAAGGTACTGAACACGAGGGTTTCTTATCAACAAAGACACTCAATAAGGCATAGATCAAAGTTTGGGTTGGAAAGTAAAATCAGTTTGCAAAGAAGACTATCTAGCTACTTCAAACATCCTTTACCATCAAGGATACAAGATCACATGGAATGAAGAATTCTATCTTGGAAGAAGTTCCTAACCTCTTCATTTTCTTCAAGAAAAGATATTGAAGAAGAAAGTCACTCTCTCAAGTAAGTATCTATGACTTCATCTGAATCTGTCCAAATAAATTATTGTTTAGAAAGAAAAAAATTCGTTGGGTTATCAAACTTCAATGCATGGAAGAAAAGGAGAGATCTAAAGCTAATTGAAAATGAATTTATGGGCTTCATAGAAGGATCTACAATTCAAACTCCAAAATAATACATTCTAGCATATATCAAATACATGCAGGGAGACATAAAAGCCCGAAAGATTCTTATAGAATCCATAAAAGACTCTCTCATTCCCTATGTATTAAAGTTAGAATCCTCAAAAGAAATATATTATCAGTTGGTGGAACTCTTCTCGAAAGGTTCTACAAAGGAAATAATATCCTTAAGACAAAAACTATACAAATTGAGAATGTCAAAGGAAGGAATAATTCCATATCTGATGGAGATTTTTGCAATACGACAACAACTACTGAAGTTGGGAGAAGTAATGTCTGATAGAGAAACACTCACTATGGTACAAAATGTCTTACCGAAAGAATGGAGAGATTACTCTTCCAGCATAGATGGTAGAGAATAAGCCATGCCATTCCAAAGTCTAGGTAATATAGAAGAATCAAGATTGAAAGAAGGATCAATAGAAGAAAATCAAGTCTTTGCCACCATGTCCGGGAAGAAAGGAAGATTCAGTAAATTTGGTCCTCAAAATAAGAAGAGAAATGTGGACAAAGGACGATGCTTTGGGTGTAATGATCTTGGGCATTATAAATGAGATTGTCCTGGATTGATAAAGAACAAGAGGAAAAAGGAATAAGGCCATATAAGAGAAGAACCTAATGAAAATAAATCTAAGAAAGAAGCGAGGGATTTCAACTACGATTAGGATCTTCTTCTCCTTTAAGTGATTTATGTTGATTGTAAAATACTATGTTGGGAAACAATGTACATTAATTAGCATCAGGATAGAAGCATGGAATAAGCTCTTGATGAAACAACTTTTGGAAAGCCTCTCTGATAACATTACTAAAGTAAAGCAGTCATTAAGATCAAGGGTCATCATGGAAGCATAATTCTGGATGTGATGATATATTGATGGAGTAGGCCAAAGGAATGAAGCTCTTCATTCTAGAGAAATTTCTAACGGATGACTCAAGGAAATAGGTATGAGGTATGCAGACATATATGTTGATATTGGATGATGTGAAGTCATGTCATATGGTTCCAGATAATAGACTTTCATATTTAGAAGTATGATCTATGAAGGAGGATCTCTCGGTGCACTGACAGATGAAATCAACATAATATGTCCTCATAGAATATGAGGTGGTTGTACATAAATATTAAATTGGAAAATTTGTAAGATCCTGGGAATGAATAATGTGCAAGTAGGAAAAGATCATGAAATGCAACCATGTCAAGAGGTAGTTATCAATTGGAGGCCAAGAATATGTGACTAGGAGATCTCCTCGGAAGATATGTAGACTCTGTCGGAAGATATGTAGACTCTGACGGAAGTCTGGTAAAGAAGAAGACCCTTGGAAAAAACATATCATTAGGAGATCTGTCAATCTATATGAAGTATGTTGATGCCTACAGGAAGATGTCATAGTGAAAGATCATCACAAAGGTAACTTTTGTTCTAAAAGTTCATATGAATATGTTTATCTGTATAAATTTATGCAAGGCTGCTACATCATGAGAAAGGATGTATGATCATGGATATTATTTAAAGGAAAGCAGCATGAAATAACGATGGACTAGATAAGGAAGACTGATAAATTACTTTCTGATAGTGGACATGACTCGTGACTGAAAGTGATGGATGATTTGTGCCCTATGAAGCCAAAAGTTGAAGATTCCTCAATATTGAAATCCATGACATCGAGGGGAGGAACTCTTCATGAGTAGTTGTATTGCTACTACAGGACCCTGGTTGATGAGGAGCTTGGTGGTAAGTTTCTTTCTTGGAAGAAACTTGAAATATGTCCTCCCTGTGTTAAGAGGGAGTGATGTATGTGATTCTCTATTACATGTGTCATGCACTAGACCAGGACTAAGAGTCGTAAGTCTTAGTGAAGGCCATGTGAAGAGAATGGATAGACACATCATTCTGGTCTTCACCTCGAAGATAGAATGGAAGATTGGGTAATCATCTGGCATTCGATACTCTTTGAGAATGAGATAGGGCATTCAATATAAGAGTAGTCGTGGAATGATATTCTTTGAGGGTTGGCTACCCAAGAGAAGAATAGTCCAAGAAGGTCATACTCTTAGAACACCTAGGTGGGGTATGTACCTTGGAAAGACAATGACTATGGTGTCTATTAGTCATGTGTCTCACCATCATTGTAGCCCATTGTCTCATTGAGAGATGGGGATGTTATTCAAGGCCTTGCACTAGGACTATGCTGGTTGATATGATGCTATACAGATGCGGTTACCAATCTTATTCTTCTTATGAGATTCTTCAGTTTGAAAGTGACCATGTACCTATATGAATACCTCCCTAGTTAAGAGGTAGTGTTGAAAAGTGTAACTAGGTTGGTCTTCATGTTGACTATGTAATTATGTAATTATGAAAAAGAAGAAGTCAAAATAATATATATATTTGCTTCATGGGTTTCATGAGCATAATTTATTAAGTATACGGACTTCTTCTTGATGTCCAATATTTTTGAGTTAAGTCTAGGTATATGCTCTAGGGCCTTGTGGAATAAGCTCACTACAACCCTCAATACAAAGTTGAAGACAACTCCAAATACAGTGAAAAACAATTTTCACCTTGCTGGAATACTCCTTGGAAAAGTCGGCCTCTTAAATAGTTGGACAAGTCAGCTTAAGAAACAGTCATACCTATTCATGCACTGGTCGGCTTAAATTACAGATTGTGACAACTATAAATACCCCACTAGGCTACGTAGAACAGAAATAGACAAGCTCGTTCACCTCTAAAATTTGTGGATAAAAATCTCAGGAAAAGATTGCGGATAACACTGCAGTGGATACGGAATAATTTCAGAAAGAATATCGAATTAACTTCAGTAATATTTGTGGACAGAAGCCTCAGAAGCATTGCAGATCCATATGAGTTAAGGAGTGTGGATATATGTGAACCTATAGCAGGAGATAAGTGTGGATGCATACCAGGAGATAGTGCAGATAAAGGGAAATATTACAGTGCGGATAAGGGAAGGACACAGTGCAAATAAAAGAAGAATACAAGTATGGATAAGAGACAGTATAATATGCGGATCTGAAACAATGATACAAGAAGAGGATTATGGATATCAAGGGTACAGGTTAGATTGTGGATAAGTGCAGTAAATATTGTTAATGGCTGTTGATCTGAAGAAGGAATTTGTGGAAATTGAGACTGTCATCATAAGGAGAAGAGACAACAATAGTGATGAAGGTAAATCTTTGATTTGCCTTCCTACAGTTCAAGTAATTCAAGCATATGCAAGTGAATATTAAGGTCTCCAGTGCTTACGAAGAACTAAAGAATTTGGCGATGAGAAGATTAAAGGTTGAAGAAGCTGAATCAAGGTCTTGGAAGTATATCTAGGTCAAGGATCTAAGTATGGGTCATGGTACTTGTCATTTGAAGATCTATAAGAAGAATTATTTGTGGGTTTTCCTCTCCAAGAGGGAGAGATTTTTCCCTGGCTATAGGAGCCTAACTTTTTTGTCTTGTGCATTTTGATAATTGAATTGATGAAAGATTAACTAAACTAAAAGAAGAATAAGACATAATTATTACAAGTAAGGTCACAAGTAACTATCAAGAAGAGAATTTGTATTGACCTCCAACCCTCCAAATTCTCAACACCCCTCAGATTAGTATGTCTCTCAGTATGTCTCTTGCCTTCTAGCTTCTTCTTCTTCTTCTTTGTCTTCCTTTGAACTAGGAATATTCCTCATTTTCTTGAGGGAAGAATCTTCATCAAAGGTGACATCGTGGCATATCTCCACTTCTCTTTGACCAGGCACATAGATTCTATATTCCTTTGAGGTTTCACTGTAGCCCACAAGCATTCCCTTCTTCCCAGAATCATCCAGCTTATTTATCTTTTCTTTCGGCACATGAAAATAAACAGGACTTTCAAAAACTCTAAGATGGGAGACATCAGGCTTCTTACTAGAGAATACTTCTTCGGGAGTTTTGGAGTCCAATGCGGGATGCGAGCATTTATTTTGAACATACACAACAATGTTCGCAGCTTATCCCCATAGAAATTTCAAAAGACCTTGCTCATATAGCATGGCACAAGCAACTTCCACAATGGTTCTATTATTTCTTTTATAAACACCATTTTTCTCGGGAGTATACACAGTTTTGGTCTCCCTCTTAATGCCAGCGTCCCTGCAAAATTCATTGAATTCATTTGACTCATACTCAGTCTCATTATCGATCGTCAAATTTTTTATTTTCTTCCTAGTTTTATTTTCAACCAAGGCCTTGAAGGTACAAAACCATTTGAATGATTTGTCTTTCTTATTCAAGAAATATATCCAAGTGTTGCAGGAGAATTCATCTATATAAGTCATGTAATATGAGCATCCTCCCAAGGACGTTATGGGAAACATACCAGATAGATCAAAATGTATCAATTGCAAGATATCCAATGTCTTTATGACACTTGATGAGAATGGTCCCCTTGTATGCTTCCCTTCGATACAACCTTGACATATACCTCCATGATCATCTGTAAACTCGAGCATCTCTGTCACCACCTTCCTAGCTTCGGGAAGGGATTTGTAATGAAGGTGTGAAAACCTCTGGTGCCATAGCTCGGTTTGAAGAGTTGTGTCACATGACATGGCCCCCAATGGACTTCCTCCAACTTGAAAGAGTGCATCAACTTTAAAACCAATAGTAAGAGTTTCTTTCAAGTTCTTCTTCCAAATGTGTACCTCTCCATAAATCAATGCCACCTTGAATCCTTTGTCTTCCATTGTTGAAATAGACACAAGATTCTTTTTAAAATTAGGTACATACAACACATATTGTAAGCGGAGGACTTGACCTTGGGATAGATGAAGGGTCACAGTCCTTGTCCCTTTCACGGGATAGGTGGAATTGTCTCCAAGGATAATCTCCAAATTGGTATTCTTCTAAATCAAATTAGAAAGGGATTATTTATATCCAGTGAGGTGCCTTGAAGCACCACTATCAATCAACCAAACATCAAGGGTGTCGGGAGGAGATGCAATAGAGAGGGCAGATACAACAATATATTCATTTTTCTTATAATCAACAACATTGGATTCATCATACCTGGAATTTCCTAACCTCTTGAAAGGTTGGCCGTTTCCACTTCGATCAGAGGGAGCCTTCCTCTTTCCCTTTAACATGTTGTTCCTTTGATTTTAATTCCCCCTAAATTTTTTGTTGTCATCATCTCTGGGAGAGTCCCTTTAATTGGGGCACTCACTTGCATAGTGGCCAAACTTGTTACAAGTGTAACATCTTCCATTTCTTCCTTTGGTCCTCGCTCTTCCATGGTCCTTCTTCTTTTCATGAGTATAAAGGAAATAGGGTCACCTCCATTCCCATTCGAGGGATGGTCTCTTTCCATCATTCTTGTCTCCTCTTGAGTGCATCTCGTCAAAAATTCATCAAAATCAAGAATCACATTATTATTAAGAATAGTAGCGTTGAATACATACCATTCCTGGGGAATTCCTCCAAGAGAAATGAGGAAAATCTCTCGATCAACTACCTCTTCTCCAATGGCTAGGAGATCATTCCTGATTTCTGTGAGCCTCATAAAATTTTATTGAATGGATTCATCTTTTCCCTTATTGATATTCTTCAACTATTTCTTGAAGAAAATAACTTGATTAGCATTGCTAGCCCTGATCATGCTAACCAACTTATCATACATCTCTTTAGATGTGCCCAGCTCGAAGATATAAGTAACCAAGTGCTTATGTATAGAATCCATGATAATCATTTTTTCCTTGACTTCACCTCTTCTATATTTTTCCTTTGTGGTAGTCGATGCATTTGATGGAGGCTCGTGAATCTTCCCCTGCACATAATACATGACATAATGATCTTCTAATACCAAATATAGAGACATATTTCGGCATGATAATCAGACTTATCATCAACTTATCATCAGTGTTGATGTAGGTTTTAACCCTGAACAGAAATTATCTACACACGAATCTTATAACAAAAAATAAACAATAGCGAGAGCATAAAACATAAAACAGATAAACACAGAGATTTTCCCTTGGATCCCAAATCAGGATGACCAGCTTGATTTTTCATTATATTCCTTTTAGTGTTACAACACATATATATACATGCCGAAGCATACATAAACCCCAATCCATTAACCCTGGATTAGAACATAACCGTAGTTCCCTTGACCGGATCTACAAAATACCAGGGGCCGAAAACCATCGTACCCCAAAACCATGTGAAAAATCATGCACAAAACATGGGTGGGTCCACCTATGAGTGGGTCCGCACACCAAACAAATTTTCGCTGCAGAATCGCTTCTGTGACCCCAACAAAGGGGGTCGCCCCCATCGTGCTCCCATAACGTACACAGAAGAATGTGAAAGAATGAAGAATATAACACATACCCAACATTCTCCCACTTGTTGTTTTCTTTCCACAGGGGGCCACAGGAGAGCTTAGTCATTGGCCTAATTCTTCAACACCCATTGTTTCTCTACACCAAGAGAACTTCTAAGTGCTCACAGACTTTGTCAATGCATCTGCAACATTCTTCAAAGTGTCCACCTTTACCAGCAACACCCTTTTAGCCTCAACCATATCTCTAACAAAGTGATACTGAACATCAATGTGCTTTGTCTTTGAATGGTAAGCAGGGTTCTTAGCCAAGAAAATTGCACTTTGGCTATCACAGTCTATCCTTATAGCTTGTTGTACCAACCCCATACTTGAACACAATCTCTGCAACCAAAATGCTTCCTTGCTTGCATGAGTGGCTGCTATGTATTCTGCCTCTGTAGTTGAAAGAGCCACTGCAGACTGTCTTTTACTCATCCAACTGACTGCGCCTCCAAATAGGCTAAACACATACCCACTTGTAGATCTTCTTTGGTCCAGATCTCCAGCCCAGTCTGCATCAAAAAAACCACGAATGTCCAAAATTATTTCCAATCCTGGTCTTCCCTGGTAGCACAAGCCATAATCACTAGTGCCACGTAAATATCTGAAAACCCGCTTCACTGCTGTCCAATGCTCCTTCCCTGGGTTTGACATAAACCTGCTCAATACTCCCACTGAATGTGCAATGTCTGGTCTAGTACAGACCATTGCATACATCAGGCTACCCACTGCACTTGCATATGGAACACAGGACATATACTCCTCTTCTTCGTGTGTCTTGGGACACTGTTCAACAGACAGCTTTACACCTACAGGAATAGGAACATTCACTGGTTTACTATCCTGCATATTGAACCTCTGCAATATAGTTTCGACATACTTCCTCTGGTTTAACCATAGCGTCCTCTTTGCCCGATCTCTCTTAATTTCCATGCCCAAAATATAGTTTGCAGCACCAAGATCCTTCATGTCGAATTTGGAGAACAGTTGGGTCTTCAAATCTTGGATAATTTCTTTGTCATTTCCAATCAACAACATATCATCCACATACAAGACCAAATAAATAACACGATCACCAATTAATTTAAAATAAACACAGTGATCCTCCTTACTTCTGGTGAAGCCAAGTCCCCGTATATAGGTATCAAATTTCTGATACCACATCCTTGGTGACTGTTTTAACCCATACAGAGACTTCTTCAACCTGCATACCAGTTCTTTCTTACCCTTCACCACAAAGCCTTCAGGTTGCTTCATGTAGATCTCCTCTTCTAGATCCCCGTGAAGAAATGTTGTCTTCACATCCATCTGTTCTATCTCAAAATCAAATGCAGCAGCAACAGATAAAAGTAATCTAATAGAAGTAACCTTGGCAACAGGAGAAAAATATCACCAAAATCAATTCCCGGCACCTGGGAATAACCTTTCGCTACCAACCGAGCTTTGTATTTCTCCACCTTGCCTTCTACATTCATCTTCTTCTTAAACACCCATTTGCTCCCAATGGGCTTCCTTCCAGCCGGCAACTCCACCAGATCCCATGCATCGTTTTTGTGCAAGGATGCCATTTCATTAACCATGGCCTCCTTCCAGAGTTTTCCATCCTCTGAATCTACTGCCTCCCTGACAGTTCTGGGATCATCATCAGTTATAGTTAAGGCAAAACTTGAACAGAAAGCAGATGGACTATACCTTTCTGGTTGCCTTCTTTCCCGAACTGATCTTCTCAAAGCTGGAGTTTGTGGCTCTTCCTCTTCTGAATCTTCTTCTGCTGTAGAGTCTGATTCATCCTCCTTTAGCTCAAACTTTATCTTCTCAGGTTCCTTTGGTATGATTTCATGTTTAACAACATCTTTCACCTCTCTAAACACCACATCTCGGCTGTACACAACCTTCCTTGTTTCTGGGTTCCAAAGCTTGTAACCCTTTAAACCATCCTTATACCCAATAAAGATGCACCTTTCAGATTTATTATCCAACTTGGTCCTTTTCTCCTTTTGAACATGTACATATGCATCACATCCAAATACCCTTAGATGTGAAAGAGAGGGTTTCTTACCAGTCCATACCTCATGTGGAGTCTTATCCTCCAACGCTGATGAGGGTGATCTATTAACTAAGTAACATGCAGTCTCCACTGCCTCTACCCAGAATTCTTGTCCTAAACTGGTACCACTGAGCATGCTTCTTGCCTTTTCCATCAACGTTCTGTTCATTCTTTCTGCAACTCCGTTTTGTTGAGGTGTGTATGGAATAGTCTTCTGTCATGCTATACCACACTTCTTACAGAACTCTTCAAATTCCTTCTTGTAGAACTCCCCACCATTATCTGTCCTCAGCGCCTTTATCTTCTTCTCTGTCTGGTTTTCTACCAGAGCCTTAAATTCTTTAAATCTATCAAATATTTCAGATTTCTTCCTCAAGAAATATATCCATGTATTCCTTGAGAATTCATCTATGAATGAAACATAGTACACAAACTTTCCCAGTGATGGAACTGACACAGGTCCAAACACATCACTGTGCACAAGTTCTAATATCTTTTTCGCCCTCTTAGCACCAGAAGGAAAACTCACCCGATTCTGCTTCCCATATACACAATGTTCATAGAAATCGAAATCCAGAGAGAAATTAGACATACCTTCTACCATACCATTTCTATGTAGTATCCGAAGGCCCTTTTCTCCAATATGTCCAAGCCTTTGATGCCATAGCATGGTCTTTTCTCCAGAGACAGCTAGGCTTTCCGCTCCACTTTCAGGAACCACATAACTATTACACCCATCAATAACAATGCTACCTTGTAGCTTGTACAGAGTTCCAGTCTGAACTCCCCGCATTAATACCAGTGCTCCCCAAACCATCTTGCAGGCATCTTTCTCGAACACTGTTTTTACACCTGCATCATCCATCTTGCTTACAGAAATAATATTTCTGGCCAATGCAGGAATATGCAGAACACCAGGAAGTTTTATAATCCTTCCACCTTGCAGCTTCAGCTTGACCTTTCCACGTCCGATGATTCTGGCCTTCCTATCATCCCCTAGGAAGACATCACCACCATCATTTTTCTCATACTTGCAGAACCACTCCCGATGGGGAGTGAAGTGAAAGGATGCACCTGATTCAATAAACCATGACTCATGATCTACATGTGTATTTGAAGAAGAAGCCAAATACACATCCCCACCTTCATCCGAGGCAGTTTTTGCCTCTACCGAAGGAGCATCATCAGATCCCTTTCCTTTCTCAGAAGCTTTAGATTTGTAGTCCTTTTTGTAGTGCCCTTCCTTTCTACATTTCCAGAATACCTTTACAAACTTTCTAGGAGATTTAAATCTCCCTCTAGATTTGGATCTCCCACTCGAAACCTTATTCTTGTTTCTGTTTTGCGAACTTCCTCGTACATATGAGGCATCTCCATTCTGGCCCTCCATATTTCTCCGTCTCATTTCCTCCGACAACAAGGCTGAGATAATGTCATCAACATTCAAGGTAGTTGTATTGCTACCTATTGCAATAACTATACTGTCCCACGAATCTGGTAGAGAACACAACAAACTGATGCACTTATCTTCATATGATATTTTAATATCAACAGATGATAGCTGACTTACCAAATTATTGAAGGCGTTCAGATGCTCTGTCACCGAGTCTCCATCCTTCATCCTCAGGTTATACATCTTTTTCCGCAGGAACAACTTATTCACCAGAGACTTAGATTGGTACAAAGTCCCAAGTTTTTCCCACAAATTATTCACCGTAGCTTCCCCAGATACATTCAAAAATACTGAATCTGAGACACACAACCGTATTGTGCTCTTAGCCTTCCGATCCAGTTTCTTCCAGTCTTCATCTGACATTGCCGTTGGTTTAGTACCCAGATCTACCGCGGTCCACTGATCTTTATCCACCAGCAGATCCTCCATCTTGAACTTCCATAACTCAAAACTTTGACCATTAAATTTATCGATCTCTATCTTTCCGCCGCTCACCATCTTCTTTCACCGCAAGAATTGATCCTGCAGATCTCCCACTGAACAGGGTCTACCCCAAGCCCGAGCAAAAAACCCTCAGCAGCAAAGGCATCCTCTTGAAGCCGAAACAACTCTGATACCAAATGTAGGTTTTAACCTTGAACATAAATTATCTACACATGAATCTTATAACAGAAAATAAACAATAGCGAGAGCATAAAACATAAAACAGATAAACATAAAGATTTTCCCCTGGATCCCAAATCAGGACGACCAGCTTGATTTTTCATTATATTCCTTTTAGTGTTACAACACATATATATACATGCCGAAGCATACATAAACCCCAATTGATTAACCCTGGATTAGAACATAACCGTAGTTCCCTAACCGGATCTACAAAATACCAGGGGCCGAAAACCATCGTACCACAAAACCATGTGAAAAATCATGCACAAAACATTGGTGGGTCCGCCTATGAGTGGGTCCGCACACCAAACAAATTTTCGTTGGGGTGCTGCCCCAGACCTCGACAGTGGGGGCTGCGTCCCCCCTTGTGACCCCCCTGCTGCGCCCGGCGCAACGTACAGCGCGTGGGGCCAGTCGTGGAAAGAATATAACACATACCCAACAGTTGAAACCCTTGTAGGTTAAGGAGGCCGTTGGTACTTGATAAGACTTCTTCTTCGGTGATTGATTTTCACGCTATCTTGGGTTTTGTATTTGTTAGGTCCTTGTAATTATCAAGGTTGGAAAAAGTCCAACTACAGGGGCAACATCAAACAGCTTTGGGATTCAAGGATCTAGCCCTCCTGAATCCAGAGAGGGATCTCTCTATAGATGAGTTTAAAGATGTGATCTTTAAATCCTGAAATGTGGTATTAGGCTAGTTATGAAGAGCATGAGTTTTGTTTCTTTTGTTTTGGTTGGGCAAAGACATGATGAAGGTGAAGGCAGTTCAAAATGAAGAGTGAAGATGTCTGCAAGTGAAGGAATGACTTGGCTGATAGAAAAAGGAAAAGATATTTTTAACCCGTTGGGCTATGGAGTCATAGGAGGATTTTAATTGGACAGCAAGGTTCAAGAAGGATCCATGGGGAAAGTCACTTATGTCAAAGGATCTCTTAAGGTGATTTATGGAGTGAAACAGATAGGAAGTGGAGAACAAAACAAAATGAAGAACAGTGCATAGTCTAATATCAAGTAAGTGCTTTTAAACTATCTTGCTTTCAACATGTGCTTAGAGAGACAAAACATAAAAGAATTATGTGATCAGGTAAGTAATTTTAAACTATCCTGCATTGAAGTACTTTGAGTTTAGAGAAAAAAAATATAAAAGCATTCTGAGATCAGGTAAGTGCTTTTAAACTAGCCTGCTTTTAAGTACTTTCAGTCAAAAAACATTCAAAAACAGTTAGAACAACTTAAGATCAGGTGAGTACTTTGAAACCAACCTGCTTTCAGCATATTCTAAAGGAAAACATTGATTATCATCATAATGAGCAATCTAGATCAGGCAAGTGCTTTGAAACCAACCTGCTTTAATATACTCAGTATTAACAAGAGAAAAACATAGAAAATAAAGCTTTCAGTAAGAGTAGGGTACCACTGAGAGTTAGTCCTAGCTCTATGTTTTCTGTTCCTTATCAGAGAAAATGAACAAAGTGAAACCTTAAAGAAAATAACAATTGAAAGTGAGGAACACATCACCATTGACACAAATCAGGATCCCATAAATCAGCAGCTTGTATTTTATGTTCAAACCAGTTACAATCAGCAAGCCCGGAGGGTATCTACAACTTCAAACTTCTCATATCAGCTTATTTATCTTCAAATTTCACACAGTGCATCAGTAGCTTCAAAAAACCATTACATGCATTAAGATGTCCAGAGACCAACATTTGCTTATGTTCTACAGAGGTATTTATAGAGAAATGAGGAAGTGGGAGGATTTCCCAAGGATCAAATATCATTAATTATGTAATCATTTCTAACACTGCTCCATAACATCTGTTCCGGCTTTTCGAGGCATAATGATCGAAAGATGTGCTTCTGGACTGTTCTTAATCTTCTAAAATGGTTCTGCCGACAATTAGAGATAAGATTCTTTGATTTGTATTAATTTTTCAGCTGTCTTCAGGTAAACACCTCTTGTTCAGGTAATGACTAAGCTTCCTTTGATTTCTATGAGGCTGCAGGTGTCTTAAGGAGTTGGAGAGGGTTCAATTGACCTCGGCTGATGGCGGTGGAAGATTTCTCGGCTTGAAAGATGTCTTTGTCTTTCCTTAAACACCTTTAATTTACTTGAGAACTGTGTTTTAGGACTTCAATCTCCTTTTTCTGGTGTGTTCTGTCTTCGACGCTGATACTCTTTGATCAGTACTTGATTAACTGTGTTTTTTGGTGTGCAAGGCTGTACAAGGGTCGAATGGCATCAATGCCTCATGAATTCATTGATAAATTGTGAATTTAAAACCCTGTAAGTGATTTTGTGGTGAATTGCAGGCGAGAGGATCGTCACCCTCGACCTGTGAATTTTTCTTCAGCATGGCGGAAAAAACCATTTAAACCCTGCAAAAATACGAAAAACTATTAAAAAATCCTGCATATATAGGATGACTGCTTCAGAAGGCATGTGGAGGGAGCATAGCCGTTGGATGGCATCATCCAACGGTCGAGATTGATCGTGAGGAGTGAATGGCAAGGCGGAAAATAAAATCAAATCAGAGTCGTCGATTGCGCAGAGATCGACGGTTGGGAGCGGAAAATGGAAAGTCAAAACGAGAAATGTTGACTGGGCGATCGAATCAAGGCGATGGAATGTGGGCCGTTGATCTGCAGATCAGATCGACGGTGGAGATCAATTGAATGCTGCGTCGTAGCATGGTTAACTGCCGGGCATCTTCGGTGAGCGATAGCCATCGGATGGGTGGCCTCAGATCGGACGATGGATGTCAATATCGCGTCGGGTCCACATCTGAACGTTAACGCGTGATGGACGGCGGTTTTATGAACAGTGCCTAGGCCACGCATCAATCGATGAGTGGAATCACTATCGATCGGGAGAAAACCACCTTGCGCCTGAAAGCGGTGCGATGGATATCGCCGGTTCTGAACTGTAGTCGTGGCGCAGGGACCACTGGCGGATGAAAACGGACCATCGGATCTACAGGTTAAATGGATGGCTGTGATGCGATCGGGCAGTGAAAAAGAGTGGGGACCATGGGCGTGATGGGATTGCGAAGATCGTCGGATGGCCAGGAAATCAACGGTTAGAAACGTTCCCGATAACCAAACGCGCTAAGCGCTTTTCGGGCTAGCGCCTGGTTTTGGCACCCAGGTCACGTGGGAAAAAGGTCAAGGGAGCTGGCCGAAGGGGGCTAAGACCCATATATGTCCAAATGTGGGTTTTTTAACCTTTTTCAATGCAATTTGAGGCCAAAAATGGGCAAAGATAGAGGGAAAAAGGGAAAAAAGGCTAAACAAGGGGTATGTGTAGGATTTATAGGGGATTTTGGGAGGATTTAGAGGGTAAGAGGGGAATTTTGACAAGGGGGAAAAAAAGGTTAAAATGGGGCATTCTGGGTGAAGGAAGGGGAGAAAAGGGGATTTTGCAGCAGTCTTTCTCGTGGAATTTTAGCAGAATTTCTGAGTTCTGAAGGGAAACAACAGTGAAGACTTGGATAGAGGAGATGATGTTTAGCAAAGGCTTCAAGAGATAATATTTCTGCAATGAAAGTATTCCTTGAAGGCTAAACAATGTTTTGGCCACCTTTTGATAGAACAAATTTTATAGGTGGCCAACAATGGCTCCACTTGGGGATGGTGCCTTCTTGAAGGCATCAAGAACTTCAGACCCGCATTCTCTAGGAGGCTGATTCAGTGCTTCATCCATTGGGCTACCTTCTTTTCTTGGATGCTCTTATTTTTCCTGAAAACATATTAGTAGCTATGGAAAACAATGGATCTTCATCAACAAGCTTTCTACCTACCCAATCCTACTGATCTAACATTTTTTCTTCATTTTAGAGTGCACTTGAACTGGCAAACTCTTTACAACATTTTATTTCCTTTGTAAAGAGGAAATCTAATCTATTTCTACTCCTTATTTCTCCATGGACTCAGATTAAAAAGTTGATTCCATATGATTCTCTACCTAATCTACTATCTGTTGGGACTAAACTGTCCAATAGATTTTATTCTCTAAATTCTACAACAGAAATTTAAAAACAGTCAAGTCAAGATTAAGCAGTTTGACTTGCTGTGATCTATGGCATAAAAAACATGTTGCACATAGATATTTATTTTGCAGAAAAATTTAAATAAAAAATGGAAGGCTTAATATCTGACTTTGCGAAGCACTTCCTTGACCTTTCTACAACTCTAATTGCCTCTTGATTGAGTTGTTCTTTATTTTTCTCTGGTTCAGATTTTGAGCTGATTAGAACCAGATTTATCTCTATTTTGACTCAGAATAAAACACAGTTTGGAGTCAATTCTTTCTTGGAAACTTAGGTTTACGTTTTGAGCAGTTTTGAACCTTTAATTTCTAACCTAATCTATCTACTGATAAGCCAAGTTTAAATAGTTTGGCAAATCAAATTCACTATCCTATCAGCAGTAAATTTAATACTAATTAGTCAAGATTAGGCTGTTTGACTAACTAGGAGTGTGTTTTTCAGGAGTGGCATTTGAGCTTGCACACTTTCAGATTTGTTTATCTTTTTGGTATGGGGCTATACCTTTATTTTATTTTATTTTTTTATTTTTTATTTTTACAATCTTACCTCTTTTCCTTCTTTTCTC
This sequence comes from Pinus albicaulis, assembly GCA_034641835.2. Lineage (NCBI taxonomy): Eukaryota > Viridiplantae > Streptophyta > Pinopsida > Pinales > Pinaceae > Pinus > Pinus albicaulis. The sequence goes on from CM076578.1 coordinate 1,941,642,233, forward strand.
CGTTTTCGTATTTTTGAATTTTTGAATTTTCTTCAAAGCTAAAAACAACAACTAACTATATGCTCAGGGCTGAGCTTTATTGACATTCCTATCTAACCTATCCTAAACATGGAGTATTTACATTTATCATATGATACAAAAATGCCAATGTAGCCAGCTGAGTAATGTCAAGAAGAAGCAAAAACTTTGGCTGCTTGTCAGAGGTATCCATAGAACATATTGAAGATTAACCTTCAATATCAAGGCTATCACAGAAGGTGACAGATTTTCATGTCTCTGGCTCTTGCAAAGGATCACTTCTTGATAATTTGAGCCAGTTGGGAATTCCACACACTCTTCCATAGGATCAACAAAGAAAAGATGAAGATTCTCTTCTTTTTGGCCCTCCATGTCTGGTAGATTGTCTGCTTCCAAGACTTCAGCTTTGAGGAGCATATCTTCAGAAAGTTTTTTGGAAGCATCATCATCCTTAACCTGCATAATAGCAAACAGTGAAATATGTTCTTTCTCTAAATTTATGTTTGCTTCTGATATAAATTCAGGGTCTTTGAATGACAGATTGATATCAATGATAGGAGAAGTTTCTTCTTGAAAAGAGGGTATATCCACAGTAGGATAGTCTTCTATTTGTTTCTCTCCCTCTTCTTCATCATCTGAACTGGAGGACTCATCATATTTGGCAGTGTGGTCCTCTTGTAGCCCTGGTATGCTTGGATTCAGTGGGCTGAACTCTATGAAGAGGTTATTATATTCTTGAGTGGGGGTGTATTCAATGGTTTCCTCTTGCTCAAAAATTTCTTCATTACTCTTCTCTTCACCTTCTGAGTTGAAAGACTGCTGATTCCCAATTAAGTGAAAGCTTTTTATGATGGATCGAAAATGATGATTGCGGCTTTCAAGTTGATGATGGTGAAACTCATAACACTAATCAAATGCTGGTTTCCCTGCATGATTAGTTTCTTCTTGGAAATCATCATCATCATAAGCTGATTGAAGTTTGAAAATTTATTAGAATAAACATTTTCATCAGTCAAACATATTGGGATATCAATAGGTCCTTCTTCATTTTGATCTACAAAAGAACTTTCTAAATCTTTACAACAAAGTTCTCTATGTGAATGGGCAGGAGTGTTTATTTTGCAAAAAGTTTTAGAGACTAACTGTTTATAAATAGTTTGATCTATTTCCTTCTCTGTCAAAGGGGAAGATGTTTCCATGTCCCTTTGAACAGAAGTATAGCCGTTCTCTGTCTCTTTTGAAGACTGATTTTGAGGCTGGATGTCTTCTTGAGCCTCGACTATAATGGATGATGAATTAATTTTTGAGTTTTCAGGGATATCTTGAGGGATGTTCTTTATTTCTTGGATCATCTCTTCCTCATTTGATTAATCTATGTTCTTAAAAATTTTCAATAGGAGATTAAACTCATGAATGACTGTTAAAATATCTTCAGGATGCATCTCTTCCAAATCTTCCTCATTATCTATAATGTGTTGGGTGATGTTTTGTGATGGATCATAATATATTGCACCTAATGATAATTATGTAGTGTTTTCTTTATAGTTCTCATAGAACACATATTCAAGGTCTCTTAAAGAAAACAAACTACTAGATCTTAAGCATTCATACCAATCCCTAGCTTTTCCTTCTAATGTTAACATGAACATTTTCATTAGGCAGTATTCATGCCATTCAACTTTCAACCTCGATACATGTATATGAAATTTGATGAGATGTAATAGAGGGTCATCAAACGTTTCACCTTGAAAAATAGGAAGGTTGTCATCCCAATTCACCTGGGGCATCTTATGTGGAAACCCAGGGATATGATCTCTACTCATTGGGACATAGCTTCGTTGTATCCTTGGAATCATGTTTGTAAATCAAGAAAGAGGTCAATGTGTCTAGTCAATCAGTTTAGGGTCTTCTACTAGTGGAGTCATTTGGTATTCTGGGAGTTTCAGAGTGTGGAGTCGCCAGGTGGAAAATTTTTAGCTCGTAAGGAGGTAAAATGTTTTATGGTTCCACCACCATGTGTTTCTTGTGGAGCTGCAAGATTTTCAGAAACTGAATTAGCTCTCAAGGGTGATCTGAAAACAACTGATAATTTTATCTTAGGAGACTTCCTAAGGATACTTTCTGGGTTATCAACTATCTCAGGTGGATCAGGGTCAAAATGAGCTCTAGTGTGAATCTTTCTAGGAGCCACTATGCTGTGTTTTTCAGGCCCAAAATAAACAAGAAAATTTCAACCAGGTATGACAATCTTTGAAAGGTCAACTATTCTGTTCACACAAAATTTAATCCTATAGTCCTCTAATTGAGTTTGAATGATACTATGATGATAAGGGTTCTTCCCCAGTGGAGCCGCCATTATGTTAGGTCCCTGTAATTATAAAGGTTGGCAAAAGTCCAACTACAGGGGTAACATCAAACCGCTTTGGGATTCAAGGATCTAGCCCTCCTAAATCCAGAGAGGGATCTCTCTATAGATGAGTTTAAAGATGTGATCTTTAAAGCCTGAAATGTGGTATTAGGCTAGTTATGAAGAGCATGAGTTTTGTTTTGTTTGTTTTGGTTGGGAAAAGACATGATGAAGGTGAAGGTAGTTAAAAATGAAGGGTGAAGATGTTTGCAAGTGAAGGAATGATTTGGCTGATAGAAAAAGGCAAAGATAGTTTTAACCCATTGGGCTATGGAGTCATAGGAGGATTTTAATTGGACATCAAGGTTCAAGAATGATCCATGGGGCAAGTCACTTATGTCAAAGGATATCTTAAGGTGATTTATGGAGTGAAACAGATAGGAAGTGGAGAACAAAACAAAATGAAGAACAGTGCAAAGTCTAAGATCAAGTAAGTGCTTTTAAAATATCTTGCTTTCAACATGTGCTTAAAGAGACAAAACATAAAAGAATTTTGTGATCAGGTAAGTACTTTTAAACTAGCCTGCATTGAAGTACTTTGAGTTTAGAGAAACAAAATATAAAAGCATTCTGAGATCAGGTAAGTGCTTTTAAACTAGCCTGCTTTTAAGTACTTTCGGTCAAAAACATTCAAAAACAGTTAGAACAACTTAAGATCAGGTGAGTACTTTGAAACCAACCTACTTTCAACATATTCTAAAGGAAAACATTGATGATCATCATAATGAGAAATCTAGATCAGGCAAGTGCTTTGAAACCAACCTGCTTTAATATACTCAGTATTAACAAGAGAAAAACATAGAAAATAAAGCTTTCAGTAAGAGTAGGGTACTACTGAGAGTAAGTCCTAGCTCTATGTTTTTTGTTCCTTATCAGAGAAAATGAATAGAGTGAAACCTTAAAGAAAATAACAATTGACAGTGAGGAACACATCACCATTGACACAAATCAGGATCCATAAATCAGCAGCTTGTATTTGATGTTCAAACCAGTTACAATCAGCAAGCCCGGAGGGTCTCTACAACTTCAAACTTCTCATATCAGCTTATTTATCTTCAAATTGCACACAGTGCATCATTAGCTTTAGAAAACCATTACATGCATTCAGATGTCCAGAGACCAACATTTGCTTATGTTCTACAGAGGCATTTATAGAGAAATGAGGAAGTGGGAGGATTTCCCAAGGATCAAATATCATTAATTATGTAATCATTTCTAACTCTGCTCCATAACATCTGTTCCTGCGTTTCGAGGCATAATGATCGAAAGATGTGCTTCTGGACTATTCTTAATCTTCTAAAATGGTTCTGCCGACAATTAGAGATAAGATTCTTTGATTTGTATTAATTGTTCAGCTGTCTTCAGGTAAAAACCTCTTGTTCAGGTAATGACTAAGCTTCCTTTGATTTCTGTGAGGCTGCAGGTGTCTTAAGGAGTTGGAGAGGGTTCAATTGGCCTCGGCTAATGGCAGTGGAAGATTTCTCGGCTTGACAGATGTCTTTGTCTTTCCTTAAAAACCTTTAATTTACTTTAGAACTGCGTTTTAGAACTTCAATCTCCTTTTTCTGGTGTTCTGTCTTCGACGCTGATACTTTTTGATCGGTGCTCGATTAACTGTGTTTTCTGGTGTGCAGGGCTGTACAGGGGTCGAATGGCATCAATGCCTCATGAATTCATTGATAAAATGCGAATTTAAAACCCTGCAAGTGATTTTGTGGTGAATCGCAGGCGGGAGGATTGTCACCCTCGACCTGTGAATTTTTCTTCAGCATGGTGGAAAAAACCATTTAAACCCTGCAAAAATATGAAAAACTATTAAAAAATCCTACATATATAGGATGAATGCTTTAGAAGGCATGTGGAAGGAGCATAGCCGTTGGATGGCATCATCCAATGGTCGATATTGATCATGAGGAGTGAATGGCAAGGCGGAAACTAAAATCAAATCAGAGCCGTCGATCGTGCAGAGATTGACGGTTGGGAGCGGAAAATGGAAAATCAAAATGGGAAATGTTGACTGGGCGATCGAATCATGGCGATGGAATGTGGGCTGTCGATCTGCAGATTAGATCGATGGCGGATATCAATTGAATGTCGTGTCGTAGCCTGGTTAACTGTCGGGCATCTTCGGTGAGTGATAGTCGTCGGATGGGCGGGCTCAGATCGGACGGTGGACATCAATATCGCATCGGGTCCACGTCCGAACGTTAACAAGCGATGGACGGTGGTTTTATGAACAGTGCCCAGGCCACGCATCAATCGATGAGTGGAATCGCTGTCGATTGGGAGAAAACCACCCTGCGCTTGAAAGCGGTGCGATGGATACCGCCAATTTCTGAACAGTAGCCGTGGCGCGGGGACCACCGGCGGATGAAAACGGACCGTCGGATCTGCAGGTTAAATGGACAGCTGTGATGCTATCAGGCGGTGAAAAAGAGTGGGGGCCATGGGCGCGATGGGATTGCGAAGACCGTCGGATGGCCGGGAAATCAACGGTTAGAAACGTTCCCGATAACCAAACACGCTAAGCGCTTTTCAGGCTAGTGCCTGGTTTCGGCACTCGGGTCACGTGGGAAAAAGGTCAAGGGAGTTGGCCGAAGGGGGCTAAGACCCATATATGTCCAAATGTGGGTTTTTTAACCTTTTTCAATGCAATTTGAGGCTAGAAATGGGCAACGATAGAGGGAAAAAAGGGAAAAAAGGCTAAACAAGGGGTATGTGTAGGATTTATAGGGGATTTTGGGAGGATTTAGAGGGTAAGAGGGGAATTTTGACAAGGGGGAAAAAAGGGTTAAAATGGGGCATTTTGAATGAAGGAAGGGGAGAAAAGGGGATTTTGCAGCAGTCTTTCTCATGGAATTTTAGCAGAATTTCTGAGTTTTGAAGGGAAACGACAGTGAAGACTTGGATAGAGGAGATGATGTTTAGCAGAGGCTTCAAGAGATAATATTTCTACAATGAAACTATTCCTTGAAGGCTAAACAATGTTTTGGCCACCTTTTGATAGAACAAATTTTATAGGTGGCCAACAGTCTTCACCTTAGCTCTGATACCATGTTAAATTTAGATAACCACATTATGTTCTATGCTTAAATGCAATTTACTTCAATCTTCTTTAAGGCCCAATTCTGATTTAGAAATCACATAAACATTAAAGTAAAATGTTGATAAAACATAATAATAGATCAACAGAAGACAAACCAAATAATATAACAAAATTTGTAATTCTTCTTGCCCAGAAAATATAGAGATAAATTTTTGTTACAAAAGTCAACAAGATTCCCTATCCAACAAAGAAATGAGTTGGCCAAACCAACTTCTCCAACATATCAAATCAGCGTTTCTCCAAGTGTCACACACACCCCTCAAAGACAACTCAAAAATTCAATGTGGGTCAACAACAAATGGTCAATGCAGAAGTCAATAGTAGAAGTCAAAGTCAACTTCCAACCTCAATTTTTGTTCCCTCCAATGTGGCCTCAAGTAATCGGGACTTATGTGCTGAAATCGAAGTCAAAGCTCAAGTGTTGACCCAAAGTCAATGTTGTTCAACACTGTCCAGAAATCCCTAAAACAATTCGCCAATTTCTCCAGGTTCAAATTCACATGCATGAGGGATGGAAGCCTCTCCTAATTTGTACGAACCAATCAGATCACAAGAAGAATGTGTGATGAGATGATGATGAAATGAGCATCATCTCTCTCCTATTTATATCCATCAATGAGGGTGTGTGACACATATTTTAGGCTTGTGAGCCTACATTTGTAATGAATAAAATAATATAAATAATGATTAATTAGTTAATTAGTAATTAGGTTGAAAGGACATGTCTGATGAGACATGATCTTTTGTGAAGAAGCACCTGCCTAGGTATATAAGCAGGTCTCATTTGTAATTCTTAATCATCTCATTCATCATACTTTCTAATATAATATTTGTATCCTCATGGATATTCATATATTTCAAGTCTTCTAGAATATTTAACTTGAGAAGGAACTTTGTTTGCTTCATTTGGTATCAGAGCAGTTTGAACCTTCGGCCACTTAACTGCTGCACAAAGCCATGCTCTTCGATCTAGGTCCTTGACCATCAAATTCGTCAATATTGTTGTCATTGAAGTGTTTCGCTACACTTTTGGAGTTTCTCTATTTTCTGATTTCATCAAAGGCCCTTGGCCATTTTCAAATAAGATTAAAAAACAAAAAAAAAAGACAAAAAAAATCTAATATATTTATTAAAAAAGAAAGCTAGAAAAAAAAAAAATTATAATAAAAAAAAATATTAAAAAAATTATATAAGAAAAATAAATAAATAAATAAAGGGAAACAAAAATATATTAGGTAAAAAATATAGAATATATATATATATATATATATATATATATATATATTACACAAAAAAATATACATATACAACAACAGCGTACGGCTTACAGGTGGTCTCCAGCAACAGACCACGAGCAACATAACCAGCACAACATAATTGTCTCCCTCGCTGACGTCGTTCACACTCTGTTCTCAATCCACCACATCTGTCTCATTGTTCACCTTCTTTTCCTTTGGGAAAAAAATATATAAAGTGAAGAAAACGCCTGACTGGTCCCGTTTTCATAGACCTTGTCAGCGCCCGCCACCCTCGGAATTGCATATTTCATTAATTAAGAACACTCCAAAATAAAAATAAAAATAAAGGCATCACTCTTCCAAGATCATCACATTCATTCATTCCTTTGTTTCATACAGTTGTTGACTGTTCGTTCCATTTGGTACATGCCACCGCTTTGTTCACGACAGCCACTACGACCTCTGCACAAGCGTCACTGTCGTTGTTCGGATCACCCGTTAAAAAACATTCCGTTGGGCCATAGTAACTATGGGTTTATATATATCTTGCTGGAAGTTACAATAATTTCACCATATGAATGCTTTCCACCATTCGTACAACGTATGCTTGTGAAATACTTGTGCAGTTGCGTGTATACAAATAGAGTCATGTTCAATCATGGAACAAGGTTATTTACAAGGATTCTAATTTAAATAATTTTCATACCTTCATATTATTTATATATCAACGGAATTTAAACAAGGCTACTAAGACCATTATATTAAATAAAGGTGTGATTTGATTCAAATAAACATAAAGGGTATTTGATTCAATAAACGCAAGGATTATTTTTCAAATTTCAAAGTTTAAAGTTGAAATAAACACAAAAAGATTAAAATAAAGAAACAAATTATTAAGGATTTATTAAAGAATCCTTAAGACTCTAAGGTATATAAAAGGAAAAAGGTTATTAAATATTTAAGTATTGGAAAAGTGGAAAGGGAGAATAATTCATTATATTTTAAAGATTTTATTTTAAAAAGAAGTATTTTTCTACTAAGTAGAAGAAAAAGGTGAAAGTGAAATTTCAAGTTAAAAAAATAAAGACATTTTAATATTGAAATCAAAAGGTGAAGAGGTAGCCTTAAAAAATATTTTGAAAAAAAATAAATATTATTTAAAAGGACATCAAAAGTGAAAATCGTGCCAAAGGATATTAAAGGTCAAGCCTTTAGGTTCACATAATACACTAGCCAAGTGACCGAAGGAAAAGAAAAATGGAGTCTAAGTCAGAAATGAAACAAAAGAGTTTTTTAGAAACCATACTCATCGATGCTAAAGTGCTATTTAAAATTAAAGGAACCCTCGCAGGAAAAGATGTCACTATTGCTATATCACCCACTGAAGAGAAAAATTATATAAACCCTAAAATTTCCAACCAATTGATGATTGCTGAGTCAAATATAATAAAAAAGTTAGACTTTTTTGACAAGAAAAAATACGACATCAAAAGTCTACAACTAAATATTGGGGATTATACTTTTATCTCTCAATTTACCATGAAAACCATACTTTTGGATAATATTGATATTGTGTTGGGTTCACCATGGATGGAATCCCTAGGTTTATTTATCTTAAAAATATATATATATATATATATATATATATATATATATATAACATTCTTCTACAAAAGGAAGAAAATAACACTACAGGATGTTAACTTGAAGCCAAATTCTGTGATGCCAGAAGACATACAAGAAATTTCAAAAGCAATTTTCTAAGAGGGTAAAAACGTGATCCAAAATATGCAAAAGGAAATTGAAAAAATCACCACTAACAAGAATGAAGACGTTTTTCGCCTCAAGGACAACGAAAAATTACTAACGCAAATTAAGAAGCTGAAGAAGGGCAAGAAGTCATTAGAAAACAAGGTGCAACAAATTGTCGAAAATAAAACACAGAAACCTTCAAATGTAGTTCAATTTGAAGAAAAAATGAACACTGATCCAGTAAATGTCATAACTCAAGAAGAAGACAAGAAAGTTGCAGAAAATACAAACTTAGATGTTGCAGTTCAAACGAGGAACAGTCTAAGTGAAGGTTATGTAACCCACTCAATAACATCCTCGCCAGAAGCAAGTCAAAGAATTCAAACCAAAAAGGTTCCCTATCAACATCCAAATTATGGGAACAGACAACTTGACCGAACTATGTATTTAGAATAGAAACAAGTTGATATTCTGAAAAATACTAATGTCGGTGCAATCCACTCATGTGTTAACAAGTTTTCACAAGTTTCTAGTCATCATAAGATTCCATAGAATATTGATTTAGGATGGTCCGATCCAATCTAAGTGCGACAATTTTGTTTCTCACTTAGAGGATCATAGAAACTTGTATCGACGAGGATGACTACCCCGAGACGAGAAGATGTTCGTAACAGGAAAAGAAATTGAGGCCTTTCATCAACAAGCCTTTAGGACAAAGATTTTTGAGGAGGATGGCAATGTAATGAATAAAATAATATAAATAATGATTAATTAGTTAATTAGTGATTAGGTTGAAAAGCCATGTATGATGAGACATGACCTTTCGTGAAGAGGCACCTGCCTAGGTATACAAGCATGCCTCATTTGTAATTCTTAATCATATCATTCATCATACTTTCTAATATAATATTTGTATCCGCATGGATATTCATATATTTCAAGTCTTCTGGAATATTTAACTTGAGAAGGAATTTTGTTCGCTTCAACATTACAAATCTGGCCGACCTTGTCAATTTTCACATGTGTGGAAAATAAAATCAAAATATAATTTTTTCTCATCCAAACAAGATGTAGAAAAGTATACCAATGGTTTCAATCCGATCATGTAATGTACTAAAAAAAGATACGGAATCCTTCTACAATATTTTTGGAATATAAAACATGATCACTCAATCACATGCAAGTAAGAGAAATAAGTAAATCAATCACACAACACAAGATATTCCTGGGGAAAACAATTGCTCAAAACCCATCTATCTCTATTGTATAATAATTCAAGGAATGATGAAACAATACAATGCATTCTTGCTCACAAGAATCTGATGCATTCTACTAACCGTCTCACACTGATCTAGGCAAAATTGAACAAACACTTAGCCAATTCCTTTCCTTCCTCCAACCTGCCTTTCTCACACAATTACTCGAGAAATAAATCCCTATTAAATAGGAATTCCAACCTTCCTTGATTGTGTAATCCATCACGGCCTTCCTCTGACTTTATAACTGCACCCGGGAAATTTGCTAATAATACAACTGATAGTTATATTCCCTTTAACCTTTGTCTCAACTAGGTCTTCATCATAAATGACATGCATGCTGTTATTAATAGTGAATCATTAGTTATATGATTGATCACTATTTGTGAATAAATCTAATTTAATTCACTAGACCTCTCACTAGCTCATCACTCAGTTATAACTAGTTAAACTGATTTTAACTCAATTAATTTGAGTTAACTGATTACACTCACAACACACTAGTGCATTAACTACAACTAAACCCCCAAAATAATATAATCACTCTACATGCCTCACCTTTGACCCTCAACTCAAAATTCTTGAGCTAACTCAGTATTTTTGACTTAGTTAATTGATACAAATTGTTATGAGATGAAATTACAATTTATTGTCCAATTTATTTAAGGGAAAAATAAATTAGACACACATTTTATTGTTTAATTTCAATACAAGATTATCTTTAGATCAATCTTGCACCTCTTCGAAAGATGAATCCAACAAAAATATAATCATCATCATATGAGCAGTGCAACATGGAGTTTGGACCTATTTTCCCAAAATTAACACTGCCTAAGAAAATATTGTCAAAACCTTCCCACTCCTATGCCCTGTGAGATATACCAAACTACTTGATTAATCAATGCTAAGATTTGAGCAAAATCAGAGATGTTTTCCTCTTTTTGGTCCACATTCCCCGACCTACTCACTCAAACCAGTCTATATGCACAATAAATCATTGTCACATTTGTTCCCAAGTTCATCATATGTGGAATTGTCAATACCTTCTGTGATTTCGAGCAGCGAGAATATCCTTGCATCAAAATAAAATTGAGGTTACATATCATCCTCCCATTGTTGATACTAAGATCGAGAGGTGGCCCACTCCCTTAAATGCCCCACCTCATGACATCAACCACGCATCATAACCATGAACCACAAGAAATGATGATACACACACCATTTATTACATTAGCATAGATCCTGCAGTACGTGTAGTACACATGTGAAACATTTGCACCAGCAAATTTCATAGTTCAGAGGGAGGTATTCATACAGGTACATGGTCACTTTCAAACTGAATAATATCATAAGAAGAATCAAATTGTTAATCACATATGTATATCATCATATCAACCAGCATTTTCCTAGTGCAAGGCCTCGACTAACAACCCCATCTCTCAATGATACAATGGGCTAAAATGTTGGTGAGACACATAACTTATTGTAATATTCCAAAAATTTAGCCTTCAGCTAAATGTAATATTATAGTTTTTTTTATCACTAGGTAGGTGAATAAAGGGGTGCAGAGGCCCATAAATCCCCTTAGTAGCAATAAAAACACTTCAAGTGTGAAAGGAGACCTTCTAAGCAACTAAATAAAGCACCTTTGAGTATGAACAGGGGTTGGAACATGTTGAACAGGTCAACTTTGACCAAGTCAACAATGTTGTTATGGAGGAGTGGACATTAAATGAGGAATAACACAATTTTGGAGGGAGATGGATTGCATGAAGGAAATAACCTAATTGCATGGGGCCAAAGGCAAGGAAGAGGATGGCAGCCATATCGGGTTATGTTTTGGATTATTATTTTGTATGTGGTCTATTTAACTTCTTGCATTCTTCAGTTGTTTAGTTGAGATTGTTGTGTTATTTAGCACCAGTTGTTCCCGAGTGGGAATCCCACCTCTTTGCTTGAGAGGCCTCTTGGAAGAGCATTGAATTTCATTTCCACATTCAGGTTTTTAGGCCAAGCTACATCTTTCTTCATCAGCGTAGTTTCTACAAGGTATTGTGTTGTGTTGCAGGGTGCAGCAGTGGAGAATTAGATCAGGTATCTTCAGAGCTATTTTTTCAGTGGAGGAAGGTTTCCATCCATTGCGAGGCATGTAAAGAAGCCCCTTGGGATTTATTGACACATTTAGCAGCAGGATAAGGAGGATTTAACCCCTACAACCCAGTTTCAGTCCAGATCTGCATTATTTTAGGGAGGAGTTGCAGGGGTAGTTGTAGTGGTTGTTTTGAGAGGTGATTTCTTCAATGGAGGAGCCATTATTTCATCCAGAGGATCTATTGGAGAAGATCGGTAGTGCTCTACATCAGCTTCAACCATATCTTCTCATTTCAGTGGTTGCATCATATCTTCAGCCCTAGGGCTGCAACTTACATTGGCACATTGTGTGCATTTTCCGAAAACCCTCTTGGGTTGTCTTAGAAAGATGATCTAGTGCCTGGATCTATATGTTGAGATTCTATTGGGGCCTATATCAATATTTTTACATCATTGTATCATCTCCAGCTGTAGTTATATCTAATATGACTGCAATGTAGAATTTCTCTGGCATTTTGTATTGCAACAACATCTCACTTTTGAGAGTGTTTATGTATTGGAGGCTTCTGTGATCACATTCTATGATTGGTGCCTCATTTTTTGTACTTATTTTCTGCATATATGATCAATAACATGGCTTTATATTGGTCTCATGATTTCATGTGTTAAATATGTGTTGCTTCTTTCATTTTATGAGCTATATTGCTGCTATTTCCATTTGGGAATATTACAGTGGTATCAGAGCATAATATTGGCTCAGCCTGTGCATTCAGCCAATATGTCACCATAACGAGAAGCTTCTCACAAAGAAGAGGAGATGTATAGAAAAAACAAGGAAAATACTCCATTATTTGGAGGAAGAGAGGAAGAGGAACTCTCAAAGCTTATTTTTCAAACTATGCAGAGCATCAAGGGAGATATCAAGAAGATGAGAAAGGAGATGTGTAGGGAATCTCCAAGGGGGTTTGAATATGAAGCAAGCCTTATATTTTTTCAAGATGGGTGTGAGCATGCAGCCACACACTATGATTCACAACGCAGCATTATGCCCAAATTTACTATAAGATAGAGAGATGAAGAAGATGTGCCAAAGAGGGAGACTCTTGGTGATTATTTGCAAGAGTATGGATCTCAATCTAAGAGGTTCAAAGATCACCTTAACTTCCAAGTGTTTTGCAAGATCAAGGAGGGAAGAAGCAGAAGAAGCAAGCAGCATGATGTGGGTAGATTATTTCTATCTACTTTTGATGGTTCACCCAAATGTCCAGCTAAATCTTGGGTGGAGGAGCTAGACACCTATTTGCAGCAACACCAAGTTTCAGAAAATGAAACCATCAAAGTTGCAGCACTGCATTTTGAAGGTAAGGCCTATGTTTGGTGGATGTTTGATTCTTTTTCATTAAAAAATGAAAATACCTCTACTTATGCAAAGTTCACTAGGATAATAGTGGAAAGGTTTGATGAAAAACATTATGAAACACCTTTGGTGGAGCTAAAAAAAACAAAAAAAATAAAACATTTGCATGGGTTGGAAGGATCTATAAACCCCACTCCACTTCAAAAAAAATTTGAAGAGGCTAAAATCTTGTATAATACCTTGCTAGAGGCAAGATCAGTATCTCATACTTCTGGAAAAGAGGGCATGGAGATCCCTTTTTCAAAAGAGGATCCTCTTATTGAAAAGTTGTCCATTCATATTGAAGAGGAAGAGAAGATTGGAGGCAACAACATTGCCATATCCAGAGCATATATAGCACATCATGCAGAGGAAGATGGAGCACTTGCTCCAACAAGAGGAATTCTTGTATGCTCACAAGGAGATTCAAAGGATCTCATGTGTGGAGATCAAGGCACAATCCATGAACAACAAGTGCCACTATTGATATATTGTGAAACCTTGCAAATGAAAGGAGAAGGTAGGGAGGATGACCAACATCATATGATCAGGAGCACACACCCCTATATATTTCAGAAGGTTGATGTATATAATAGGCAGAATGATTTACGTAGTGAGGGCAAGGACAAAGTTGTCCATTCATATATGCATTATACTCTTGATATTGATGTCTCATTGCATTGAGGCATTCCACCTGGGAGACCACCAAATGAGGAGATGATGAGAGATGCTTCACAATTGGTTGCACCACTCATTGATTCTAGAGGGGTGAGGACCTTGGTAGGACTTGACACTGCGCTGAGAATCTTGGGTAGACTCAAGGATGAGGGAGACATCCTCCCATTTTCAGCATTACCCACTCTCACTACATATTCTGCGCTAACAAAAATTGCTGCAGTGATGGAGGATGGCACTACCATGGTGCAAGGAGACCACTCCATGGATTTGGAGAAACATGGGATACTTCCCTTGAGGAAGGAATCCTCCATATATTGGAGTAGATGGAGGCCACTCATGCTTACATGGGCCAAGGTCAGGAGGTTCTTTTTGGATGGTATCTTCTTATGGGAGGCCAACTTCCAAAGGTCACCACTTCTACTTGAGCATTAGCAGCTGCATGATGGACATGATAGCACTTTGGAGGATGAATTTTGCATGAGGGATTTCAAAGGATAAGACAACATCATGTGGGGAGCTTCACATTTCATATCTTCAGCGTTGTCTCTTAGGAGGATTGATCCATATTGGAGGTCTCAAATTTTGGTAGAGTACTCCAAGGATCTTGGTGCTTGCATGATTCTTGATGACCCGGAGGGAGATGATAGATACATGGTGGATGATGTGGTCATCTATTCTTATGGAAAAGTCTTCTTGACTAGAGCTTCTGGGCTCAAGGAAAATTTGTTACATGTAGCACATGTGGACTTTCTTTCCATGCACTTTGATGCATATCATTCCTTGATGGGGGAGTTCACTTGGGAGTGCATCCAAAAGGATGTATATTAGCATATGGAGAGATGAATAGCCCGGATGATGATGGAGAGGTTGTCACAACCACTTCCCTACTCATTGAGAGTGAGGGATAACTTTCAGTTGGTCCATTTCAGCTCAATCACCAAGGTACATAGTAGAGAATGTACATTTATGCATTATGATTTGCACTCCTTTACTTTTTGTGAGCAGCATATTGTACCAAGGAGTATCATTCCTTCTTGTATATTGTATTGTGATGTACATGAGGCCATTTACAACATTGATGTTGGCCATTCTATTGGTGGTTTGTGGGAGATGCCACATGACTCTTGGTGTGCACCATTAGCACCAAATTTTACTTTTATGATCCCATCTTGCAGAATGATTGTGGCAGAAAACAAGTGGTTGAAAAGACACTTGTTATACTTTGTCTTGAGGCAGGCAGGGGATGCACTATGCTAGTTCCACAATTGGGACTATGATCCACCTCCCGGTTGTCATATGGCAACTTATTTTTATTTTATTTTGCTTCCATATATTGATGATGTTCTTGTTCTTATGGGAAGCTTTGTTGGGAGGATGGCACAAGAGTTGGAGGAGCCCATTGGGATTATGATTCTCCATACTTCATATGTTGCATGTTTTAGGAGAAACAATGGGCAAACCATGATTTCCACACTACATCTCTTATCTTCAAGTGGGAGGAGCCATTTGGAGAACTTGAGTTCTTGGGAGAGGCACTTCATGGATGTTTTGATTGGTGGGGTAACTTGGGTCATTCTTGGAGATCATAATATTTCAGCCCAAGATCAGCAGCAGCCCCATACATATCATAAATGGAGGGAGAAACAACATGAGTGGAAAAATATAATCTCTCCATACAGCCCCAATACATTGCATGAACCGGAGGTTGAGGATTTCTTTGATGAGATACCTAGAATGGCTCATTTCATTTGGATGATAGCATGTGTATGGGAGTCTCTCATTGGGAATGAGATCCCCTATGTTTTTCATAACTCCTACCTTGAGGAGGCCATTGGATAGCAAGAAGGTTTCCACTTACACCTTCCACTTTCTCATGATGTGATCCATGTGGGTTTTCATACTTGGGAGGAACCATTGGGGGGCAGATTTATTGCAGATTATTTTGAACAGTGGTGGGGACTACTGATGAGGAGGCCACAAAAGGAGGAGGGGAGGAATTTTTCTCCACCTTTACAGTTGCTTGAGGACAAGAAACATTTTGGAGGGGAGGACTGTAATATTCCAAAAAATTAGCCTTCGTCTAAATGGAATATTGCAGTTTGTTTTATCACTAGGTAGGTGAATAAAGGGGTGGGGAGGCCCATAAATCCCCTTAGAAGAAATAAAAACACTTCAAGTGTGAAAGTATACATTATAAGAAGCTAAATAAAGCACCTTTGAGTATGAATAGGGGTTGGAACATGTTGAACAGGTCAACTTTGACCAAGTCAATAGTGTTGTTATGGAGGAGTGGACATTAAATGAGGAATAACGCAGTTTTGGAGGGAGATGGATTGCATGAAGGAAATGACCTAATTGAGTGGGGCCAAAGGCAAGGAAGCTCATAATCTATATAAGGAAGAGGATGGCAGCCATATGGGGTTATGTTTTGGATTATTATTTTGTATGTGGTCTGTTTAGAATTCTTGCATTCTTCAGCTGTTTAGTTGAGATTGTTGTGTTGTTTAGCACCAGGTGTTTCCGAACAGGAATCCCACCTCTTTCCTTAAGAGGCCTCTTGGAAGAGAATTTCATTTCATTTCCACATTCAATTTTTCAGGCCAAGCTATAGCTTTCTTCATCAGCACAGTTTCTACAAGGTATTGTGCTGTGTTGCAGGGTGCAGCAGTGGATAATTAGATTGGGTGTCTTCAGAGCTAGTTTTTCAGTAGAGGAAGATTTCCATCCATTGGGAGGACTGTAAAGAAACCCCTTGGGCTTTATTGACACATTTACAGCATTATAAGGAGTATTTATCCCCTACAGCGCAGTTTCAGTCCAGATCTGCATTATTTTAGGGAGGAGTTGCAGTGGTTGTTTTGAGAGGTGATTTCTTCAGTGGAGGAGCTATTCTTTCATCCAGAGGATTTATTGGAGTATACTTGTAGTGCTCTACATCAGCTTCAGCCATATCTTCTCATTTTAGTGGTTGCAGCATATCTTCAGCCCTAGGGTTGTAGCTTACATTGGCACATTGTGTGCATTTTCCGAAAACCCTCTTGGGTTGTCTTGGAAAGCTGATCTAGTGCCCAGATCTGTATGTTGAGTTTATATTGGGGCATATATCAGTATTTTTACATCATTGTATCATCTCCAGCTGTAGTTATATCTAATATGAATGCACTATAGCAGTTCTTTGGAATTTTTTATTGCAGCAACATCTCACTTTTGAGAGTGTTTATGTATTGGAGGCTTGTGTGATCACATTCTATGATTGGTGCCTCATTGTTTTGTACTTATTTTCTGCATATATAATCAATAACGTGGCTTTGTATTGGTCTCATGATTTCATTTTTTAAATACTTGCTGCTTCTTTCATTTTATGAGCTATATTTTTTCTATTTCCATTTGGGAATATTACACTTATAGACACCATAGTCATTGTCTCTCCAAGGTACATACTCCACCGGGGTGTTCACAAAGTATGACCTTCTTGGACTATTATTCTCTTGGGTAGCTAGCCCTCAAATAATATCAGTCCATGACTACTCTTGTGTTGAATTCCATATCACATTCTAAAAGAGTATCAAATGCTAGATTATTACCCAATCCTCCATTTTGTCTTCCCAAGTGAAGACCAGAATGATGTGTCTATCTCTCCCTCTCAGCCAGGGAGGATCTATTCCATAAGGGAATGTACTCATTCATATATAAGGAATTTACCTAAGCTCATTCTTAAGAATTATCCAATTTCTTCCAAGTAAGAAACTTATCACTAGGCTCCCTCTCAATCAGGGACCTGTAGCAGTAGTGGTGAGACACCTAGCTATTCATGAAGAATTCCTACCCTTGATGTCATGGATTTCGATATTGAGGAATCTTCAACTTTAGCTCCATAGGGCACAGATCATCCATCACTTTCATTCATGAGTCATGTCATCTACCAGAAAGTGGTTCATTATACTTTCTCATCTGATCCACCTTTATGCCATGCTTCTTTACTTTCGAATCATCTCCAAGGATCTTACATTCTTTCACATGATTAGCAACCATGTACAAATTCATACAGATAAACATATACATATGAACTTTTAAATCAAAAGTTACCTTAGTGATGATCTTTCACCATGACATATTCCTGTAGGCATCGAAATCCTCTATTCAGATTGACACATCTCCTAATGATATATCTTGTCAAGGGTCTTCTTCTTTCCCAAACTTCTATCGGAGTCTACATATCCTCCTAGGAGATATTCTAGTCACATCTTCTTGGCTTCCAGGTGATAACTGCCTCTTGATATGGTTTCACTTCATGATCTCTTCCTTTCTAAACATCTTCATTCCCAGGAACTTCCAATTTCCATTTCCTTGTTCATATAAAGCCACCTTATATTCCATATGAGGATATATTATGTTGATTTCATCTGTCTATGCACCGTGAGATATCATACTTATAAAGTTCATTTCCTGCAACAATATGACATGACTACATAGCATCCAGTGTCAATATATAAATATATATATACCTCATACCTTTTTCCTTTGAGTCATCATGTAGCAATTTTATTAGAATAAGGAACTTCATTCCATTGTCTTGCTTCATCAATATGTCATCACATCCTAATCCCAGAATTTTGTAGCATTGAATTCTTTGATGAAAACTTTCTGCTTTCTTTCTAACCAGTGAATTCATAGAGAATTCCATTAGAAAATGTCAGCAATTGTTTCCATGATGACCCTTAATCTTGATGATTGTCTTCCATCAATATTGAGTTTTTCCCGGAGCTGTTACACCAGGAGCTCCTACCATGCTTCTATCATGATGCTACTAACATACATTTCTTTCTATCATACTAACCAACAGAAATCACTTAAAGAAAAAGATGATCTCAATCATAATAGAGATCCCTCGCTTCTTATTTCTTAGATTTCTTTGTATCAGGTTCTTCCCTCATATCTGTGACATGGACTTCTTCCTTTATACTCTTGTCCTTTCTAGATGTAGGAAAATATCTTTTATAATGCCCAAGTCCATTACATCCAAAGAATCATACTTTTTCCATATTTCTTCTTTTATTCTAAGGACCAAATTTTCTAAATCTTCCTTTCTTCCTGGATATGGTTGCAAAGGCTTGATTCCCTTCACTTGATCATGTATTAGCTTTGGCTTTCAATATTATTTCCTCTATTTTACATAGAGATCATAATTCATGGAATGGTGTTGCTTCTTTCTTCTCGTATAAAATTGAAGTGAATTTTTCCCATTCTTCTGGTAGAGCACTCAACACCACTATAGTCATCTCAGTGTCAAAAATTACTTCTCCTAGTTCCTGTAGTTGATCTCTTATTTCAGAAATCCTCATAAAGTATGAAGTGATTCCTTATTCTCTTGACAATATCATTTTTTGTAATTCTTGTCTCAGAGGGATTGCTTCTCCTGCAGTACTCATAGAGAATAGTTCCACCAGTTTCTCATTTATTTCTTTTGCAGACTTTCGTTTTGATACATAGGGAATGAGTGAGTCCTTAATGGATTTTATGATAATCCTCTGGGCTCTGATTTCTCCCTGCATGTACTTGGCATGAGCTCGAGCATCTTCTTTTGGTGGTTGAATTGTAGATCCTTCGATGTAGTCCATAACTTTGTCTTCAATTAAATTCAAGGTTTTCCTCTTCTTTCATGCACTAAATTTTGATGACCCAACCAGCTTGTTGCTTTCTTTACAATAAGTCATCTTGACAGATTTAAGTAAGGTCATAGATACTTACTAGAGTAGATTCGCTTGCAGCTTCCTTGATAATTATGGATATGAATTCAGGAGCTTCTTCTAAGATTGAAATATCTAATGTAGGTGTTCTTGGATCCTTGATGATAAAGGAAATCTTCAAAAGATGATGTCCTCTTCTAAAAATGTCATGAATGTAAATCTTTGATGGAAAATATTATTTTCTTGAATGATTTGATCCTTTGAATGAGATAGAAGATCTTTCATGAAATATCTTGAGAGTCTTCCTTGCAAATTGATTTGACTTTTCAACCCAAACTTTGATCTTCACTTCTTGGAGTGTCCTCTTTGTCAAGTAGCCCTTGTGTTCAGCACCTTAGCTTTGATAACGTTTTGAGAATTTGGTAGGACGGTGATTAATTCAAATTCTCTTCTTGATAATTACTTGTGAGCTTACTGGAGTTACTTATTGCTTCTCTTCTTTATTTTATTTAGTCTTTTCATCAAGTAAATTATCAAAATACATGAGACACAAAATTAGGTTCCTAGAGCCAGGGAAAAACCTCTCTCTCTTGGAGAGGAAAACCCGTAAGGAATTATTGTTATATACTTTCAGTTGACAAGTACCATGACCATTGTTGGGTGATTTAATTGTCGAATTAAACCTCTCAATATTAATTATCAATCCGAGAGTCGTAAACGCGAGTTGTACTGCGTCTGGCTCAACTTAATGGTTAGAGTATAAATATTCCTTCGTAATGACAAACTACATACTGGAATGAAACACACATTTGTTGGCAAATAAACAATATTGAAAAGGGGACCTATTTAACTAATTTTATCATGCCATCATATTCAAGCTTCCTGCAATCCTGAAAGTTAAATTCAATTTTTTGAAATAGAGATAAATCTCATTAGTTGACGAGGCAAAATCAATTAATCAAATTCAATTTCTAAGAGTAATTTAAAATTCCTATTTAGTCAATCGGTTCTGTATTTAAGAGTAATTTGTATTTTAAACTAGAAAATTTCACACTGTAATGAAACTATAAGGAAATTCAAAGCAATCCTCAATCATATAACATCCTTGCACTCAAATTCTACTTTTAAAATCTCCTTTGATGTCTTGAAAACACTCATCTATTTGCTCCTTTCATAAACTTGAAACTATGCTTGAGATAACTAAAAAAACACACATATTATCCTAATAATAACTTCAAACTTTAAACTAACTAGAGCTACTCTTAATAACAAATTCAAGATTCCAAATCAATAAAAGACAATTATAACTATTTCTAAAATAAAACTACTCCGCTTCATGTAAAATAACACTTAAAAGATCTTATTAAAAATCACATTACGAACAATCAATGAGGAACTTTTAATTCAAATATTTAATCTAGATTAAATGAATCATCCAAAAACAAGTTTACTATTCAAAACCATGTAACTCAATAATGAAAACGAAATCACTGCTACCTGCACAATCAAATCCGCACTCAAACTTGCTCTTATAAGGAAATGATTACACTATGAAAACAATAATGATTCTAATTAAAAATAAATCTAATTATTAAGCGAACTCCTAGGATGCATAAACAAATCAAATGAGCATTAAACCTATAAACGTTCAAAGAAATTACATAATTCAAACCTTGAATTAATATTATAAATGGCAGTGTTAACATGTTCGAATTCAAAGCATCTAAAATCTGTTCTTATTCCATGCTCAAATTAGAAGCATTAAAATCTGTTCTAATTCTTGAATCAAAATCAGATATTGTTGTATTCCTATGCTCCCATTACGTTTGATTTTAATAAGAGAAATAGAGTATAACTCTATGTTACAACTCAAATACAGATTATGTAATGAGTAATAATTCTTTAGTCCATTAATTTGCATGATGCTAGGATGACTGAAATGCTTTGGAATTTAACCAAACCTACCACAAATTCACACATTCATACAGAAACAGGAAACTACACTATGAAATCGCGCACACATATAATTATCTTACGTTGATTGATCAAGATTAGCTCCAAAGGTGGTGGGCCCTCCCATGCCTGGAGTAAGCAGAATTACTGCAGTGGAGGAAATCTTTTAGAACATCAAAGACTGGAATTCAAAATAAATCATGGCACAACACTACTTCTCACAACTCGAAGGCGATGTTATATATTGAAAACAGCTTTGACAAATCGATTACAAAAAGTCACGCACAACAATTCTAGTTTTGCACACACAACAATTTCCTATCTAGATTACACTACTGCAAATTAGATGTCGGTTCTACATCTGAGAAATTTCGCCCTTTTTTAGTGCACAGCCCTATGCCTTTTATAGCAGCAATGTTGCTCCTAATTAAATGGGTCAATTTATTGCGTAGAATACAAATTTAGGATTCAGGTTAAATAAAATCAAAACAATGATATTTGATTTCCAATTCCAATTTGAGCTAGTACGATCTGGCTTCTGGAAGAACTTGATCCTCATGAACTACTGGATGAGGCATCACAATTTGGAAAGCTTCATTTGGGTGAGAACAATTTCTGTTGCAACAAGCAGGAAAGATATACATTTGTTGTCACCATGCATTCCAGCGGATGAGGACGACTAGGGTGCCTACAAACCCGACATTCACGTGTGTTGTTGGCTCCAGATATTTGTGTGACAAGAGCTACGCATTTGCATGCTTTGACTGCAAATTCAACTTTAGTGCTTCACAAGCATTAATATGGCCAATCGTAAATAGAGATTTGTAGTGACATAGTCATGAGAGACAGTCTTGATCGAGGGAAATCTTGTGTAGTATTGGGCTAATTTCTTCAAGCTGGAGTTGTTGTGAATAACCTCTGGTTCACCATTCTCCAATACCCACATCCATGAGGATTTCCCAGATATCATCTTTATTATAATCTGAAATCCTTACTTGGCATCAACATCTGCATTAAATAATTTCTCAATAAGAATATCTTCAAACACTTTAAAAGTAGGCATTATGTCAAACATTTACGAGGCATCAATGACTTGGAAATCAGAGATTTCATCAAAACCTTACGGGTCAGGACTTTCGTCAAGCACTTGGCATCATCTTCATCACAATATTGAAACTTTAGTTCTCCCCCAGAGAAACCACCATGCAAAACCTGAGCATATGGGTTCACTCCATCCGTTTCCGAGTCAAACTTCAAACTACAGACGGTACACTGTCCCCTCGATTGATTGGTATGTTGATTGCTTCCTTCAGATTATTTTTGCACTGCCTAGCAATCTCCTCCTGATTAAAACCTTGAGCGACCAGGGAGGTCACAATGGTGAGTGTTAAGGCACAACATCGGGCTTAAGTTCCTGCTCGTCAATACCCTTCATTCGAAAACCTTTACTGTACCCGGCAATCTGGTTCATTGAAATCAATCCCCGAACCTTGCATCCATGAAGCTACTTGGACAGATTTTATTTAATGGCCTGCTTTAAGTGCTTCATATCAAGCCCTTTTCCTCACCTGCGATATAAAACTGGAGGCGGAATCTTTTGGATGACTTCTTTTAAAAGAGACATTCAACAACCTCATCAATGAGGCATAAACACAATATTGTGTGGTTGTTGTTTCTGGACAATCTCATCTTCAAGCACAACATCAAAAAATAAAGTTATCATTTTTGTTACCCATATTATCATTGCAACCTCATGACTAGTTGTGAATGGAAGATCACAACAGTGCGTATATCAATTACAAGCCTAATTCCTTGCATTGAATACTAAAGTGGCTGCTTTTTCCTTAGGAAAATGATTTGAATTAATCTCTTCCTATTGCTATTGATGTGGATCAGTCCCAGTTTAATGAAATTACTGTAGTGAAAATTTTTATGGTAGAAACCTTAGACATGAAAGTTAGCACCACATGCAATGATTGATTGTTTTGTGGTTAAAACTTTCAACCTTTGCTTCCTTGCAATCAATAGTCCATCATTC
Source organism: Pinus albicaulis (assembly GCA_034641835.2). Classification (NCBI taxonomy): domain Eukaryota; kingdom Viridiplantae; phylum Streptophyta; class Pinopsida; order Pinales; family Pinaceae; genus Pinus; species Pinus albicaulis. Next base: position 1,941,665,853 of record CM076578.1, read on the forward strand.
AAAGTATCCCTCCACAAAGTCACCATAACCACCATGAAGAGATAATTTATCCTGAGCCACAAGTTATTTTATCCAAGGGAACGTCAAGAGGTTTGATAAGGATTTATTTATGGACTCCTTTCCACAGAATCTACATTACTCATCTAATGTGAGATGCCAGCAACAACTTTTATGCTCAAGTGTGCAGTGTTTACTGTTGTCACCCATCTTTCAATGAATTCACTTGAAATTGTTCCTTCATCCGACATTGAAATAAGTGCCCTAATTCCTCCACAACAACTGTGGCCAATAACAAATATATGCTCAACCTTGAAAGAGAGAACAACAAATTCTAATGCAGCACTCGTTCCTAAAATTACATTTTCCTTCTATTTTGGAACCAAGTTGGCAACACTGCGAACCACAAATGCTTCCCCTAGCTGAAAACCCAAAATGTGAATGCGTGATGTGCTATGTATTACCGTGCTACACACTTACAAGAATTGTTGCTGCTTGAATGACAGGAATCCATGCCCAATCTTTTCAAATCGATCGGAATCAATATTCATAGACGGCTCTACGTTTCCCTTCACCGGGTCGTCAACCAGTTCCTGGAGTTTCTTCGCAGCAACTTTCCTTAAACCAGGAGTTGCCCTTTGTTGTAATACACATTGAAAGCTTATTGAAGTTGTTGGTAATTGATTCCATTTTAGGAAGGCCGGTTAATTATCTTTTATTGGTGTGCATGAATCTCTACTCACATGTATTTCAATAAGCATTCTAGCATTGTTAGTGCTAGAATTATTCACCTTCCACCAAGAATACATTTATTAATGAAACTATTACACAAAACACCCTTCAATTTAATTAATAACAAGAATTTATAATTTAATTCTAAATGCCTCTAATCATCAACTTATAAAAAACTAGGTTCAATCACATAATTATCTGATAAAAATCGTAAAAACATGGACAAAAATGCAGCTCAACATCCCCCCCACATTAAACTTCTTGCACGTCCTTGTGCAAGCCAAAACTATAAGACGGTGAAATAATGTAGGGGAAATGTCAGCAACGATTTTAGCAAGGATGAATATGCCTGATATTGTAATGCATTCATTAGCTCGCAACATTAATATTACGTTACCAGCTAAAACCATGTGAAATGATAAAACAAGATCAAGTGCCGAAAGTAGACATTATGGAGAAAAGAGTGTTGCACATACCTGTTACCTTGTCCCAAATGATTTCCCAGTTTTTTTTTACCCAAAGTCTTACGATAGGAATCAAATTTCACTGAAGAGGTGCAATTTCAAAAATACTAACACAACATTCCTGCACCTACTATAATAATCTTATACCTAGGTTATGTAGCACATATTTAGAGGCAATTACAATCAATACACATTGATGCCAATCAACACCTTGTGAATAGTCATCATTGAGTAATTCATCACTCTTAATACCTTAAAAATTAAAGTGATTTATGATTCCTATCAGCAACCTCTTTATTGAACACTCTAAATTACGTTGTTATCCAGATTCGAAACTGAATTTCCTCTTAATCTAGTACAAAGAATTGCCTTCACTAAGGGTACCACATCATTCAAAGATTCTTGATTTTTGAAAATAGAACTCAAAGCACCATGTTAAAATCATCTTAAAACCATTGTCCAAGAAAAAGGATGAGTTTTCAGAGAAACAAAAGGATAACGAAGCAAATCATAGTATGTAGTTAACTTTAATACCTGTAATGTTCCTTTTTCAGGATTTGCTAGAATAGGGTCCAGAAGGACGCTGTATAAGGAAGCCAATGCAAGAATAAGATGAAAGGGGGCTTGAATACCTTTTTTTACCATTCATTCATTACTCTTACATGATATTAGCTCAAATAAATAACCCTATGAGGGTTATTCAGATCCTCCAATCCTATGTATCTCCAATAATTCTCAAAATGGAGAGCTACAGCAATACATGAACTTCAACAAGTAGCAGCAGTGAAATATCAATACATATGGTGCAAGAAGAGAGCCTAGCCATTATATTATGTGCAGCAGCAAATATATATACAATAACTTGAGGTAAGCCCTCTCAAGTTAGGCCAAAGCAGCCCCAAGATAGATGTACATGCAACAATGAAAGTACAAAACTACACAACGCAACAACAAGCTATGACTTCATATTCTATAGTGATAAATGACTGAAAAATGATATAGATACAATGATATAGCAATAATAGGCTCAAATAAATTGGGGGAGAAAGATCTCAACCCTAGAAAACAATACTACAACAATCCTCTAAGGGATTGGCCAAAATACACTAAATGGAAAAATGTCGAAGTTGCTGGGTAGCAGCAGCAACTCAATAACAATGCAAAAATGGAGAAGGGTGGAAATGATGAAAATGATGAAGAAACCTCCCCCAATGATATTCAAAGTGAAAGGCTACTCCCTTCACTAAATATTACACCCTCCAATCCACAGTGTGAACCCCTCCTACAAGTGCCCACTGAGAATAATGCAACATGGAGAAGAGACTATGCTATGAATGAGATGAAACATATGGCCCAATGCCAAAATCTGAAATGAAGCTCTGGGATATTCCTCACTGATCTCCCAGAGAAAGAATGAGCTCCTCCTCTACAAAACTAGCTCCGGAAGTGGGTGATAATGAATCCTCACTGCAACCCCCAGCAACTCAACGTTTCTACCAAGCTGGAAAACGTTGTAGCTGAATATGATCACCTTGGCCTCAAGCCTGGATGTGAGGAGAATGAAGAACAAGTCCTCCAAAGCTTCCCAATAAAGGAGAGGAAAATTCTAAACAGAAATCTCCCTTGTGCTAAGCAGCACAAGCTATCTCAGTTGAACAACTGGAGAGAGCAGAGCAAAATCGAAATCTTCAACATAATAAGAAGTGGCTCTCCTTCCCTCTTTTATGCCAAGAGGAGGCTTCCTTGCCATGGACCCCACCCATTAGGGTTTCTCTCATCCAATAATATTCCTCCTATGAAAACTGTGCTGTCCCACTTGGTGACTCACTCCCTCCATGCAGCGCTGTTTGACTTGGTCAAACTGGACCTAGTCTTCTTGTATTTTCCCCTTTTCACACTAGGATATGACAAATAAGCCACTTAAGTGACCCATGTGCACATTAGGAGTGTTTATTAAGCTTCTACATGGGCCCCCTTACCCATTTTATTCTTTTTATTAAAAGGAAAGAAAAATTAATGTTCCAATTAGCTTAATTAAAATTTTGGAACATTACAGTCCTCCCCTCCCAAAGATTGCTTGTCCTCAAGCAAGTGTAAGGGTAGACTGATTCTTCTTCTCCTCTCCTGCATCACCCATGTATGATGATCTCCTCCAAGAAATAGGATGCTATCACATCAATAAATCTCCCACCATGCCTCTCCTTAGCGTGTAAATTAGCTACCAAGCTATCATCATGAGAAAGTGAGGTGCTTAAGAGAGTGGCAAAGTGTTGTCTAGAGGTCCTCCCAAGGTATGGAGTCTGAAATTTGTTGGGATAAATTCTCCCCATGTGCATCCTCCATCCCCAAGCAATCAACCATGCAAAATAATTCACCTTCCAACTAGGCAACTCCTGGAAATCATCCTCCACCTTGAGTCCATGTAGAATAGGTGGGCTGAAAATCTGATCATGGTAAGCTTCATAGCCTACCCCACGTTGTCCTCTTCTCCACTTATGATAAGTGTGGAGTGAAAGCTGAATTTGGGCTGCAATAGTGTTGCCCTAAAGTGGCAAGATGAAGTTTAGATCTCCAAGGATCTCTCCTTCAGCGTTGTAAATCAAGCTGGCCCAAATCATCTCACATGTGATGAGTTGAAAGTCTTCATCATATGGTGTTCGATTAATCATATGGTTCACCTCATGGAGAAACAAATATCTTTTCATGGTGACCATATCCTCTTCCATACTCCCCTTAGAGCACGTACTGAAAAAAGTATGGAGGTCTTCTCCCCCAAAGAACACATCCTTCCAATGTGTTTCTCCTCCCTTATGATACATATGGGGCTGCTGATGATATATGGATGAAAGGTATGCAATCTGCAATTGGAATGATTAAATGTGCTTTTGCTTGTTGCTTCATTTTTCCCATTTTCTTTACTCTAAATATTGTTATCAAGCCAAAATCCTGAGAATGAACTGGAAATATAGGTGTGCAACTATCGACTTCTATAGACTGAGAATTCAAACTTGAAAATTGCCCAGAGCTTCTTCCAACTTTTTGCTGAGTAAAATTGTGCTACAACATCTGGCTCCAATTGGGGACAGTACTTCGGTAACAAAGTGCTGAGAACTTGTAGATCAGTAGCCTTTATTGGGCATGGAGTCAAATTAGACTGAATTTCCTCCCAATTCAAAAATCTCTGAAATTTTCAAAACTTCTCTGAACCCTCCTTCTTCTAGGATCTTTATTTTGGACTGAAAATTGGAAACTTAGAACTACTACAACTGGAAATGCTCAACTCCTGAGCTTATTTATGTACAACTCCTATATATATAAGCATGGTTGAACTTAATCAAGTGAAGTCGACCTTCCAATGGAACCAATCCAACATCTGCTTGTTAGATTTAATACCTTCATACTGCTGAAATTTAAAATTCAAAAGTGGAATGTACCATGAAGAATTTTTATATACAAAATTTTGTACATACCCTTGCATTAAAGCTTGTTGCTGACCGAAGAAATCTGCCATATATTCAACAACCGGATCATAAAAAACAGGAGACAAAACTCTGGTTACCTTCTTTTCTTGAACATTTTGTGGTCGTCTTTGAACATGACAGCTTCTTTCATTGTTTGACCCTTCAATTAGGAACTGTGCGTTAGGAAGTTGACTGCCACCTCCTGTAGGCAGGCATTGAGGCCGAAAATAAACATCCAAGTTTATTTCTCCATAATGCTGATGATCTTCACTTAACATCAATTGATGACTAAAATCTTCCTCTTCTTGCAAACAGGTCTGAGAAACTGCACTACTTTCCTCACTACTCACAAAATTATTGCAATGATCTTCCATGCTTTCATAGTGTAGTTCAGCTGTTACAACTGAGTTTTGACTAGAATCTTCAAAAGAATTGGATTCTCGTTCTTCAACAATACAGGAACCTTTTGACACTTTTTGAAAAACTTTATTCATTTCTGAACTTACATTTTCTTGTAAAGAAACTCCAATGTTTCCTTCACAAGCCCTCTTATCTTTGACAAAACTTGGACTTTCTACATCGCAGGAAAAATTTCTAGAAGCCCACGCATTATCTTTGATTTCTTGCGCATGGAGAAACATCAGCTTCAGAGTACTAGGCTTTCTCTCCTTGAGATAAAAAGCCAAGGCAATAGAAAGAGCTTTCAAATAATAAACCATAGATACTGCCTCTAGAGGTCGAATTCCTTCTGGCATGCTGAAATAAATCTTTTGAAACCTCCTATTAAATTCAGAAATTGATTCATTGCTTTGCCTTCAGATTGAATATAATTCCAAAAGGTGCTCTTCATATGACTTATTCTCGCCCCAATATGTAAGAAATACATCTTGAAGATCTTGCCAGGATTTAATTGAACCTGCTTCCAAATACTGGAACCATTGCTGAGCATCTTGCTTTAAAGAATGGCAAAACATCCTTAAAGCTACGTCTTCATAAATGATTTGAAATTTGTCTAGAAAGTATTCAAATTCCAAGATATGTGATTCAGCTGAAATTTCCTTCTCCTTCCCGGAGAAACTTGGCAAGGACTTGAATCTGTTTGAAGGATATTGATGGAGAATAGCGGGCAGCTTCATGGGTTTAAAGATTTCTCTGTTTTTGAACTGAAAAGCATTCAATTTATTATGAGGAAAAATAATATCATATGAAGATGATGAATCATCACCTTTACGCCCAGACTGTGACTGATTATCTTCTGGGATTGTAATACAACAATCATCTCTCCTTTCATGTTTAGGAGATACACTTGTGTCAAGATTTATAATACAAGCAGAAGAAAAATCATCTTTTTCCAATAATGAATTTACATTTTGGGCCTTGTAGTCTTCTGAGAAAACAAGCAGGAAACAATCCTTTTAATATAAATGGGAAAATGGATCACTAAACTGACAGTAAAAAATAGAACCTCCTTTAAAAAACGGAAATTCTGATACATGTTTATTCCATGATACTTTCTCATCTTCTTGCCAGGAAAATTCTTCATCTAATGAAACTTTCATCCGTGGAGTCGCCAGGTGAATAATAAACAACCAATCTTCAAAGTTGAATCTTGTTCACCATAAAAAAGAAAGGATTATGAAACCATCTGCTGCAAGGTATGTGACCTCGCGTTTGGCTTTGTGAAAATGAGAATTCTGTACAAAGTAAACACAGCCGAGTACTTCCTCCTCACTGAACAACCAGAGGAAGTAACAAGAAAACCTAGTGAAATGAACTTCGCTTCTTCGTCCCCGGCAACGGCGACAATTGATGTTGTTCCTTGAGAAACAATTTCTTGTTGTGTAAAGAAATCCGTGCTCAAGACATTAAAGATTATGTCACAAAAAATAGTATATATGTCCCTGTTTTGTAAACCTTCAAACATTAATTATATAATCTTCAAATACTAAACCCATGTAATTTTCTGCAATGCCATATTCTCCTTATGTTGAAATGAAAGGATGGAAGAAACAAGAAAGAAAGTATTTCAATTTGATATGCTGTTTGAAACAGAATCTATCAGTGTAAAATCCTGAAGAAATGAGTCATGATAACGTTAAAATAGAGGAGCGCCCATTAAGGTTTATTTAACTCTTAAACACACATGTATCCAAAGACCCACAGCTCAAATTACTCTATTTTACTCACAGATATGGAAAACATAATGAAAACTGAGAAATTATTCAGCATAGACAGAATGAAGGAAACTTGCAAAAGCTTTTCATTAATTCAGTATTCTTCAGTACAAAATTTTAGCTTCAAGGTTCAAAACCCCAGAACCCCTGCTCCTCCTTTCCCCTCTGCTTTTATGTCTGCCCTCTGATGTAACTTCCTAACTGCTTTGATCAGTTATAAAACTAATTCGTGGAAGTTTTGGAATTATTTACATTTACAAAATATTTGTTTTAATATTATATATATAATATATAATATAAAACCCAAAAGGCTTTACACTAGCGCAAGTAAAAAGAATTGGGTCCCATTGCCCATATGTATTTATCAACACAACCACCCATGGTTTTTGAAAACCAATAACCACCTACGGGGGGTGCTGATGGCAGCTTGTACGAAATAACCTCGAGACCCCGCAGTGCACCATAACCGTCAATCTTGTAGATGGTGGTTTCAATTAAACGTTTTACGAGGGGTGCCATTTCCCATAAACTTCGTTTAATTCATACCCCCGCAAACCGTTGGATCGAACTGGCTGATCCAAATCGTTGATTCAGCTTCAATATTATCTGCGTTATCCTCATTCAGATTCCGTTAATGAGCTCTCGATAATAATGGCGTGTTCCTACACCTGATATGACAGCTATTTTGGTTGACCTATGCTCCTTCCAAGCAATCCTTTCTGCTTGTTCCATAAGAAGCGTCCCATAACCCTGGTGTTGCAATTTGTCTGAATCACGACCATGAACAGGCGCAGTAGTTCCATAAACATGAAGTTCACGAACAATTGGGCACCTACCCTTTAGCTCTGGACATGTTGTGTTGTGGCCACATTTGCGCAAACACAATAAACCAACTAAAATGTCCTGCCGTGTATCTTCATATGAAAGGAATGTCTCCCAACCTTCATTAGCACAATATTCATGTCGTACAAGCTCCACTACTTCTAGTCTTACTTTATGATGAATATCCTGAATACCAGCCTCACGGGTTCTTTAAGATATTTTTTTATGCTTGAAACGGGGAGTTCAAATGAGCCCGGCTCAAAACTTGGATTCAGTTTTCCACCCTACTCGAATTTGCTATACATGAGCTGTAGCGATGTCACTCGGCTTGTATTTAAGGGGGCAGCATCTGTGACAGTTCGTGCTCGAAAAATTGACTTGAAGGAAGAGAAAGGCAGACAGACCGTCTAGTGTCAAAGTTCGTAGTATAGCCCACAACATCACACTCTGTGCTTGTGCGAATTATAAGTTTATACCGATGTCGATCTCCTTTCAACCGCAGCTCTAATCCATCATATGCAGAAAGGTCTTCCAAAGGAGAAAAATTCTTTGTTCGAATACTAGCAAAGCCGCTGTTGTTTGCAGTTGAAACAAAAACTTTTAAAGCAACCAGTTGCTTTACCATCTTCACCACCAGCTATGCTAATTTGAATTGAGCTTTCACTCACCTCCCATAACAACATCATCTAGAGCACCCCATGCAGGGCCAATAGGTGCATTACCTTGGAAACCAAACAACAGTTTTCTATCTCGAAGACCCACTTTCTCTTTTACAGCATTAATCAAGTTCTTCATCCCAACATATTCTACAAACTCTGGTGAATCACCTTTTATCTCAGGTTCAAAAAAAAACTTAATTCCTTGACTATACTTTGCCCTGTCAGGTGCGTCACCTTCCTTTGGTCCAACAATAACAGACACTGCGTTGATGACTTTTTAAACACCTTGGAAGTACTTGGGAATAAGGTTATCCTGCTGGGTGATGTCTCCAATAACCTGAAACCAAATCAACATCAGGGCCAAGTAGAAATCTTGCCTTGTCTGCATTCCTTACCAGAGCATGGACAGGGATGCCCTTCATACGCAGAACATCAACAACTCATTTACCAACACCACTAGTTTCCCCAGCCACCAGTACAGTATCCATCTTTTCCTTTTCAGTTGGCAATTGTCTGGAGGAAGAGCCTGATAATTGCTCTATCAAAGATTGAAACAACTTTGCTGGTGATGGAGGCCCATTGAAGAAGTATAATGTTTGCAGGAATCTTCCTATGTCCCACTGTTGTCTATTGGCTTCTGCTACACTTTTCTGACTAAATTTAAAAGAAGAGTTTTGTAAAAACCGTCTTCTGACAGGAAAGGTATGCAATCTGCAATTGGAATGATTAAATGTGCTTTTGCTTGTTGCTTCATTTTTCCCATTTGCTTTACTCTAAATATTGTTATCAAGCCAAAATCCTGAGAATGAACTGGAAATATAGGTGTGAAACTATCTACTTCTATAGACTGAGAATTCAAACTTGAAAATTTCCCAGAGCTTCTTCCGACTTTTTGCTGAGTAAAATTGTGCTACAACACTTCCCATGTCCAACGTTCTACTAGCATAATATGGAAGCATAAATCTGTGAGAGCAAGGAGGTGAAACATAGCTCCACACATGGAACCAATGCAGGGCATCATTGGCCTGCCTCAATATATAGCGTAACAAGTGTCCTTTCAACCACTTTCTCGCTGCCACATTCAACCTGCAAGATGAGATCATGAAAACATAATTTGGTGCCAATGGTGCACACCGAAAATCCTATGGCTTTCCCCCACAATCCACCAATAAGATGGCCATCATAATTGCTGCAATTGACCATAAGTACAACAAAACATAATGTGCAAGAATAAAATATCCTCCTTGATATGATATGCTACTCAAAAAGATAAGAGAGTGCAAAACATAAAGCAAATAGTTACCTCCCTCATTATGTACTTCGGTCTTTGAGCTGAAATGGCTCAAGTGAAAATTCTCCCTTACTGCAACAGTGTAGGGAAGTGGTTGTGCCAACCATATCATCATCTCTAAGGCTATTCATCTGACCATATGTTGATATACATCCATTAGGATGCCCTCCCAAGTGGACTCCTCCATCAACAAATAGTATGCATAAGAATGCATGAAAGCAGAATCCATAAATGACGCATGTAGGTGTCTCCCCTTGTGCTTGTGAGCCCAAGCCAAGAAGATAAAGATATAGTAAGGGATGTTTCCATCCATTACTCCCTCATCTTCATCTCCTACATGTCTCCAAGGTACATCACTTGTGAAGTGGTTTTGGAAACACTTCAACAAGTAATCCCAACTATGAAGTGACAGCGTTGTTGGCCTGTGGAGTAGGGCCACTGTCATCTCAAAGCTCAACTATTTGACATGTATCTTGTCAAAGACTCTACTCATCATGTTTTTGCACATATAGAGTTCCTCTCATGAATAAGGTACTGCTGGGGCATCTAAGGCCAATGATCAACCCCTTTGCATTGTGCTAGTGCCTCCTCCTGCTCTTGCAATATTTGAATATAATCTTAGCAACAAGAATGTTTGTTGCTCCTCCATATTTCCACCATAACCAATATGTGAAGGTGGAATAATGAGTGGTAAGAAGAATTCCATCTCATCATACTGCACCCATGATCCTCTCTGCCCCATGGTGTAATTATCCTTCCAGTCCTCCTCCTTCTCCATACCCCATGAAAAAGGATAGGTCCTATGACGGCCAAACTCTCTCAAGAGTAGCCAACACAGCATTGCCTCTTGCTGCCCTATATAATAAACTTGCAAAAGGCTCACCATCCTCTTGCCTTTCATCCACATCCACTCAACTCCTTGTGGATGTCTTCCTCCATCCTGCATCTTGGTATCCTCCTAACAAGGGCTACCATCTTCCCAAAACATATTTTGGCCTTTGCATTTCATGGGACATTGAAATGCAATCTCTTCCATGAAAAGGTTTCTAAACCCCAACCTCAATGGTGGTACACAACATATCAATTATGTATCAAGATGATGGCACAGCGCAGTGAACACTTCCTGATCTAGATAATCAGCATGCAATGATATACAACCCTCCATGAGAAATAAAAACTTAGGCATACCTTGAAGAGTTTTGGAAGAATCTTGTGTTGCAGTAAGAGCCTCTTCCTCAATAGTACTGGATGCCTCAATTTCTGGAGATGAAGGTTGTTCTCCATCACTATGGTAGCACTGGTATGTGCTTCTTCAACAAGTGGTGAGGGCTCCTCCCCCCTTTGACCAAATCTCCTGATCAATCTTTGAGAAAAATCAGCAAGAGTAGAAACCTTTGCATGGTCCCAATGGCTGAACCACCAAGTCTTTGCTTCACCCTCAAGGTGCAGCGCTGCAACTTCTACAACCTCTCTGTCTACTATAGGATATAGTAGGAATAAAGCCTCTAGATTCTTCACCCAAACCTCTGTTGCACATGTGACTGATCCATCAAATGTGGACAATAGAAATCTATTGCCTCTCATCATCCCATAGATGTAGGGTCTTATCTCTTCTTTATGCTAAATAAATTGTGGGAAAGATAGAGTCTCTTGGAAGGCTCTATGGTTTTCTCAGTACTCAACAAGATAATCACTTAGAATTTTGAATTTCAAGTGTTTCTCATGCTCCATTTCTCCTCCTTGGTGAGAGTAGGAAGTGCATGGTCCTTCCTCTTCTCTTTCTTCAGTCTTCTCAACCTCCTTGGAGAGGCCTTTGCTAGATCTAAAAACTGATGAGAGTAATCTCATCCTTTACATCATATTGATCTCTTCTGTCTCTGTAATTCGAACTTCCACAGGTTGGGCCAAGTTCGAAGCTCTGATACCACTGTAATGTTCATTTTTCAGGATTTGCTAGAATAGGGTCCAGAAGGACGCTGTATAAGGAAGCCAATGCAAGAATAAGCTGAAAGGGGGCTTGAATCCCTTTTTTAACCCTTCATGAATTACTCTTCCAGGAGATTAGCTCAAATAAATAACCCTAGGAGGGTTATTCAGATCCTCCAATCCTATTTATCTCCAACAATGCTCAAAATGGAGAGCTACAACAATACATGAACTTCAACAAGTAGCAGCAGTGAAATATAAATACATATGGTGCAAGAAGAGAGCCTAGCCGTTATATTATGTGCAGTAGCAAATATATATACAAGAACTTGAGGTAAGCCCTCTCAAGTTAGGCCAAATCAACCCCAAGACAGATGTACATGCAACAATGAAAGTACACAGCTACACAACTCGGCAACAAGATATGACTGTGCAGTCTATAGTGAGAAATGACTGAAAACTGATATAGACACAATGATATAGCAATAATAGGCTCAAATAAAGTGGGGGAGCAAGATCTCAACCCCATAAAACAATACTACAACAATCCTCTACGAGATTGGCCAAAATACACTAAATGGAAAAATGTCGGAGTTGCTGGGTAGCAGCAACAACTCAATAACAATACAAAAATGGAGAAGGGTGGAAATGCTACAAATGATGAAGAAACCTCCTCCAATGATCTTCAAATTGAAAGGCTGCTCCCTTCACAAAATATTACACCCTCCAATCCACAGTGTGAACCCCTCCTACAAGTGCCCACTGAGAATAACGAAATATGGAGAAGAGATTGTGCTATGAATGAGATGAAACATATGGCCCAATGCAAAAATCTACAATGAAGCTCCAGGATCTTCCTCACTGATCTCCCAGAGAAATAATGAGCTCCTCCTCTACAAAACTAGCTCCGGAAGTGGGTGATAATGAATCCTCACTACAACCCCCAACAAATCAATGTTTCTGCCAAGATGGAAAACGTTGTAGCTGAAGATGGTCACCTTGGCCTCAAGCCTGGATGTGAGGAGAATGAAGAACAGGTCCTCCAAAGCTTCCCAATGAAGGAGATGAAACTTCTGTTTAGTCAATTTAGTGTCCTAAATTGCTAACATAAATTATCAACCAGGGCTAGTAAACTGATAAAGTGTGATGCACTATATGTGCCTAAGTATCCATTTTTCTTACTTCGTTGTTTTTAGTGTTTTATTGATGTTTTGGGGTTTTTATGTTTGAATCTTAGTATGCTACGCTATGCTAAAAAGATGAAGTTAGATTTATGTCAAAAGGGAGAAAATGAAATGTTAATAAATGAATTAAAACAGAGTTTATTTGCAAGTTCTGTTCCTAACTAGAAAATGATGAAAACAAAAAGTACTAATCCATGGATATTACAGCTTCTAAATGAAATTCATGAAATGAAAAGTAACTCAAAACACTACAACTTAATCTTATTCATTTAGTTAGAGATTTGTTGGAAGATCTTGTGAAAAATATTAATTCTAATGCAATGAGGATCTCTTAAAACATAAAAGAAATGTTGAAACAACTTATAACATTACAACTAAATCTCATTCATGAGTTAGAGGTTTATTAGAAGAGCTTTTTGAAAAAGATTAGTCATAATGTGATAAGAATCTTCTATGAAGCAAAGCAATCAATAACTCACAATATTACAACTTAGTCTCATTCGTGAATTAGAGATTTATTGAAAAAGCTTTTGAAAGAGACTTAACTGCAATATAATGAGGATCTTATTTTTAACTAAATAACAGAAAATGAAATGCTAATAACTCAAAATATCACAATTGAATCCCATTCATTTAATAGAGATATATTGGAAGAGCTTGAGAGAGAGACTAACTGCAATATCATGAGGATCATTTATCTAAGCAAATGACATGAAACATAATGCTAAAAGATATGTTTTCAGAAATCAATCTAAGTAAGGAAATATGAAAAAACAGAATTAAAAATGACTTATCTAGAAAACATGTAAAACCTCATTGAATAGCAAGGGCCCCCTGCTATCAATTTGGTGAAATTCTTCAACTCCTTAAAGTTGTAATCAAAAAAGCATCAAAGAACTTCTTTATTGAAAAAAACTCACAAATCTACATCCCATTCCATCTTAATCTTTGTTACAAAACACTCTCTATTCATTTCTTTTCTTTTCCTATTTTTTCAGTACCCATGATAGGAGAAAGCTTCTCCTATTTATACAAAATATGAGAAGTTATCTCATTAATGGGAGTCCATGAATCTCTCCCTCCATCTCTAGAGTTACAATCAAAATAGGAAATAATAAGACACATGTCTTTCTAGAGTTTCAACACAACTAAGAAATGAGACACATATCATCTTAGAGTTTCAATACAACAAGGAAATGAGACACATGTCCTCATGATCCCATGATCTTCTCCACTCAAATTCGAATTTGGTTTTGGGAGGCCACATAAAGGTCTTTTATAAGCTTCCTTTTGACCTACACATGTCACAAAACTCATAACACATATATAGATATATGAAACTATGTTAATTTTCTAGTTTCTAATCATAAATTTACTTTAAATACATAAAATAAATAACTTTGGAAGACAAGGATCCTAACCCATATATTTATGAAAATGGTTATTTGATGTAGGGTTTTAGGTCAGATAGTTATGAAATGAAAGTTGAATGGTTATGACATAATGGAAATATGTATGAATATGGAAAACACTTTTGAGACTCAACATACCCTCCAACTGAAGTTGTTGCATGTCCTCATGCAACTATTGCAATGATTCATTTGTCCATGAGTTGATCTTTTATGAGTTTTGACTCATATAGATTCGTTCCAAACTTTGCTTTATAATATTTTCTTTTGGAAAAGTATAATACATTTGATTGCAACATTTTTTTATATGGTTGGTTCTTGTGTGACAATCGATTTTTTTGAGAAATGGTTCTTGTATAACAATGCTTTATTTTCTTTGTTGCATCAAAGTTCATGAAAACATTTAGAATCAAATACTCCATCAATGAATTGATCATTTGCAAGGCATATAATCTTTTGGATCATGTTGCAACAATAGTTGGTTGGGAAGTATATGTGGGTGGAAATGAAATGAAAATGTGTGATATTTTATGACATGTGGATATGAAATGATGTCTCTTCTCCCCAAACTAAAGATATGACAATGTGAAAAAGGGAGTGAGGAATTTTTCCAAAGTTACAATTTTAGCATTCTAATGAATTACATGACTAAAAATTAGAAAACCACATACCTTCACTTACCTTAAATGTAGATGAGTTGTGTATATTGAAGAGTGTGGCTGTTGATGTTGTTGGATCATGAACTATGTAAACAAATGAGTTTGATCTACTTCTTTGTTCTCTTTGTTCTCTTCGTGCTGATGGAAAGATTGAGATCTTTATTGCTGCTGATACAAATTGACTCCTGCTGCAAACTGCTGAAATGATGTAGTCTTCAATCGTTACAAAATATGATGGTACAATTCTAGTCATGCGAATAAATGTGTTGATGTCGAGCATGAAGAGAAGCCATTGGATTACCGACCATTAATGAATGTCGTTAACCAATGCGAGGCTAACTCACCATTAATGTCAATGAGTGCCAAGGTACCTAAGTACATCTTGCGAAGTGCAAATAGATGGGTTGATCTCGAGCTACTTGCAAGATCTGACAACCAAGGGACATTGATGTATTCCCATGATTGTCAGCGAGAGAACTTGTCATTAATGCATACAAGCCTCAAGGTACTATTAAGGACTCTAGCCTTGGACCTAGATAATGTGCTGATGTCGATAGGCCAAGACTTGTTAGAAGGAAGGCTTTAAGGAATCCTCCATCATCTAACGTGAGCATGAAATAATCATTTTTGAAGGACTATGGATTCAATAATTTGCATTGAAGCAAGGTTTATTTGCAAAATGAAAATGATAGAAAAAAGAAAATGAAAATGGACAATGAAAAATGGAAAATGACAATGGGAAATAAGTATGTAGGTGAACGTCTTGCTTTTATTTGTGGAGTAGACAAAAAGTAATGGAAAGTGTATGTGAATGAAGGAAAATAATGGTGGTTTGCTTTGAATTTCTTGGTTGGATTTACAATTCAAAAGGGGAGGAAAAGTAATGGTCTTGATGGATATGAACATGGACTTGTTCTTATGTTTCTCATGAAATCGGTCCTTTGAAAACCAATCGTGCACACAATTAGTTTCCTTCAATGATCATTCGATCATCCCAAATCTGCAAAAAAAAAACTTGACATAAAGAACATAAGTGTGTTAAAAAAGAAGTAGCTAATTTCTTTCTGATTCTTACGCAAAAATTAAATGTCAAATGAAACAGATTAAGGTAAATCAAAAAGTTCTATATTCGGTCCAATTCATGATATCGATAACAATCCATTTTTAAAGAATAACCATGAAAAATAATCAACTCCCTATTGTCGGATGACTTCATGCACTGTGCTTAGTAAAACAATTGGCATCACAAAGATTTGTTGTGTTCTGCAAGTTAAAACTTTATAGAAAAATACACATCAACAATATTAATGCCAAATTTTTAGAAATCATCTAAATAATCTTCCAATTGTCCTGCAAACCATTATTAAGAAGGTTTTTTTTTTTTTGAATTTTTATTTTTATTTTTATTTTTTAATGAAATAAAGCATGGATGAAATAATTGTCCTTATGAATATTTTTGAAACAAAGTCATGCCAATGCCTCTTTCATGCAAGATAAAAACAAAAATCTTGAGATTTCTAAAGTCAAATTCCTAACAATGAAGAAGATGAAGGCAGAGTCCTTCTCAATTTATACAACTTGCATTTGATGCACATGTGATAATGTGTTTGCCTCAAATAATCCATTTGTCACTCATTATGTGCCACCACACATTAATTCTGCCACATTTTCCTTCAAATAAGGAAATCAGATCCTTGATTATTTCTCAAAATTGAATTTTTATAAAACCGTGATTGTTTTCATAAATAAAAAAAAACATTTTTCTCTCACGCACACTGCAAATTAGTGCTCCGAAGAACCCTAAATTTCTCCCAAATGGCTGATAATTTTAGAAAGTTCTTATCCATTACCTAATTCACCCCATTCCCGAAAAAACCCATGTTTTATTTTTTTCTAATTCGCCTCAGTTTGCTCAGAAAATTCGTTTTAAAATCAGGTGTTTTTGACAATTACGCATTTCGTTTTCTGGCAATTACTTATGGTTTGATTTGTTTTTATTTGCAGGTTTTTAAGTGTAGTGGTTTGTATCTCACAGAGAAGTTCAGATCGATCTCCTTCATTCCAATTACTTGCAATGGAATCTGCAATCTTCTCTTCATCAACAGTCTGAAATCTTCTCTTCATCAGCAATTTCTTCATATGATACACTTTCATTGTCTGTCCCTGCAATTGAATTTGTAATCTTCTCTTCCTCAACAATTTGCAATCTTCTCCTCATCAACAATTTGCAATCTTCTCTTCATCAACAGTTTTTTCTTCATTGTGTGCAATTTTTTTAAAAATGATTTCTAATAACTGTTGTCTGAGGAAAAACGAATATGAAAAAAAAAAAAATTTATTATTATTATTTTTTTTTTTTTTTTTTGCAGTGCATGGGTCTTTGTATGGATTAAAGGCCTGCATATATGCGTAAAGCCAAGCCAAAGGCTGGCCTCATGCGTATGCGTGGGTCTTATTTCCATGAGCTAGTTTTTTTTTTTTTTTTTAAATCAAAAATTCAAAAATATACATATATATTTCATTAAACAAAACAATTATTGAAATTAAAATTTTTCATCATTTTTAAATTTTATTGTAAAATGAAATGAAATGATAAAAATATAATTTATTATTATTTTTAACATAAAAATTCTTTTTCTGATCCTCTAGATCACACAAAGTACAGGAGGAGAGCATATTAAAGAAATTATTATATATATATATATATATATATATATATATATATATATATATATATATATATGTAAGAAATAAGGCTACCTAGTTACACTTCCCCGGCAATGGCGCCAAAATGTTTAGACAATTTAGTGTCCTAAATTGCTAACATAAATTATCAACCAGGGCTAGTAAACTGATAAAGTGTGATGCACTATATGTGCCTAAGTATCCATTTTTCTTACTTCGTTGTTTTTAGTGTTTTATTGATGTTTTGGGGTTTTTATGTTTGAATCTTAGTATGCTACTCTATGCTAAAAAGATGAAGTTAGATTTATGTCAAAAGGGAGAAAATGAAATGTTAATAAATGAATTAAAACATGGTTTATTTGCAAGTTCTGTTCCTAACTAGAAAATGATAAAAACAAAAAGTTCTAATCCATGGATATTACAGCTTCTAAATGAACATTCATGAAATGAAAAGTAACTCAAAACACTACAACTTAATCTGATTCATTTAGTTAGAGATTTATTGGAAGAGCTTGTGAAAAAGATTAATTCTAATGCAATGAGGATCTCTTAAAACATAAAAGAAATGTTGAAACAACTTATAACATTACAACTAAATCTCATTCATGAGTTAGAGGTTTATTGGAAGAGCTTTTTGAAAGAGATTAATCATAATGTGATAAGGATCTTCTATAAAGCAAAACAATCAATAACTCACAATATTACAACTTAGTCTCATTCATGAATTAGAGATTTATTGGAAAAACTTTTGAAAGAGACTTAACTGCAGTATAATGAGGATCTTGTTTTTAACTAAATAACAGAAAATAAAATGCTAATAACTCAAAATATCACAATTGAATCTCATTCATTTAATAGATATGTATTGGAAGAGCTTGAGAAAGAGACTAACTGCAATATCATGAGGATCATTTATCTAATCAAATGACATGAAACATAATGCTAAAAGCTATGATTTCAGAAAGCAATCTAAGTAAGGAAATATGACAAAACAGAATTGATAATGACTTATCTAGAAAACATGTAAAACCTCCTTGAATAGCAGGGGCCCTCTGCTATCAATTTGGTGAAATTCTTCAGCTCCTTAAAGTTGTAATCAAAACAGCATCAAAGAACTTCTTTATTGAAAAAACTCACAAATCTACATCCCATTCCATCTTAAGCTTTGTTACAAAACACTCTCTATTCCTTTCTCTTCTTCTCCTATTTTTTCACTACTCATGATAGGAGAAAGCTTCTCCTATTTATACAAAATATGAGAAGTTATCTCATTAATGGGAGTCCATGAATCTCTCCATCCATCTCTAGAGTTACAATCAAAATAGGAAATGATCAGACACATGTCTTTCTAGAGTTTCAACACAAATAAGAAATGAGACACATATCTTCTTAGAGTTTCAATACAAAAAGGAAATGAGACATGTCCTCATGATCCCATGATCTTCTCCACTCAAATTCGAATTTGGTTTTGGGAGGCCACATAAAGGTCTTTTAGAAGCTTCCTTTTGACCTACACATGTCACAAAACTCATAACACATATATAGATATATAAAACTATGTTAATTTTCTAGTTTCTAATCATAAATTCACTTTAAATACATAAAATAAATAACTTTGGAAGACAAGGATCCTAACCCATATATTTATGAAAATGGTTACTTGATGTAGGGTTTTAGGTCAGATAGTTATGAAATGAAAGCTGAATGGTTATGATACAATGGAAATATGTATGAATATGGAAAATACTTTTGAGACTCAACAACTTCTAAACAGAAATCTCCCTTGTGCTAAGCAACACAAGCTATCCCAGTTGAACAACTGGAGAGAGCAGAGAAAAATCGAAATCTTCAACATAATGAGCAATGAATCTCCTTCCCTCTTTTATGCCAAGAGGAGGCTTCCTTGCCATGGACCCCACCCATTATGGTTTCTCTCATCCAATAATATTCCTCCTATGAAAATTGCGAAGTCCCACTTGGTGACTCACTCCCTCCATGCAGCGTTGTTTGACTTGGTCAAAATGGACCTAGTCTTCTTGTATTTTCCCCTTTTCACACTAGGAGATGACAAATGAGCCACTTAAGTGACCCCTTTGCACATTATGAGTGTTTATTAAGCTTCTCCATGGGCCCCCTTACCCATTTTATTCTTTTTATTAAAATGAAAGCCATTACTCTGACTTGGTGACCAGGAGCAGTAATGTCATGCATTCTAGGTCTCATGATCATGGTAGGTCGGCTCATCACGAGACCTCCTATCCTTTCCTCAATCTTTGTAAGCTCTGATTATGATTAACCTTAAAGGTTACTTAATAAGTGGGGAGACAAATCTACTCCTTAAGAGTACAGGATGGCGTGAAAAAATTTTAATGACTAATCATTGTTGGCTAATTACTCTACCCTAAAGACTTATTAAAGATATCCCATACAATGATTGAAAGATTATTTGAGTTAAGAATGCTAGTGTTCTCCTGAATAACTCATTATGATCTTTACAAGAGTGGTCCACCATAGGGTTTTTCCAATAGTACCTTTTAAGGGAAACTGAAAGTATATATCCTAGATGACAACTTATTAGAGTGATTAATCATGGTTACTTGCACAAAATAATTAGGTACTAAATTGAATTGTACTCAACAAGATTTGTCACAAATGTGTGTGTTAACAACTAATGTGGATCAAAAGTAGTTTTAACAGGCATGATTTAAAATTCAAAACTGTAATAGCATTATAACAACTTTATTCATTTATTCTCCTACCCTATTTTACCCTAAGATGTGAAAGAATCCTGTTTAAGTATAGGAGTACTTCCAATGAAGCCATGTGCGTAACAAAATGCTGATTATACTTGCACTTAGTTTTAAAGAATAGACTTCAAGACATACCAAAGCATGAGAAACCAGTTGCTTCAATTGATATGGTACCAAGAGTTTCCAAATGCTGAGGAAATAAGATGGCATGATGACTTCTTGAAACCAGGATTCTTTGGAATCCACATATTTATGATTCTCCAACTGATGCAAATCGTCCACCATTTGATAATCATTGTCTTGGAGGCATAAAGGATCAGGTGAAAGACAAAAGATAAATCCCTAAAGTTCAGGCTCAAATATTTGATTTTCAAATTGACAAGAATGGTTGAGAGAGATTCTAGGGTTTTGAGTTCCAACAACATTTTTAGAACAGGTTCCAATGAAAGATTTCTTCTCTGGTGGTCTTTGAATTACACCTTCCCCGGGTGAATGTTCTGCGGTAATGGGGGAAGTTTCTGAATTTATTCCTTTTCCAAACATGGAAGATGTAGCATTTTGTTCAACATGCCAATCAATAGGAAGAATAGGTGTTTGAAACTATTGTGAAACCTGATGGTTTAGATTAGGGTTTAAAAGATGGTTTTCGGTAGGGTTTTGTTTAATTCTTGGACTAAGATTTGGATTTGGATTGGGATTAGGCTTTGGACTAGGGTTAGGTCTAGGTTTTAAATTAGAATTAGGGTTAGTTCTAGGGTGTGGATTAGGGTTAGGTCTACGGTTAGGGTATGGATTAGGGTTAGGGTAACGTTTCACATGCGGTTGGGACCATGGAGGAGGATATCTTAATGGTGTGTTGGAAAGAAATTGTGGTTGTTGTTGTTTGTAATATTCCAAAATTAGCATACAACTAATTGGAATATTGATTTTTGTTGTTTTCACTTAGGAGATGAATAAATGGGTAAGGAGGCCCATACATTTCATAAATAGAAATAAAATCCCTCTTAATGTGAAAAGGGATCTTAAAAATAACTGGATCTAGCACTCTCATGTGGGAAAGTGACATTTGCATGTGGACAAAGTCAAGTTTGACCAAGTCAATAGCATAAATATAGGAGGAGTGGATCAGCAATAAAAATAGCTCAATATGAATGAGGTTCAGCCTAGACAACTATATGTGAGCTAGATTGAAGACCCTTAGGTGTGAAAAGGGCTGAAGCAAGTTGAAGAGGTCAACCTTGACCAAATCAAACAGCGCAGTTTAGAGGAGTGGCTCTAATGAAGGTACAACGCAGTTTTGGAGGGAGATTGTTTGTGTGATGGTGGAAACCCTAATGAGTGGGACCCAAGGTGATAAGGCTCACTTAGTTTACAAGGAAGAGGATGGCAGCCATTTTAGGTTACCTTATGAAATATATTTTTATGTCTTCTTAGACTTTTTCTCTCTTTAGTTGTTTAGCTAAGCTTGCCGGTGCTATTTAGAACTAAGGTATTCCTGTTTAGGAATTCATTCTCTTCCCTTTGAGTAGATCTTGGGAGAGATCTGATATATCATTCCACACATATGGCATTGGTGCCAAGCTTCAGTCTTTAGTTTCAGCACAGTTTCTGCAGGAGCTTGTGTTGAGTTTCAGGGTGTTGCAGTGGAGGGTTGAGAAACCCACTTCTTAGTTGGTTTGGCATAGGAGGGAGGATTCCTTCTTGTGGGATATTAGTTTGGAGGGTTCTTGGGCTGATTACAGATCTTTGGTAGTAGGCCAACACATTTCCATCACCTACAGCATTATTCCATTCTGGAATTGCGTTATTTCTGGAGGGCAGTTTCTGCAGTGGATCTGGTGGTTCTTTTTAGGAGTTTTCCTGTGATTGAGAGGTTCATCCTTTCATGGGGGAAGACCTTTGATCAGATCTGCATCATATTTACACTCTTTCAGCCTTCTGTACTCATGTGCTTCAGTTTTAATTGATTATTCAGTCATATTTCTGAAGATCACCATTTGGATTCAGGGTGTATTCCTAGAAACCCTTCCCGGGTTCTCTAGATTTTGTATAAAGGAGACGATCTCATTTTCTGAGCCATATTCTTTAATATAATATCATATCTATTTGTCTCTTCTATTCATGTGTACATACCCTCATTATACTACGCAATCTCTTTTATCCAGAATTTTCTATGTTGCAGTGTTTGGGGTTTTAGCCTTTTTTAGCTATCCTAGGTGTGGGAGGTTTGTTTAACCCACCTAGTTTGATTTGTTTTAGCTCTATTATTTTATTTAGGTTTTATATTGATTGATATAATGGATCCAAGATTTTATTTCATTATTTATAGTATATATATCTGAAAATGCATTTTTTATGCATGCATGGTTGAGCAGTCCCTATTTGGGGATATTACAGTGGTATCAAAGCAAGATATTTGGCTCAACTTGTGGACTTCAAGCCAAAATGCTAGATCATAATGATGAAGAAAATGAGCTTTGTCTCATCATTTTTCAGATCCATGAAGAACCTCTCCAAGGAGGTTAAGCAAGAAGAAGAAAATAGGAGCAGTGAAACTTCTAGAAAGTTTCAAGAGGAAGAAGATCCATGCAATTCTTATGATCAGAAGAGGAAACCAGTGTTGCAGAGGGCTCCAAAGCATTGGACCATACCCTCTCCTTTTGAAGAGAAGGACAAATTGTAGAAATATGGAGGACACTTGGATCACCATATTCTAAGTGAATACCTTATTGAGTACAAATCTCAACCTAGAGCCTTCAAGGAATGCATTTCTCTTGAAAACACATCATCCTTGAAGCCTCTTCATGTTCCCTACCATTTGATTGTTTCCCTCTATTGTTCTTAAGTCAATAAGCCCCACTAACGATGAAAATTTTGCTCCAAAAGGCCCTTATTTGCCCTTGCACCTCTGCAGAATGCTCCATTTCATCCCTTTTCCCATTGTCAAAATTCCCCTCTTACCCCCTAAATCCTCCCAAAATCCCCTATTAATCCTACATATACCCCTCTTTTGGCCTGCTTTCCCCTTATCCTCTCTATTGCTACCTTTTCGTAGCCTTGAAATGCACTAAAAATGGGTCGAAAACCATATTTTCCATGTAATTGGGCTTAGCACCTTTCGGCCCTAACCCCTCACCCTTTTCCACCACGTGACCTAGCGCCAAGACCAGGCGCCAAGGCAGAAGGCGCTTATCACAGATCTATATTGGACGCATTATCAGTTGTCGATCTGTTTAGATCAGACGGTCTTCGCAGTCAGCGCCACGCTCGAGTAGGGTGCAAATCTGTCGGTTTCTATCACACCGCGTTTGGAGGTTGAGCAGTATTTACCATTTCACATCGATTCCATTCATCGCATGCCGCGTGTCTCGGGCACTATTTGAAAACCACCCCTCCATCGCGCGTTAAACTTCATTTGAAGACCCGATGCGATATCACTATACAAAGTCCGATCTGCGATCGTCCATCCAACGGTGATCGCGCCACGAAGATGCACGAGAGTTAACCAAAGCAAACCGTATCCCTGACCCACTGTCCATCGCCCTCCGCTGCATTTTCAATCATCGATCTCCTCCTGAGATCGGACGGTCCAGATTTAACACGTGCCCGCCATTGACCCGGTCCCGCCACGTCGCCCATTCCACGTGTTTAATCACATTTTCCGCCCATCCCTTCATATATTCCATTCATAGGTCAAAGTTTAATGTTTTACGTTAAACTGTCTGTCTCGACGTCTTCCCATGCATCTCCTGCTGATTCATGTTTTTCCTCCACAGTAACCGCTGTATTCATCGTCTACATCCATGCCATGTTGCCATTTTTGCAGTCAGCCACACCACCCTCCCCATGCATGTTTTTCTTAACATAGTTTCGTGTTTTGCAGGGTTTCGGACGGCAATGAGCCGCCATGATTCACAGTCCCTGTCACAGTGATAGAGAACGCAGGAAAGGACCATTTTCAGGGATTGAAAATGTGGAGAAAACCTGGGAAGGAGCCATGATAGGATGTGCGTTCAAAGAACAGGGTTAAACTCTGTCAAATCTTCCAGAACCATTAAGGCGCAGATTTCTCCGGCAGAGGTAGGTTTGAAACGGAAAAGGGTATCGGTGAGGAAATTAAAAGTCTAAGGCACATTTTTTAGGATCTTAAGCCTTAATCCAGCGCTCAAAGGGCAAAGTACCAGAACCAAAGACATCATGGAAAGCCCAGTGCGTATAAAACCATAAAATCAGGGTTTCACATCAGCAGATTGTTCTTTCCATAGAGGATGAAGTGCCCATGTTGTCCCCATTCTATTCCGTGTTCCTAAGAAAATTCCAGCCCTGACAACGGTCCTATGCTATCAGAAGCATTTTTTACACAGTATGGCAGACCTTAGCATCATTATCCTACCTTTTTGTTTAGTTCACCAGAAGTACTACAGAATGCTGCAGCAGAGTACATCAGAGACATGCCTAGAGTAAATGGAAGCCTGACAAAGACCACTCTTTCATCCAAAGAGTACCAGAGATAAATGCTCATAATTTAAAACAAAATGAGGCCTCAGCTTTTTTCCCCTTCTGAGTTTTAATGCTGCATTTAGTTTTCCATCTACCTTCTCTGCTCCACTTGAGCTATAAATTTCATGAAGAAACTCATTGTTGTTGTTGATCGGTTATCAGAGAACTACAAGATATTTCTTTTGAGACATAGTCTCTGTGTAAAGTTGTAATATAGGTTGAGGAAGATGTTTTCAAACTGAATATCTAGCTATTGGTAATGTTGTACTTGACTGGTGTTGCTCTTTAATATGACAAACACATTTATTTGGATCCTGATCTAAAGCAACGATGATGTTTTCCTGTCTCTGTATTTTTTTTTAACTTGCATTTCATTTCATTTCATTTCTACTGGCTTGCATCAGAAATCTGGCATAGGATTTACCCTTGTTAGGTAGCCTATGTTTCTGCTCTCCTTGCCTTTGATGTTTTCTACCAAATGTGTTATCTAAGAGTCGATTTCAGTTAATTTAACCAGTGTAGTGGATGTCATTGCCTACTAGCTGATGTATGAATTAAATGAATCTGTTCTTAGATATTCTTGTTAGGATTTAATTGAAAGAATTTGGAACACTGGGAGATCTATAACTCTGTCTCTGTCTCACTAGGAACCTTTTCAATTAATTGGACCTTTCTAATATCCCTCAAGCTGGAGGCCGAATCATTGAGAGTTCAAAGTCTCTCTCTGATCTCAGGTCTTTAACTTTGTGTTCTAAAATCTTTATTGTTTCCCCCTCTCTTACCATTTCATGCCACACTATCATCTTAAGATCCAATGCTTTAGATGACTAGCCCAACTGAAAGCCTGCACATTGAGTAGCAAATAAATCCTTTCCTAACTCCATTGCCCAATGGTCTTGAATGTTCCCTGGAATATCTCTCCTCTACCTAAAATCCTCTTTTCTCATCCTTGTCTTATATCGAAACCTTTCTTTCCTGGTTCCCAACAACCAAACATGCATCAAACAAATAAACCCTGAGCCTTATAACTAGCCTAATATCTTAACACTGAGCTTAAAAGACATATACCTTTGACATATCATAGAGAGATCCCTCTTTGGACCCAGGAGGGCTAGATCCTGAGGTCTAAAATTGGTTTTGATGTTGTCTCATCTTTTGGTCTTGCCAATCTGGCCAAAACATGGGAACCCCAACATAATGGCGACTCCGCTGGGGAAATCTGAGAGCCTATAACTGATAACATTTGTATGTCTCCCATTGTCACCCCCAACATAATGGCAACTCCGTTGGGGAAATTCTGAGTATTTCTCACCGTACTACATCATAAGAACCTTAGAAACCTACAATCTCTGGTTAGGTTGGCAGTTAAGCATTCCTATTCACAGATCAACCTCTATACCATTTTTTGTGTTTCTCCCACACTCTTAGATAGAGTCTGGAAAGGGCCAGGTAGCCTCCAGATCTCACACTCTTTCAGAGGTGACATATATGGTAAAAGCCCTCCCAGTCAATCTCTGGCTAGAGTTTGCTGTGTTTGGAAGCTATCCTTGAAAAGGGACATCTCATAATCACTGTGGTGGACAGTGTACCCTCCAGAAGCACCCTAAACCTTCCACTTGGCGACTCCATAGCTCCTTAAAGATCAAAGAATCCACTGGTGATCAGTAGGCCTGCTAATTATCTTGGTTCACATAAGACTCCACTGGAAGACCAGCCTCCATAACAACATCAGCTACAATAGAAGGAACAAGTAGGGTTAAGCCACTTGGTTAGAAAACAACATTCTGGCTTCAAGAAACATTCACACAAGAGCTTATCCCAACCCAAACCCACCTAAAATAGTTGATAACCCTGAGAGCATCCTGAAGAGTCTCCTGCACCTACAAGAAAAACTATTTCTAGCCATATCCATAGAGCTAATTCTACACCAGAAGACTTTACAGCTCTATCAGACCCATTTTTTGACCTAGGCACTCAAAACAGTTTGCCAAGAACTAGGTCATTCAGTGTTCTAGACTAGCCAGACCTTGAGCCTCCCGATTCACCACCTAAAAGTGGTAAACACACTAGGGACAGTGAGACCCCTCCATCCACACCTCCTGACATTCACTTCATTCAAAACTTGAGACTCAATCATCCTAGATATGCTAGTCATAATATCCCTGTCATCCATATACCAGCTGCTCAAGTTAACCCCTTACCACCACAAAACATCATCATGGAAGCCTGGTATGCACCTCTGGTTTTACCTCAGCCCCTAGTACCCTTACCTAATGATTATCAATCAAAGATCCCACACTACACTGCAAAGGAGTCCACCACAACTTAGCACCATGTAGATAGTATGGAAGATTCTTTTGACTACATGGAAATAGATGATGACACAGTCAAAATGAGAATATTTGCCCAGAGCTTAGGAGGTGATGTGAAGAAATGGTTCAAAAGCCTACCTCCTAATAGTATCCAAGACCTTCCTGCTTTATATCATACCTTCATAAACAAGTGGGAAGTTAAGGCCAACCCTCTCCAAATCATAGCAGAATACAAGAACCTGAAAAGAAACGTAGGAGAGAGTGTCCAGGACTACTCTACAAGGTTCAACAATGTTTATAATGCTCTTCCACCACACATGAAACCTCCCCAAGGTATGGTACTAGTGAAATACCCTGAAGGCTTGGATGTTGACATGGCCTACCAGCTTAGGGAGAGGGATTACAACACATTGGAAGACATGCAAAAAGGAACAGTGAGTGTAGAGGCAAATTTGATTGAGAAAAAAGCAAGATTGAGAGCTGAGAAAAGGGTAACATACAGAGATGACAATGTAGCTTCCACATCTAACCCAAATTATGATCGCATATCCAAATACATGGAAAAGCTACAGCAAATGATGGAAAAAATGGTTGTCACAGTCAGTAATCAGAACAAGAACCAGAATCATAACCAAAACCAGAACTTTAGGAGAAACAACACCACTCCCAACAGACAAAGAGAATCAGATCAGCAAGTTATTCCCCCATTCCAAGAGAAATTTCTTGATGAAGATGAGGGAATCATAGAAGAGTCTGAGGGAAACAAAATAAACATGTTTGAAGTGGAAAACTCAATCCACAACTTTCCCACAGAAGAAGATCAACCCTCACCCTCATATTGGGATGATGAATGGTTAGAATCTGAAGATTACAGGTTAGGATTTGAAAATGCCATGATGCAGGTCAGAGAACGATATGAACTTAGAAGCAAAAAGAGCCTAGACACTGCCGAACCAAAAGCTTCTGAGGTCACCATTAAGAAAAGGCCTAAGAAAAATTCTAAAGTGACTGTTGAAAGTAACAAATCAGCAGCTGAGATTTCTGGAAAGAGAAAAGAGAAAAACAACCAAAACAGTGAGAAACAAAGCCAACCAACTAGCAGCACTAGCACTGCAACTAGCGCTCCTGATAAAACTGTCATCAACACTGTACATAGCGATAATTAGCACACTGATTCAGCCACTAAGGTAGTGGTTAACATAATAGAGTTGAACATTCCAAATAGTCAGTCCACTTTCAATTTGGAGAGTGAGATTGCAAAAGTTAAAATCTCTGTCCCACTCTCTGAGCTGGCCACTCAGGATGTATATAAAGGCCAAATTTTGAAAGAATTAAATTTAGGTGAGAGCAGTGACACTGTAAATCTAAGTGATGATCAACCAGCCCTTCTGTTTGGTCCAAAGATAGAAGGAAAGTTTCAGGAGGGGGTAGTGCCACCTTTTTATATCAGTCTCAATATCCATGATAAGATCCTTCATAATGCAATGCATGACTCTGGTACCTCACACAACTTGATGCCTAAAGTAGTTATGGAAAGATTAGGCTTAGAGATAACCCGTCCCTATAAAGACCTATATTCTTTTGACTCTAGCAGGGTAAAGTGTCTTGGCTTGATCAAAGATTTATGTGTAAGCCTAACCCAGATTCCAGCTAAATGCATGGTCATGGATGTTGTTGTGGCAGATGTGCCACCCAAGTATGGCATGTTATTATCAAGATCATGGGGAGCCAATCTGCAAGGTACAATGCAGATGGATGGGACCTATGCCACAATCCCAACCTTTGGCCAACTTAGAAGACTATACAGAGAAGCACAAATGAAATTCCTGGTCAGTAGCCCTGAAAAGCCTGAAAAATCACCTTTATACTCTGTACATACAGACCTTGACTCCTTCATCCTTTTTAATGATGAATCCTTAGAAGGGTCAGAGTCCAAAAACAGAGATACAAACAAGGAAACAGAGCCCATGGACTTTAACATAATGGCTACCCTAGACTCGGAGGAGAATGATATAGAAAACTTTGAATAGTGCGCTGAAACGAAAACTCAGAGTGAACCAGAAACAAAATGCAGTCAGCTGATTAGTCACCCTTCACAAGTTCATACACCACACCAAGAACGAAAAGAGGATGAACCCGAGAATGAAACCTTATGGGAAATGAATTTTGATGGGTCATGCACCAAGAGAACTGTTGGGGCAAGAGTGTGGATACATAACACAGAGAGTGATTACGCAAAGAACCATACCTGTAACCTGCACTTCAAATGTACAAACAATATTTCAAAGTATGAGGCGCTTATCCTAGGCTTAACTCTGTTGAAAAAATTAGGAGCCCGTAGGATAACCGTGCATGGGGACTCTGAGCTGGTCATTAAACAGGTGAATGGTGAATACATAGCAAAACATCCCAGGCTAAGGGCATACAGGAATGACACTCTGGATTTATTGAAAACCTTTGTAGAATACGAACTGGTGTTTGTCCCTATGAGTCAGAATGTAATTGCAAATGGACTAGCCTGCATGGCTAGTTCGTATCATAAACCTCCTAGTGACCAAAAAATCATCATTCAGACCAAATTCAGACCTGCGGTGCCAGATAATGAAAAATATTGGCAGGTTTTTGAAGGAGATAAACAGATTGAGGATTTCCTGATAGGCAGGAATGAGTTTAAATTTTCCAACTCAGACTCTACATCTGACAATAGCTGCCTAAGTGAAGAGTCCTCAGATGAGGAAGAACCACCCTGTAACATAGAAATAAACACTTTAAACGAATAGATTAGGAATCCAAATGAAAAATGTGAAACCACAAATAGTGAATAAGTAGAGGTGTTGCAGGCCAAAGATAAGAACATACCTCGAGGTTTGGCACCTTTAGAGGACCTTTTTGACTTTGATGATGTAGCTAAAAATCTCACTATAGAACACTCAGATTCTGAGATGGAGGAATGCAACATAGGCACTGAAGATAAACCCAAGGTGATCAAATTGGCTAATTCCTTGCCTGCAAACATGAAAAAGAAATACATTGACCTATTCAAGGAATTCATTGATGTGTTCACTTGGATCTATGAGGACTTAAGGGCCTATGACACAAACATCATACAGCACAAAATACCCTTGAAATAAAATCAGAAGCCCTTCAGACAAAAACTCTGCAGAATAAACCCAAAAAAATTGCCTACAGTGGAAAAAGAGATTAAGAATATGTATGAGGCAGGCATAATTGTGCCTGTGAGGTTCTCTGATTGGGTATCAAACCTAGTGGATGTAAGGAAGAAAACGGGGGAGATCAGGCTGTGTATTGATTTCAGGAATCTTAATAGAGCCTCACTCAAAGACAATTACCCTTTTCCAAAAATGGAACACATTCTTCAGAGGGTAGTAGGCTCAAAAAGGATCTCCCTTTTAGATGGTTTTTCAGGTTACAACCAAGTTTTAGTAATCCCAGAAGACTAACTCAAGACAGCCTTTACCACTCCATGGGGCACCTTTATGTATGTTAAAATTCCCTTTGGACTGATGAACGTTGGTGCAACCTTCCAAAGATAAATGGATATAGCTTTTTCAGATGAAATAGGACACTTCATTGTCATCTATCTAGATGACATAACAGTCTATTCTAGGACTGAGGAAGAACACCTAAAACATCTGAGGAAAGTGTTTGAAAAATGTAGAAGGTTTGGTGTGTCATTGAATCCCAAAAAGACCATATTCGGGCTACAAGAAGGAAAAATTCTTGGCCACATCATATCTAAAAAGGGGATCAGGATAGACCCTCAGAGAGTTGAGGGAATACTACAAATCACACATGGGAGAAACATCAAGGAGTTACAGTCCTTCATTGGGAAAATCAATTTCCTCAGGAGGTTTATTCCCAACTTAGTTGAACACCTTAGTAATATGACTAACATGTTGAAGAAAGGTGTAGGAGTTAAATGGACTGTTGAAGCTAAGAAATCTTTTGAATCAGTTAAACTTGCACTCACCAAGGCTCATGTTCTAATCAGCCCAGATTTCTCAAAGTATTTCCTGATTTTTTCATTTGCCTCCGAGCATACCGTAGCTGCAGTTCTGTTGTAGAAAAGTTCGGAGGGAATGGAGCAGCCCATTTCTTTCTTCAGCAAAGCACTCAGAGATGCACCCTTGAAATACAACATAATGGAAAAACAGGCCTATGCTTTGGTTAAGGCCTTGAAATACTTTAGGGTGTACATACTGCATTCCCACACCATAGCCTACGTGCCAAATATAGTGGTTAAAGACAATTTTTCCCAAGACCCAGATGGGAAGAGGGGCGAATGGATTACTATGATCCTAGAGTACGACCTTGAGATAAAACCCACTAAACTGATCAAAGGTCAGGGCTTAGCACAACTAATGGCTGAATCAAATCTACAAGCCCTTGACATTAACATGGTAGATGCCTTGGATGAGCAGCAGGGATTGCCTGATCCCATTGTTGAGGAGAAGTTTCAGAGCTCTCCTTGGTATTCTGACATTATGTATGTGCTTACACACCTCAATGCCCCTCCTGAACTATCAAATACCAAGGCCAAATTCTTAAAGCTAAAGGCCAGAAGCTATTGCATAATGAATGAAGGATTATACTGGAAAAATGAAAATGGCCTATTGCTCAAATGTTTTCCTGAGTCTGAAGCAGAAAGGATTAAACAATAATTCCATGCAGGAGAGTGTGGAGGCCACCTGAACTGGAAGGCCACTGCAAACAAAATACTCAGAGTTGGCTACTATTGGCCTACTCTCTTCAATTATATCCATAAAATGATAATTGCCTGCCACAAATGCCAGATTTTTAAAGGCAAAATAAAGCTCCTCCCCTTACCACTACAACCCATCACTGTTGAAGGTCCCTTTATGCAATGGGGCCTAGATTTCATAGGGGAAATTCACCTTGCTTCTTCTGCACAACACAAATGGATCCTAATAGCCACAGACTACTTCACTAAGTGGATAGAGGCCATACCTACTAAGAATGCTGGCGTATTCCGCCTACCGCTAGTTTCCTAGAAGGTCACAGTATCCTTCCTCTTGCCTTCGTCGTCCAAGGAAATAATCATCGTACAATGTCGCTTCTTTTGGATCTGAAGAAAAATGAAGTTGATTTTTGTCACAAGTATAAAATAGCATTTTGTCATTCAACTTCCGCCATTACCCACAAGGTATGGGCTAGTTGAATCATCGAACAAGAGCTCGGTGACCATCATCAAGAACAAAAATTCATGGCATAACAAGTCAGTGCATTCTTTGTGGGCTGACAGACTTACAAAAAAGAAATCCATTGGCATGTCACCATATCATCTTGTCTATGGAACAGAAGCAGTGTTTCCTACTAGCCTTGGGGTACCAGTGATCAAACGTGTTCAGGAAATACAAACAGAAGAAGATAGCATGGTGAGGAGAATAAACCAAACAATTCATCTCCAGAAAACAAGGGAAGAGGTCTATAACAGAGCCCTAAAGGTTCAAGAAAATATAAAGAAGTTATTTGATAAAAGAACTAAGGCTTCTGATTTCAAAATTGGAGATAAAGTTCTGAAGTGGGACTCAAGGAGAGAGGACAAAGGAAATCACGGCAAGTTTGACAGTTTGTGGAAAGGTCCCTACATCATCCAGGCCACTGTGGGTCCAGATGCCTTTTTTCTACAAGAGTTAGATGGTACAGAGTTTTTTGGGGGTCCTGTCAATGGCAGGATGCTCAAAAACTACTTCTGTTGATTTCCAATTTCTAGTTTCCATTTCCAGTGTAAATACCATTGATGTGTTATGTTTTCAAGAAAAAAGAGAAAATGTTCCAAAAAAACAGAAAAAAAAGGAGAGGTTCAGACATGCTCAAAACATGAACCTCAGAAATGCAAAATATTGGCTCTAATATGATCAAAACCTGAGCCAAAGAAATAAAATAGCTGGTTCTAACATGCTCAAAATCTGAACCAGCAGGCAAAGAAATGGATCAGCTCTAACATGCCCAAAACCAGAGCTGAATGAAGAAGAGAAAGTGACTCTAACAAGCTCAAAACTTGAGTCACAAAATAAAGAAGGATGCTTAAAAATTTCAGATTTCAAACCTTCAAAATTTTGTTCGCAAGTTTCTACAAGTTTCCGTCCATGTGCAACTGTCTTTATGCCTTGGATCCACAGCAAACTAGACTGTCTAATCCTAGTTTGACTGTTTTTAAATTTCTGTTGTAGAATGTAGAGAAGAAATCTGTTGGACAGTTTAATCCTAGCAGATATTAGATTAGGTAGAGAAACATATGAGACCAACAGTCTAATCTGGTCTCATGGAGTGATAATGGTAGATTTAGAATAGGTTTATTTTCTGTTTATAAAATAAAAATGATGTAAAGGGTCTGCTAGTCCAAATGCACCCTTGAAGAAAAAATGTTAGGATTCTAGGATGGGTAGGTAGATTGTTTGGGTAATGGTTCTGCTAATTGATGTCTTCACGATTGTGGAAGCTGAAAATCAAAGAAGAAAGGTGGCTCAAGCAGCAGGCATCTGGCCTACACCAAAGATCATTTTCTGAATTCTTGACTCCCTCAAGAAGAAGCCATCCCCATGTGGAGCCACTGTTAGCCCCCTATAAATTCCTTGATAAGCAAGCAAGGGGCTAATTTGTTCTATGAGCCTTCAAGAAATGCATTTCTCTTGAAAACACATCATCCTTGAAGCCTCTTCATGTTCCTTACCCTTTGATTATTTCCCTCTGCTGTTCTTAAGTCAATAATCCCCACTAGCGATGAAAATTGTGCTCCAAAAGGCCCTTATTTGCCCTTGCACTTCTGCAGAATGCTCCATTTCATCCCTTTTCCCATTGCCAAAATTCCCCTCTTACCCCCTAAATCCTCCCAAAATCCCCTATTAATCCTACGTATACCCCTCGTTTGGCCTGCTTTCCCCTTATCCCCTCTATCGCTACCTTTTCCTAGCCTTGAAATGCACTAAAAATGGGCCGAAAACCATATTTTCCATGTAATTGGGCTTAGCACCTTTTGGCCCTAACCCCTCACCCTTTTCCACCACGTGACCCAGCGCCAAGACCAGGCGCCAAGGCAGAAGGCACTTATCACAGATCTGTATCGTACGCATTATCAGCTGTCGATCTGTTTAGATCGGACGGTCTTCGTAATCAGCGCCACGCCATGGTCCCCACGCCCGAGTATGATGCAAAACCGTCGGTTTCTATCACACCACGTTTGGAGGTTGAGCGGTATTTACCATTTCACAGCGATTCCATTCATCGCATGTCGCATGTCTCGAGCACTATTTGAAAACCGCCCCTCCATCGTGCGTTAAACTTCAGTTGAAGACCCGGCGCGATATCGCTATACACAGTCAGATCTGCAACCATCCATCCAACGATGATCGCACCGCATGTAGAAATTTGAATAACTGTTGAATTATTCATTGAGATTATCCTGATCACACTCTATTTGAGCTTCATGCATAATACATAACCTCTTCTACTATTGATCATCAATTTGCAGAAATTAAACAATCGCATGCGCACATTAAAACCATAAACAATCACACATATAAACACAGTATTTATGGAAAAGCTTGATTCAAGCTGAAAACCCCCAACTATATGTATATTATAATGATAGATATCATGTAACAATCATTGTACAAACTCCTCACAAGCTCTCAGTACAATCTCCAATTGTTACACACTACACAAGCTCAGATCATACAAAACACATCCTCCAATCTGCTCCACCTGTTAGCCAGCCTCTACTGCGCAATCCAATATGGATAATTTTGCCAGATCAAGGTTTAAATCCCACTGGTATGCACTGCGCAATCCTCATTGGCTTCTCCATCAATGTCTGTGCAAATCTCATGCACCAGTATAGTCACAACTGATAGTCACACTTGCTCTTTCACCTACCTCTTCACTGGTCTCCATTGAAACTGTCCATGCACTGAAGTTAACTGATGTATTCTTTAGTTGATTAATGATTTTATAATTAGTGAATTAATTAATAATTAATTCACACTACTCTCACTAATTGTATCAATTAGTTAAACTGAATACAAATAGCTCAACTATGTTTAGATTAGTTAAACTGAATACAACTCCACTAACTTCCTCAATCAACTCCACCAAACTCTGTCACATGAGTTCTAACTGAAGTATCCATGCAATAGCTCCACTTAACCCTCATGAATAGCGTAATTCCTTCTGTCAGCTCATGTGCCACATCTGTGCACTTAACTGAAGTGCTCCAAGAGAATAAGATAATGTTTAGAGTCTAAATATTATTAAGAGCTAATAATATTTGACATATCTATTTTTAGACCGGCAATCTAAAAATAGATTCCGCCCAATATGTCTAAAAATAGAAGTCCATCTATTTTTTCCGACTTGACCAACCATCCACAAATAGCATCCTGCAACTCATAGAACATGATCTATATGTCTAAAAATAGACATAGTCTAAAAATAGACTTTGCGCCAAAAATAGCCTGCGGGCCCACTTAGTGAAGGCGACTCCTTTCCACTAAGCTCATCATCTTGTTGCAATCTCAACACTCCCTCTCAATAAGATATGGATTATCTGCAACCCCTATCCTGCCCCTGTGGTATTCGAATTTGCTCCTGGTGAGCGCCTTCGTCAAGATATCAGCATCCTGATCCTCCATAGGAATGTATGAAAGTAACATGATCTTCCGCTGCACACAATCTCTGATATGATGATACCGGATGTCAATGTGTTTAGATCTATCATGAAATAATGGATTAACCAAGATTTTGATGCAACTCTGATTATCACAATAAATCACAATAGGCTCTAAGTGTGAACCGAACAACCCGACCAGGATCTTCCTCATCCATATAGCCTCGCATGCAGCCAAACTCACTGCCATATACTCACCGCCGAATTCAAGTGCCATGGATCTCTCTGCTTCCTCGGGCCGTACCAAGAAACGGTTGTCAACTCGATGATCGAAAATCCCTCCGCATGTGTTTCCTTTTCTCGTCCGTTGGGCTCTCTACCCACCGCATCCGAGGAAGCCACACAAGCCACCATCATCCCAATCGTTCCACCACAACCATATCCCGATGTGCCTCTGATATAGCGCAATACATGCTTGCCCGCCTTCCTAAAGAGCTTGGTAGGCTTAACCATAGCTTGCGAAAGCTGGTTAACTGCATAGCATATATCGGGTCGAGTATTGACCAGATACATCAACGACCCCACCAACTGTCGATAGACAGTGGCATCCACTACCTCCTCCGAAGTAGCATCTTCCTTCCTCCAACCACCAGGAAGAGGAGTATCAACAGGCTTGCAGCCATGCATGTTGAACTTCTCCAGTATCTCCCGGGCATACTTACCCTGAGAAACAAACAGTCCACCACTGCGCTGCCAAATTTCCAATCCCAGGAAATAATGAAGGAGGCCTAAGTCCTTCATCTCAAACTCCTTTGCAAGATCAGCCTTGCATGAGTTTATCAACAGTTCATCACCTGTCAAAATCAAATCATCTACATAAAGTACAATGATCAGCAACTTACCCTCCACCACAATCTGGTATAGGTTAGGATCTGCCTCACTCTTGGAGAATCCAAGTCCGGTGAAATAAATGTCTATCCGTGTGTACCAAGCACGAGGTTGTTGGGAAAAATACTGAGAGGGGGGGGGGGGGGGGTGAATCAAAGATGGGGGTATATTCAAACTTTTACTTTTTCTCGCTTTCTCTAAAACCCATAATAATTACTTTGATGAAGCTAAACTAGCGGATACACGCGGATCTCTATTAAACTCACGTATACATAGAGATTGGTATTATGTAATTAAATCTTTTTATTTTCTATAGATCTATGCAATATTCATTCTTCTCCGATGTTTAGTTACCAAGAAACATGCAGAATACGAATAAATCATCACATATAAGCATCACACATGAACACCAGGATTTTAGGTGGAAACCCAATTCGGGAGAAAACCACCGCTGTCGTTGCTCAGCCTTCACTATTTTATTATAGAGAAAACATATTACAACATATGTACTGGCACAGACTCATACCAGTACGCAGGCACCCACCTGCGCTCGTTTACCACCCTCTCCTGGAAGGGAGCTCCAACCCCCTGACTCGTTTACCAGCCTCTCCTGGAAGGGAGCTACGACCCCCTGATCTCGTTTACCAACCTCACTTGGAAGGGAGCTACGACCCCCTGACTGAAGGCTACAACCCTCTGCACCTCTATGGACCACGTTTCATCAATTTTCACACTGGATCCAAACAACTTCAATAGAGCACAACTTGCAGTCCTCGTTTCATCATATTTTCAGACTGGACCCACTCCACACATTTAAGCACAGTCAAACATCATCAACAGATAGCTATAACATAGCAGAATAGATCAGAGAATTCATCCTTCATACTTCAGAAAAACCCTAGTTTTCATACGCGCTTTCCTTTCACTGATCATGCGTATATACGCGCCTTCGACCAGAAAAACCCGCGTATACTTCTGTAGATATTACAGAACTAATTTCTCTGCCCATATGCGCTTTCTCTTCAGCAAACCCGTGTATATACGCGCTTCCTCTGCGGTGAACTACCGTATGGTTCTTCAGACATTTAGGTCATTGCAATTCATCAGAACAGATACATCACACAGATTTTACCCTTTACTTTGCCTCATCTCAGATCTAATCATTCCTTAAACAGATCTAGCAAGTACAAATACATTTCAGATCTAGATACCCTTCTTCATCATTTTCTTCATTGGTGCATCATGCATTCAGATATACTTCAGAGAGAAGTATTCATTCAAGCTCAGACGTCTTGCACCCACACTCATGATTTGCACAATGAATTTCTTCTCTTTATATAGGTTTACCCTTTTTCAATACCATGCGTCAAAACCACATTACTTCCGATGGTATTCTTGGACGGGGTCACATAGACGAACCATTACTCAATACAATGGGTTAATACCATGGTGGTTACCCCTGGTTTTGCACTTTATGAGCGCTTTTTCCCATACGCGACTTGGCACGTTATTTACCGCGTGCATACGCGACTTCTACTAGACATACTCTTTTCATCATAGATCTAGCACATATTGAATTCCTTTCTTCATTACCTTCTGTACTCTCTGTAGATACATCAGATTTACATCATTTAACAGGTTCATCAAGACATATTCTATCAAGCACAACTTCATCAAGTAGGCTGCCATCATCTTCATCAAGTGGGTTTCCATTCAAGGACAACACTCTATCAAGTGGGTTGTCATCAAGGACAACACTCAGCATCATATTACATCAGATTTACATCATTTACCAAGTCCATCAAGTCAAGAATAACTTCATCAGGTGGATTGCCATCAAGGACAACACATGTCAACAATCTTATGTCTTCATCTTCATTCAGTGGGTTGCCATCAAGGACAACACTCTGCATCATATTGCCAACAGAGGTGCTTGTTTCAACCCATACAACACTCTCTTGAGCCTGCACACATGCGACTCGCTACTAAAGATCTCGAAACCTTCGGGCTGCTCTATGTACACCTCCTCCTCAATGACTCCGTTGACGAATGCAGTCTTCACATCCATCTGATGAATGTGCCACCCCATCTGTGCTGAGAGAGCAAGAATCGTCTGTATGGAAGAATACCTTGCGACAGGTGCAAAGGTCTCCTCATAATCGATCCCCTCAATCTGTGAAAAACCTCGGGTAACAAATCTTGCCTTGTACTTCTCCACATTCCCGTCAGCTGCCTGCTTCACTTTGTAGATCCATCTCGAACCCACCATTGATTTCCCTTCCGGCCTCAGGACAATCTCCGATGCACTGTTTCTGACAATCGAATCATACGCTTCCACCATGGCATCTACCCATGCGGGATCCTCCACAGCTTCCTCAAAAGAGGATGGCTCTGTCACGATACACTTGCTCACAAGAGCCATGTATCCAGTATATCGGTCAGGTGACTGTCTCTGTCTGCGCTGTGATGTAGGTGCTCCTACAACCTTCTCTGCATCTTGAGCCAGTCGCTCAGCTTCTATAGTGCGCTTCCACCCTCTGATGGTTGGCGCTGCATGAGTGGTCTCTTCCACTCCATGAACCTCCTCTTGTGGCTGATCCACATCCTGAGGCTCATCCTTAGGAACTAATAGCTCCTCATCTGCATGCAAGTGTGGCTCCCTCTCAAGTGAACACTTCATGGCTTTCTCCTCCCGAAATTTGATATCCCGTCACATAACAGCCTTGCGATCAACTGCAAATACACACGAGAAGGAATTATATATCAAGAGACTCCCAAAAATATCCCAACCTCTGCGGTTGGCTCCAGCTTCTTCCTGGCATCCTTAGTCACATGAATGTAAATAGGTGAACCAAAAATCCTCAAATGGGAAATATCAGGCCTCTTACCAGAAAACGCCTCCTCGGGTGTACTCATGCCAAGTATCCCGTGAGGACAACGGTTTTGCACATAAACCGCAGTGTTGCGTGCCTCAGCCCACAAGTGTATGGGAAGGCCCTAATCATGCAACATCGCCCGTGCAGCACCCATGATCATTCTGTTCTTTCACTCCACTACCCCATTCTGCTATGGGTTATGAGGTGCTATGAGCTCTCTTCGAATTCCTTTTGCGCTGCAAAAGTCCTTGAATTCGCCAGAGATGAATTCACCACCATTGTCGCTCCTAAGAGCCTTCACCTGCTTCCTCGATTCTTTCTCAACCAGTGCCTTGAACTCACAGAACTTTGAGTATGTCTCGCTCTTCTTCTACATGAAGAAGATCCAGCACTTACGAGAAAAATCATCAACAAATATCACATAATACCTGTGCTTTGCTGTCGAAGCTACTGAGAAAGGTCCACACACGTCTGTGTGAATTCTCTCAAGGATCGTCGTGGCGCGATTATCCTTCTCGTGAAAGGTGGCTTTCAAAAAATTTCCCAAGGTACACCCCTTGCACTGATTTGACTGCGCAAGAGTGCCTTTAGGAAGCCCAGTAGAAATCTGCTGTAGTATCTTCAAAGCTCCATGGCGAAGGTGGCCCAATCTCCAGTGCCACAACTCGCCATCATCCTGGCTCACCAATCCTTCTGCCTTGCCTGCCATTGCTGCACATCCATCTACCTACAATTGATAAAGGTTCTTAACTCAAACCCCTATCCTCCGGGTCTCAGCAGTTGCCTTACTGCGCAGGAAATCCTTTCCCTCACTAAAGACAACATCATATCCCTTGTCTTCTAACATCGCCACAGAGATAAGATTCTTCTTCAATCCTGGAACATGCATCACTTCCTTCAATACGAAGGGTTTACCAAACTCCCTCTCAAAGGAAATGGTACCGATACCGATCGCACTGTATCTACCATCATCGCCCATCTTGATGTGCACTCCAAGATCTTTCTCATCCAGATCAGTAAACAAATCTCGATCTCCTGTCATGTGAAAAGACGCACCACAGTCCAAAAACCACACTGATCCCGCCACACTTGAGACCAAGCATGTGATCAGCGAAAAATCCAGCTCAAACTGCGAGGCTAAGGCCTCTCCAGCTGCAGATCCAAGAACTTGCTTATTTTTCTTCTTCTGCAGACAATTTGTGGCATAATGTCTGTGTTGGTGACAGTGAAAGAACTTCAGCTTGGACATGTCCTGCTTCTTGCCTTTCGCACCGGATTGAGAAGCTTTCTTTCTCTTCCCCTTCTTTGCTTTGGCAGCCAAAGCACAATTCTCTCCATCAGAGTTCCTTGATGAAGATCTGTCACTGGTACTCTGCCTTATCTCCTCTTGCACAAGATCCGACCAAAGTCGCTCCCATCCTGGCAATTTCTCCCGACCATTGACAGAGTCCTGATAGGAATGCCAACTCTTCAGAAGCCCAAGGAGAGCCAAGCTCACCAAGTCCTCATCATCAATAGTAACCCCCACACTTCCCAGCTCATCCCTGCATTGGATGAACTTTGTGAGGTACTTGGGCATACTGTCGCCTTTCTCCATCTTTATGTTTCTGAGTTTATCCTTGAGCGCCAACTTCCTCTGGTCGCTCTTGCTTTGGAATAAATCTATCAAGGCTTTCCACATCAAGAATGGAGAAGCCTTACCATGCAGGCTGGACACTATGTGATCCTTCACGCCCTCCAACAGAATCCTTCGACACTTTGTTGTCTTCTTTTGCCAAGCTTCAATTACGGCAGCATCGCTAGAGGTAGGCTTTGGGACTTCAGCATCTAAGAACTCCTTCAACCCATTGTCATCTAACATCGCCTCCATCCTGTCCTTCCATGTAATATAATTCAAGCTTCCCTCAATGGCATACTCCAATCGCAATCCGTTGAAATACATCTCAACTTCGACACCAAGAAAACACTGCTGCAAATTCGAATTCCACCAGCACAAAACTCAATCGCTTCAATGTTTTGCAATTGCTCCAATGATCAATATCACTCTGATACCATGTAGAAATTTGAATAACTATTAAATTATTCACCAAGATTATCTTGATCACACACTATTTGAGCTTCATGCATAATACATAACCTCTTCTACTATTGATCATCAATTTGCGGAAATTAAACAATCGCATGAGCACATTAAAACCATAAACAATCACACATATAAACACAGTATTTATGGGAAAGCTTGGAGCTGAAAACCCCCAACTATCTGTATATTATAATGATAGAGATCATGTAACAATAATTGTACAAACTCCTCACAAGCTCTCAGTACAATCTCCAATTGTTACACACTACACAAGCTCAGATCATACAAAACACATGCTCCAATCTGCTCCACCTGTTAGCCAGCCTCTACTGCGCAATCCAATATGGATAATTACCAGATCAAGGTTCAAATCCCACTGGTATGTACTGCGCAATCCTCATTGGCTTCTCCATCAATGTGTGTGCAATTATCATGCACCAGTATAGTCACAACTGATAGTCACACTTGCTCTTTCACCTACCTCTTCACTGGTCTCCACTGAAACTGTCCATGCACCGAAGTTAACTGATGTATTCTTTAGTTGATTTATGAGTTAATAATTAGTGAATTAATTAATAATTAATTCACACCACTCTCACTAATTGTATCAATCAGTAAGACTAGATACAACTAGCTCAACTAAGTTAAACTGAACACAACTCCATTAACTGTCTCATCAACTCCACCAGACTTTGTCACATGAGTTCTAACTGAAGTCAACCATGCAATAGCTCCACTTAACCCTAGGAATAGCGTAATTCCTTCTGTCAGCTGCATGTGCCACATCCAGCCATCAAACTGAAGTGCTCCAAGAGGATAAGATAATGTTTAGAGTCCAAATATTATTAAGAGCTAATAATACTCGACATATCTATTTTTAGACTGGCAATCTAAAAATAGATTTCGCCCAGTATGTCTAAAAATAGAAGTCCATCTATTTTCCCGACTTGACCAACCATCCACAAATAGCATCCTGCAACTCATAGAACATGATCCATATGTCTAAAAATAGACATAGTCTAAAAATAGACTTTGCGCCAAAAATACCCTGCGGGCCCACTTAGTGAAGGCGAATTCTTTCCACTAAGCTCCTCATCTTGTTGCAATCTCAACACCGCGAAGATGCACGGGAGTTAACCAAAGCAAACCGTACCCCTGGCCCATTTTCCATCGCCCTCCGCTGCATTTTCAACCATCGATCTCCTCCTGAGATCGGACGGTCCATATTTAACACGCGCTCGCCATTGACCCGGTCCCGCCACATCGCCCATTCCACGTGTTTAATCACATTTTCCACCCGTCCCTTCATATATTCCATTCATAGGTCAAAGTTTAATGTTTTACATTAAACTGTCTGTCTCGACATCTTCCCATGCATCTTCCACTGATTCATGTTTTTCCTCCACAGTAGCCGATGTATTCATCGTCTACATCCATGCCACATTGCCATTTTTGCAGTCAGCCACACCACCCTCCCCTTGCATGTTTTTCTTAACATAGTTTCATGTTTTGCAGGGTTTCAGATGGCAATGAGCCGCCATGATTCACAGTCCCTGTCACAGTGACAGAGAACACAGGAAAGGACCATTTTCACGGATTGAAAATGTGGATAAAACCTAGGAAGGAGCCATGACAGGATGTGCATTCAAAGAACAGGGTTAAACTCTGTCAAATATTCCAGAACCATTAAGGCACAGATTTCTCTTGTAGAGGCAGGTTTGAAATGGCAAAGGGTATCAGTGAGGAAATTAAAATTCTAAGGCACATTGTTGAGGATCTTAAGCCTTAATCCAGCGCTCAAAGGGCAAATTCCCA
Organism: Pinus albicaulis; assembly: GCA_034641835.2. Taxonomy (NCBI): domain Eukaryota; kingdom Viridiplantae; phylum Streptophyta; class Pinopsida; order Pinales; family Pinaceae; genus Pinus; species Pinus albicaulis. The sequence continues at coordinate 1,941,709,187 of CM076578.1, forward strand.
GAACCAAAGACATCATGGAAAGCCCAGCACGCAAAAAGCAATACAATCAGGGTTTCACATCAGCAGATTTTTCTTTCCATAGAGGACGAAGTGCCCATGTTGTCCCCATTCTATTCCGTGTTCCTAAGGAAATTCTAGCCCTGACAACAATCCTATGCTATCAGAAGCATTTGTTACACAGTATGGCAGACCGTAGCATCATTATCCTACCTTTTTGTTTAGTTCACCAGAAGTAATACAGAGTGCTGCAGCATAGTACATCAGAGACATGCCTAGAGTAAGTGGAAGCCTGACGAAGACCACTCTTTCATCCAAAGGTACCAGAGATAAATGCTCAGAATTTAAAATAGAACGAGGCCTCAGCTTTTTTCCCCTTCTGAGTTTTAATGCTGCATTTAGTTTTCCATCTACCTTCTCTGCTCCACTTGAGCTATAAATTTCATGAAGAAACTCATTGTTGTTGTTGATTGGTTATCAGAGAACTACAAGTTGTTTCTTTTGAGATATAGTCTCTGTGTAAAGTTGTAAGATAGGCTGAGGAAGATGTTTTCAAACTGAATATCCAGCTATTGGTAATGTTGTACTTGACTGGTGTTGCTCTTTAATATGACAAGCACATTTCTTTGGATCCTGATCTAAAGCAGCGGTGGTGTTTTCCTGTCTCTGTATTTGTTTTTAACTTGCATTTCATTTCTATTGGCTTGCATCAGAAATCTGGCATAGGATTTACCCTTGTTAGGTACCCTATGTTTCTGCTCTCCTTGCCTTTGATGTTTTCTACCAAATGTGTTATCTAAGAGTTGATTTCAGTTAATTTAACCAATGTAGTGGATGTCATTGCCTGCTAGCTGATGTATGAATTAAATGAATCTGTTCTTAGATGTTCTTGTTAAGATTTAATTGAAAGAATTGGGAACACTGGGAGATCTAGAACTTTGTCTCTGTCTCACTAGGATCCTTTTCAATTAATTGAACCTTTCTAAGATCCCTCAAGCTGGAGGTCGAAGCATTGAGAGTTCAAAGTCTCTCTTTGATCTCAGGTCTTTAACTTTGTGTTCTAAAATCTTTATTTTTTCCCCATATCTTACCATTTCACGCCACACTATCATCTTAAGATCCAATGCTTTAGATGACTAGCCCAACTGAAAGCCTGCACATTGAGTATCAAGTAAATCCTTTCCTGACTCCATTTCCCAATGGTCTTGAATGTTCCCTAGAATATCTCTCCTCTGCCTAAAATCCTCTTTGCTCATCCATGTCTTATATCGAAACCTTTCTTTCCTGGTTCCCAACAACCAAACATGCATCAAACAAACAAACCCCGAGCCTTATAACTAGCCTAATATCTTAACACTGAGCTTCAAAGATGTATACCTTTGACATATCATAGGGATATCCCTCTCTAGACCCAGGAGGGCTAGATCCTGAGGTCTGAAAGTGGTTTTGATGTTGTCTCATCTTTTGGTCTTGCCAATCTGGCCAAAACATGGGAACCCCAACAGGGAGGATCAAGGGAAATATGTTCCTATTGTCTACTTTTTATGGGTCATCAACAACAAGGGTTTGGGAAAGGAAACTAGATGCATTCTTCATACTACATCCAGTGGTAGAGAGAGAGGTTGTAGATATTACAGCACTGCACCTTGAGGGTGAAGCCAACATCTAGTGGTTCAGCCATTTGAGCCATGCAAAGGTGGATACTTTTTCTGAGTTTACTCAAAGGTTGATTGGAAAATTTGGTGAAGAAAAATCAGAGGAGAAGCCCTCACCACCATTGGAGGAGACTTGTACCAGCGCTGTCACAACTATGAAGGAGCAGCCCCCAACATCTTCAATTGGAGGAGCCAACACATTGGAGGGAGAAGCCCTTACAACCATGCAAGGTGCTCCCAAGTTCCATCAAGGTATGATTAAATTTCCACTTTCTATTCTTACATCAAATCTTTTAGAAGGATGTGGAAATCTACCTTTGCATGACCAAGGGTCAACACATATTGCTGATTTGGAGCAGCAGGATGGCACTACGATGTGAAATATTGATTTGATCAAGGAAGGGATGAAACATCATCCTAATAGGTCACTATTGGGCTGCACACCACACTTGGGGTTGGGGTGTGAATTCTTGGAGGATAGGATGAACTTTGTCCAAACAAACTTATGCAAAACCATATGTTCATCCTTGAGTTGGGACATGAGACATCCAAAACACCATGGAGGAGATTTACAGCGCTGTCAAGAGGTAGCAGTGAGGAGGATTTTCCTTCAGCTCACTTGGATCCTTATGGATTCAAGATGATCATTGGTGTGAGATATTTTCTAGGAGATCTCCAAGGAGTTGCATGTCAACATCCCATGGAATGCAAGAAGAAAAATATGATTTGGGAGAATGGTAGTCTTCATTGGAAGGGTACCAAGGTTGATCATGATGGGGGGAACCCACATTGGGATGAATGGGGGTGGATGGAGAGAAAGAAGCTGGTAAGCTACTTGCAAATATATGACACCGGGCAGCAGGAGGCTTGGCTACATTGGCTACTCTTGAAAGGGTTTGGCCATCATGGGACATATCCTGTTTCCAAGGGTATGTGCGTGGAAGGAACTTGGCAAGATACTTGCATCACTGGGCAGCAAAGAGTGTCAATGCATTGTGATGATATAATCATTATTTCTTCACCACATGATTTGTATGATGGAGGTATGAGGAGGCAGAAAAAACTTTTGTTGCTTTGGAGGCTCTTGGGAGAGCATGGGCAGATTTTCTCTCACACTTTGCATGATGTTGCAGGAGTAGGAGATGGCACTATCATGGTGCAAAGGGGCTACTCCTTAGCCTTAGATGATCTGGAATTACTTCCACTTTGGAAGTAACTTCTTGTATATATCAGCATTATGGGAAGATTCTTTGACAATGATCATGTCAAAAAATGGAGTTATGAGTTGGCAGGAGCCTATTTGCATAGGCCAACAGCATTTTCAGTTGGGAGCTTGGACTTATTGATGGAGTGTCCCCAGGATCAGTTCACATTTGATGCACTTGGTGGACAAGGAGGAGGTGAGAATGATGGAGTAGTGGATGGAGGCATCTATTACTGTGATATTTTCTTCTTGACTTGGACTTTCAAGCATAAGAAGGAGGATCTTCATGCAGCATATGGTTCATTCCTCTTCATAGGAGTATTTCATACCACTATGGAGGACTTATTTATGGATCCTATCATCATCTTACTTTCATTACTTGGTAAGAACTTTGTTTTTTCATTTATTGATTGTCCAACACAATATTTGCATGCTCTTACCATTTCTTTGGAGTGCATTTCTCCACAAAGGGGCAAGCTTTTCTTTGGGTTCCATGGACCATTTTTGGCCAACTATTATGATGGAGATATCCATCTGTTGTATGAATTTGGGCAAGTGTTTGGTTACTTCTTGTATGCTCAGTTGATACACTCAGCCATTTACTATTTTCTAGTAGATGTGATGACTTACACAACTAGCCATTTATCTAGAAACAACTTGCCATGCTATTTTCTGAAGCTGTAGTGGGGAAGACTGCGCTATGACCACTTGGGAAACTATTGGTACCTTCTAGCACCACATGAAGCCTTCAGTATTTCCTTCATTTTGATACTAATCATGATCCCATTTTCTGATTTTTTTCTTGCTTTTCTGGGGAGCATGATTGGGGGAGAAACACATTGGGTGGATGTGTTCTTTGGGAAGGAGGATTCCCATAGTTTCTGCTTTACATGTTCTAAGGGGAGCATGAGAGGAGATATGTCCACCATAGCAAAATATTTGTTTCTTTATGAGGAGGGCCATGAGATGTATTGGATTCCATATGGTGGTGATTTCTTATCCATCATATATGATATGGTTTAGGCCAGCTTGATTCACAACATTGGGGGAGGGATCTTTGGAGATCTAGTTTCCTTCTTGCCACTTGATGGAAACATTATTGCAGCCCAGGATCCGCAAATGCTCTACACTTATCTTAAGTGGAGAGGAGGAAAGCATGGGGTAGGCTACTTTGTCTACCATGTTCAGATTTTCAGCCCACCTACTTTGTAGGAGCTCAAGGTGGAGGAGGATTTTCAGGAGTTTCCATGTTGGGAGGTAACTCATTTTGTATGGATGATTGCTTGGGGATGGGAGATTCACATGGGGATGGTAGATCCTAATTTATATCAAATCTCATTCCTCAAGAAGGCCTTTAAACAGCCCATTGTTTCCTCCATGAATATTTTACTTTTACATGATGATAGCTATTTGGGATGCACACCAAAGGCTAGCTTGCATACTTGGGAGGAACAACTTGGAGGTGTATTGATGAGACAACATCTTGATCCTTGGAGGATTTTATCATATGAGGATGATACAAGGGAAGGAGAGGAGGCTCTTCAGTTCTATCCTTGTAGTTGCTTGAGGACAAGCAACATTTGGGAGGGGAGGACTGTAATATTCCAAAATTAGCATACAGCTAATTGGAATATTGATTTTTGTTGTTTGCACTTAGGAGATGAATAAATGGGTAAGGAGGCCCATAAATTTCAGAAATAGAAATAAAATCCCTCTTAATGTGAAAAGGTATCATAAAAATAATTGGATCTAGTACTCTCATGCGGGAAAGGGACATTTGCATGTGGACAAAGTCAAGTTTGACCAAGTCAAAAACATAAATGTAGGAGAAGTGGATCAGCAATAAAAATAGCTTAATATGAATTAGGTTCAGCCTAGACAACTATATGTGAGCTGGATTGAAGACCCTTAGGTGTGAAAATGGCTGAAGCAAGTTGAAGAGGTCAACCTTGACCAAATCAAACAACGTGGTTTAGAGGAGTGGCTCTAATGAAGGTACAACGCAGTTTTGGAGGGAGATTTTTTGTGTGATTGTGGAAACCATAATGATTGGGACCCAAGGTGAGAAGGCTCACTTAGTTTATAATGAAGAGAATGGAAGCCATTTGAGGTTAGCTTATGAAATATAATTTTATATCTTCTTAGAATTTTTCTCTCTTTAGCTGTTTAGCTAATATTGTCGGTGATGTTTAGCACTAAGGTATTCCTGTTTAGGAATTCCTTCCCTTCCCTTTGAGTAGCTCTTGGGAGAGATCTGATCTATCATTCAAAACATCTGGCATTGGTTCCAAGCTTCAATCTTCAGTGTCAACGTAATTTGTGCATGAGGTTGTGTTGAGTTGCAAGGTGTTGCAGTGGAGGGTTGAGAAACCCACTTCTGAGTTGGTTTGACATAGGAGGGAGGATTCCTTCTTGTGGGATATCATTTTGGAGGCTTCTTGGGCTGATTACAGATCTTTGGCAGCAGGCCAACACATTTCCATCACCTATAGCGTTATTCCATTCTGGAATTGCGTTATTTCTGGAGGGTAGTTTCTGCAGTGGATCCAGTGGTTCTTTTTAGGAGTTTTCCTGTGATTGAGAGGTTCATCCTTTCATGGGGGAAGACCTTTGATCATATATGCATCATATTTACATTCTTTCAGCCTTATATACTCCTGTGCTTTAGTTTGCAGTGATTATTCAGTCATATTGCTGAAGATCACCATTTGGATTCAGGGTGTATTCCTAGAAACCCTTCCCGGGTTCTCTAGCTTTTGTATAAAGGAGACTAGATCTCATTTTCTGAGCCATATTGTTTAATATAATATCAAATATATTTGTATCTTCTATTCATGTGTACATACCCTCATTAGACTGTGCAGTCTCTTTTATGCCGAAATTTTTGCGTTGTAGTGTTTGGGGTTTTAGCCTTTTTTAGCTATCCCATGTGTGGGAGGTTTGTTTAACCCACCTAGTTTGATTTGTTTCAGCTCTACTCTTGGATTTAGGTTGTATATTGACTTATATAAGGGATCCAAGAGTTGGTTTCATTATTTATATCATATATTTCTAAAAATGCATTTTTTATGCACACATGATTTAGCAGTCCCTATTTAGGGATATTACATTGTTGGTGCTCATACAATTGAATGTGCATGGGATATTTCCTTAGAGAGAAGGATCCAAATGATTCTTAAGGCCATAGAGTTATCTGGCTCGAGGATGAGGACCAAGGAGAGGGCCATTGTGTCCGTGAAGTAGGATTTTTAATTGGAGGAGGATTAAACTTTTGCCATGAAAATGTAGGATTATAAACATGCTGAGGAACCTGCTCGGGATAATAATCATTATTCCAAGTATCAAATGGTTTTTGGTTTTGAGTTATACGTGGTGATTGATTCGATTCCTTACTTGATTCCCTGAGTACCTTTCGTAATCGTGGAAGTGATCGGCAATGTTCGGTTGCATGACCGTCTTCACAAATTTTGCAAACTTCCAGATCACTAAGTGGGCACTTTCCAAGGAAATTCTTCTTTCTACAGTTCGCACAAATGATAAGCAGTGATTCTTCATCCTTCTCTTGTTCCTGCAAATCATCCAATTTTGAAATCAAATATTTAATTATATTAAATTTATGTTCAAGCAAAGTATTAAATTTTGCACTTGTGAATTGTTCATCGGATGAATTTTCTGTCTCTGTAGCAGCATAAAAACCCCTCATTGAATGATTCCTCAAAATACCAGTTCTTGTTCTCAACAAACCAACTCACACATTCTGTCATCACATGGATTAGTACGCAAGGGTTCTTACAACACCCCAAAAATGATATAACGTTGAAGATTGGATTCTGAAGATAAATGAATTTAAAAGCTATTGGCTGAAATAAAGCTCACCACACTTGCATAAAAAATAAATTTGCATAAAAGGAAGGGAACGTCATATTGGGAAAATGTTTTAATCAAAGCAATATTTAATCTATTCAAAGAAAGCAATTTGGAAATTAAATATCTAAAGCCTGCTTCTACAGGAAAGGAAATAAAAGTTCAAGAGATAAGCAAGATGGCCAGACTTTGGAGAAACCCCACAAAAGTGGATGCGTGGCTCTTCACTCCCGTCTTACGGTACACTCTCTGCCCTCTGACCTCCTGCAATATCCTTGAAACTCTGTGACAAAATTTCTACCTGAGACAAAATACAACTCCCCGGCAACGACGCCAAAATCTTGGGGGTTTTAATTGTCGAATTAAACCTCTCAATATTAATTATCAATCCAGGAGTCGTAAATGTGAGTTGTACTGCATCTTGGCTCAGGTTAATGGTCAGAGTATAAATATTCCTTTGTAATGACAAACTATGTACTATAATGAAACACACATTTGTTGGCAAATAAACAATCTTGAAAAGGGGACCTATTTAACTAATTTTATCATGCCATCATATTCAAGCTTCCTGCAATCCTGATAGTTAAATTCAATTTTCTAAAATAGAAATCAATCTTACTGGTTGACGAGGCAAAATCGATTAATCAAATTCAATTTCTAACGGTAATTTAAAATTCCTATTTAGTCAATCGGTTCTATATTTAAGAATAATTTGTATTTTAAACTAGAAAACTGCACAATGTAATGAAACTATAAGGAATTCAAAGCAATCCTCAATCATATAACATCCTTGCACTCAAATTCTACTTTTAAAATCTCCTATGATGTCTTGAAAACACTCATCTATTTGCTCCTTTCATCAACTTGAAACTAAGATTGAGATAACTAAAAAAACACACATATTATCCTAATAATAACTTCAAACCTTAAACTAACTAGAACTACTCTTGATAACAAATTCAAGATTCCAAATTAATGAAAGACAATTCTAACTATTTCTAAAATAAAACTACTCCGCTTCATGTAAAATAACACTTAAAAGATCTTATTAAAAATCACATTACAAATAATCAATGAGGAAATTTTAATTCAAATATTTTAATCTAGATTAAATGAATCATCCAAAAACAAGCTTACTATTCAAAACCATGTAACTCAATAATGAAAACGAAATCACTGCAACCTGCACAATCAAATCCGCACTCAAACTTGCTCTTATAAGGAAATGATTACACTATGAAAACAAGAACGATTCTACTTAAAAAGAAATATAATTATTAAGCGAACTCCTCGGATGCATAAACAAATCAAATGAGCATTAAACCTGTAAATGTTCAAAGAAATTACATAATGCAAACCTTGAATTAATATTCTAAATGGAAGTGTTAACATGTTCGAATTCAAAGCATCTAAAATCTGTTCTTATTCCATACTCAAATTAGAAGCATTAAAATATGTTCTAATTCCTGAATCAAACTCAGATATCATTGTATTCCTATGCTCCCATTACATTCGATTTTAATAAGAGAAATAGAGTATAACTCTATGTTACAACTCAAACACATATTATGTAATGAGTAATAATTATTTAGTCCATTAATTTGCATGCTGTTAGGATGACTGAAATGCTTTGGAATTTAACCACACCTACCAAAAATTCACACATTCATACAGAAACAGGAAACTACACTATGAAATCACGCACACATATAATTATCTTACACTGATTGATCAAGCTTAGCTCCAGAGGTGGTGGGCCCTCCCACGCCTGGAGTAAGTGGAATTACTGCAGTGGAGGAAAGCTTTTAAAACATCAAATATTGGAATTCGAAATGAATCATGGCACAACGCTACTTCTCACAACTCGAAGGCGATGATGTATATTGAAAACAGCATTGACAAATCGATTACAAAAAGTCACGCACAACAATTCTAGTTTTACACACACAACAATTCCCTATATGGATTACACTCCTGCAAATTAGGTATCGGTTCTACATCTGAGAAATTCCGCCCTTTTTTAGTGCACAGCCCTATGCCTTTTATAGCAACAACACTGCTCCTAATTAAATGGATCAATTTATTGCATAGAATACAAATTTAGGATTCAGGTTAAGTAAAATCAAAACAATGATATTTGATTTCCAATTCCGGTTTGAGCTGGTACGATCCAGCTTCTGGAAGAACTTGATCCTCATGCACTACTGGAAGAGGCATCACACATCTGGAAAGTTTCATTTGGGTGAGAAATATTTCTATTGCAACAAGCAGGCAAGATATGCATTCATTGTCACCACGCATTCTAGCGGATGAGGCCGGCTAGGGCGCCTACAAACCCGACATTCACGTGTGTTATTGGCTCCAGATGTTTGTGTGACAAGAGCTACACATTTGCATGCTTTGACTGCAAATTCAAATTTAGTGCTTCACAAGCATTAATATGGCCAATCGTAAATAGAGATTTGTAGTGACATAGTCGTGAATGACAGTCTTGATCGAGGGAAATCTTCTGTAGTATTGAGTTAATTCCTTCAAGGTGGAGTTGTTGTGAATAACCTCTGGTTCACCATTCTCCAATACCCACATGCATGAGGATTTCCCAGATATCATCTTTATTATAATCTAAAATCCTTACTTGGCATCATCATCTGCATTGAATAATTTCCCAACAAGAATATCTTCAAACACTTTAAAAGTAGGCATTATGTCAAACATTTATGAGGCATCAATGACTTGGAAATCAGAGATTTCATCAAAACCTTACGGTTCAGCTATTTTGTCAAACTTGGCATCATCTTCATCACAATATTGAAACTTTAGTTCTCCCCCAGAGAAACCACCATGCCAAACTTGAGCATATGGGTTCACTCCATCTGTTGTCAGGTCAGACTTCAAACTGCATACGGTAAACTGTCCCCTCGGCTGATTGGCGTGCTGATTACTTCCTTTGGATTATTTTTGCACCGCCTAGCGATCTCCTCCTGATTAGAACCTTGGGCGACCAAGGAGGTCACAATGGTGAGTGTTGAGGCACAACACTAGGCTTAAGCTCCTTCTCGTCAATACCCTTCATCTGAAAACCTTTACTGTACCCGGCAATCTGGTTTATTGAAATCAATCCCCGAACCTTGCATCCATGAAGTTGCTTGGACAGATTTTATTTAATGGCCTGCTTTAAGTGCTTCATATCAAGCCCTCTGCCTCACCTGCAGTATGAAACTGGAGACGGAATATTTTTGATGGCTTCTTTTAAAAGATACATTCAACAACCTCATCAATGAGGCATAAACATGAAATTGCGTGGTTGTTGTTTCTGGACAATCTCATCTTCAGGCACAACAGCAAGAAAGACAGTTATCATTTTCGTTACCCATATTATCATTGCAGCCTCATGACCAGTTGTGAATGGAAGATCACAACAATGCGTATATCAATTACAGGCCTAATTCCTTGCATTGAATACTAAATTGGTTGCTTTGTCCTTAGGAAAATGATTTGAATTAATCTCTTCTTTTAGCTATTGATGTGGATCGGTCCCAGTTTAATGAAATTACTATAGTGAAAATTGTTATGGTAGAAACCTTAGACATGAAAGTTAGCACCACATGCAATGATTGATTATTTTTTGGTTAAAATTTTCAACCTTTCCTGCCTTGCAATCAATAGTCCATCGTTCAAAGTATCCGTCCACAAAGTCACTGTAACCACCATGAAGAGATAATTTATCCTGAGCCAAAAGTTATTTTATCCAAGGGAACGTCAAGAGGTTTGATAAGGATTGATTTATTGACTCCTTTCCATAGAAGCTACATTACTCATCTAATGTGAGATGCCCAACAACAGCTTTATGCTCAAGCGTGCAACGTTTACTGTTGTCACCCATCTTTCAATGAATTCACTTGAAATTTTTCCTTCATCCGACATTTACATAAGTGCCCTAATTCCTCCACAATGACTGTGACCAATAACAAATACATTCTCAACCTTGAAAGAGATAACAAAAAATTCTAATGCAGCACTCGTTCCTGAAATGTCATTCTCCTTCTGTTTGGGAACCAAGTTGGCAACACTGCGAACCACAAATGCTTCCCCTGGCTAAAAACCCAAAATGTGAATGTGTGATATGCTATGTATTACTATGCTACCCACTTACAAGAATTGTTGCTTCTTGAATGATAGGAATCCATGCCCAATATTTTCAAATTGATCTGAATCAATATTCATAGACGGCTCTGTGTTTCCCTTCATTGGGTCATTAGCCAGTTCCTCGAGTTTCTTCGCAGCAACTTTCCTTAAACCAGGAGTTGCCCTTTGTTTTAATACACATGGAACGTTGATTGAAGTTGTTGGTAATTGATTCCATTTCAATAAGGCCGGTTAATTATCTTTTATTGGTGTGCATGAACCTGTACTCACAAGTATTTCAAGAAGCATTCTAGCATTGTTGGTGCTAGACTTATTCACCTGCCACCAAGAAGACACTTATTAATGAAACTATCACATAAAACACCCTTCAATTTAATTAATAACAAGAATTTATAATTTAATTCTAAATGTATCTAATCATCAAGTTAATAAGATAAAAAAATCTTAAAACACTAGGTACAATCACAAAATTATCTAATAAAAATCGTAAAAACATGGACAAAAATGCAACTCAACAACCATGACAAACCCTTGACTTTTGTATGCCTCCAAGACCTTGTCATTTCTCCATTAGGCTTCGTATTTTGATCTTCCTTTTTGCACTTCCTTGTATTGACCCTAGGAAAGCTCGATTCCTAGTGAACTTCTTTTCCTCTAGCCTCGGCCTCCTATACTCTTGATCTTAAGACCGAAATTACTTGTCCGATATGTGATTGTCCTTGTTGGCTTCTCTTTCTTCTACATACTTGTCCACACACTGGATTACAGTTTTGTTATTCCAACCTTCCTAAAGTTATTATAGATATGCGAAGTAGATGTATACTTAACAATAGAGAGAGCCTATCACTGTGTTATCTTGTGATCCTTATTTTCTGTATTGCCTCGTTTTTATGCACCTAGAAACACACTCTTCTTTGCACTATAATATTGGAACATGACATGGTATATTTAACCCAAAACAGAGGTAACTTATACCATCATCCCTTTGATGTTATGTCTCCTCTTCAACATGCCAACTGAGCCTTTAATTCACCTTTAACTTCAGAAATTATCTAAACTTATCTTCCTATGATCAAGCCCAAAAAAATCAGAGGTATCTGAACTGTTCTAATCTGCAATTGCAGTGTGAAAAAACTTAGAGATGTGTGGATTTTTTCCTGTCTTTTATGTGTAGTCTTCTAGGGTATTTATAATTGTTGGACCCTGTAATAAGCCAACCTGACCATGAATGGTTGTGATTGTTCATGGGCTGACTTTCCAACAGTTTTTTTCAGCCGACTTGAGAGGCTTATCTTCCAGCGTTAATGAGGTTATTTGAAGACTGCTTTGAGCATCCTTATGGAGCCATTTTATTCATGGTTTCATGACAAGGTCTTGAGGCATATTGTGTTAACTAGACTCTTCATATACATGAATCTTAATTATATTTATAACTAGAATAAAAATCCTAATAGACATCAAGAAGAAGTCTATTGACCTAAAATAAAACCTTGCTCACGAAACCCATGAGGCAAGCATACCAAGAACATATTTTATTATCTTTGTCTTATTTTACATTAATACATAATTACATAGTCAATATGAAGACTGATCCTAGTTACACTTTTCAACACCTAGAGCCCTAGATAGCTTGGGTAGAGACTGGTCTGGTTGATGTTAGTGATTTTCGGACTATAGAGGTGGAATTATTATGGTTGAGGGTTGAGGTGGTTTGGCCTCTGGAAGCTCTGGTTGGTTTTGTCTTGGTTTATTCCATGAGATCCCACATTCATGCTTAGAATATGGCACAAAGGTAATTGGTTGAAAGAGAGATTTGGTTTAGCCCAATCTATGGTCAAGTGGTACATGGAAGTCCCTAACTTGGTTGGAAATTTCATATGCTAATATGAGATATTTTCATATTGTGATCTTTGAGAATTTTTAGTGATTATGTTGGTGATATTATGGTTGATTTTCCATGGTTTTCATTATGGTTATATGTTGGTTATATGATGTATTCCATCTATGGCTTCTATCATGTTTTGGCAAGTTATTCAAATGGTTGATGAATGCATATACTAAGAAGTGCTATTGCAGCTAGCTAAGGAGGGTTTAGAGTCTTCTTGGTGATTCTTAGATGAAAACTATCACTTTTTTTTTATCAGATATGCATTCATGACCTGTAGCTTACATGTTTTTCATATGTTTGACGAAAGGCCTATAATGGATTAGGAATATTTGGGTCAAGTTCTTTCTTGAGTTTTGAACGATTGGCTTTTTCATCACCTTTGATTATATTCTAGAAAGTTACAGGTATTTCTAAGCAGTGGTCTAGAGGTTAGCCAGAAAAAGTGGTGGCTCAAATCTCAAAACCATCGACATTGAATTGGGTATTTTAAGTCATAACCGCATGGAGACTCAATTATGAGTGTGGTTGGCGGTTCATAACCACATGCATGGCATGTTGTGCGGGCAACTAGGGGTTAAGCTTGTGAAAAGGCAGTTCTAACTCATGATCTATTCATCGGAAGTTGTGGACTAACTTCTGGGTGATCTAGTATTTCTGAGGGATTTTTGTAACTTGTTAGTGTGTTGGCTTCACTTCCATAACTAGAACTTGGAGGTTGGGTCATGTCATAGTGACACTCCTCTCATATTTACCCTAGTGAGCTTGTGAATTTGGGTAAATGTGGGCAAGGTAGTTACAAATTGCAAATGGTTTCATATAACATATTATTAGTAATTGTCATTTGTATCTCCCAAACACATAAAAGGAGGCATAGAGATATAAGGGGCTTGAATTTTCCAAATGGAAAAAGAAGCATTTGGTAACAAAGAAGTTGTTCCAAAACTTGTTACATTCAAAGAGAACTCATACACTTATAGAAAATGGCCCTTCAACTTTTGTGGGATTGGAGCATTTGCTGACTTCATGTGCATTCAATTTTATCCACACTAGAAAGTGCTAATATTTGTGAGGAATTTAAGTTTAGAATTTAATTAGTTTATTTTCGTAAACTTTATGGCTTTGAATCTTGACAAAAATTACTTTTTAATTCAAATTATACATTTTCATAACTTGTGTTCACTAGTTTTTCTCTTTCACATGAGAAGATCCTGAGATTCGAGGTTTATTATCACTTTAAATTCTTAAAAACTGATAATCTATAACATATTCCCTCCCACTATTTTAAATTTATTTTAGGTTTGTTACTTACCATCCATTCTTGTACATTTAATATTATTTCAATACATGTCTAGTTGTTAGGGTGGAAATCATATACCAACTTGGGAATAATTTTCCCATTCCTGTGAGACCCTTTGAAATTTGTACCCTTTTGAGAGGCATCAAGATGCCATTTGAAATTTGAAGGCTTACCCTTCGAAATTTGATGATCTTACCCTTTTAATCAGCTTACCCTTTTGAGTGTTACTAACTAGATTTGCACAAAAGATAAGTCTCAATCACCAGGCACAAACTCCTGGGAAACTTGATGACACCACCCATTGTCATCTTAGTGATTATCCTCCTCACTTTAGTGTGACTCTCCTCCAACATGAGGGAATTCCATAACAACACAAACATGTACTTTAAAATCTAATAATAAAGCATGCGTAAAATGAGGTTATTCTTTGATTTAAGTGCACTATAAAACCAATGTCTACTCATTAGGAAATGGAGTCAAGATCAAAGAGAAATAACACTTGTGTATGTTGGATGATGGAGTCAAGATCAAAGAGAAAAAATGCTTGTGTATGTTGAAGATGTAATTAAAACATGTATTGATGTCCTACAATCAATCAAAACAAATTTTATGAGTGTGCAAGAATAAGTGAGAGCCCTTGTGTAAGATGCACCATCATAACCATAAGATCATTGTGAAGTAAAAGTTTGCAACCATAAACAATAGAGAAACCACCACATATCAAACAATAGATGAAGTATATTTTTCATGAAAACCCTCTAATTGAATGATCAACCAACAACATATCATATCTTCAAATCCAATTTTACAATGAGATCAAGAAGCTTGTGATACCAAGTTCACCTGTGTGAGAACTTGAAATTCGAATTCTCATAGATTTGAAGGATGCTGTAAAAATTCGTTGAAATTTTATGCCAACTAAATAGTGTCTTCAACACATTTTCAAAAGATGGAAGATTGGTGCATAAGGGATTTAGGAGGATGGAGGGCTAGATAATGTCACCTTGCATGAGTTTTCTGTCGTTATTAGTGTTTTGTGAGTAAGTATAATGGGTCATGGGATGTCGTGAATTGTAAATAATGTTTACATAAATAAAACATTACATAGGATAGCAAATCGATTTTGTTTTACACAAATTATTAATTTTCATGGGGTAAAACTTTCAAGTAATTGTAACTATTTTTTTAATTTAAATTACAATATATTTTTAAAAAATTAATAAGAATAGGAAAGCATTTAATATTTACATATATAAATTTGTATATAAAATCTATGGATAATTTAATACAAATTTATATATATTAAATATATAAAATTTAATAGATTAATATATAAATTTATATATGTATTAAAAATGATTTATGCTATAAATCTAAAATATAAAACATATTTTTAATAATATATAGAGTATACTTTGTTGAACTTGATTTTGTGTTAACAATTTTTTTGTCAAATTTCGTTATCAATAGAAACACAAACCAAATGACTATGGTTACAACAAACTTCAAACAATGAATGAATAGTTATAACCAATATAGCAACAGATCTTTTCAATTATCTCTAAGTCACATCAAGAGTTATGGAGGATTTCACTGCATCCTTAACATCCTCTTTTTCGAGCAATAATAACCTTCTATAAAGATTATTTCAACAACATATACAATGGCCATTCTTCCAAAACCTTTGCCATCTATAAAGGATGAAGGAGAAATGGAAAAACCTTACATTCATATTGACCTTTAACTTCCTCTTGTTGATTTTTGTAGCATCGGATGTGCTCTAGCCTCGAGATTTTGCATAGAGGCTAAGACACATGCATTCTCCAAGACCCGGAAATCATTTGGGAAAATTCCACATGGAGATGATTTAATTAAAATAATTAATCATATTTAATGTATTACTAAGTCAAAACTTAGGAAATGTGATTAATTAAATTATATTAATTAAATCTGGTGAAAATATTCTAGATGAAGATGAAGATCGAATCCAAGTTAATATTAGCCATCAATTATGTTTATATCTTGGTCGTTGATGTCTCAACGAGAGATTATAAGATGGAACTTGATGGGAACTTGGAATACACACTAGTGTTGATATTCACATGCCCAAGAAGGTCGATTTTCTCAGTGGCTTAAGTTCAGCAAGAGAAAATCGAATCAGAGGGAGAGTTGCAGGTGGGACAGAGAAGGATCAGTAACAATCTGATAGTGCAAGGAAAGTCTGGAAGGGGTAGCGCAAAGGAGGGACGCAGAGTCAGTGACGTAGGCACTAGGCAGAGGGTGACGGAGTGAGGCCAGCGTAAGGACATAATGTCCTCTTCGGGGTTAGAAAAATGCTATGAAGTATGATAAATTTATTAGTAAATTTTTCTTAGTGTCTCTTCTTCTATTTTTCTATCCGGAATCTTGTACATCAATTATTGTAGAAGAATAATAAAGAAATCCTCATCTGTTGCACTTGTTTTCCCACATTGGATTTTTCTGGGAATGATTTTCTAAAATTAACTGTGTCATTGCGATTATATGTGTGTTGGCATTATTCCTTGCATTTACTTTTCACCGTATTTAATTTGTGAAGGATGCAGTATAATTTATTTCGATGTTTACTGTGTAACACCATGAATAACTTGAATCAGAATTAACTAGTAGAAGAAATAATATCAGTTTCTCCAGTAAGGATTCTGATTTAGGAATTTTCACATGGTTTCAGAGCACAGGTGAAGCAGGAAGAGCTCAGAAGCAGAGCTGAAGAAGGATTTTGAAAAACTGCATAGGTAGCAGATCGAAACCCCAGAGGGGCTACGCAGTACATAACCAAGAGGGAAAATTTTCGTGGAAAAATATTTCTCTGAGTGAGTCGATGGAGAAAAATATTTTCTAGATCTTGATTTTGCAAGAGGCAGAGGGAGCAACGCAACAACTTCAGCACATAGCAGATCTCCTGTTGGGACGTAGTTTTTTGCAGCATTTTGTTGGGGCAGAAAAGCACCAGGA
Organism: Pinus albicaulis; assembly: GCA_034641835.2. Lineage (NCBI taxonomy): Eukaryota > Viridiplantae > Streptophyta > Pinopsida > Pinales > Pinaceae > Pinus > Pinus albicaulis. The sequence goes on from CM076578.1 coordinate 1,941,726,232, forward strand.
TTAGAAAGGAGAAATAGAATAGAAAATTATGGATAGTCACGAGGCCTCAGAATTATCTTCCATATTGGAAGATGAGTTTGTGTCTATGAGGTTCGACATAAGTCGGTATCTAGTACATTGATAGCGAAGCTTCATCTCACATGACTGGAGTAAGATAATATTTATATAGCTATCAAGAAGAACATATGGACTTCAAGATCACCATGGACAATAGAAATAAGTGTACTCCAGTAGGGAGAGGCACCATAGAGTTTCAAATGGAAACAGGAACCAGCACTAGCGCCACTGATGTACTGCATGTGTCAAGATTGGGTATGAACCTAATTTCAATATCCCAGTGGTAGGATAAAGGGTATGATGTATACTTCGTGAGAAAGAAGGTGTAGGTCAAAAATCCCAACTGGAAGAACGTGAGACAAATTGGAGCTTGAAGCAATAGGATATATAAATTACAGATCGATTCTCCAATGGTACTGATAGGCAGTGAGTGATAATAACAGTGGGAAGGAGCTGAACGAACTATGGCACAGGGGGATGGGACACTTAAACCATGGAGCACTTAGGATGCTTAGAGAGACTGTGACAGGAGTTATAGTCCTCAGCACCGAGCATGATGACGTATGCAGAGGATGTGTTCTAGGGAAGTATGCAAAGGAAACATTTCCAAGAAGTGATAGTCGAGCAAATGGCATGCTAGGGTTGATACACTCAGATATTTGTGGCCCAATTTCCACTAGAGCTCTTAGTAGTGGTGAGTATTTCGTCACCTTTATTGATGATCATTCTAGGAAAACCTGGATATATTTCTTAAAGATCAAGGATGAGGCCCTTGATTGGTTTAGAGAGTTCAAAGCCCTCGTAGAGAACTTTACAAGGAAAAATATCAAGGTATTGTCTTTAGATAATGGAGGAGAATATACAGACAGATTAAAAAAAAAAAAAATCATAAGCTTCTGCGCAAGGGAGGGCATCAAAATAGAGTGCACAACTCCATATAATCCACAGCAAAATGGATTTTCGGAGTGAAATAATAGAACTATATTCGGGGCAGAAAAATTTATGTTATGTGATGTTGGGCTAGGGTCCCCTCGAGTCAAAGTTTAATTCAATTTTGTTATTTTTTTAAAGTGCAGCGCGCAGGTCAAGGGGCTTTGGGGCAAGTCAAAGCTCCTTTTTGTAATGGATAAAAGGGAAAAAACAGGGCTTAAACCACAGTTTGATTCCATATTTTTAGCGTGTCCAAGTTATATAAAAGGGCATGTAAGTGTCAAGTTGAATAGCAATCAAGTATGAATGAATGAATGATCTGTTTAGGCGATTTGGGCAAGTTTTTGTGATATATCTGAGTAGAGATAGGCTCCTATGGTTGTGTGCACGAAGACCTAAGTCTTGGATTCTGTGTGCAAGAGAATAATTCTAATCATCAATGATTTGCTAATAAAGAGAAGTTTTGGCAAAAGTATTATTTTACTTGCATGATCTATGTTTATGTGTTGATGTATTGATTTGTTATAGATTTGTTATAGTTTATATTATTGATGCGTATTTTTCTGAGTTGATTATATAATTGCGCACTATCTGTATCTGATTCTGTTAAGGTTTTTTGTGAAGTTATATTTGGATAAAATAGATCTCTATGTTTGCGCAAATCTGCATTTGTGTTAAGGTTTTATTCAAGTTAGATTTGAATAGGGTTAAAAAGAAATAGCACAACACAGTATTGATTAGATCAAACGGGGAAGGGTTAGATCCGCAGCATATTTCCCCCTTGGGGTGCAGAAACATGGTTTCAGGTGAGAATTTGGTCTATGCAAGCAAATTACTGTCGAAAGGGCCAGTAGTTGGAGGGTTTTGTTGGTTGCACAAAACACTATAAAACTAGGTCAGGACCCCTTAAGCCAACATATGACCAGGACTTGCCTATATTTCTATGGGCAAGGCATGCAACACAACGATGTACATTCAGAACAGAACTCCTCATAGAGAATTAGGGAAGAAAATACAAGAAGGGGTCTTCACGGGGAAGAAGGTGAAAGAAATTCATCTAAGAATATTCAGGAGTGTGGCTTATTGCCACATTCCATATGAGATTCATATTAATTTGGATCAAACTATAGAAAAAGGGTACCTCGTTGGATATAGCAAGACCTAAAAGGCATACAGGATCTACATTCCTAGCAACAAGAAGATTGTAGTAAGGAGAGATACAAAGTTCGTGGAAGATAGAGCTTTCAAAAGATCTCGAGATATGCTTGAAGGTCATCCGTTAGCAGATGTTCCATTAGTCCAACAACAACATCGAAAGCAGGAGGAAAATCAAAAGGATCGAGTACAATAACCAGTACCAGCATTTCCTCAGGAATAGGAGATCTAGGTAGTTCTCAAGAGATGGAACAAGAGGAGGATTTGATTGAGCCTCCCACCACCAGTGGTATAACTATGAAAATTCGTGTTACACAGAATCCTACTGCAGCAATTGAAGGAAAATATTCTATTTGTTATTTTACTTAAAAAATTATTTATTGTGTTCTACAAGAAAATATCGAAATCCATTCACTACAACCTACACAATTAAACTACGGAAGAAATACAAATGCAGAAAAAAATCTGAACACACATATATCACACAACCATCTGACACAATTGTTTTTGGACTAATGTCCCTAGAAAAACCCAATGTGGGAAAACTGGTGCAACAAATCTGAGGGTTTATTTTATTATGCAGTAAATTATGAGTACAAATCTATGATTGACGAGACTGTCAAATCATACAGAGAAACTGACAGAAGATATCTCATGAGACAAACCTCACTCCTCCACGGGAAACCAGCACTGATCTACACCAAGGTTGGACTTCCCTGCACTTCCCCTGCGCAGTGACTGCGTCACAACTCGACTGCCCTTCTAACTCTACACTAGTCTCACTGCTCGCTGGAAACTGAGCCTCCAAAAAAAAACTCCTAGGTCTGACACCGGCTCTATCTATGCTACTATGTACTCTCTGGCTCAGGAAACCTTCCAACACAAAATATTTCCCCTCACTGCAATCACGGATCACTTAGATTTTATTTTCATCCGACCACTTTCTCCATCAGAAAAATTCAATCTCTAGATCTGTTGTGTCTCCACGAATGTATTTTCCAAATGACCCTTTAAGTCCTCATAACCTTCTCGTTGAGGATTCAAAAACCAATGTTAGATCTCTAATCAACGGATAAGATTAACTTTTTGACTTTTTCGGTTTATTCTAGATCATTCTCACTCATATTCTATTAATACACTTTAATTATTTTGTTTTCCTAAGTTTTGACTTAGGGTCCCTTTAAAAATAATTAATTATTTCTATAGAATACAATCCAAGTGGAATTTCACCAAACGCTTTCTGGGGTATTTATAATACATGTTTCTAAGCCTCTCCACAAAATTTGAGACTTAGAACACATCTGATGCTACCCCAAATCAACACTCCCTCTTCGTGAGGAATGTGCTCTAACAATATCCCTTGTTGCATACATGTTTGTCCACCAACTCTCCACTAATGTTGCATCTGTACTGCTGTTGACAGTGCCATTTTCAACCACTGCATCCGTACTACAACTCCCTATGAATTTTTCATTCGTTCTATTGCAGACTCTACCACTGCCAAATTCTACTGCACTGCAACTGAAAAAACATCCAAAATTGAAGTATATTGTGTCTCGGTGATGAAGATTTGATTGTTGCTAGCCTCTGTGCTGCCTCTCTGAAGTTGTTGTGCTACTGTTGCTCTGCATTGCATCCCTTTGCATTGCCAAACTGAAGTTGTTTCGCTATTATTTCTCTCCATTGCGTCCCTCTGCGTTGCTGTAACATTGCATTGCGCTTCTCAGACTCTGGTGTTGCTAACCATTACGTTGTCGCTCATCTGCACCAACTATCACTAGTCCATCCTAATACTATTGTTTTGGGCTCTCGTAGCAAGGTAATGATCCAAGAGGTTGACTCCTCAAGGATCCTTCCCATATTGTAGATCTTTGGGTCTACAAATATAAATCATCCCACCTCCCTCTTGGAGGTATATGATCAATTATCGCAAACTCCTCCTCCTCTATCTGCGTTAATCCGACCTGAGGATCATGTTTCTCATCCTTGTCCTTCTTCTTGAGAGGAAATTGTGTGGCGTAATTCCCCATCTCGCCACACCAGAAACGTTTTATCGTTGACAGATCCTTATTCATCCCGTGCCGCTCTTGTTGCCCCTTTGATGCAAGTGTTGCATTCTCTTCCTCCTTCTTGATATTTGAACCAATGTTGATGCCAGCTCAAGTTTACACTTGAGTAAGTCTCTCTGCATCTCTTCTTGTTGAAGAGTTTCCCACATTGACTCCCATTCTGACAAGTTTTCTTTGCCCAGGATGCTTGTTACACAACATTTTGTCACCGTCCCAGCAATCCTCATCCCACACATTAGAGGACCATTTATGTGACTTATATGAAGTGTAATGCCTTGAAAAAAGTATCATTTCATCCCTTGCCATGAGAATAACATTTCCTCTTTTGAATATTCCTAGAACAGACCAACAAAAACAAATGATTTTGGGTTGGCACTGGCAGGCAATTATGGCCTCATGCCCATTAGCGCTCTGTCTCAGTGGACTGCCTGCGCCGAGCTGTTTTTGGAAATTTTTAAATATAGAAGCAAATTTTCCATTGCCAACCACTTCATGAGTGAGTCAGCATGGGTTTTTTGACTTAATAACGTCGAGCACCTTCCTTTGGCTTCTTGTTCCCTACTTTCGGACAAACCTCCCAAAGGATAAGGCCCCCCTTCCACCATTTGAGGGATCCCACCCTCCTCCTCTCCTTCTATAAATACATCTCTCTCACATAGATGCAGCTAGCTGAATGTTTTGGATAGTTGAACATTTTGGAGAATAGCTAAAACAGTTTGATATAGCTGATGTGAGATAGAGTAGAGAGAGATACCCTTGTCGAAAGAGATTCTAGGTTGATTGCCTCGCCAAGTCCAAATTCCCCGATGAATGCTTGAGACGCGTTTTGACTAGACCCGCTAAAGGAGGCTATGACATCAAGGCTCATTTGGTTGTAATCTCTTTCTTTCTCTTACTTAATACATGACTGATGTTTTGGTTCCCTTATTGTGTTGATATGATTAATCTTGTGCAATACATTTAATTCTCCTTGACCAATTAGATAGTTATGAATTCAATTATTATTCCATATGATGCTTTTGTTCTCTGATCCTTGTGCAGGCGCCTAAGTACCGTCATTGAAGGACCGCGACGTATCATGGATGAAGATCAGGATACTGTCACTACAGCTACGACAACTGCATTGGAACCAAGGTAGGACATCTATCCCGACTCAATTTCATTCATTAACTAGGAATCGACGCATTAGCATGTCCCCTTGCTGCTAGACCCACCCTAGGGCTAGAGGGATCGCCTCTATCCACAGAGGGGATTTACCTACCAACAAGTTGGCGACTCTGCTAGGGATCAGTGTGTGTTCATCATATCGTTGTTTGTTGAGCGTTTGGCTTGTTGATTCAACTTTGGTCGTTTCATCCTTTTTATACTTTTCTTAACTTGCCTGAATGTTTTAAACTATCATGTTCAGTTCCAGAGTGTCAATTCTGACCTTTGCTCAGTGGTTTTATTATTTTCCCATGGTTTTCTAGCTCAACACGGTTTTTCCTTAAATAGTCGCACCGATTGGCGCATGTTTCTTTTGTCATAGGTTTGCCAACCCCTGTTTAGCGTGGATTACAACTAAACACTCGCGCCGAATCCTGTAGGATTTGATTTAACCCTTTTTCTGAGTTTTTTTCAGTAGTTCTTAGCTCTGGATTGGTTTTTTGCTTTGCAATTGGTCTATTGTGTTAGGGTCCTATAATAATAGGGTTCATAATTTTTGAATTTACTATGATTAGTCTTATAAATATGTACATACCTTGCTTTCTGCAAGTTGTTTTCCCAAATTTTGAAAATAATAAAAAATGAAAAGAGGGTAAAATTCCTAAAATAAAGATCAAAGGACTTGAAAAGAAAAGATCAAAAAGAATTAAAAATGAACCCCAAAAGAGAAAAAGTGATAAAAATAAGACATGAAAGTGAGAAAGTCAAAATGCCACTACTATTTAGTTTTACTGCAAAAATAATGATTATGTGAAGTTGTTCAAAATGCCATAATCCATGATCAGTTAAATAGTTTAATTTTTATCTTTTCATGCTTTGAATTTCATGTTTTAGATAGAGAATAAAGATATGTCAAACATTTTAAACTTGACAAATCAGTAGATAGTTAGAGAATAAATGAGGAGCTCAACAATTTAATTTGAACCCTTGGATGAAATAAGGTTGGAATTAGATATTTTTATGCTTTAAAAAAAAATGGATTTAGGGTTGCAAGCTTAAATGCACTCATGAAAATGAAGTAAAAAATGTTAGAATAATGATTGGTAGGTAGAAAGCAGTTGTGCAAGGCATGTAATAAAGCATCATCTGGAAAATTACTAATTTCCCCTCCCCCACAATGATCCAATATTCAAAACCTTCAGTTAAAGAGGCTCAGAGCATTTCTCTGAATTGTGTTGGGACCGGACCCAAGGCTTAATAATTGATTGGTAAAAATACTGGATTCCATTCATGAAAGCCCATTTCTTCAACATATTCACTCTTTTCCAAAAATATAATCCCATTTCCTAAGTAAAACACCTTTTTTTCTTAGAAAAGGTAAAATCCTCTCTTAATTAATTTCATTTCATCCAAAAACACTCAAAAACCCATAAAATACAATTTATCTTAAGTTTAAGTGTAAATTTTTAATGGTACAATCATTTATGCTTAAAAAGGTTTATTTTTACACTTTACTTAGTTTATTTTATGTATTCTTATTCATTACATTCATTTCATATTAATTTTTAACATAATGTATTAAAACATTTAAAATATCCCTTCTCGTATATTTATTAATTCCTTTTATTTAAATATCCCAAAACCCATTATTTTAATTTTAACCTATGGTCTATATTACCCATGTGTTAAATATTTCCCCGCCTTTTCCCCATAGGTTAAAAATGTTATATAAATAAATCTCACCCCAATGGTTATAAAACATACGTAAATATCCCATTTTCTATGAAAATATCTCGCCCGCCTATCATAATAAAACATTAGTTTTACATTAAAAACATACATTTTAAAAGTTAAAACTAACCCCGACATATATAAAGACCCGAGCCCCACACCCCCATCATGCCGAGCAACTCTTTCAACTAATCTCCACTGTTCGCACTCATATCTCCAGATCCGACGATCCAAATTCCATATCGCATTTTCAATAGCGATAACATTAATCAATTTTTATTTTGTGAAATGGCAGTTTGGCTATACTCTCTCCCCTCCACGCAGCGATATATGATTGGATCGCATTCGATCCAAGGAAACTGCTTACCACCCTAAATCCCATGCGATAACCGCTTCTGGTTCTTCCCTCTGGCGCCAAAACCACTTCGCTCTGATATGATCGCCATTCAATGCCTACCCTGTTTAACCTAAAAACGTTATAAAAACTTCATATTGTGCACAAAAGAAGCATTTTTTCCATTAACTGTGCGTTTATCCTCCCGATTGAAGAAACAAGCCCTGTACACCATTTTCATGCTCAAGGAACCAGAAAATCCATTGCAATTGCTGCCAAGGCCACTGAAAATGTCTAGCTTGCTTCAAAGAGACTTCTACACCCATCATAGAGCCTTTTTGACGCCTCAGAAACCATTAAAAGACCAAATACCTACAAAAACAAGTATTTTTCGAAGAAAAACAACCTATTTGTCATTTGAAAAAGAGTTTTCTGAGAAATTAAAACTTGTAAAGCCCATTTACCCACAGAAATACCTGTAGTTGCCTATAAAGAACCAATTCATTGTAAAAACTCTAATAAACCCCAATTTCGATACTGCAACCTATTTTAAAAATCAAAATTGAAGTAGTTTAGCCTTTGCAGACCTTGAAAAGACTCCTAATCTATCCAGAAACCCTTTGCAAATGATCCCAATCTTTCTGTGCCCAATTTGAACCATTTTCAGTTCAATTTATCCAAAAAAACAGAGAAACCCTTGTTTTATCATTTCTTGAACATGTAAGAGTTTGAAGATCAATTCTAAAGCCAAATTCGAAGGTTTAAAACCAAAAGAAAGCATGTTTATACCTTTGCTATTCCATATACCTCTGTTAAAGTCAAAAACCCTTATGTAAACAATTCAATCTTACAGAAGAGTTTAAAATCCAAAATACAGAGTTTAAAGCACCCAGAAGGTCTAAAAATGTCAAAATCAAACCCAGCAATGAATTCCAAAACCACAATTGTTGTAAACCCTCTACAACCTCCTATTGTAGACATTGAACATACACCTTTGGCTTATGTGGATTAAAAAATAGCTGATCCAGTGATAGAATTTAATCTTTTAGAACTCCACTGCTGGAGTCTTGAAAAATCATTAGGCCGGGGAGATGAAGTCTAGATTTGGGAGTCACATCTACCCAAGTATGTATTTCAACTCACTTATCAATGTCCGGAAGTCATCAGGCTATGTCAATCCTATTATGCACCTGAACAAAGAGCCATGGTTAATGCTAATAAAGAAATATTGTTTACCATTACTGTAGACTCCATTAACCTAATGCTGCAGCTCAAACCAAATCCCAATGCAGTTCCCTTATCCATAGAATCACTCACAAAGCTTTACATTAGTCTGTATTTTCGTAAAACGTTTCAGATCTTCCAAAATTTCATGTCTGCCTATGTTGAAATTCCAAAACTAAACCCTCCTTATTCTACTTCCAAATTTCCTGAAGGGTCAAGGCATGTCATCTCTATGTTATCCTTCATCCTAGGTTATTTTATTGATGAGCATACAGATGAGTCAATTCTAGGTTTCCTATCCACTTTTATGCCAAGTAAACCTCCTTCTGTTATCTACAATTATGCTAAATACATAGTTGATAATATCCATGATCAGCTTGTGAAATTGCCAACTGAAGGAGTATTTAGATATACTTCCTTTCTTTTCATATCTTCCTATACTTCCAAGAAGATAAATTTCCAATAACACTTCAGAAGTTGGATGTAGAGGGAAATCCATTGTTAGTCGTCTTTTGGACATCTTTGATCATAAAAGAGTCCACAGAGTTCAGTTATGCAGATTTTACGAATTCCTTTGTTCATCCATTGATAAACATGTTGAAAAACGGAGTACAGCCAAGAATCATTGATGAGATAAAGAAATTTCTACAGCTATCAGAGCAAACTAGAACTGGAGATTGGTACTTATATCAGAACCATACAGAAATTAGAGTTTTTGGGTCAGATATTTATCCTATAAACTACCTAATTATGTGCCAATGAGATTGTTTGCTTTGGAGTACATCAGGAAAATTATCAATTCAAATTCAATCAACTTCTTAGAAGCTAAAAGGAAGACTCAATTTAAGCTGAAAAACCAAGTAGGACCTTTTATTTGCAATCATAGAGATGCAGGAATAGAGGCAGAAAAACAGTTGCTAGAATACAAATTTGAAGAAAGCTTCTTATGGAATTATGATCCTCATGGAATACTCAGAAAAATGAGGGTAAAATGCAGATTGAACCCTTATATTCATGAAAAAAGGCCAGAGACTGAACAATTTGCTAATCAAACAGAGTGGCTAGAAAATACCTTGATAGAAGCAGTTAAATAGGGTGATACTAGTCACACCTTGCAAACTGTAAATCAAGAAGATAAAGCTACTAAGAGAATTAGGGAATAAGGTTCCTACACTAATGAAACAACCATTGAGACTAGGTTTAAACTCAGATATAATAAAAAGCCTAAGCTCAATCCAGTTGATAAAGAAAAAGAGACCATAGAAGTGGAAGATACAGATGTTCCAAAGACAAACACAGATGTTGCTACAGTCATTATAAATGAGTAGGAAAAAGATACTTCAGACACACAAATTGTTGAAAAATAGCAAAATATGGAAGCATCCTCCTCACAGCCAACAGAGGATAAAGATATTGAGATCAGGGAGAAATATAAGCAGATAAAGGCCAAGAATGAAGAAATCAAAAATGAGATTTATTCTCAGTATTTAAAACAAACACCAGGGATCCATAATATAATTATGTCTGATTTTGATTATTCAAACAAGAATTTGATTATGTCATTGCTTTAACCAACAGTTAAGTCTCCCAAAACAGTGGCAGATTACAAAAAAGTTTAACTTGAAGTGCCTACAGAAAATATCCATGCATTAGATCAAATTGATTTTCACAGAAAAAATTCTAAGATGCTTTATTCTACCATTACTAAAAAGGCAATGAGTGCCCAAAAGCTCTAGAATAAAATAATAAATATGAGAGATCAAATGAAGGTTTAAAAGGCTTCCTCATATGCTAAAGACCTTAAAATTAAATCTTTAGAATAGTTGGTTATTCAAGTAGGATATGATCCTGCTAATGTGAAGGCTGAAGAAGAACTGGTGAAGAAAAAGAATGTTGATATTGCAACACTTAGAAAACAACTCAAGCTTTCACCAACAGAACATCCACAAGGCAAAGAAATTGTACAAGAGGCAAGCCAAAAAGATGATATGATGAACTTGATTTTACAATTAACAGCACAGATTAAAGAGATGGAAATCCAAATGGACAAGATTATCCATGAAAGAGAAACTGCAAAATCACAAGAAGTTCCTATAGTAATTCCCATGGAAACTACAATTGTGCCTTCAACTCTGGCTGAAGAGTTGGCACCAAAATTACCACTAGCAATAGCAGTGCCAGTGACATCTTCTACTACCTCAGCTATAGAGTCATCTACATCAACAGTGCAGCCAACAGATGAAGCCAGCAAGCTCATCAAAGCCATGGAGGAAATGTCACTTCAAACCAACGAATTAAATAGGTTGAAGAAAGTGATTGAAAATCTAGAAGAAACTAAAAAGCTGGCCCAAATCAATGCCAAAACTCAGGAACAAAGGGCTAACAGGTTAAATGTTGAATTGAAGAATTTACAAAAGGATTTAACCTTGAAAGAACCTACGTATTATGTGAAGAATCAATTATGGACTAAAATCATTGAATCCATCAATGATGTTTGGCCATCAATACAGGTAATTTATGAGCAAAATTATTTACTCAAGGCAGCTCAAGAGGAGATTCAAAAAACAAGGGATGAACTAGGTGCCAAACCTGAAGAAGCCCTAGAACTAATCAAATTTCTCAACAGTAAGAACAAGCAAGAATTGGATGAAATAGAAATTACTAACAGAACATAGACAATCCTTGAGATAAGAAAAGTAATTTATAAGAAAAATTTGATGAAACAACTAGAATAAAAGTGTGGAAATATGAACATAGCCATAACTAAATTTATGGTTAAATTTGAGATATTGGGGAAAAGAGGTTTTCCAAACATCCTTGTTCTTAATGATAAACTTATGCCACAAGAAGACTACAACAAAAAAATCAAAGATCGTGCAAAAGAGCAGGTAAATAAAATAGAAGGACAAGGAATTCCTACAGGAAAGGTTCTACATAAAATTTTTGAAGACTTGCTTTATCTACAGCATGAGATAAAACACTTATTTGTAGTCAAACCAACATTTTCTAGATACACAGAGGCGGATGAGAACTTCAGGAAGTTGAAAAAGACAAAAATCCCTAATGAAGAATTTTGGGAAAAACTCACTGACTTACTGTAAAAGTCAATTTGCAGTAAAAAGGGAAAAAAAAAATAGTTTGTTGATTTTACACAGTCAAAATAGAAAATTACAATAGTAAGGCAATTGAAATAGTGATTAAAGTGTATCAGAGGTAAAGAGTATCATATGAAAGAGTATCAGATAAAGGATAAGATTGCAAAACAGATCAAAAGATCTTTGCCAGCAAAGAAGACAGCAAAGCAGCCAGTTGCACCCAATCCAAAACAGCACTTCTATTTTATTTGGATAAATAGGACAACTTGCTAAGTTGTTAAGAAGTTGTCACTATTTTGTTGTAAAAGATATTTTATTTCCTTAGAAAAATCCTATGAGTATTCTAGGATATTTTGTAAACATTTTTGTATATATAATTCATCTTTTGAAGTATTATTGTGGAATAAATTGCTGAAGATTTCTATAATCATTTTTGTTGTACCTGAAGGCCTTTTGTAGCAGGTTCAAGTAGCAGACTAGATCAAATCATGTAGCATCATATTTCAGGATTCATGTGATGAGCCATTGAAGTGAAGTACTTTCTACTGTCATTTTTTATCTTCTTATGTTTTACATGCATCCATATATGTGTTCTAAATTTGAATGATAAACTAGGAATATTATTACAGGATTTCTTAAAAGCACCCTGTCTTTAACTATTTATCATTTCTATGTTTTGTGTTGATTTCCAGAGTAGGGAACCCTTAATTTCTCCCTCTTTCGAATGACCCCTATCTTCTCCTTCCTTATCTGGATCAAATACTCCTTGCTTTCTCTTTATCCCAATTAAACCACTTCACCAATCCGTCTTCCAAGATCTTCAATGACTTTTCTATCTTGCCTTGAAAATATTTGACTTTTTGACGTTGATCCTAGTCCTATCTGCTTGACATTTGACTCCTTAGCCCAATGGAAAAAGAGATCTATCACTATCCATCTCATTAAGTGATTTTTTCTCACCAAACCAAACCAATTTGCACATCATAACTAGCCTAATATCATATAATTAAAAGAAGTTAAATCTTATAAAGAGAGCCCTCTATGAACCCTAGGAAGGCTAGATCCTAGAGTTTAAAAGTTGGTCTGTGGTTACCTCTAATGTTCTTTGACTAAAAATCAAAAATCTCACAACTTAAGAATTATTAAAGTGATAACATATTGGATTGTTTCGGCTCTATAGTCTCGGTCTTCTCAGCTATTTATCCATCATCTTATCAGTGGAGTTTGAAGCCCTAGGGTTTATAGGTGCCTTGTGTTGTTTGTTCAGCCCTTTACTCACTGAGCCTTCTAGGTTAAGATTTGAGTCATTTTGATATTTGTCGTTTCAATTTGCTGACTGATTGTGTTAATCTTTCTCGGTTATTCGTGTCTTTGGTTTGTTGGGTGATCACTTTTGTTTTCATTTGACTCTCCATTTGTCACTTCGAGCATAGATTATGTTAGTCATCAATATTTTTCACCTGTTGATGATGACTAGTTTTTAAAGCCAAGTTTTCTAGCAGCTGATCTCCAATATGTTAAATTTGTCAACTAGAAAACACCCATAAACATTTTTCCCTCCTACCTTTTCAATCAGCCCATGATAAGATAAAACCTAATTGTCAGGCCCTATCTAGTCTCAGTCATACAAACTTGTCCATCAACCCCAAAGAGAATAATCCAAATCTGTCAAAAAGTCTCCCCTAAGTTAAGTAGTGGCGCTTTAGGCAATTTTCCCGTGGCAAACTATCCTAAGCCAAAAGAACCTATGTCTAATATCAACCAGTCCTAGATGACCTTCCTATTCTGCAAATAAAGTTTGATACACCCTTAAGTCGCGCCACTAACAAGCCTTGATGTCTCAACAGTGCATATGCCACAAGTCAAAACTGATATTAGGTGGATTTACAGTGTTTCAATGCCAGTTTCAAGAGAATAAGTGTACCAGTATTCCAGAAGACATTATTAAACTTAACATGAGAAGAAAACTGCTTCTCATGTGGTTTTGAGCCTGGGATGCAAGTACTGGACAGAGAGGTATTTCAATGAGCTCCTGCAAACACAGTCAAAAGGTTAGTGACTTATGAATAACAAGTAATACTCTGCAGATACTGGGTAGGTGGCTTCTGATGTCTAAAGATGCATAAGGGTATTTTAACAATAAGATTACATATCTCAGAGAGTGCCCCTCATGGCATACTGTCAATTTGTCACTTTTATTTACTTAACTGTGAATAGACACTACAAGGAAAGATGACACAGTTTGACAAATGGATGAAATAGCATCAATGTAGAACCTCCTCCAAACATGAGCAGAGGGTTAGGATGAATATGTAAAACCTCCTCAAAATATGAGCAGAGGGTTGGGTCATTGGTTCAAAACCTCCTTCATTTAACAAGCAGAAGGTTTGTCAATGTGATAAATGCCTCCTTCATTTAACAAGCAGAGGGCCAGGAACATAGGTGTAGCCTCATTTAAAGGCACAAAGCTAACAATGATACAAACTGTCTAAAAAATTATTTAACACCTTGTCTCCAATAGATGAAAAACACTAACACAGCAGTGGTGTTTCAAAGATTGATTATATGGTTTCACTGATTGAAAGGCAGAGTCTACATGCAGTGGGAAACAATTGAAGGCTTATGAATAGAAAAATGTTGTTAAGCAGATGGCCAAGCAGTGATATTATGAAAGTCAAAGAGGTTTGGTTTTTCTTCCATCAGAGATCTCCTTCAAAAGGTAATCTAAAGCTAAAGTAAACAAAGCTTGTACAGGTTCATCAATGTGAAGAAAAGGATATGACAAGATGTCTCAAATTCAAAACAACTTTCAAAGAATCAATCCATATCACTATCACAGACAAAGACCTCTTATGGACATATGAACAAACCCTGCTATGGTATGTAATTTCATTTTTCCCTTTAAAAGACAGAGTTGAAATTAGTAGAAATCAATTCAAGGTTTATGAGTTGAGATCTGGGTTAAACATAGGCCAAGGAGTGATATCGATGTTCAAAGAAGATTTGCTCTTCCTGTCCATGAAGATATTTTTCAAAAACTCATCAAAATTGGCAAGAAGGTAGCCTAAGCCTTGCTTCTGAAGGAGACTTTGCAAATAGACACATAGAGACAGTATGTGTAAGAAAGGATATGGCAACTGTTTTAATTTCAGGGACAACATTCAAAGAAATGAAACACGATATTGTCACAAACAAAGGCCTTTTTATGAAACATATGAAGATACCTGGCTGTTGCATATGATTGTAGGAAAGGTCTTTAAAGGATCTTATTTTTTATAAACAAATGTTTGTCAAACCCAGGTGAATGCAACTAAGGTTCCCACAGTCAAAGAGAAATTTCATTCAAAGGATGCATCTACAAACATTAATATGGTTTTGAGCAAGTTTTCTTTTAAGGGACAGATATAGGAAAATAGGGACAGGATTGCTGACTTTTTGAAATTTTTCCTTTAAAGAACAGAGATAGAAACAGTGAAAAGTAGTAAAAAGGATCCATGACTATGGTGTCATTCAAAAGCGGCCTCCACAACATTTAAAATCGAAATATGGGCCTTTGTAATGTTAAAAGGTGATTTGTGTTTCGTTATTACCAAAAATCTCTTTCAAAAAGCATTCAAACCCTCACAAGTTAAGTTCAAAATGTTTTTGGCTTTAAAAGTGTGGAGAGACCGTTGCCAAGTTTCATTTGCAAGTTTCAAAACGCAAAAATTCATTCACCAAGTGCTCCCCCAGTTGTTCATTGTAGAAGCAAAATACTTCGAGAAAATTTCAAGTTTTTCCAGGCCCTAAAAGCCTACGCAGCACGCCTGGAAAAGCACGTGGCACGCCTGTGAACAAAAATACAAAGAGTTCATATTATTGCGTGGCGCACATATAGCGGCGCGCGGAGCGCTTGTAGCGTCGGTCACCAACTTCCCGAAGGTTGACCCGACACCCCTCACAGCGCGGAATTCTTTTCAGTATAAGTGCCACGCCTGTTAAAATATCCAAAATGCCTTCAAAGAATCTTGGGAGCTGCTCAACTCATCAAAAAAGGGCCCTTAAGCGTTTTTAATGTATTTTTCTCACTCCATGACCAATTTTGAGCTTAAGAGGTGATGTGCTCTTACTGTGTTTCCAAGAGACAAATGGTGTTATAAGGTGGGGTTTTTTGGTCAAAAATCAAAGGTCCTCGTTAACTGTGAGTGTCAAATATCCACATTGTGATAGGCTAGGGTGTGTTTAATCAGTTTTGGAGAGCCCTAGTTGTCTTCAAACACGGTGATAACCCACAGTTGCTACAAGGAGAAGACTTTGTCAAAAATATAGAGGATAAAATAGTGACTGAGAAAGGAGGATTGATAGATCAATTTAAAAACTCTTCTGGTGTTATTAAAAAGACAAAACCATACACAAATTTGCTAGACAGAAATGCAAAGCAGAGATCCCAAATTTGGCTGGAAAGTGTCCTAACATTGTTAAAACAAGAGCAAACTTTGTCTAAAACTCAAGGGGAAAAAAAACATCGTTTATAAGGTGGAAGCTTGATCATTATAAAGTGTCTTCTCTCTGTTATAAAATAGAAAACTCTGTGCAGCCACCAGATTTCCAAAAATAGAGTGTGTGAAAGGCTTTCAAATCAGCTGAGGGTGTTTTGTCTACCTTTGTATAGAAACCAGTGAACAGCAAAAGAGTATTGTTTGGGGGAAGGGTGTTTTGTTTCTGTCAGAACACAAAACATCCTTTTTCAAACCAAGAAACCACAAACAAACCTTTCAAGACTTTTCCCAAGCACAGTGGTAAACCGACTTCTTGTTTTTATTTAACAAAGCACTTATTTTTTGGCATCAAAAGAGGATAAAACAGTGATTTATAAGGAGGACAAAGTTGGTGTTGGGGGACTACTTCAGAAAAAATTTGAAGCAGCTTGTCTTGGTCAAACAGCAAAGAGTATTCAAAACAAAAATGCCTCCCAGGCAAGACAGTAGAAGTGGCCTTCACAGGAGGTTTGAGCCTGTTTCAACTGAAGAGGTAAATGCTCATCCATCAGTCCTGTTTAACTTTCATGAGGTTGGGTGTCTAGAGTTTTGTCAAAGAGTGCAGGAGGTGAAAAGTTATTCCCCTTTGACACATGTTTGTGCTTTGAGATTTTGAGAGAAGCACTTTCAGCTGGCAGGCTTGGATTTCAAGTTCTCTCCTAGGTCCATTTCCAAGGCCACCAAAATCCCTTATGTTGGAGAGAAGTGGTTTAAACAAATCCACCTAGACTTAGAACAGTAAAAACATTTTCTGAAGTCTAAGCATAGAGATACATGTCCATCCATCTTTCCCTTCTCATATCTTTTGACTATTTATGCCCCCCTCATGAAGATAATCATGAAATACTTCACTTGCGAGGGAAGATTCTCCCGGGTCTATGACTACCATGTCCGATTTCTCATGCATTTCACAAGAGCCAAATTGTTAAATCTCCCTTTCTTCCTCCACAGAAGTACTGAAAAAATGGCCTCCATTGTTCAGAAAAAACCTCCTTCTCAGTAGACAGCCTGCCTCTTTCATCATTCCCTCATCAAGGTTATCATTCTTCATCAGCTTGAGAAGCAGGAAATCTCTTGGGATACTTTCATTGCACATCCAGATTTCGCCACTATTCCTTGATTCCATACATCTCCTTCACCTTCCACTCACCATTATTCGCCTTATTCAAGCAAGCCCATTCCCAAGAAGCTCAAATTTCCCATTGAAAAAGAAAAAGAGCATGATGAGGAAGAAGAGTATGAGCAAGGGGAGGAAGATCAATATGAACAGCAGCATGATGAAACAGGGCAGCAAGGGGAAGAAAAGCACAGTGAGGTAGAGCAGCAAGGGGAAGAAGAACATGATGAACAACAGCATGATGAAGAGGAGGAACAGCAAGGGGAAGAAGGGCAGCAAAGTGAAAAAGATCACAGTGAAGAAGGGCATGAGGAAGAAGAGCATGATGAACAACAGCATGATGAAGAAGAGAAGCAAGATAAGGAAGGGCAACATGATGAACAAGTGCAGTACAGTGAGGAAAGGCAGCCTCATGAATAAGAACAACAACATGATGAAGAGGTGCAGCACAGTGAGGAAAGGCAGCCTCATGAAGAAAAACACAGTGATGATATACGGCACAGTGATGAAGAGCAGTGCCATGAACAAACTCAAAACAGTGGCAAGAATGATGAGGAAAGGAACAAGGGCAAAGAGACAATAGAGCATGTGCTAGCTGCCTCTCCTAGGCAAGGGGCCATGCTCTCTTCTCCAAAAGTGGCCAAGCCCCAGACATCAAGGAAAAGGGTGCCTAAAACTATAACTCCAAATGTTACTAGGGCCCTCCGAAGCAAGGGAAAATTACCCATGCAGCCCATTGTCGAATTACCCAAGAGGAGGAGGTTCAAGAAGGCCACCCAAAGCAAGGGAAAGGAGAAAGAAGAAAGCAACCATGAAAAGGAGAAGGACTTCGACATAATTCAAATCCAAAGTGATGATAGCGACAATGAGGCCCGAATCCTAGAGACTCTCTTGATCAATAGAGAAATCCAAATTGATGCTTTGAGGGAAAATCTAGAGAGGGCTAGAAACTTCACTCACTTTTTGCAAATTCAAAATAAATAGATGAGTGTCCACATGGTGGTGTATGAGACCCGGGCCATCAAATACAAAAAAGAGGCCTCCAAGGCGTAAGTTAGATTGGAAGAACTCATGGGCGAGTTTAATGATAGCGAAGATGAAGATCAGCCCAGAAGAAAGAGGCCAAGGACCATGGGACTCAAAAGAGCCCTTGAGAAACAAAAGGAGGAAGAAGCTGCCCTTCTCCAATCTACTCCTCTCACTACATTGTTCACCCAAGAGATAGAGAACAATCGAGAAGCATGGCTTGAGAGGGTAAATGATCACTTGGAAAAGAAGTTGGAGAATGCCAATAGAGATTTGGACCTTCAACAGAGGAGGACCGGACACTATAAGAAGCTCAATCAGTTCGCTCAGCGGAAATTGAAGGCCACACAGGAAAAACTCAAGGAAGCTCAAAGGAGGCGCCCAGCACCAAAATTGAAGAAAGACACCCCAAAGCTCCAAATTTTGGCCTCAGCTTCACATCATGTTTCTAAAAACCCTTGAGGATCATGCTCACCAAAATTGGGTGAAATTCAACAAATTTTGGTTTTTTGTCATTTTGGATTTTTAGCTAAAACTCATGGGCATCGCCATTTCTTTTTGGGACATCCTCAAAGGATGAAAATGGTATCATTGGATGCCATAATTTTAGGGGCATCTACTCAGCAATTTTCATATCAATTGAAGAATATTTTCTCCCCCAAAATGGCAAAAAACACTCACTTTTTCCACACTTTACCCCGTTTATCAGCAAGGTCTATTTTTTGGTTTTTTACACACAGGTCAGTTTTTGATAGACTTATATTGGATAGTTTGGAGAAAACTAAGCATTTTCAGAAAATAGACATTTATATCTTTCCAACGAGCTGTCACAGGCCTCATTTCGACATCGGGAAGGCCTCCAAAAGTTGTCGGCAAGACAAAGGACTTTCTACTGATATATTTATTAAGTATTTTTGTGAAAAATGTACCTTTCTAAAGTTACTTTTCCTCATGTGCGTTTAGCTATTTTTGGGCATGATTAGTTATGAAAAGTCAATATATTTTCCTTTTTTAGCATTTTTGAGATATTTTGTGCCTTGGGCTTTGCAAAGCCTCAAGGACAAAATCAGATATTTTGGATAGGCCAATGAGATTACAAGTTGAACTACGAGGTTTTCCTCACTTTGGCTTATATATTCCAAAGGATTTCATTGTAAATGAGGCTGAAATTAATGAATAGAAGCAATATATGGTTATACAAGCTTGGAAGAAACACTTGTCTCATGCATTGGATAGTTTCTTGAATGTTTTTGGATGATGAAGGAGGTTTGTTGTTGGATTCCTTGACTTGGTAAAATGGTATAGTGTCTCTCTCTGCTATGCTTCTTAGTTTTCATTCATAATTCCATGTTCTTGCTTGCTATAAGACAGTAGAGAATAGATTTGAGACATGCCCTTGGAGGCACCTCAAGTTTCATGTTTCTTTATAGCTTCTATGTTTTCTGCCTTCTTAGTCATATCAAAGAATCCTTGATTTCTCTTTGATAACTGACGAATATTGTTTGCTTGTTTCATTTATGGTTTTATGCATGCTAAGTATGATTCACGGTATTCCCTACTTACTCATGGCTAGTCATAGCTCCACCTCTGAAACCTTTCTTTGATTGATTAGATTTTCATTTGTTGAACCAATGAGGTCTTGTACTGATCTTGCCCTTTGCCTAAACCTATGCAATCTTGCTTCAAAGTGCCCAATAGCTTGAAATACTCTGCATAGGCATTCCTTCATAGTGATTTTAAGTTATTTGTTTGTCTTAAATGTATTTCCCAAAGTCTAATAGCCATTTCCTAAAGTTAGAGAGTCATATATCTCTATACATGGCTTGAATGTTTATTTCTATGCATTGATTATTTTATAGTTACATTTCTCATGACTAATGGTTAGACCTACCATGCTTATGTCAACTATTAAACTATTTATGTTTGAAATCCTTTTTCATCACAAATTTAATGTCCATTCCACTCCATTTTACCCAAAGATCCATTTTGGCTCGCTCAAATCGGCCCTTCAACAACCTTGTATCACCGCCCGAAAGCTTTCTTGACCTTTTCGACCCCATATCCCAGTTGATCTAACATCTTTTTACCTATCTTAGTCTTTGATTAGTTCATCCCTCACAACCTAAAAACCAAAACCAAAAACCTACTTCATAACTAGCCTAAAATTAGAACACAATAAGTAAACACACAGATATCCCTTACACAAATAAAAAGAGCCCTATCTGAGTCCAGGAAGGCTAGGTCCTTGGGCTCCAAAGATTGGTTTGATGTTACATTGTCATTTGGCTTGCCAATCAGCCAAATCACGGGACCCTAACATAATGGCGATCACGGTGGGACTAACTGAGTACATAACAGTCTAGCAAACTCTTGTAGATTCATTAGTCTTTAAAAATTTAAACAGGCAAGCAGTCCATAGAATCATTTAGAGTAAACTCTTTTTGTTTTCACCACCCTAGCAAAGTGATGAATCAGGTTTAGAACACTTTAATAAACCATAGGCTGCACATAAAAACTCAAAAAACCCCAAAACATTTCCAGATTGGCTTTTCCCTAGTTATTGGTGGTGGACCATAGCTACATCTTCACAAAAACAACCAAGTTCCACCTGGCGACTCCACTAGCCTCCAGTAGGCCTAAAAAACTCCATAAAAAACCAAAAAATTCATAAACCATACCTTTTTGTTGACTCGTCCTTTCCAAAACTTAAAACTTATGGTGCAAACTCTGTAATCAATGAAAAACTAAGTATAACTTAGTGATTCAGAAGACTTCACCTAAACATAGGAGATAAATAGAAATAATCTTGCAAATAGAACCATTATCTTGTCCAAACAGCCTAGCAAACTGTTGAAACCAAGTGAATGACTCTTCCTTGCAAGTATTCATCTCAAAGTTTGCTAGAAAAAATTTTCCCGAAAGCATCTTTGATAGTGTTGGTGGTGGACCATAGCTCTCAGAGAAATCCACCTGGCGACTCCACTAGTCCTCATTTTTTTTTTTACCATCCTTCACATTAGCAAAACCCCTAGAGAGGCCATCCATCCGAAACAATCACAAATACCATCCTCTCTAAACTCTAAATTCAAAATCTGGCTTCACAAAGAATCTATACCAGATCTCATCCAGACCCAAATCCCCTATCATAGTAGATGACCCAGAGAATATTCTGTGGCAAGCTTCTGAAACTGGAAACCTAGTTACTGATAGGTCCATCTGTAAAGAAAGATCAGTACCTGAACACCTCAAATCCTTGTAGGATTCCCCATTTGACTTAAAATCAGCAAAAACCCTTTTTAGAAGCAAGTCACAAAGTAAGGTAAACTTTGACGATCTTGAGCCCCTAGATCTGCCACAGAGTCCTAGTAGAGAGGCCTCGCCTACTACACCTCCAGACTTTCAGCTTCTCCATCACTTTGGCTCCTACCACCCCAGATCTGCTCAAAATCAAATCACTAGCCCAAGTACATTCGCCACACCCATCCAAACCACTATTGTTCAAATCACCTCAGCTCATCCTACAAGCCCTCATTTTGTACATCATCCATTAGCTCCCGCCATGGCATCCTGGTATGCACCCTTGGTGTTGCCACACCCTTTGGCTCCTTTACAAAATTACTATCAATCCAAAATCCCGCACTTTACCGGATTTGAAGCTACTACCGCTCAAAAACATGTAGATAGAATTAGCAATGCCTTTGAATACATGGAAATAGAAGACGAGACCATCAGAATGAGGATGTTCGCCCAAAGCCTGGGCGAAGAACCCAAAAAATGGTTTAAAATCTTAACTCCAAACAGCATCCACGATCTCCCAGAACTCTACCAAACCTTCATAAATAAGTGGGAAATCAGAAAGAACCTCATTCAAATCCTGTCGGAATATAACAATATGAAACGAGAAAATGGGGAAAGTGTCCAAGAATAATGCACTAGGTTCAACAGTGTGTATAATGCCCTCCCACCTCACTTCAAACCTCCACTTGGCTCAGCCTTAGCAAATTTCCCCGAAGGCTTCGACCCAGACATGACTTATCAACTAAGAGACAAGGACCCCCCTACCTTAGAGGAAATGCAAAAAGTGGCCATAAGTGTAGAATCCAACTTAGCAGAAAAAAGAACTAGGACCAGATCAGAAAGGAAAGTCACATACCAGGATGAGATCTCCCCTTTAGCCCCTTCCTTAGATCCTAGAATAGATGACTTGGTTAGATCCATGGCAAAAATGTGGGAAAAGATGAATGAAAAGACACCTCTTAGGGACAACCAGCCAAACCCTCCAAACAAAAATTGGAACCAAAACTTTAGGAGAGAACAACCTCAAAACAAACCAAGGGAAAATGACCAACAAATTAGGCCACCCTTTAATGAAAATTATGTTGATGAGGATGAGAGGGATATAGAACCCATTGATGAAAATCATTTGAACCTTATAGGTTCTGATAACGAGAATGAGGTTTACCTCACAGAAGAAGAACAAGCTTTCTTCTCTCCGAATCAAAATGAAACCAACTATGAAGATCCTGAAGATCCTTCCATAGATTTTCAGAATGCCATAATAGAAGCTCATAGGCAGTATGACCTTAAAAGTAGAAAAAACCAAGACAACTCCAAGAAAGGTAGCTCGGACACTGCTAAAACCCCCGATACCATCCTTAAAAAAGCAGTGGATAGCAACAAAATCATGATCAAGAAAAATGACCAAAACAAAGATAAAGCTATTCAGACAAGTCTTGGCTCAGATTTTCCTAGTACCTCCACCAACATTCCCGAGATGGTTGTGTCAAACAAAATCCCGAAACAAAGTTAGCAAACTCGGAACATAGAGAAAGTCATGGCTGAAAAAACTGAAGCAAACATGTCTAAACTACAAACACCTTTCAGTTTTGAGGGAGAAATTTCCAAAATAAAGATTACCATGCCTCTCACTGAACTTATCGCCCAAAGGTCTTATAAATCCCAAGTGTTAGAGGTACTGAATATAGGAAATGATGCAAACACCCTAAATCTAGCTGATGACACTCCTGAAGTGTTGTTTGGTCCAAAAATAGAAGGGAAATTCCAAGAAGGAACCACTCTTCCCTTTTACATCAGTCTTAATATCCATGACCAAATTTTACACAATGCCATGCGAGACTCCGAGGCCTCGCATAATCCCATGCCAAAGGTGGTGATGGAAAGACTAGGCCTAGAAATAACAAGACCCTATAAAGACTTATATTCCTTTGATTCAAGTAGAGTCAAGTGTCTGGGCTTAATCAAAGATATTTGTTTCAGTTTGGCCCAAGTACCTACAAAACACCTGATCATGGACATAGTGGTAGCAGACATCCCTCCCAAGTATGGAATGCTTTTATCGAGATCTTGGGGAGCTAAGCTTCAGGGAAATATTCAACTTGATATGTCCTACGCCACCATTCCTGTGTTTGACCAAACTAGAATACTCTATCGAGAATCACACATGAAATATATGATCAGCAGCCAAGAAGGGCCAAATAACATCCCAATGTACTCCTTGCATTCTGATCCGAACTCTTTCATTTTACACACTGATGAGGACATTGAAGAACAGTCAGGAGAATTTTAAACAAACTTAGACCCACCACATCAGCTGCCCCAAGTTCTCTATGATGAACTAGACACTCAGAATTATCACGACCATGATCAGTTATGTCTTGAGGAAAGAGAGTTTTTTCCTTTTGAAACAGGGATATAGAAAGAAGCACAAACCATTATGTACCATCAAGAAAATTTCTCAAACCTTAGGCAAACATCAGCAGTAACATCAGGAGACCTTTTCAGAGCAAAGGCATTAGAAGACTGCATATCACAAACCTCTTTTGAAATCAAGGGTCGGGAAGCTTAATGTTCTTACCATACCCTTAAGGATTTACCATCACATAACCCTACCCTTTTAAGTGAAACCTTGACTATAGCCATAATAGCTCCAAATCTAGGAAACACATCTGAAAAAATTCTTATGAAAGGATATGATGACTGCAGCCCAAATATACCTGAATTGCTTGAACTGGCTAACATTCTGTCACTCCACCAAAGACTTAGAACTGCTAGAATTTGCAATATTGTTCAAAATAATACTTCACATAGAGAAAATAGTGAGAAACACTATGCCACTACCATCACTCCAAGAAACAACTTCGACAAAAGAAAATACAAAAATCTGGACCAAACAGTAATAGTCAAAGATAAAATAGTTGGTCGTAGGATCTATTTTGATTTTAGAAACACTAATAGACACCCTTGTGACAGAAATTTTATCCTTCCTGCCCAAGACCATGATATACCAATGAAAAGTGCTTTTAATCATGTGTCTTTGCAAGATGATGTTTCAGGTTATAGCCAAATAATTCCTTTGCAAAGCAGACAGCTCAAAGAATTTTTCAAGTATGCTGGAAGTAGTTCCATTTTCAAACCCGGAATTGCAAAACCACTAGATATCAAAAATATGCTCCTAAAATCCATGTTTCTAGTTTTGAATTTCTGCATTCTGACATACCCTGATGATGTCATCATATACTTCAAAAATTACAAAGAATATCTGCATTATTTGAAAAAGATATACAGCAAAAGGAGTGGAAATCAGAGGTATAAAGAGGTAAAGCGGGAAGATACGGGGTTGTTCAAATATTCATGCATGAATCCTTATGTCATGCTTGAAAGAGAAAATTTTCCAAATTTTTCTTTTCAAGAGCTGAGTGGAACAAGAGTGGTAGGAGATCCTTATGAGGATAAGATGCTTAAGTTTCACCATTTCCAAGATTTCTGAGTTAAAACTTTTTCAATCATTGTATATACCATTGTTTGAAAAATAAATCAAAAACAGAAAATTCAAAAACAAATAGAAAAATAGAAAAAGAGGGCGGTTTGAAAAATAGAAAGAAATCCCCATGCTCAAAAAATAGTCATTTTGAAAGCGCGCAAGTCTAAATGCCGCTACTAGTGATAAAATGTCTTGTTCAGTTATCTGGCCTAATCATAACTAAACATGTTTTAAATTTATTTGCTAATAATTTAGTGAGAGGAAAGATAGTCAACATTGTGTAAGCTTGACTTATCAAAGAAATTAGATTAGGAAAAGATACTGGTTCCACATGCTCAAAACAGAACCAAAGAGGAAAGCAGGGATGAAAAAAAACTGTGTATCCTAGCTCTGATTTTCTAGATTTCATTTTATGCAAAATAATATTTGTGTGCAGCTTGTCTTTCATGCCACAAGTACATGACAAATCAAACTGTCTAATCCTGATTTGGTCATTTTTCAATTTCATGATGTAGATTAGAGAATAAAATCCTATCAAACAACTTAACCTTGATAGTCGATCTAGCATAGGTAGAGAAACAAAGGAGTTCATTAACTTAATCTGAACTCCCGGTAGATATAAGTGTAAAACTAGATAGTGTTATTTTTCAAAAATATTATGTCAAAGGGTTGCTATTCCATATGCACCCGAAAGAAGAAAAAATGTTAGGAAATGTAGCAGAGTAAGTAGAAATGTCTTTGATGCTTATCATGCTGTCAATTTTCAGAAATAGCATCAAGGAAGAAATAAATTTGCGCCAATGGATAAAGGCACTGGTCTTCAAAGAACCGAGATCTGAAGTTGTGGACACCTCCTAAAAAGGAGCTACCCTCCCCAAATGGAGCAACTGTTAGTCATCAATATTTTTCACCTGTTGATGATGACTAGTTTTTAAAGCCAAGTTTTCTAGCAGCTGATCTCCAATATGTCAAATTTGTCAGCTAGAAAACACCTATAAACATTTTTCCCTCCTACCTTTTCAATCAGCCCATGATAAGATAAAACCTAATTTTCAGGCCCTATCTAGTATCATTCATACAAACTTGTCCATCAACCCCAAAGAGAATAATCCAAATCTGTCAAAAAGTCTCCCCTAAGTTAGGTAGTGGCGCTTTAGGAAATTTTCCTGTGGAAAAATATCCTAAGCCAAAAGAACCTATCTCTAATATCAACCAGTCCTAGATGACCTTCCTATTCTGCAAATAAAGTTTGATACACCCTTAAGTCGCGCCACTAACAAGCCTTGATGTCTCAGCAGTGCATATGCCACAAGTCAAATTGATATTAGGTGGATTTACAGTGTTTCAATGTCTATTTCAAGAGCAAAAGTGTACCATTGTTCCAGAAGACATTATTAAACTTAACATGAGAATACAGCTGCTTCTCATGTGGTTTTGAGCCTGGGATGCAAGTACTAGACAGAGAGGTATTTCAATGAGCTCCTGCAAACACAGTCAAAATGTTAGTGACTTATGAATAACAAGTAATACTCTGCAGATACTGGGCAGGTGGCTTCTGATGTCTAAAGATGCATAAGGGTATTTTAACAATAATATTACATATCTCAGAGAGTGCCCCTCATAGCATACTGTCAATTTGTTACTTTTATTTACTTAACTGTGAATAGACACTACAAGGAAAGATGACACAGTTTGAAAAATGGATGAAATAGCATCAATGTAGAACCTCCTCCAAACATGAGAAGAGGGTTAGGATGACTATGTAGAACCTCCTCCAAACATGAGCAGAGGGTTAGGATGACTATGTAAAACCTCCTTTAAATATGAGCAGAGGGTTGGGTCATTAGTTGAAAACCTCCTTCATTTAACAAGCAGAAGGTTTGGCAATGTGATAAAGGCCTCCTTCATTTAACAAGCAGAGGGCCAGGAACAGAGGTGTAGCCTCATTTAAAGGCACAAAGCTAACAATGATTCAAACTGCCTAAAAACTTGTTTAACACCTTGTCTCCAATAGATGAAAAACACTAACACAGCAATGGTGTTTCAAAGATTGATTATATGGTTTCACTTATTGAAAGGTAGAGTCTAAGTGCAATGGGAAACAATTGAAGGCTTATGAATAGAAAACTGTTGTTAAGCAGATGGCCAAGCAGTGATATTATGATAATCAAAGAGGTTTTGTTTTTCTTCCATCAAAGATCTCCTTCAAAAGGTAATCTAAAGCTAAAGTAAACAAAGCTTGGACAGGTTCATCAATGTGAAGAAAATGATATGACAAGATGTCTCAAATTCAAAACAACTTTCAAAGAATCAAGCCATATCACTATTACAGACAAAGACCTCTTATGGACATATGAACAAACCCTGCTATGGTATGTAATTTCATTTTTCCCTTTAAAAGACAGATTTGAAATTAGTAGAAATCAATTCAAGGTTTATGAGTTGAGAGCTGGGTTAAACATAGGCCAAGGAGTGGTGTTGATGTTCAAAGAAGCTTTGCTCTTCCTGTCCATGAAGATCTTTTTCAAAAACTCATCAAAATTGACAAGAAGGTAGCCTAAGCCTTGCTTCTGAAGGAGACTTTGCAAATATACACATAGAGACAGTATGTGTAAAAAAGGATATGGAAAGTGTTTTAATTTTAGGGACAACATTCAAAGAAGTGAAACATAATACTGTCACAAACAAAGGCCTTTTTATGAAACATATGAAGATACCTGGCTGTTGCATATGATTGTAGGAAAGGTCTTTAAAGGATCTTCTTTTTGATAAACAAATTTTTGTCAAACCCAGGTGAATGCAACTAAGGTTCCCACAGTCAAAGAGAAATGTCATTCAAAGGATGCATATACAATCATTAATATGGTTTTGAGAAAGTTTTCTTTTAAGGGACAGATACAGGCAAACAGGGACAGGGTTGCTAACTTTGTGAAATTTTTCCTTTAAAGAACGGAGATAGAAACAGTGAAATAGAAGTAAAAAGGAGCCATGACTATGGTGTCATTCAAAATCGGCCTCCACAGCATTTAAAATCGAAATCTAGGCCTTTGTAATTTTAAAAGGTGATTTGTGTTTCGTTATTACCAAAAAGCTCTTTCAAAAAGCATTCAAACCCTCATAAGTTAAGTTCAAAAGGTTTTTGGCTTTAAAAGGGTGGAGAGACCGTTGCCAAGTCTCATTTGCAAGTTTAAAAACGTAAACAAGCGTTGACCAAGTGCTCCCCCAGTTGTTCATTGGAGAAACAAAATCATTCGAGAAAATTTCAAGTTTTTTCAGGCCCTAAAAGCCTGTGTGGCATGCCTACGAACAAAAATACAAAGATTTGATATTATTGCACGGTGCGCCTATATTGACGCGTGGTGTGCCTATAGCGCCGGTCACCAACTGCTCAAAGGCCGACCCGACACCCCTCACAGCGCGGCGTTCTTTTCAGTATATGTGTCGTGCCTGTTTAAACATCCAAAATTCCTTCAAATAATCTTGGGAGCTGCTCAATTCATCAAACAAGGGCCCTTAAGTGTTTTTAAGGTATTTTTCTCACTCCATTACAAATTTTGAGTTTAAGAGGTGATGTGCTCTTGTTGTGTTTCCAAGAGACAAATGGTGTTATAAGGTGGGGTGTTTTGGTCAAAAATCAAAGGTCCTCGTTAACTGTGAGTGTCAAATATCCACACTGTGATAGGCTAGGGTGTGTTTAATCAGTTTTGGAGAGCCCTACCTATCTTCAAACACAGTGATAACCCACAGTTGCTACAAGGAGCAGACTTTGTCAAAAATTCAGAGGATAAAATAGTGACTGAGAAAGGAGGATTGATAGATCAATTTAAAAACTCTTCTGGTGTTATTAAAAAGACAAAACCATACACAAATTTGCTAGACATAAATACAAAGCAGAGATCCCAAAGTTGGCTGGAAAGTGTCCTAACATTGTTAAAACAAGAGCAGACTTTGTCTAAAACTCAAAGGGAAAAAAAACATTGTTTATAAGGTGGAAGCTTGATCATTATAAAGTGTCTTCTCTCTGTTATAAAATAGAAAACTCTGTGCAGCCACCATATTTCCAAAAACAGAGTGTGTGAAAGGATTTCAAATCAGTTGAAGGTGTTTTGTCCACCTTTGTATAGAAACCAGTGAACAGCAGAAGAGTATTGTTTGGGGGAAGGGTGTTTTGTTTCTGTCAGAACACAAAAGATCCTTTTTCAAACCAAGAAACCACAAACAAACCTTTCAATACTTTTCCCAAGCATAGTGGTAAACTGAATTCTTGTTTTTATTTAACAAAGCACTTGTTGTTTGGTATCAAAAGAGGATAAAACAGTGATTTATAAGGAGGACAAAGTTGGTGTTGGTGGACTACTTCAGAAAACATTTGAAGCAGCTTATCTTGGTCAAACAGCAAAGAGTATTCAAAACAAAAATTCCTCCCAGGCAAGACAGTAGAAGTGGCCTTCACAGGAGGTTTGAGTCTGTTTTAACTGAAGAGGTAAATGCTCATCCATCAGTCCTGTTTAACTTTCATGAGGTTGGATGTCTATATTTTTCTTAAAGGGTGCAGGAGGTGAAAGGCTATTCCCTTTTGACACATCTTTTTGCTTTGAGATTTCAAGAGAAGCACTTTCAAGTGGCAAGCTTGGATTTCAAGTTCTCTCCTAGCTCCATTTCCAAGGCCACAAAAATCCCTTATATCGAAGAGAAGTAGTTTAAAAAAAGCCACCTAGACTCAGAATAGTACAAACAATTTCTGAAGCCTGAGCATAGAGATACATGTCCATCCATCTTTCCCTTCTCATATATGTTGACTAGTTATGCCCCCCTCATGAAGATAATCATGAAATACTTCACTTGCGAGGGAAGATTCTCCCGGGTCTATGCCTACCATGTCTGATTGCTCATGCATTTCACAAGAGCCAAATTGTTAAATCTCCCTTTCTTCCTCCACAGAAGTATTAAAAAAATGGCCTCCACTATTCAGAAAAAACCTCCTTCTCAGCAGACAGCCTGCCTCTTTCATCATTCCGTCATCAAGGTTATCATTCTTCATCAACTTGAGAAAAAGGAAATATCTTGGGATACTTTCATTGCACATCCATATTTCGCCACTGTTCCTTCATTCCATACATCTCCTTCACCTTCCACTCACCATCATTCGCCTTCTTCAAGCAAGCCTATTCCTAAGAAGCTCAAATTTCCCATTGAACAAGAAAAAGAGCATGAGCAAGGGGAGGAAGAGCAAGATGAATAGCAACATAATGAAACGGGGTAGGAAGGGGAAGAAAAGCACAATGAGGTAGAGCAGCAAGGGGAAGAAGAACATGATGAAAAACAACATGATGAAGAAGAGGAACATCAAGGGTAAGAAGGGCAGCAAAGTGAAAAAGATCACAATGAAGAAGGGCATGAGGAAGAAGAGCATGATGAAGAAGAGCAGCAATATAACTAGCAAGGGCAGCATGATGAACAGGTGCAGGACAGTGAGGAAAGGTAGCCTCATGAAGAAGAACAGCAGCATGATGAAGAGGTGCAGCACAGTGAGGAAAGGCAGCCTCATGAAGAAAAACACAGTGATGATATACAGCACAGTGATGAAGAGCAGCACCATGAAAAAACTCAAAACAATGGCAAGAATGATGAGGAAAGTAACAAGGACAAAGAGCCAATAGAGCATGTGCTAGCTTCCTCTCCTAGGCAAGGGGCCATTCTCTTTTCTCCAAAAGTGGCCAAGCCCCAGACATCAAGGAAAAGGGTGCCTAAAACTATAACTCCAAATGTTACTAGGGCCCTCTGAAGCAAGGGGAAATTTCCCAAGCAGCCCATTGTCGAATTACCCAAGAGGAGGAGGTCCAAGAAGGCCACCCAAAGCAAGGGAAAGGAGAAAGAAGAAAGTAGCCATGAAAAGGAGAGGGACTTCGACATAATTCAAATCCAAAGTGATGATAGCGACAATGAGGCCCGAATCCTAGAGACTCTCTTGATCAATAGAGAAAGCCAAATTGATGCTTTGAGGGCAGATCTAGAGAGGGCTAGAAACTTCAATCACTTTTTGCAAATTCAAAATAAACAGATGAGTGTCCACATGGCAGTGTATGAGACCCGGGCCATCAAATAAAAAAAAGAGGCCTCCAAGGCACAAGTTATATTGGAAGAACTCATGGGTGAGTTCAATGATAGCGAAGATGAAGACCAGCCCAAAAGAAAGAGGCCAAGGACCATGGGACTCAAAAGAGCCCTTGAGAAACAAAAAGAGGAAGAAGTTGCCCTTCTCCAATCTACTCCTCTTACTACATTGTTCACCCAAGAGATAGAGAAAAATCGAGAAGCATGGCTTGAGAGGGTAAATAATCACTTGGAAAAGAAGTTGGAGAAGGCCAATAGAGATTTGGACCTTCAACGGAGGAGGACCAGTCAGTATAAGAAGCTCAATCAGTTTTCCCAGCGGAAATTGAAGACCACATAGGAAAAACTTAAGGAAGCTCAAAGGAGGCGTCTAGCACCAAAATTGAAGAAAGACACCTCAAAGATCCAAATTTTGGCCTCGGCTTCACAGCATGTTTCTAAAAACCCTTGAGGGTCATGCTCACCAAAATTGGGCGAAATTCAACAAATTTTGGTTTTTTGTCATTTTTGGGTTTTTGGCTAAAACTCATGGGCATCACCATTTATTTTTGGGACATCCTAAAAGGATTAAAATGGTATCATTGGATGCCATAATTTTAGGGGCATCTACTCAGCGATTTTCAGATCAATTGAAGAAGATTTTCTCCCCCAAAATGGCAAAAAACACTCACTTTTTCCACACTCTGCCCCGTTTATCAGCAAGGTCTATTTTTTGGTTTTGTACACATAGGTCAGTTTTTTATGGATTTCTATTGGTTAGTTTGGAGAAAACTAAGAATTTTCATAAAATATACATTCAGAGCTTTCCAATGAGACGTCACGGGCCTCGTTTCGACATCGAGAAGGCCTCCAAAAGTTGTCGACAAGACAAAGGACTTTCTGTTGATATATTTCATAAGTATTTTTGTGAAAAATGTACCTTTCTAAAGTGATTTTTCCTCATGTGCGTTTAGCTATTTTTGGGCATGATTAGTTATGAAAAATCAATATATTTTCCTTTTTTAGCATTTTTGAAATATTTTATTAGATATTTTGTGCCTTGGGCTTTGCAAAGCCTCAAGGACAAAATCAGATATTTTGGATAGGCCAATGAGATTGCAAGTTGAACTAGGAGGTTTTCCTCACTTTGGCCGATATATTCCAAAGGCTTTCATTGTAAATGAGGCTGAACTTGTTGAATAGAAGCAATATATGGTTATACAAGCTTGGAAGTAACACTTGTCTCATGCATTGGATAGTTTCTTGAATGTTTTTGGATGATGAAGGAGGTCTGTTGTTGGATTCCTTGACTTGGTAAAATGGTATAGTGTCCCTCTTTGTTATGCTTCTTAGTTTTCATTCATAATTCCATGTTCTTTCTTGCTATAAGACAGTAGAGAATAGATTTGAGACATTCCCTTGGAGGCACCTCAAGTTTCATGTTTCTTTATATCTTCTCTGTTTTCTGCCTTCTTAGTCATATCAAAGAATCCTTGATTGCTCTTTGATAACTGAAGAATATTGTTTGCTTGTTTCATTTATGGTTTTATGCATGCTAAGTATGATTCATGGTATGCCCTGCTTACTCATGGCTAGTCATAGCTCCACCTATGAAACCTCTCTTTGATTGATTAGATTGTCATTTGTTGAACCAAGGAGGTCTTTTACTGATCTTTCCCTTTGCATAAAACTATGCAATCTTGCTTCAAAGTGCCCAATAGCTTGAAATACTATGCTTAGGCGTTCCTTCATAGTGATTTAAGTTGTTTGTTTGTCTTAAATGTATTTCCCCAAAGTCTGATAGCCATTTCCTAAAGTTAGAGAGTCATATATCTCTATGCATGGCTTGAATGTTTATTTCTATGCATTGATCAGTTTATAGTTACATTTCTCATGACTAATGGTTAGCCCTACCATGTTTATGTCAGCTATTAAACTATTTATGTTTGAAATCCATTATTCGTCACAAATTTAATGTCCATTCCACTCCATTTTACCCAAAGATCCATTTTGCCTCGCTCAAATTGGCCCTTCAACAACCTTGTATCACCACCCGAAAGTTTTCTTAACCTTTTTGACCCCATAGCCCAGTTGATCTGACATCTTTTTACCTATATTAGTCTTTAATCAGTTCATCCCTCACAACCTAAAAACCAAAACCAAAAACCTACTTCATAACTAGCCTAAAATCAGAACACAATAAGCAAACACACAGATATCCCTTACACAAATAAAGAGAGCCCTCTCTGAGTCCAGGAAGGCTAGGTCCTTGGGCTCCAAATATTGGTTTGATGTTACACTGTCATTTGGATTTCCAATCAACCAAATCATGGGACCCTAACAAATTACATTACTCATTGGATCGTTTCGAAAGAACTTCATTTGCTTAGAAGAGTGCATTCTTGTTTTGAGTGCATTTTATGTTTGTATTGCATTTGATTTATTCGTTTTAGATCTTTGCATTCGTAGTGCTCAAAACTAGTCTTTGTTTTTCTTTTTAGTGTAACAGTGCATTTTGTGCTTCATTCATCTAAAAAACAAAAAATTTCATTCTTTCGCTTAACTTGAAAATGAAAATGTTCTTTTGCATTACTAGCTCTTAGCAAACTAGCAAAGAGTTTTCATTTTCTCATTTGGTTGTATTAGATGCATTAGAAAAATTCTTCTTGTGTTTCGATTGATTGATACTTTTTCATAGATTCTTATCCTTCTCTTAGCTAGCATTCATTGAATGGAAATGATGGTCTTTTGCATGTACTGTGCTTTTAGGAATTCGAAATCATATCCGGTAAGGCCTTGAAATCAAAACATTAATTCAAGATCAACCTTAAAATGAATTCAATCAACCTAAGGAATCATTGAAACCTAACGCACATATTCTAGAGGTCTAGGCTAGTGACATGTTTCGGCATCGTTAAACCTAGTAGCTGTCGTTCGCCACCTGGCATTAGACAGCACTAGTACGGACTTGTGCTCCCCATACTGTCGCGTATCTAAAGGGAGACCCTAATAGTTTGCAATCCTTTATCCATAGGAATCTGAGTCTTCTGCCTTGTAACTGTGATACACAAAACACAAAATTCGGAAAGACTACCTGCACGTACGTCAAGTCCTTGGTCATTTTTCTTTCATTTGATCACCAAGGTGTATATTGCAATTCACGAAAACTTCGTACACCCTTTTGCCTAGAGTTCCTGAGTAGTCATTTTTTTATCTTTACTGACTCTTTAAATTTGAAAAGATCATCGAGAACTTGTCCTTTCGAGCTCGTTCAAATTGAAAGCGACTAGAGTCACCTTTTCTCCTTTTCTCGACTCTTAAAATATTAAAAGGTAGATTTTTGTTTCAGTGTCTTAAAATTAACTGCCCACAAAATATTCCTTGTTAAAGTTATATTCCTTAGCGACTCTTAGGATTGAGGCCAATGGCGACGTTTCCAGGATCACCAACCAAGGAATCCCCTCAGACGTGAATCTTAGTCCTTTCCCTTCATTCGGGAATGTTGGTGCCCCGTATATGGCAACGTTGTCCCTTCTTGGGTTAACTATTGGTCTACCTGCCTGTTTATTTTCGACCTCGATGGTTCCGAACATCCAAACGGATTCTCAACCAAGTTCTCCTCCATCTGAACCATGTCAACCCCATGTTGATCATAAGGTTGACCCCTCACCTTCTTCTCCTATTTCTTCACCTCATTCTTCCTCTTCGCCTTGTGAAAGTTTGGATTCTAGTACCCAGGTGGCTAAGAATAAGAAGAAGGAAAATAAGTTAGGGGGGAAATCATCAACTATTTCTACCCATGCATCTAATATCGAAAAACCTCCCACTCCATCTCGCAAATTAAAATTCCCTTGCAAGCTATGTGAGGGTAATCACCTTCTTCGTGATTTCCCTGGTATTCCCAAGGTACTAGAAGTGTGGTCTATTAGCTCGATTCATCCTTCATCATCAACCTCTAGGCATCATGCTGATGATGAGCCTTCAACTAAAGATAATGAGACTCGTAAGAAATAGGATACGATCAAATTTCCTTGTAGGTTGTGTGAAGGGAACCATCCCATTCACCTTTGTCATCATATGGATGAAGCTTCTAAAGTGTTGGATAACCTTTCGGCTTTTGAGTCCTGTCTTCTCGTTGGTTACCGAATTTTTTCTTCGATTCCTCCCATAGTTGATCAACCCATTGATTGGGATTCATCTCTGATCAATTCCACTCTCTCTAAAAGTCAATCTCCTAAGTCCATTCCCAACCAATCATTGGTTGAGAAAAATGTCGACATGATTCCACCCACAGTTCATCAGGTCTTTTCCGTCAAGTGGTTCTCATCCCAATCGGGTTCTCTTTGTTTCCTCTGATTCCCTGAGATCGTTGGGCGATCCTCCCATTTCCATGATCCATGAGTGATCCTTCGACTCCCTTCACCGTAGTTCCAGAAATTAATCCTCCTTCTCTCGTTCTTGAAGTTCAAGAGGTTGGTCTTTCCGTTCCCGTAACATAAGGGGATAATCCTCTTATTCCTATTTTTAACACTGGAAAATCGTACAGCAAAAGACGACATCAATTAATGTCGAGCCCAAGGATTTACAGGCCAGGAATACATTATGGAATCAAGAAGTATTTAAAATCTATAAGGTTTTGAGAAAACTAGATTAGAACTAGTCATAAATGCTCAAATGCGCGCTTTTTCCTTCGATAAGAGCGCCTTCTACGCGCCCTTTTGCTCGATAAGCGTGCATTCCTGGAAATGGAAAAAAGTCACTTTCTGGGACCACAACAAGAAAAAGACAGTTACTCCTTATGTGAAAGCCGCCTAAGGACAGCCACCAATGCCTCCTTAGACATTACGTGAGCACACAAAATAATATTTGAGCACACAATGGAATCACACCTCTCCCTTAGGTCACCATCCATCATGAACCAAGGGAGGGAAGGAGGATTTGAAGCTCACCTATATAAAACCACCAAGAGATGAACAAAGGGTGATCACAAGGTTATGCTGGCCAAAGTTTCCCAAGAAACACCAACATTGTGTGTGACCAAGAGCTGGAGCTAAAGAGGACTCGATAGTTGGCCACCCAACATCTTAGTCCACCACAACAGAGCGAGAGAGAGTTACACTGCATCAGAGGCAAAACTTGGAAGGAAAACATCCTTGCATTGGGACCTAGAGCCATCGCCTATGGGCCCTTTGGCAAGTGGGTAAGATTTCCTTTTATTCTGAACATTTAATAAGAAGAGGCCATCGAGCCATCGTTTGCATTATTACTGTTTGGAACTCTCTATATAGCTTCTTTTCTGTTTTTAGTTTTAGTTTTTTAACCAGAGCATACTTCAGCATATTATTTCATTTAAGTTTTATGCTTTTGAGCTCCCCCCACATTTTTCATCTTACCAATAGTTTAGAGAGTAGACCACACTCTCTAAGCTCGTGTGATTTCGTACACCTGTGTGTCGAATCCACCACAACACCTATGGCACCCCCTCCATGTAGTTTAGTCGCTTCCTTTTATTGGAGTCGATTTATGGGATATTGCCTTCCTTCTTACGTTCCCTTTGAGATCATTGTACAGGCCTGCAATATGGTTGTACTAGGCACGATTATAGATGAAGGCACCTCGGTTAGTATTTTGTCCTCAACTACATGGCAAGCTTTGGGTTCTCCGCATCTTGTGCCTGTTACTCAGAATTTGTTGGCTTTTAACAGAGGAACAAGTCAACCATTAGGGATCCTTCCGAAGTTGCATATTACTTTTGGAGGGAAAATTGTCTATATCGACGTGATGGTGGTCCAAGGCCCCTTAGATTTTAATTTACTCTTGGGGTGCGACTATGCTTATGCCATGGGTGTGCTTGTCTCTTCCCTCTTTCGTGTGATATGTTTTCCACATGAAGGTCCGATCCTAACCATTGAACAGCTTTCATTCTTTGGTCCTGATGTAACATATAGTCTACCATCATCCCTTCCTGGTCCTTACCCACAGGTGGTGTCCTCCCCCCCAGCATGTCAATTATGTGGCTGCGTGCCCCATGCCCGCATTTAGTGATAGTGCCATTGTGCATCATGTGTTGGGGGCATTGGGTCTTGACTTCCAAGATGTTTTTCTCCCATTGGATGCAAACCTTTTGGAAGCCATGATATTTTATTCGTCATGATCAACTTGTTCGGAGCAGCGTTCGATTTCTTGTGTCAAGCTCCTTAAAAAATGAAACAAGCTTCTTATGAGGATAGTTTGTTTTCTTATGTCAACCTCGTTAAAAAATGAAACAAGCTCTTATGAGGATAGTTCTTTTACTATTTCAACCTCGTTAAAAAATGAAACAAGTTCCCTTTTCAGTTCGAGTCTTTGATTAGATCTCGTAAAATCCAAGTCGAGTCTTTCTCTTGATCTTGTAATTGAACCTTCATTCCATCCACCTCTTAGTAACCAACATTCTACTCCAGTGAATTCCATGAAGCTTAGGGGGCATGTACCTCGAATTGAGTCATCATGTTGGGGCATGCAAACTTATTTCAAGCATAGTTTGTTTCCGTTTCAAGCTTGTTTAAAAATGAAACTGGTTTCAAGCATAGTTTTCTAAAACGTTTCAAGCTTGTGTAAAAATGAAACTAACTTCAAGAAGAGTTTCTGATTTCAAGCTTGTGTAAAAATGAAACCATTCTTATTTTACCTCTCGTGATTTTCATTTTATCAGCCTGCTTTTCCAGATGAGCCTTGGTTTTCTCATTCCATCGTTACTATATACTTGGCCGATCATATGCACTCGCTTGATTGTTTTACCCATTCCTGAGGAACCGCTGCAATGAGTGGTCTTGTTAGCCAGCGTCTTGAATTTTATCTTGTTCTGAGCAGTTCCACCATCATTGGAACTAGTTGCTACCCTTAATACCACTCGTTCCTCCAAGTGGATTCATCTTTTAGCTCTTTTCTGACTCTCGAAAATTGAAAAAATTGTCGATACTCTTGTCATTTTGAACTCGTTAAATGGCTATGAAATGATGTCGAGTAACCAGCTCCAAAAATAGAAGAAAAGAGATATCAACGCCTTATAAATAAGCCACTTCGAGGGGGCAAGCTCCAATACATTACATAAATGAACAATTCTTGGATGATACAATTTACAAAACCTCCTTTCTATATATAGGAGTCCATGTGGCCATAATGTAATCCTAGTGGGCCACAATGTAATCCTAGCCGACCTAACAATAATAATTTAGGGACAAAATAATAACAAAATGGGGGTTACAAGGGTACAATAATAACAATAAGGGGGTTACATTAATAACAATAAGGGACTATACTAGTAATATAGGGACCTAACATGCCCCTCTCCTACAAAAAAGTGTTGTCCTCAATGCTTGAGTAGCTCAGGGTGCTTCTGTATAAACTTCTCATCCTCCCATGTAGAATCTTCAGTGGGTAAGTTCTTCCACTTGACGAGATACTCTGAAATTGATCGATTCCGTAGCTGTCGAGTTCTTTTTTCCATGACCGCTTCAGGTTCCAATATGATTTTTCCTTCCTCATCAAGTTCTGGCAATATTTTTTGAACTGGAAAATTTTCACCTATAACCTTCTTTAAGCATGAAACATGGAAAATTGGATGCACTCACGAAGAAGTAGGAAGCTCCAATTTGTATGCCATAGTACCAATCTTTTGCAACACCTTGTAAGGACCATAGTACTTTGGCAATAATTTAGTATCCTTCTTAGCTTGCTTGAGGGACATTTGTTTGTATGGTTGTAGCCGTAAAAATATCCAATCTCCTACAACAAAACTTCTCTCGCTACGATGTTGATCTGCCTGTTGTTTCATTCATTTTTGTGCCAAATTCAGGTTATCCTTTAAGAGTTGGAGAACTTCTTGCTGATGCTCGATGTGATCTTCCACTGCTTGAACCTTCGATTTTTCCCTTAAATATGATGTGATGGATGGTGGATGATATCCATAAAGTGCCATAAATGGGGTCATTTTTGCTGCAGTATGGAAGGAAGTGTTATACCACCATTCAAAGAGAGGTAACCACTTGACCCATTCTGTTTTTTTATCAGATACAAAACAACGAAGATATCCTTCCAAACATTTATTTAATATCTCAGCTTGTCCATCAGATTGAGGATGATAAGATGAGCTATGAGCTAATTGAGTACCCAAACAAGAAAATAACTTCGTCCAAAAATTTCCAGTAAAAATGGGATCTCTGTCGCTCACAATAACCCTTGGGCTTCCATGTAGCTTTTGAATTGTGTCCATAAATGTAGTAGCAAATGTACTTTCTTTAAATGGATGAGATAATGCACAAAAGTGTGCATACTTGGTAAGTCTATCAACTACCACCATGATGACACTCTTTCCTTCAGACTTAGGTAAACCTGTGATAAAATCCATTGAAATCTCCTCCCAACGTTGACTTGGAATGGATAAAGTTTGTAGAAGTCCCGGGGTCTTAATTGTCTCCACTTTATTCTGCTAGCAAACCAAACATTCCGCCACAAACTTTTGAATATCAGATTTAAGGCCATCCCAAAAAAAATCTTTCTTCACCCCGTGGTAAGTTTTTAAAAATCCTGAGTGTCCTCCTAAAGGAGAAGTGTGCAATTCCAAAAGAATCTTTTGTTTTAGTTGGGAATTCTTACAAAGATATAAGTGATCTCTGTACCATAAGGAATCATTTTTCCAACTAAATGTATCAGATGTACTAGGATCTTGCTGCAACTTTTGAATGAGTTTCCATACATCTTTGTCCTTCTTCCATTCATCTCTTGCTTCAGTTATCCAATCTGGTTGGATAATAGAAATGGCACAAAGCAATGCTTCCACCTCATCATTCTTTCTTGAGAGTGCATCTGCAACAACATTAAGCTTTCCTTTTTTGTAGATTATTTCAAAGTCATAACCCAACATCTTTGTGACCCATTTTTGCTGCTCTTCTGAAGATAGTCTTTGTTCCAAAAGTGTTTAAGACTATCATGATCAGTTTTTACCTTGAAGTTTCTTCCCATTAGGTAAGTTCGCCATTTCTTTAGTGCATGCAGTATTGCTAACATTTCCTTCTCATAAATAGGTTTCTGTAAATACTTTCCTTTGATTGGACGACTTTCAAAAGTAATGGGTCTTCCTTCCTACATTAAAACAGCACCAATTCCATTTCCTGAGGCATCACATTCCACAATAAAGGTTTTTGTGAAGTCTGGCGTAGCTAAGACCGGTGCTAGGCACATTGCCTCTTTAAGATGTTCAAAGGCCTTAGTTGCTTCAGGACTCCATGAAAATGCATCTTTCTTCAATAATGTTGTTAGAGGTGCTGCTATTCTCCCATAATTCTTAACAAACTTGCGATAATACCCTGTTAACCCGAGAAATCCTCGCAACTGCTTTATGGTTGTCGAGACTTTCCATTCCTTAATGGCTTTAATTTTGTTAGGGTCTACTTTAACACCCTCGTGAGATACAATATGACCCAGATATTCCACCTCTTGTACTCCAAAGAAACATTTGGATGTTTTCGCATATAATTGTTTCTCCTGCAATAGTTTGAGCACCCTGTCAACATGTTCAACATGATCCTTCCAAGACCTGCTGTAGATTAGTATATCATCAAAAAATACAAGCACAAATTTTCTAAGGAAGGGTTTGAAAATGGAATTCATCAACCCTTGAAATGTAGAAGGTGCATTGGTAAGGCCATAAGGCATGACCAAAAATTCATAATGACCCTCATGAGTTTGAAATGTTGTTTTTGGAATATCTTCGGTCTTCATTCTAATTTGATGATATCCTAAACGAAGATCCAACTTGGTAAAAT
The DNA here is from genome assembly GCA_034641835.2 of Pinus albicaulis. Taxonomy (NCBI): domain Eukaryota; kingdom Viridiplantae; phylum Streptophyta; class Pinopsida; order Pinales; family Pinaceae; genus Pinus; species Pinus albicaulis. The sequence continues at coordinate 1,941,767,313 of CM076578.1, forward strand.
AAATTGCTCCATGTAATTCATCCAACAATTCATCAATCACAGGAATGGGAAATTTATCTTTAATGGTGAGCTTATTGAGCTCCCTATAATCCGGACACATTCGCCATGATCCATCCTTCTTGTGTACCAATACTATAGGAGCCGAGAAAGAACTTTGACTAGGTTGAATTATACCCGCCTCTAACATTTCTGCAATCATACGTTCAATTTCGCTCTTTTGGAAGTAAGGATATCTATAAGGCCCGATGTTTGGAGGAACACTTCCTGGAATCAGATGAATAACATGATCATGATCGCGAATAGGTGGGAGTCCTTTGGAAGTTTCAAACACCTTGGAATGATTGTCCAAGACTTGTTGGAGATCTGTAGAAATAGATGATTTTGATGTTGGAACTTGTAGTGAGCATAATTGTGCAATTATGCCTTGTTGTTCTTTATTTAGAAGCTTTGTCATGACATTAGAGCTTATTATCTTTCCCGGCTTCCCTACAATACCCCGTAATTCGACTTCCTTTCCTTCTGAAAAAAATTTCATGAAAAGTTCTTGAAAATTAAAACCTACCGTCCCCAAAGATTGTAACCATTGTACTCCTAGTAAAACATTAGCACCTCCCATAGGAATGGAAAGCATTGGACTAGTCAATACATATTCCCCCATGGTTATCTTGATATTATGGCATTTTCCAGAGAAATTTATAGTTCCTCCATTTGCAACCATCACTTGACATTCTGGTGTTGGGTATAGGAAACAATTTAATTCCTTGGCTACCTTACAATGAATAAAATTATGGGTGCTACCCGAATCAATCAACACTATTACCTTTTTCTTCTTGATATGTCCTTCTATCTTGAGAGTTTGAGGAGTGGTAATTCCTACCAGTGCATTACATGATATGGTTGGATTCATTTCTTCCTCTTCTAGGGCTGGTTCCTGGTGTATATCCTCTTCTTGTTCATTTTCTTCTTCCTCTTCACAATCTATGTAAAATTATTTCTTCTTAGCACACTTATTACCTTTAGTGTATTTTCTATCACAACTATAGCAAAGTCATTTTTCTCTTTTTCTTCCAATTTTTCTGGTGTCAACCTTGTAGGTTGTGGAAATCTAGGCGTAGCAACACTTCCTTCTTTACAGAATTGAGTGGTAGGCTTCCTTGTCGCCATTATTTTACATTCAACTTTTATTGCCAACCTGAATGCCTTCTCCAATGAATCTGGTTCCAAAACACGAACTTCATGTTAGATGTTATCCTTTAAAGTGCCTATGAAGAGATCTATCCTGTGTTCCTCTGGAATATCAGTTACCCTTATATTCAACTTTTGGAAGTCCTCAATGTGCTGCCCCACTAAACCCTTTTGTTTGAGATTTATCAATTGGCTAAAGAAGGTGTTTCTCTTTGTATCCTCATAATGTGCTATCATTTGTTCCGTAAAAATTGACCAAGTGACAATTTTTGTATGGGAGCAAAGCCATCGATACCCTACAAATGTATTTTGTTCTAAATGTAAAGTTGCAATGCGTACCTTTTGTATGTTTTGCATGTTATGGAGATCAAAATATTGCTCCATCTGTAGTATCCATGTTACAGGATCCTTTCCATCAAAATTCCACATATCTATTTTTGGAATATGGTGGTTCTTCCCGCCAACATTAGAGTTTATGAAATAACGATTAACATTTATTTTGTTCTCATCATGAGGTTCTTCTACTATCTTTTCACCATTAGGAAACATTTCTTGTGTCAACTTTGTCAAACCTTCGATGTCTGCTTTGAGATCATTCTTCATGTTTTCCACGTTGTATTTCATGTCATCCATCTTAGCTTCCATGCCTTTCTTCAAACCGTCCATCTTCACTTCCACGCCTTTCTTCAAAACTTCCATTTCATTTTTTGTTGCTCTTTGCGAGAGTGAAATTTGTTGCACTTGCTCTTGTAATTTTGATAGATCATGTTGCAATTCTTCATCTTCATGAGTTATAGTAGAGCCTTCTGAAGGCTTAATGGGTGTTGAATTATTTTTACGGGGCATCTTTTAGAACCCAATACTGCTATATATTCTACAATATGCCCTTGGAATCAATTCAAATTGATTCTTCAAAGAAGACTTATGCAATTTGGAAAGAAAAAAAATATACACACCTTTTTCTTGCTTTTTAGGAGCTCGATATTGAAATTGGATAATATATTTGATTGCAGCACTTAAATATTTTAATTTTAGTATCAACGTATCCCTCTGAATTATCTTTCGAATGCCACAGGTCTGACCTGATTTGGATTCTCCAAGACAAAGTTGTGTCCAATCTCCCACAATGACCTAATTCTGGACTGGTTCAGTAGAGCGAACTTGTACGACTTTCCACGTGTCACTGTTTTGTCCTTTGTCTCTGAAATTGATAGCAAAGAAACTACAGGCAGTGTACTTGTGACCACTTTTGACGGCACTCCAATCCAATCTTCAGAGAGAGAGTTATTGAACTTTTCCCACGATCACCTCTTTGAGATGAAATTCAGGAGCCTGAAAAAGCACTACCTTCCACAGATCATATCTCCAAAAATATTGCGAACCAAGCTCTGAAAGTTTTTGATGAATTTCCTCAGGATTTCAGCTTCGTACCATATGAATTTCAGATTCTGAACCTTCGTAGAAAAAAATTTATAGCGCAAATTCCACGATGACCTGTTTAGGAGCCTGAACAAATACCTGACTTCCACAGATGATATCTCACAAATTATTGCAAACCAAACTCTGAAATTTTTACACAGGCTTCCTCAAGATTTTTTCTTCGCACCCTAAAACTTTCAGCTTCTGAAACTTCGTAGAAAAAAAGTTATAGCGAAAATGCCACGATGACCTGTTTGGAGCAGCGAAACCCTAGAATCCAAAGCTCTGATACCAAATGTTGAGTAACCAGCTCCAAAAATAGAAGAAATGAGATATCAACGCCTTAGAAATAAGCCACTTCGAGGGGGAAACCTACAATACATTACATGAATGAAAAATTCTTGGATGATACAATTCACAAAACCTCCTTTCTATATATAGGAGTCCATGGGGCCATAATGTAATCCTAGTGGGCCACAATGTAATCCTAGCCGACCTAACAATAATAATTTAAGGACACAATAATAACAAAATGGGGGTTACAAGGGTACAATAATAACAATAAGGGGGTTACACTAATAACAATAAGGGACTATACTAGTAATATAGGGACCTAACAAACGATATCTACCCAGTATACTATTACCCTTTTTTCGAGCTGGGATAGATTATTTACGAAAAAGGAATACCTTGGCCTATCGCGACTAAGAGGTTCTCTCAGACACGGTTTTCTATCTTTTCGGATCTGTGATACTACCTATGAAAGGGACTGTTGGAGTTTTATTTTCTGCTTCTTTTCAAACTCTCTAAACATTAAAAGATGTTGATTTCTTCCTTTGTCAGACTCGTTAAAACCTAAATGACATCATAAACCGTCACCATGATGTTACTGAGTTCCTCCTTCCTAGGGCTCGTAAAATGTACTAGTATGGATTTTTCTGAAGGAAAAACTTACATGAAAAGCATATTATATCCCCTTCAAGCTTGTTTTCCAAAAATAATTGGGGTACTCACCAGCAATGGTGGGGGAAAATGGAACCAGTTCTCAGTTGTGTTGGCAGTATGTCGCTCTTGAACATGACACTCATCTGCATTCGTGTCAAGTTGGGGACATCTCATTTCATCATTTTTTCCTCCATGGGTTTGGGTAATCTGTTTTGACCTCTCATCTACTCTTTGCCACGTCACCATGACCTCAGATCCCTTGATTTCCAATACTGCCAAATCCAGATTCATGTCATTGATATGTTCAAGAGAAGTTTCTATTTGCAGATTTCAACTTCCCTCTAATCCTCTTTTTGGTCCTGATTCACTATCATCATGTTCCTTTGTCTCGTGTTGATGATGTGGGAAACATTATGGCCCTCCTTCAACCAGGTCACTTCCTATCGACTTCAGCTCATTATCCAAGAAGTTGATCTAGAGACTCCCTTCCGGTACGTTGGAGCTTGCATGCCTCAATGGCAAGTTCTTCGCATTCGACGACAGGTCCACATCATTGGCCTTCGATTGAGTGATTCTGCATGTGTTTGACACCAGATCATTGTTCACATTCCGTCGATTGTACTATTTTTACGTTGAAATCCATTGTCATTATTGGTGGTTTCTCTCGTGCCTATTAACAGTTTACATCATTAGCTGGTAATCAGGTGACTTTCTTACATATTCGACTTCAACTCACATCTTTGCATTCTTGAATTTGTACTTGTTCGGGTCAATATGGGGTGCAAGACCCTGGGTTTTTTCTGATAAAATCCAGGCTGTGGGATATTTTGGTTTATCATGAATATATGCATGACTCTTTTGATTGGATGGTTATGACCATACCTGAGTCTATTTGTTGATACTTACTGTTGGATGGCTACATCCATACCTCAGATCTCAGTTTATATTTACTCTATTATGGATGATTGCGCCCATGCCACATGTTCATGTATCAGAGATATCAGTTGTAGTTTTACTTGTAGGTCTTCCGACATCAGTGTTTGGTTCGAATGTGTTCTCGTAAATCATTTCACTCCTCCCTCTCTCTCGAACCTCATGCTTTAGGGGGCATCTGTTACACAGCATTTTGTCACTGTCCCTGCAATCCCCATCCCACACATTGGAGGGCCATTTCTGTGACTTATATGAAGTGTCATGCCTTGCAAAAAGTATCATTGCATCCCTTGCCATGAGAAGAACATTTCCTCTGTTGACTATTCCTGGAACAGACCATCAAAAACACATGATTTTGGGTCGGCGCTGGCAGGCAGTTATGGCCTCGTGCCGATAAGTGAAATTAGCACTGGGCCCCATGCCCATTGGTGCTTTGTCTCAATGGACTGCCCGCATCGAGCTATTTTTAGAAATTTTTTTAAATATAGAAGCGAAGTTTCCATTGCCAACCACTTTGTGAGCGATTCAACATGGGTTGTTTGACTGAATAACGTCGAGCACCTTCCTTTGGCTTCTTATTCACTAATTTTTGGCAAACCTCCCAAAGGATAAGGCCTCCCTTCCACCATTTGAGGGATCCTAACCTCCTTCTCTCCTTCTATAAATACATCTCTCTCACATAGATGTAGTTAGCTGAATGGTTTGGATATATGAACATTTTGGAGAATAGCTGAAACAGTCTGATATAGCTGGTGTGAGATAGAGCATAGAGAGAGACCCTTGTCGAGAGAGAGTCTAGGCTGATTGCCTCGCCAAGGCCAAATTCCCCGATGAATGCTCGAGATGCATTTTGACTGGACCAGCTGAAGGAGGTTGCAACGTCAAGGCTCATTTGGTTGTAATCTCTTTCTTTCTCTTACTTAATACATGACTGATGTTTTGGTTCCTGTCTTGTGTTGATATGATTAATCTTATGCAATATGTTTAATTCTCCTTGACCAATTAGATAGTTATGAATGCAATTATTATTTCGTATGTTGATTTTGTTCTCTGATCCTTGTGCAGGCACCTGAGTACTACCGTTGAAGGACCGCGACGTATCGTGGACGAAGATCAGGATACTGCCGCTACAACTATGACAACTGCATTGGAACCAAGGTAAGACATCTATCCCAACTCAATTTCATTAATTAACTAGGAATCGACGCATTAGCATGTCCTCTTGCTACTAGACCCACCCTAGGGCTAGAGGGATTGGCTCTGTCCGCAAAGGGGATTTACCTGCCAACAATGCTCTGGAAAAAATCTTGGTAATCCTCAGACACTAAGTTGAGGGCCAATCTAACCATCTATGTGGCCTTAGGAGTTGCTCCTACGGCTGCGAACTGATCTCAGTTTTCGTGAAGCCTAGACAGGAACGAATCAATACGCTCTCCCTTCTACATCCTGGTGGTGCACATTTTCTCCTTCAAAAACAGCTTTTGTTGCTCGGAAGACCCCTAATACAGCGTCTCTAGCCCATCCCACATCGCTTTGGTTGTTCCTTTTCTAGATATGTGTGAAACGATAATATCTCTATTTCCATCGAGGATCAACTACTTGGATTTAGCCATATTCTTCTTAAAGGCCAGTAATGGTGCTGCATCCATCGGTTCAACTTGAGCACTATCAATAAATTTCTTGAGGTCATACTTATATAGAAGGAAGGAGATCCTTGCCTTCCAAACTACATAGTTGGAGGCACCCTCTAACTGGTCCTGGTCATGCAATCCGTTAGTGGCCATCTCACCCGACTAATATCGATCTGCTACCTCTCACCCTCTGTGTAGCTGGCTTTACGCACTTATGATGGATCAAGCCACAAAATCTGCTGCTAATGCATGGGGAATCTACATTTCTCGGGACAGAAACTCACTGAGATCAAAAAATCCCCAAATCTATGTTTCAGCTACCCTTCCTAATTCTCTGCACTAGCAATCACTGTTGCGCAGTCAATTGCATCCCTCCAGCTATTGATCTACGTATATCTGTTGCGTTTCTTCCTCTACCTCAAACAAATAGCAATCTGGAACAATCTTACCTCTATGTCGGCTCACTCAAAGAAAGATTTTCCTTGCTGAACTGGCCCTCTTGGCTTGGATTGCACACTTCACAGGGAAATCGATTTGCTGCTTACACGGCTCTTTGATCCCCAACTGCTATTTTAATGCTTGATCTGCTGGATTTTTTCTTTGCCTCGCATGCACTCATCTTAAGCTAGCTATCATACCAAGTGAAAATTCATGTTACACGAAATCCTACTACAAAAACTGATGGAAAATCTTCTATTTGTTATTTTACTTAACAAATTATTAACTGTGTTCTACAAGAAAATATCGAAATCCATTCACTACAGCCTACAGAATTAAATTGTGGAAGAAATACAAATGCGAAAACAAATTTGAACACACATATATCACACAACCATCTGACACAATTGTTTTTGGACTAATGTCCCCAAAAATCCCAATGCAGGGAAACTGGTGTAGCAAATCTGACAGTTTATGTTATTATGCTATAAATTCTGAGTACAAATCTATGATTGATGAGACTGTTAAAGCATACAGAGAAATTGACAGAAGATATCTCGTGAGACAAACCTCACTCCTCCACGAGAAACTAGCACTGATCTACACCAAGGTTGGATTGCCCTGCGTTGCCTCTGCGCAGTGACTGCGTCACAACTCGGCTGCCCTTCTTCCTTTGTGTTGGTCACACTGCTGGCTGGAAACTGAGCCTTCAGAAAATTTCACCGGGGTCGGACACTAGCTCTACATTGTCTCCTTTGCAGGAAAATGATTCTCCCTCTACCTTTGCGCAGTGACTGCATAAGCACTGTGTCGCTGACTCCGCGTTGAAGTTGCGACTCTCTCTGTCTTTGTTGCTATTTACTCTTCAGCTCAGGTAACCTTCCAACCAGAAATAATTCCCCTCACTACAATCAAGGATCACATAGATCTGATTTTCGTCTGAGCACTTGCTCCGTCAGAAAATTTCGACCTCTAGATCCTTTGTCTCCACGAATATATATTCCAAATGACCCTTCAAGTCCTTCTTATAATCTTCTTGTTGAGGATTCAATGGCCCAGATTAGATCTCTAATCAACGACTAAGATTAAAATTTTGACTTGATCCATTTATTCTATATAATTCTCATTCATATTCTATTATTCTAGATCATTCTCATTCATATCCTAAGTTTTGACTTTGTGTCCCTTTAAAAATAATTAATTATTTCTATAGAATACAATCCAAGTGGAATTTCACCAAACACTGTCTGGGTTATTTAGAATACATGTTTCTAAGCCTCTCCAAAAAATTAGAGACTAAGAGCACATCCGATGTTACCCCAAATCAACAAGAAATAGTAGGGAAGTACATCAAACCCTTAGGGACCCAGAGGAGTTTTTTGGAGCTCCTAGAACCGACAAGAGGCAGCATAGACAACCTGACAGATACCAAACCTTGGTATCTTAGGTTGAAGAACCCTCCAGTTTTCAGGAATTCATACAGCACCAGGTGTGAGTGGATGACATGGTAGAAGAATACAGTTCTATCATGACTAATGATGTCTGGGAAGTAGTACCTAGACCAGAGAATAAATCAGTTGTAGGTTCAAGGTGGATCTACAAGATCAAGTACGCTGCAGATGGTACTGTAGAGAAGTATAAGGTTAGATTTGTGGTGAAGGGGTATGCACAAAAGGAAGGGATAGACTATGAGACCTTTGCCCCAGTTTCTAGATATACCTCTATCTAATCTTTTATATTCCTAACAGCTCAGATGGGATGGGAGATTCATGAGATGAATGTCAAGGCAACATTCTTGAATGGGGTGATAGAAGAAGAGGTGTATATAGAATAGTTTGAAGGCTTCGAGGCTCATGAGATGAGAACTCATGTATGCAAGTTAAATAAATCCCTTCATGGGCTCAAGAAAACACCCAAATCATGGTATGGTTGGATTGATAGTTAGTTACAGTAGTTGGGATTCATCAAGAGTGATGTTGATCCCAATCTCTACTATCTGATGGTGGAGAATGTGAAAAAAAATTTGAACACACATAGATCACACAACCATCTGACACAATTGTTTTTGGACTAATGTCCCCGAAAATCCCAATGCAAGGAAACCGGTGCAGCAAATATGAGGGTTTATGTTATTATGCAGTAAATTCTGAGTACAAATCTATGATTGATGAGACTGTCAAATCATACAAAGAAATTGACAGAAGATATCTCGTGAGAAGAACCTCACTCCACGAGAGACTGGCACTGATCTACACCAAGGTTGGATTTCCCTACATTGCCTCTGCGCAGGGACTGTGTCACAACTCAGGTGCCCTTCTTCCTCTGTGTTGGTCTCACTACTGGCTGGAAACTGAGCCTCTGGAAAATCTTTCCCGGATCAGACACTAGCTCTACGCTGTCTCCTTTGCAGGAAAATGATTCTCCCTCTACCTTTACGCAGTGACTACGTAAGCACTGTGTCACTGACTCCGTGCTGAAGTTGTGACTCTCTCTGTCTCTATTGATATTTACTCTTCGACTCAGGAAACCTTCCAACCAGAAATAATTCCCCTCACTGCAATCAAGGATCACATAGATCTAATTTTCGTCCGAGCACTTTCTCCGTCAGAAAAAATCGATCTCTAGATCCTTTGTCTCCACGAATGTATTTTCAAAATGACCCATCAAGTCCTTCTTATAATCTTCTTATTGAGGATTCAACGGCCCAAATTAGATCTCTAATCAACGACTAAGATTAAATTTTTGACTTGATCCATTTATTTGATATCATTCTCATTCATATTCTATTATTCTAGATCATTCTCATTCACATCCTAAGTTTTGACTTTGTGTCCCTTTAAAAATAATTAATTATTTCTATAGAATACAATCCGAGTGGAATTTCACCAAATGATTTTTGGGTTATTTAGAATACATGTGTCTAATCCTCTCTAAAAAATTAGAGACTGAGAGCACATCCGACGTTACCCCAAATCAACAAGAACTAGTAGGGAAGTACGTCAAACCCTTAGGTACCCATAGGAGTTTTTCGGAGCTCCTAGAATTGACAAGAGGTGGCATAGACAACCTGACCTATACCAAGCCTTGGTATCTTAGGTTGAATAACCCTCTAGTTTTCAGGAAGTCGTACAGCACCAGGTGTGAGTGGATGACATGGTAGAAGAATACAGTTCTATCATGACTAATGATGTCTGGGAAGTAGTACCTAGACCAGAGAATAAATCAGTTGTAGGTTCAAGGTGGATCTACAAGATCAAGTACGCTACGGATGGCAATGTAGAGAAGTATAAGGCTAGATTCATGGTGAAGGGGTATGCACAAAAGGAAGGGATAGACTATGAGACCTGTTAGCCACCCATATTTTTCCTATCATATCAGCTGGTGGCTAAATATTCTTTGCAGCCTTCAAGAAACAAATTCAGTCCTAAATTTGTTGGTGCTTGAAGTCTTTTAGTGAAACCCATGTTGCTGGTTAATCTTCACAGTTGTTTCCCTCTTCAAAACCTCTGAAATTCTATAAAAATCCATAGTTCAATACTTCTGCAAAGGACCCTTCCCCATTTTTCTTCTTTCCACCACTAACCTCATTTTCTATTCTCCATTCCCCATGAAAACTCCACAAATTCATGTTCCTTCCTTTCCATTTTATTAAAATTCCTTCTATAAGGTTGAAAACCCACTTTTTGACCTTATCGCAGCCTTCGTTTCCCTTTAAAAACCATAGGAAATACATATTTTCTATATGCTAGACTTAAGCCCCTCAGGCTAAGCCACTTACCCCTTTTTCCTTCATATGCCCGAGCGCCAGGACCCGTTGCTAAACCTATCGGGCGCTTATTCATTTCCTCCACCCAATACCCAAAAAACCTTTATAAATTGTGAAAATTGGGTTTAATCAGATTTCAAAGGTTTTCCGCCCATATGACTTTAAAAACAATTTCGACCGTCGATCTGCTCCATAGATCGGACGGCGCGCCACGAGACCTATCGTGTGGACCCCCCAGCATTACGTCACTTCTCGAAACCGCTTGGTTTTTCCGCACCGTCTTCGTGCGAAGGACGGTTTTTCCCAGTTGCCTAGTGATTCCATACGCTGGCTGCCACGCGTCCCCGTACATTTTTCAAAACCGCTGCATAAAGTTGGTCCCCCATGCGTTATCCGTCGGACGAAGGCCGCCCAGCGGAATCAATGATCACCGTCTGATCTGACCTCACGCATCCAACGGCTCTCATCCGTTTGAAACACCCGCTCTTTAACGAAGTTGTGCGCGTTTTAGCCGGGCCCCAGCATAGCCGAGAATCAATCTCTGCCGTCGATCTTTGTAGATCGACGGTCCACATTCAAATGCTTGATTCCATTTGCTCACTCCACCTTTTCCTCCGCTGACTTTCCGAATCGCCCCTGACCGTTGATCACAGCGCGATCAACGGCTCCGATCGCACCATTATCTTGCACGCACTCCGATGCAGATTTTCCCATAAAACATAGGATTTCCTCATTTTTGCTTGTATTGTGCAGGTTTAACGTTCTCTCTTGATTAAATGAAGAAATTTCGTGGGACGAGGGTGACGACCCTCCTCCGTTCGATTTCTCCAAGGAAATCACTTACAGAGTTAGTTTTCACGTCTCTTCAATGTTTCCACAGGCATTGATGCCTTTTCCCTACCCGCGCAGCCCTCCACAACAAAAAAAACCATGAAGATCAATGCAGAGAAAGAGTATCAGATGTTGAAGACCAAGAATGAACCAAAATAGCAGATTAGCGAACAGATTTGTGGGGATTAAGGCTAAGACAGTTATCAAACACCTAAATTCCTGATCTAAAAACACGATTTGAAGGAAAATCTAAAATGTTTTATCAGGAAATCCTTCACCGCCACAGCTGGAAGCAAATTGATTCTTCCCACTAACTAAAGCGCCACCTGTGCCTCAAAGGATTCAATCAAGAACCAAATTTATTGATCAAAGTCAGACATTTTGCCCCAACACAGCCAAAGGAGTTATTTCTGCCAGGAAATTAATGACAGAATGTCGGCAGAGCAACCCTATTGATACACAGAGCCTCAAAAGTCTAATAAAGCTCTCGCTGAGCTAAATTCATGAGTGTAAATCATTTAATACAAAGGAACACTTGTATAATTCTTCGTTGAGCCCCTCGATGGCCAAGAAGACATTAATATCTGTATTAATTGGTTTTTGAGATCTTTTCATCAGATCTCACCTCCTCATCTTTCTATAAATACTCCAGCAGAAGATGACTGAGGGGTTGGTTGTTGGTTGGTTGTTAATGTAAATTGTTGAAGCATTGTATTGTAACTGAGCTGAAGACTCTTGATTGTAGATAGGATTTCACTGGCTCTTGGAGCTCTGCTTGTAACAGATAGGTTAGGTTTTGAAGAGAGATGGATTAAAACAATGGATCTGAAGATTGTAACTAGTTTGAAGCATCAATACAAGCTGATTTATGAGATCCTGGTCTATGTTGATGGTGATGTTATTCTCAGGCAGCAACTATGTTCAACCATCCAAAAAACCAAACAAACCCTTGGTCTTCATAACTAGCCTAATATCATTACCCTAAAAACTTCAAAGACAAATCCATCTTTGTACATATTGGAGAGATCCCTCTCCGGATTCAGGAGGGCTAGATCCTAGAATCCCAAAGTTGGTTGAAATGATGTTAACTCTGTGATCGGACTTTTGCCAATCTTGCTTATTACAGAAAACTAACATTTCTGGCGACTCCACTGGGGACCTTGAGTTGAGTTTTCATGTCATTCTCCCTTAATTTTCACATAAAACCTTGTGAGTAAAAAGCAGCCTTTTCAAGCACTATCAAGAAATGGTAATCATGATGAAACTTATTTGAATCAGTGACAATCTAGGTCAACCCTAGGATTCTCATAAGCTTTTATCTAACCTTGAAAAATTAGTTGGCTTAGCCATAAGAGTTGACTTACCTTTGTCTCGCAACCATAGCTAAGTTTTGAAACAAAGTTAAGACAATCTTAGAAACCAACAGAAAAACAATTCAGAAAATACCAAAAAGAATTTCATATTGGTAGTAAAACACTTGCTCATACATTTCACTTACCATTGGATGTGTTTTACTTCGTACTCTTAGACAGAGTCTGGAAAGGGCCAGGTAGCCTCCAGATCTAATCCTTTTTTAGAGGTGACATATCTGGTGAATATCCTCCCAGTCAATCTCTAGTTAGAGTTTGTTGTGTTTTGGGATAGCCTGGAAAAGGGATGTCTCGCAAGCACTGTGGTGGACAGTGTACTTCTTTGGACACACTCTAAACCTTCCACCTGGCGACTCCACAATCCTAAACAGACCTTAAGACTCCACTGGGAAGAACCCTCATCATTATAATATCCTTCAAAATCAGTTAGAGGGCTGTAGGATTAAAATTGTGAAAACAGATTAGTTAACCCCTCAAAGATTGTCATATCTGGTTGAACTTTTCTTGTTTATTTAGGTCTAAAAACATAGCATAGTGGCTCCTAGAAAGATTCACACTAGAGCCCATCCTGACCCTAATCCACCTAAGATATTTGATAACCCATAAAGTATCCTTAGGAAGTCTCCTAAGATAAAATCCTCAACTATTTCCAGATTTCACACAAGAGCCAATTCAATTCCTGAAAATCTTTCAGCTCTACAACAATCACAAGCTGATTTAGTCAACCCATTTAGGACTAGGTCATTTGGTGATTTAGATCAGTTAGATTCTGATTCTTCACATTCATCTCCGGAAACAAGTGAACCCCTTGGGAATAGAGAATCAACACCTCCTGATTTACATTTTCTACATAATCTAGGTGTCTCTCATCCAAGATCAGCTCAGCAATCTACTGCTGTTCCATCCACTTTTATTCATCCTTCATCCACTATTCAAAACACTTCATTTCAGCCCACACCTCCTCTTGTCAATCCACTCCCACCGCCTATCATGGCAGCATGGTATGCTCCCTTAGTCCTTCCTGTACCATTAGTCAATCTTCCACAGGACTATCAGTCCAAAATCCCATTGTATGATGCTAGTAATACTACAACAGCATCACAACATGTGGACAAGATGAATGACTACTTTGACAGAAATGAAATCGATGATGATTCTGTCAAACTAAGACTATTTGCTCAAAGTCTGGGGGGAGAAGCAAGAAAATGGTTTAAAGGTTTAGTCCCCCATAGTATTAATGATCTCCAAGGCTTCCATCAAACATTCTTAAACAAATGGGAAGTGAGGAAGAATCCTCTCCAAGTCCTTGCTGACTATAACAATCTACATAGAAACCCGGGGGAAAGTGTACAGGCTTATTGTACCAGATTTAACAGTGTGTATAATGCACTTTCTCCTGAACTAAAACCTCCACAGGGCTCAGATTTAAACAAGTTTCCTGAAGGGTTTGATGCTGACATGACCTATTCACTCAGAGAAAGAGATTTTGCAACCCTTGAAGATATGCAAAGAGGTGCTCTTTCTGTGGAAGTTAACCTTATGGAAAAGAGAGCAAGGATGAAAGCTGAAAAAAGAGTGTCTTTTAGAGAGGAATCCACACCTTCCACCTCAAGCTCAAAAATGGAAAGAATGATGGAAGAAATGATGAAGAAAATGAGCATTCTAGAGAGAGCGCAAGCAATTCTAAATCAAAACGCTCCTCAAAACAGAAGCCAAAACCAGAATCAGAATTTAAGAAGGAATCAACCTCTAAACAGACCAAGGGAAGATGATCAGCAGATCACTCCTCCCTTTCATCAAAACTATTTAAGTGAGGTTGAGGAAACAGGTCAAGCAACAGAGGAAGATGATATTAATCTTTTTGGGGTAGATGATGATGACTTTGAGGTTCATTATGATAGTAAACAAGGTCTTTATACACCTTACGATGACAAAAGAGATGATAATGAAAATTATTATCAAAACATGGAAAATGTTGTCATAGAGCCTTCAAAGGAATATGAACTCAGAAGTAAATCTAATCAACAAACCCTCAAAACTAAAACCTCTGACAAACCTTCTCAAAGCAGCACTGCAACCAAGCCTAAAACGGTCAAACAAAAAGACAAAACAGTGGCTGATAATTCTGGTAAAGGTAAAGAGAAAGACACTCAAAATCTTGAAAAACAGAGTGCAAACAGCAGTAGTACTAACACTTCAATTGGTACTCCTATTAGAACCGTTGTGTCAATTGTAGATAAAACAAATCAGCAAGCTGTTGTTGCTGATAAAGTAGCAGTAAACAAGGCTGAAACCAACACCTTAAAAATCAAATTCCTTTAAGCCTGGAACAAGAAATCTCAAAAATCAAAATATGTGTTCCCTTAACCGAGTTAGCTGCCCAACATGTATTTAGGAATCAAATTTTGAAGGCCTTAAACATAGAAGAGAATGAGGATACACTCAATCTTAATGATGACCAACCAAAGCTAATTTTTGGTCCAAAGATTGAAGGTAAGTTTCAAGAGGGACCTGTCCCTCCCTTCTATGTAAGTTTGAACGTTCATGACAAAATTTTGCACAATGCTATGCATGACTCAGGCGCTTCCCATAATTTAATGCCAAAAGCTGTGATGGAAAGCCTGGGTCTTGAAATTACCAGACCTTACAAAGACCTGTACTCCTTTGACTCAAGCAGAGTTAAATGTCTAGGATTGATCAAGGACCTATGTGTTAATTTAGCCCAAATTCCAGCCAAGTGTTTGGTCATGGATGTTGTTGTGGCTGATGTACCCCCAAAGTATGGAATTCTTTTATCAACATCTTGGGGGGCTAAGTTACAGGGGACCATGCAAATGGACATGACCTATGCGACTATCCCTGTTTTCAATCAGACTAGAAGACTTTACAGGGAGTCCCACATGCAATACACAGTGACAAGTCAAGACAGGCCTCAAAACTCTCCTATGTATGCTGTAAGTACGAGCCTTGATTCTTTTATCATGTTTAATGATGAAACCCTCCCTAAACAAATCACTCTAAAAGGATTAATGGCTGAAACGGAGGAAGAGGAACAAAGCACTGAAGTGTCAAAACAGTTTGCTACATTTGAAAACATTGGCAAACAAAACACCGGTCTTGAACTACGAATCATGGATCCATTGCTGTTAAAGCTTGACAGTCAAGAGAGCAATCCTCAACCCGATGAAAAACTTGAGGAGTCAAATCATACAAAGGACATGCACCAAACTGATAAAACTAAAAATGATCCTCTCTGGACTATGTATTTTGATGGGTCATGCACTAGAACAAATGTTGGTGCAGGTGTCTGGATTACTAACACTGGAAACAATCATACAAAATGTATTTCATGTAAATTAAATTTGCAGTGTTCCAACAACATAGCAGAATACGAATCCCTCCTCTTAGGCTTGCATCTCTTGAAGAAATTAGGAGCCAAAAGAATTAACATACATGGGGATTCTGAGTTAATTATTAGGCAATTCAATGGGGAGTATAATGAAAATCATCCCAGACTTAGAGCCTATCGGAATGATGTCATGAACCTTTTGAAAACATTTGAAGAATTCAACTTAAGTTTTGTCCCAAGGAAAAGAAATCTTATGGCCCACAATTTGTCCTATGCTGCTAGAACCTGCCCAATGCTATATGATGACACATCTTAGATTAAATTCAGACCAGCTGTCCCGGATAACAAGAAATATTGGCAGGTGTTTGATGGAGATAAACAAATAGAAGACTTCATGCAATTCAGAAATGAGTTTGAACTCCATAGCTCAGATTCAGACTATGATACAGACTGCAGTGAAGAAAATTTTCTTGGTGAAGAAGAACCATCTCCTGAGCTTGTAGATATTAATCTTCAGACTAGCAAACTTAGAAACCAAACAGAGTTGAGTGCAGAATCTGAAACAGAGGAGTTGGAAACTCTGTGTTCTAAGGATGATAGTTTTCCCAAGGGTTTGGCCCCTCTAGAAGAATTGTTTGATTTTAATGATGTGGCCAATAAACCTAAACTGGAACCTGTAGAAACTGAAGTGGAGGAATGCAATATAGGCAGTAAGGAAAAACCGAAAATGATCAAACTTTCCAAAACTTTGCCATCTCACATTAAACTCAAATACATAGAGTTGTTCAAATATTTTTCTGATGTTTTTGCATGGAGTTACCAAGATCTTAAGTCCTATGACACTGAAATAATACAGCACAAAATCCCTCTTAAAGAAAACCAAAAACCATTCAAACAGAAACTGCGCAGAATAAACCCTGTCCAGTTACCATTGGTTAAGAAGGAAATCATGAAGATGCACGATGTTGGTATTATTGTCCCTATTAGGTATTCTGAGTGGGTGTCTAATCTGGTGTCTGTTAGGAAGAAAACTGGAGAAATCAGGCTTTTTATAGTCTTTAGAGATTTAAACAAAGCTTCATTAAAAGACAACTACCCTTTACCAAAAACGGATCATATTTTACAAAGGGTGGTAGGGTCTAGAATAATTTCTTTGCTGGATGGCTATTCAGGGTATAATCAAATCTTAGTCCACCCTGCCGATCAATTAAAGACAACCTTTACTACACCATGGGGCACTTTCATGTATGTGAAAATGCCTTTCGGTCTAATGAATGCTGGAGCAACCTTTCAAAGAGCCATGGACATAGCATTCTCGAAAGAATTGGGTTTCTTCATCATTATCTATCTTGATGATGTCACTGTGTTTTCAAAAATAGATGAAGAACACTTAGAACATTTAAGAAAAGTTTTTGAGAAGTGCAGAAATTTTGGGATATCTTTAAACCCTAAAAAGACTCTATTTGGTCTCCAAGAAGGTAAACTTCTTGGGAACATTATTTCAGAAGAGGGTATAAAGATAGATCACAAAAGGATTGAGGCCATATTGCAGATCTCTCATCCTCGAAACATCAAAGAGTTGCAGTCTTTCATTGGAAAGATCAACTTTTTGAGAAGGTTCATCCCCAACTTGGCTGAGCTCCTTAGGAATATCACAAATATGTTAAAGAAGGAGCAAGGGGTAAAGTGGACCTTGGGAGCAAAGACATCCTTTGAGCTGGTAAAACAAGCATTAACCAAAACACTGGTTCTCATAAGTCCTGATTTTTCAAAGGATTTTTATATCTTCTCATTTGCATCAGAACATACCATAGCCGCTATCCTTTTACAGAAAAATTCACAAGGACAAGAGCAGCCTATCACATTCTTTAGTAAGGCATTTAGGGATGCCCCTTTGAAGTATAACATTATGGAGAAGCAAGCTTTTTCTTTGGTAAAGGCTTTAAAAGACTTCAGAGTATACATCCTGCACTCGCACATCATTGCCTTTGTCCCAAATTCAGTTGTTAAATACATTCTAATACAGGACCCAGATGGTAAGAGAGGTAAGTGGATTGTTGTTATTCTTGAATATGATTTAGAGACAAAACGCACTAAGCTCATCAAAGGCCAGGGTCTAGCTAAATTAATGGCTGAATCTAATTGTGAAGTTCTTGATATTAATATGATTAATGTTTTGGATGACCAAGAATAATTCTCAGCTCCCATTATTGAAGATCATTTTGTGAATTCTCCTTGGTATACTGATATTGTTTATGTTTTGCTTAATCTTAATACACCTCCTGGTTTATCCAAGACAAAGGCAAGATTCCAAAAGTTAAAAGTTGTAAACTATTGCATTATTGATAAATGTCTTTATTGGAAAAATGCAAGCGGTGTATTGCTTAAATGTTTGCCTGAGTTTGATGCAGAAAAGATTAAGCAGGAATTCCTTGAAGGAGAGTGTGGAGGTCATTTATACTGGAAGGCAACAGCCAACAAAATTTTGAGGGCTGGTTTCTATTGGCCTACTCTTTTTCCTGATATACACAAGATGACTACTACTTGCCGTAAATGCCAATTGTTTGAAGGCAAGGGAAAATTACTACCCCTGCCTCTACATCCAATCACTGTTGAAGCTCCTTTTCAACAGTGGGGACTTGACTTCATAGGAGAAATCCATCCCTCATCTTCTACTCAGCATAAATGGATTCTCACAGCCACAGACTACTTCACTAAGTGGATAGAAGCCATTCCTTGTAGGCAAGCCAATGACTCAGTTATCATAAAATTCATGGAGAATAACATTCTTTCAAGATTTGGCTGTCCTACCAAGATAATCACCGATAATGCAGCAGCATTTGCATCAAAGAAAATGGTTGAATTCTGTCACAAGTATCAGATAACATTGGGACACTCCACAGCCTATTACCCTCAAGGTAATGGACTTGCAGAATCTTCCAACAAAAGCTTAGTGAACATAATCAAGAAATTGTTGGAGGACAATAAAAAGTCTTGGCACATAAAGCTGATCCATGCACTTTGGGCTAACAGATTAACTTTGAAGAAATCTATTGGTATGTCACCCTTCCAGCTTGTATATGGTACAGATGCAATTTTTCCTAATAGCCTTGGTGTACCAGTTATGAAGTTAATTCAAGAGTTCCAGACTGAAGAAAATGACATAATCAGGAGAATAAATCAGACCATTCATCTTCAGAAAATCAGAGAGGAGGTTTATAACAAAGCATTACAGAAACAAGACAGTATCAAGAAGATATTTGATAGAAGAACAAAGGCCAGCAATTTCAAGATTGGGGACAAAATTTTGAAGTGGGACTCAAGAAGGGAAGAAAAGGGCAAGCATGGAAAATTTGACAATCTATGGTTTGGCCCCTATTCTATTCATTCAGTTGCTGGAAACAATGCATTTTTCTTACAAAAACTAGATGGAACAGAATTGTTTGGGGGTCCTATCAATGGCAGGATGCTTAAGCATTACTTCTCTTGATCCATTTTATGTTTTGAAGCCTTTTACCTTTTCCATTGTGAATAGTCCATCCCCCATTGCATTCAAAGTTATGAAAGATCAAAAATACAAAAACAAATAAAATAAAGAAAAGAGGGCAGAAATGAAAACAAGAAATGCAAAGCCCCATGCCCAAAAGAGAAACAAATCTGAAAGTGTGCAAACTCAAATGCCACTCCTAAAACACACTTCTAGCTAGTCAAACAGCCTAAACTTGACTAACTAGTTTTCAATTTATTGTTGATAGGGCAGAAAATATGATTTGCCAAACTGTTCAATCTTGGCTTATTAGTAGATAAATTAGGATAGAGTTTGAAGGTTCAAACAAAACTCAAAATCTGAACCAAAGTTTCCAAAGAAATATGACTCAAAACTGTTTCAGTTTCTGAGTCATAAAAGAGAAAAACTGGTTCTAATTTGCCCAAAATCTGAATCAGATATCAAGGAAGAGACAGCTCAAACAAAAGCAAAAACAGAGTTGTGAAGGAAGGAGAAGGCCATGATGAGAAACTTTCAGATCTTAAGCCTTGCATTTTGATTTTTAATTTTCTGCAAATAATAATCTATGTGCAGCTTGTTTTTATGCCATAGATCACAGCAAGTTAAACAGCTTAATATTAACTTGACTGTTTTTAAATTTCTATCTTAGAATTTAGAGAATGAAAGTCTGTTGGATAGTTTAATCCTGACAGACAATAGATTAGGTAGAGAAATATTTGAGCTCAACTGTTTAATCTGAGTTCAAGGAGAAATAAGCAGTAGAATTAGATTAGTTTTTTATGCTTTCAAAAGAATAAAATGTTTTGAAAAGAGTTTTCCAATCCAAGTGCACTCTGATGAAGAAAAAATGTTAGATCAGTAGGATTGGGTAGGTAGAAAGTTGTATTGATGAAGTCCATTTATCTTTCATGACTGATGTTATTTTTCAGAAGTAGAGCAAAAGAAATCTGATGAATGACGCACCAGTCAGCATCCCAGAGAAATCAAGTCTGAATTCTTGATGCCTTCAGGAAGGCACCATCCCCAAGTCGAGCCGTTGTTAGCCACCCATATTTTTCCTATCATATCAGTTGGTGGCTAAATATTCTTTGCAGCCTTCAAGAAACAAATTCAGTCCTAAATTTGTTGGTGCTTGAAGTCTTTTGGTGAAACTCATGTTGCTGGTTAATCTTCACAGTTGTTTCCCTCTTCAAAACCTCTGAAATCCTATAAAAATCCATAGTTCAATACTTCTGCAAAGGACCCTTCCTCCTTTTTATTCTTTCCACCACTAACCTCATTTTCTATTCTCCATTCCCCATGAAAACTCCACAAATTCATGTTCCTTCCTTTCCATTTTATTAAAATTCCTTCCATAAAGTTGAAAACCCACTTTTTGACCTTATCGCAGCCTTCGTTTCCCTTTAAAAACCATAGGAAATACATATTTTCTATATGCTGGACTTAAGCCCCTCAGGCTAAGCCACTTACCCCTTTTTCCTTCATATGCCCAAGCGCCAGGACCCGTTGCTAAACCTATCGGGCGCTTATTCATTTCCTCCACCCAATACCCAAAAAACCTTTATAAATTGTGAAAATTGGGTTTAATCAGATTTCAAAGGTTTTCCACCCATATGACTTTAAAAACAATTTTGACCATCGATCTGCTCCGTAGATCGGACGGCGCGCCACGAGACCTATCGTGTGGATCCCCCAGCATTACGTGACTTCTCGAAACCGCTTGGTTTTTCCGCACCGCCTTCGTGCGATGGACGGTTTTTCCCGGTTGCCCAGCGATTCCATACACTGGCTGCCACGCGTCCCTGTACATTTTTCAAAACTGATGCATAAAGTTGGTCCCCCGTGCGTTATCCGTCGGACGAAGGCCGCCCAGCGGAATCAATGATCACCGTCCGATCTGACCTCACGCATCCAACGGCTCTCATCCGTTTGAAACACCCGCTCTTTAACGAAGCTGTGCGCGTTTTAGTCGGGCCCCAGCGTAGCCGAGAATCAATCTCCGCCGTCGATCTTTGTAGATCGACAGTCCACATTCAAATGCTTGATTCCATTTGCTCACTCCACCTTTTCCTCCGCTGACTTTCCGAATCGCCTCTGACCGTTGATCACAGCGTGATCAACGGCTCCGATCGCACCATTCTCCCACACACACTCTGATGCAGATTTGCCCATAAAACGCAGGATTTCCTCATTTTTGCTTGTATTGTGCAGGTTTAACATTCTCTCTTGATTAAACGAAGAAATTTCGCGGGACGAGGGTGACGACCCTCCTCCGTTCGATTTCTCCAAGGAAATCACTTACAGAGTTAGTTTTCACGTCTCTTCAATGTTTCCACAGGCATTGATGCCTTTTCCCTACCTGCGCAGCCCTCCAAAACAGAAAAAACCATGAAGATCAATGCAGAGAAAGAGTATCAGATGTTGAAGACCAAGAATGAACCAAAATAGCAGATTAGTGGACAGATTTGTGGGGATTAAGGCTAAGACAGTTATTAAACGCCTAAATCCCCAATCTAAAAATATGATTTGAAGGAAAATCTAAAGTGTGTTATCAGGAAATCCTTCACCGCCACAGCTAGAAGCAAATTGATTCTTCCCACCAACTAAAGCGCCACCTGTGCCTCAAAGGATTCAATCAAGAATCGAATTTATTGATCAAAGTCAGACATTTTGCCCCGACATAGCCAAAGGAGTTATTTCTGCCAGGAAATTAATGACAGAATGTCGGCAGAGCAACCCTATTGATACACGGAGCCTCAAAAGTCTAATAAAGCTCCCGCTGAGCTAAATTCATGAGTGTAAATCATTTAATACAAAGGAACACCTGTATAATTCTTCGTTGCGCGCCTCGATGGCCAAGAAGACATTAATATCTGTATTAATTGGTTTTTGAGATCTTTTCATCAGATCTCACCTCCTCATCTTTCTATAAATACTCCAGCAGAAGATGAGTGAGGGGTTGGTTGTTGGTTGGTTGTTAATGTAAATTGTTGAAGAATTGTATTGTAACTGAGCTGAAGACTCTTGATTGTAGATAGGATTTCACTGGCTCTTGGAGCTCTGCTTGTAACAGATAGGTTAGGTTGTGAAGAGAGATGGATTAAAACACTGGATCTGAAGATTGTAACTGGTTTGAAGCATCAATACAAGCCGATTTATGGGATCCTGGTCTATGCTGATGGTGATGTTATTCTCACTGTAACTTGTATTTTGTTTCTGTTTTCAATTTGTTTCATTTTCTACTATGAAGAACAGTTTAAACAGGGTTAGGACCTACTGTGTATCAGTAACCTTCTCTGGCTGACAAACCTTTATTTAAATGTTTTCTCTCAATTATGTTATTTGAAAATGACTTAATTCAGTTTAAGTACAGGGATGTTGGCGTTCCCTCGTCTTGTTGTCTTAGCTGAATGTTATTTTTAAATGTTACTTTCAATATATGTTGTGTGAAGATGAACTGAGGAAATTAAGGTTAGCCCTAAGTCCCTTTCTTATTTGCTCAACTATTTGATTGTTTCCCTTAGGATGTGTTAAAAGATGACTAGTTTCAAAGTACTTATCAGATCTTAGACCATTCTGTGTTATCTTTGAGTTTCCCTTTTGTTTTTTATATGTTTTCTATCAGAAGTGTATCAAAGGCTGGATAGTTTCAAAGTACTTACCAGATCCTAGTTTTCTTCTATGTTTTTCTTAAGTGCCTGGTCAAAGGTTGGCTAGTTTCAAAGTACTTACCAGATCCTGGGCTGCTCTTTGTTCTGCATCTGTCATTTCCCTTTCTTATTGTATCACTCCATTCCATAAATCAAACTTTAGAGAGATCCTTAGGCATAGATGACTTGCCCCATAGACCACTCTTGGACCTGATTTTTTCAATTAAATCCTATTATGACTCCATAGCCCAATGGACTGAAAATCTGCCATCATCTTTCTCCTTGATCAAAGCTTACTCTTTTTGCTTGCAACTTCTCACTTTTGAACCTATTTGCATATAGATCTTTCAGCCTCAGGCAGAAACTATGTTCAACCATCCAAAAAACCAAACAAACCCTTGGTCTTCATAACTAGCCTAATATCATTACCCTAAAAACTTCAAAGACAAATCCATCTTTGTACATATTGGAGAGATCCCTCTCTGGATTCAGGAGGGCTAGATCCTAGAATCCCAAAGTTGGTTGAAATGATGTTAACTCTGTGATCTGACTTTTGCCAATCTTGCTTATTACAGAGACCTAACAAGCCCTTTTCCCCTGTCGCTAGATATACCTCTATCAGATATTTTATATCCCTAACAGCTCAAATGGGATGGGAGATTCACGAGATGGATGTCAAGACAACATTCTTGAATGGGGTGATAGAAGAAGAGGTGTATATAGAATAGTCTGAAGGCTTCGAGGCTCATGAGATGAGAACTCATGTATGCAAGTTAAAGAAATCCCTTCATGGGCTCAAGAAAACACCCAAATCATGGTATGGTTGGATTGATAGTTAGTTACAGCAGTTGGGATTCATCAAGAGTGATGTTGATCCCAATCTCTACTATCTGATGGTGGAGAATGTGAAAAAAAAATTGAACACACACAGATCACACAACCATCTGACACAATTGTTTTTTGACTAATGTCCCCAAAAATCCCAATGCAGGGAAACCGGTGCAGCAAATATGAGGGTTTATGTTATCATGCAGTAAATTCTGAGTACAAATCTATGATTGATGAGACTGTCAAATCATACAAAGAAATTGACAAAAGATATATCGTGAGACAAACCTCACTCCACCATGAGAAACTGGCACTGATCTACACCAAGGTTGGATTTCCCTACGTTGCCTCTGCGTAGTGACTGCGTCACAACTCGGCTGCCCTTCTTCCTCTGTGTTGGTCTCACTACTGGCTGGAAACTGAGTCTCCGAAAAATATCTTCGGAGTCGGACACTAGCTCTACGCTATCTCCTTTGCAGGAAAATGATTCTCCCTCTGCCTTTGCGCAGTGATTGCGTAAGCACTATGTCACTGACTTTGCACTGAAGTTGTGACTCTCTCTGTCTCTATTGCTATTTACTCTTCGACTCAGGAAACCTTCCAACCAGAAATAATTCCCCTCACTACAATCAAGGATCACATAGATCTGATTTTCGTCTGAGCACTTGCTCCGTCAGAAAAATTCGATCTCTAGATCCTTTGTCTCCACGAATGTATTTTCCAAATGACCCATCAAGTCCTTCTTATAATCTTCTTGTTGAGGATTCAACGGCCCAGATTAGATCTCTAATCAACGACTAAGATTAAATTTTTGACTTGATCCATTTATTCTATATCATTCTCATTCATATTCTATTATTCTAGATCATTCTCATTCATATCCTAAGTTTTGACTTTGTGTCCCTTTAAAAATAATTAATTATTTCTATATAATACAATCCGAGTGGAATTTCACCAAACGCTTTCTGGGTTATTTAGAATACATGTGTCTAAGCCTCTCCAAAAAATTAGAGACTAAGAGAACA
The DNA here is from genome assembly GCA_034641835.2 of Pinus albicaulis. Taxonomy (NCBI): domain Eukaryota; kingdom Viridiplantae; phylum Streptophyta; class Pinopsida; order Pinales; family Pinaceae; genus Pinus; species Pinus albicaulis. The sequence goes on from CM076578.1 coordinate 1,941,792,191, forward strand.
TCTGACGTTACCCCAAATAAACAAGAACTAGTAGGGAAGTACGTCAAACCCTTAGGGACCCAAAGGAGTTTTTCGGAGCTCCTAGAACTAACAAGAGGCGGCATAGACAACCTGACAGTTACCAAGCTTTGGTATCTTAGGTTGAAGAACCCTCTAGTTTTTAGGAAGTCATACAGCACCAGGTGTGAGTGGCTGACATGGTAGAAGAATACAGTTTTATCATGACTAATGATGTCTAGGATGTAGTACCTAGACCAGAGAATAAATCAGTTGTAGGTTCAAAGTGGATCTACAAGATCAAGTACGCTGCAGATGGCAGTGTAGAGTATAAGGCTAGATTCGTGGTGAAGGGGTATGCACAAAAGGAAGGGATAGACTATGATACCTTTGCCCCAGTCACTAGATATACCTCTATCAGATCTTTTATATCCCTAACAGCTCAAATGGGATGGGATATTCATGAGATGGATGTTAAGGCAACATTCTTGATCAAGTGATCATGTTCTAAGTTGTAAAAATGCTCAAAATTGGAATTGCTCAAAAAAATTTGGAACCTGAACGACCGAATAGGCCTCAGCGATACGATCCTAACGCCACAAATGGCATTCAAATCTGACACTGTATGTGAAATTTATGCAGCTTTGAAGTTTTCAGTAAACTGTAAAAAGACCAGTTTGACCAGGTTTAACTTCAAAATTTTAAAAATTAAAAAAGGAATATTCCAAGGAATATTCTTGAAATATTCTTAAGAATATTCCCTAGAATATTCCTCGAAATATTCCACCTGAGCCAATCAATGTCTTACAAGTGGCAGCAACTGGTTCGTGGATGGTTTGACTTTTGATGTTTCGGACCAATAGGAAGTTGCCACGTGGCAAGCCCGGAAGCCGCCACGTGGCCCCATGTCATATTAAATTTTGCAGTGATAAAATTTATGCAATTTTAGAGTTTCGACCGTGGGTCGGATGAGTGGCAGCCCCAAGGCCTGACCACCCGGGCTCGTGGTGGTTTTACCATCCATGGGTCACATTACATATATGAATTTTAACAAACATTTCATTGGTGGCCAAAAGGGGCCAACCCCCTATAAACATGACCATAGGCCAGAACCATGGTGATAAATGTAAACCATGGAGCGGCAGTTAAGTTAAATGTGATTACGGTCACATAATAAAGGTGGAGGTTACGCGATGTTAAATGCCACAGTTAACGATAACTGTTGGCTCCAACAGTCAAGGCGACAGGTGCAGACGGTCCATGTGACCGCCCACCCCTAACAATTAATGCCAAACCCAAAAACCGCACGGAGATTTTGGTGGGAGCGCGCCAAAGTTGGCAGGCAGGTCAAATTTGGCATTTTAACTGGCAGTTTCTCCACATTTGGTGGAGGTTTTTTAGGCCTGATTGGGCAAAAGTGGTTTTGCTCATAACTTTCACTAAGGAAGACCATTTTGAGCAATTTTTTTTTTTATTTTGGGTATTTTGAGCATTTCAGAGCCAATGGTGCAGGTTGCAGAGGAAACAGAGCTCATATTCAAGTATTTTTTTAGAAGAGAATCTTGGAGAGCCATCAAGGCCTAGGGAGTGTTGGAGCTGTATTGGGCTATGGTTAACCTTTGGAGGTGAAACAAAAGCCTATTTTTACTATTTTCTATGTTCTAAACTCATTTCTACAACTATTTTTTCCTGTTTAGGCTTTCTTCATACTGTATAACCAATTTTGAGCATAATAAGAGCAAGGACATGCCCATTTGGGGGCCTTGGACCCGGCAAATGTAGCTCAGGAAGGGTGAACTGCCTTATCATATGTTGTCTTATATATGTGATTTATATTGTTGTGTTTTTCCAGAGTTAAATATGTTAAACAGTAAAAATAAATAAGCCTCCTACACACAAAAAGACTCAGAAATTTACCAAAAGCATTTTGTTCCAATTGCGAAACATATTAAACAGATTGCACACATAATTTTATGGAAAATGAATACCTTGAACAGCAAACAAGTAGTTTCATTTTCAGATCATTAGTGTTTACTTCTATTATTTCTATAGACAGAGTCTGTAAAGGGCCAGGTAGCCTCTAGATCTCATCCTTTCTTTAAAGGTGACATATCCAGTAAATGCCCCTACAGTCAATCTCTGTAATAGAACTAAGAATTTCTCACATTTTCAGATCAATTCTTAAATGGGGTGATAGAAGAAGAGGTGTATATAGAACAGTCTAAAGGCTTCGAGGCTCATGAGATGAGAACTCATGTATGCAAGTTAAAGAAATCCCTTCATGGGCTCAAGCAAACACCCAAATCAAGGTATGGTTGGATTCATAGTTACTTACAGCAGTTGGGATTCATCAAGAGTCATGTTGATCCCAATCTCTAGTATCTGATGGTGGAGAATGAGCCACTCATTTTGGCATTATATGTAGATGACTTGTTTTTAAAAGGGTCATCAAATTCCATAAAGGATTGCAAGAAGAAACTTGAAACAAAATTTGACATGAAGGATATGGGGTTGATGCATTATTTTCTAGGATTGGAAGTATGGCAAAAGAATGGGGAGATATTCCTTGGGCAAGGAAGATATGCTACAAATATTCTGAAGAGATTCAAAATGTAGGACTGTCAACCCATGGCAACACACATGAATACCAATTGGAAGAACATAAATGCATCCAGGGATAAGGAAATCGACCCCGCCTTATACAGAGAGCTCATTGGGTCGCTCATGTATCTGGTTAACACTAGGCCAGACATTTGTTTCCTTGTCAACCCCCTTAGTAATTTCATGGTGGAACCGAAAAGGTTACATTGGGCAACAGCTAGGCACAATATTAGATATGTGCGTGGAACATTCGGATATGGGTTGAAATACACCCAAAGAGATGATATTAGATTGAGCAGATTCACATATGAAAATTGGGCAGGTAGTTCAGTAGACCGTAAAAGTACCTCAGTGGTGGATCAGGTATGATCTCTTGGTGCAACAGGAAGCAGAAGTCAGTAGCACTGAGCTCAGAAAAATTTGAATATATGGCAACCAGCACAGCTACGTGTGAAGCGATATGGCTTAGAAATTTGCTTGTGAGTTTGTTCAAGGAGAGGATGGGAGCGACCAGTGTTCACTGTGATAATCAGAGTTGTATCAAACTCCCTGAGAATCCAGTATTTCATTATAGGTCAAAACACATTGATATCAGATGTCACTTTATCAGAGGATGTGTTCAGCGTGGGGTCATACAATTGCAGTATGTTCCCACAGGAGATCAGGTAGTAGACGTACTAACAAAAGCTTTAGGTAGAGCTAAGTTCATCCAGTTTAGGGAAAAAATGGGTATGGTAGAGAACTCGTTTCAGTAGCAGAAATAAATGGATTCTCAGTTGCAGTAGCAGTCGATGAGATGGAGTTGCAGTGCAGATGTAGTAGTTAGTAGCAGTATGCAGGGTCAGTAGCAGCACAGATGCAGTGCAAAATCAGACTCGTGCAATAGGAGGTGATACAAAGTCAGAGTAATGCTCTATTAGGTTGCAGTACTTGAGCACATACCTCGCCAAGACCGAGTGTTGATTTTTGTACGATCGGATATGCTCTAGCCTCGAGATTTGGCAGAAAGGCTAAGACACCTAAATTCTCCAAGACCATGAAATCGTTTGGGAAAATTCCACGTGGAGATGATTTAATTAAAATAATTAATCATTTTTAAGGTATTCCTAAGTCTAAACTTAGGAAATGTGATTAATTAAATATGGTGAGAATCTTCTAGATGAAGACGAAAATCGAGTCCAAGTTAATCTTAGCCATCAATTATGTTTTAATCTTGGTCGTGTTATCACTCCAAAATTTCCAAAGGTTGTTCTAAGTGTTTAAAAGAAATATTAGAGATAACTACTATCCACTTTTGAAGATTAGGATCTAGCCTTCCTAATGCTCAGAGAGGGCTCTCTCTTAATGATTTAACTTTGTTTGTTTAATTGCTTTTAGGCTAGTTATGTATGATTGATTTTGGTTGGTTTTGATTGGTTTTGGTTGGTTGGTGGAATTTATTATTTAGATGAATAGGTGCTAATCAATTTTCCATTGGGCTATGGAGTCAAAGTGCTTTGAAACAAAACTGAATCAGATTATAAATAAAGTGTTACAGGTCAAGATAGGTGAGAAAAATCAGATCTCAAGGCTGATTGGTGAAGTGATTTTTCAATCGGGATCAAGGAGCAATTAAGGATTCCTTAAACCAGATAATGAAGAAGGGTGAACAGGTCAATCAGGATCAGAGAGCAACTAAGAATTCTCTAAACCAAATATCAGAAGAAAACAGAAAAATGTACAACAATTAAAATCATAGTGTAATTAAACAATTTTTGCAGTAAAACTCTTGTTATAACATTCAAATTTAGAAGACACATAATTTTATGGAATACTTAAATAAAGAACATGAACAATTGAAATTAATACTTCACTGAAATGGCTCATCACATGAATCCTGTAAATAAGTTTCTTTATTACTGGTTCAATCTGTCAACTGGAAATTGGTACAATAACCATTTAGCAAGAAGATCAGTCAGCTAACACAATGTTCAGAAGTCCACACTTGACCGACCCTTAATACTTCAAATGATGAAGTATTTATACGAAACTTTACAAAAAATATCGTGTCAACTGACTAGGATTTATTTTAGGAAAATAAAATATCTTTACAAAAAGATAGTGACACCTATTAACTAAATGAAATCTAGCCCTGTTTTCTTTTATTGGTGTTATTGTTTGTTTCTTTCACGTTGTATGCCTCTTTCATCTGTCTTCTTTAACATGTGCATTCTTTCATCTGTCTTCTTTCACCTGTCTTTCTTTCACGCTGTCTTTCTTTTGTCTATGTTATTTCAATCTGTCATAGTAAATCACACCATTTTTCTTAGGTTTCTTCATCTGGAAGTTTGATTTTCATCATCCTTTGGTAAATTTCATCTGCCTATGTATATTTGGAAAATGTGGGTTTATTCACAAAAAGATGATTTACCTCATGCTGGAGGTAAAAGAAGTTTTCTAAAGTTTGTAGAAGTACTTTTCCTGTGGGTATGCCCTTCATTGATGAACTATTGAAAGTTTCTTTGGCTACTTCCCTCATTTTCTCATCATAGTCTTCATGTCTCATTAATTTGTCATTTATTACCAGAGGATTAGGCAGACCCTTCTGTCTCAATACCTCAAGTTTGTTCAAAAACTCGTTCACTGCAATTTCCATGGCTTGACATTTATCTTCCATCTGTATCATCGGATTTCTTTTGGAAATCACTTTCTTCACCTCTAAGATATTTTTTGTTCTGTTAGTTATCCTGAGTTCTTCCAATTCCTGTTTATTTTTAGAATTCGGGAATTTTATTATCTCAGAAGCTTCCTCTGGTTTCTTTCCAAGATTGTCTTTGACCTTTTGAATTGCATCACCAGCATCCTTTATCAAGTCTTTCTGTTCAAATATAACTTTTATAGAAGGCCAAATATCATTAATTGAGTTAACAATATTGGCCCACAAATGTTGTTTTGCTTGAGCTAAAGGCTCTTTTAGTGATAACTCTTTTTCCAGCTTGTGGATTCTGTCAGTCAATCTATTTGCTTTCTGCACTTCAGTTTGATATTTAACTTCTTCCAATTTCTTTTCATCTTCTAAACTCTTTACTTGTTCCTTGAGCTTGTTGATCTTTGTGGTTTGAATGGACATGTCTTCCATTGCTTTGATCAATTTGCTGGCCTCATTAGTGGGATGGGTTGTTGGTACTATTGATGATGTTTTTGATTTAATTGTTAGAACTGATGTTGATACTAGAGCTGTTGTAGACAGTGGAGCTGATGTAGATGTTGGAACTGTTGTAGATGACATAGGAATAGCAGTAATGGGAACTACTTCCATGTTGGCTTGTTTTTCCTGCACAATTTTATCCATTTCTAATTCCATTTCTTTCAGTTGAGCTGTCAACTGAATGATTAGATTCATCATTCCATCCTTTTGATTATCAATTTCCAAAACCTCCTTGGTTTGTGGATGCTCTGTAGTTGGTAAATTTAGTTGTTTCTTAAGTGCAGCTATGTCTGCATTCTTCTTCTTTATTAGTTGTTCTGTTGCTTTTATATCTTTTGGATTATAACCAACTTCCATTACCAAATCTTCAAGTGACTTTATCCTGTTATCCTTTGCTTGTGATGAAGCTTTCTCTAGCTTTAACTGTATATTTATATTTTCTAGAGAATTTTGTAACTTCTTGACACTTAAGGCTTTGTGTGTCATGGTGGAATAGATCATTTCTCCTGCATGTTTGTCAAACTCAATCTGGTCAATTGGATGTACATCCTTAGATGAAACTTCAAAGCCTGTTTTATAATAATCTTCAGAAGTTTTGGGGGCCTGTATATTTGGCTGTAGAAATGTCATATGCATCTTCCTTGTTTTGAGGTAATAAGTTGAAAGCAACCTACTCTAATCACTAGGAGTTTGCTTCCAGTATTTTGTATATGTCATAGCCTTCCCTTTATATCTTTCCTTGATATCTTTCTCTTTCTCAACTGGTTTGCTAGATGATGAAACCTCTGCACTATTCTTCCTTTGAATGATTTTTGCACTAGAGGTTGTTGAAATTTGGTACCGGAGGACAGGTGGTTCCCTAAGGCTTTGATCTTTGGCCTAGGGAAAAGTGTCCAAAAGAATTTAATTTTTCTCCTAAAGTAACTTTATAATTTTTTATAAAGTTAAATCTAATTTAAAAGTGACTTAAGTGATAATGTTACTAAAGTGACTTTATAAAGTTATAAAGTCAAATCTAATTTTAAAGTGACTTTAAGTGATAAAGTTACTAAAGTTAAAGTGACTTTAAATAAAGTCAATATAAAATTAGAAAGGAAAAAGTGACTTTGGAAATAAAAGACTAAGTGGGTCTTTATTAAAGTGGGGTGAATTAAAAAATGAAAAGTGAGATTTAAATGAACATTTAATCTCAGCCCTAGATCTCAATCTATCTCAGCCATTGGATTTAGGGATTCCCCAAAAGTCACTTAGGGTTAGGTTAAAGGAGGAAAAGGAGGAAAAGGTCATTCATTCTTTCATGAGCAGATTGAGAGAAGAGATGACTGTTTGTTACTGCTGTTATTTTATTTCTGCATTTACAGCATTCTGAAAAAATTTCCAGAATTTGTGTTTTCAGCAAAATTTATTTTCCAGTTATTAAATGTATGGATATGGGAAAGGGCATTTAATTATTTTGGAGTAATAAGGTGAAAACTGAAAACCGGGGTGGGAAAATATAAATTTTTACAGAGGTTGATGGCTGATGTGTTTCTTCTGAAAGTTTTGGAGGTGCATCATCTCTGACAACAATATCTGTTTCAATGGTTTCAACTGTTTCAACTGTCTCTATCACTGGATTCAGTTTTGTTTTCTTCCTGTACATAAGCTTGAATTTAGTATCAGAAGTAGTTTCTGCTGAATAAGCACCTTATTCTCTAGTCCTTTTTGAATTTATTTCCTATGGGGCTGGAGTAAGTAGGATGGAACTAGTATCAATCTGCTTCTCCACTTCCTCTAAAGTGTTTTCCAACCATTCTGACTGGTTGGAATACTTTTCAATTTCAGGCTTTGACTCATGAATGAAAGGGGTCAATTTGAACTTAACTCTTAATTTACTTATGACACCGAAGGGGTCATATTACCATATGAAACTGCTATTGAACTTGAAATATTGTAAACATATGTCTGCTTGTTGTCCAACATTCCTACTATTGCATATAAAAGGCCCTAGTTGGTTTGTAATCTTGAATTGAGTCTTTTTTTTCGCTGAAAGGAAATTGATTTCATCTGAATTCAAGATTTTTCTGATGTATTCTAAAGAAAATATTTTCATTGGGAGGTATTTGGGAAGCTTGTATGGAGTTATTTGGCTTCCATACACTCTAATTTCTGTATGATTCTGGTGTAAATACCAATCCCCTGTTTTTCTCTAATCTGACCACTGTAGCACCTTTTTTATTTCTTCAGTGATTCTTGGTTGAACATTGTTGTTGAGTAGGTTAACTACTGGATATACAAAAGAATCAATAAAGTCTTTAGAATTGAATTTAGTGGAATCCTTTCTGACCAAGGATGTCCAAAAGACAACAGATTCGGGATTACGCTCTATGTCCAGTTTTTGGAGGTTAAGTGCAAAAATTTTTGATTGAGAATATAGGAACAAATGAAATAATACTAAGGAGTATTCGAATAATCCTTCTTCTGGCAGTTTGATCAGTTGATCATGCATGGCATCTGCTCGGTATTGGGAAAATTTTAAAATTGTAGATGGAGGTTGACCTAGGAAAAACATGGATAGGAAACCCAGGATGGATGCATCTACATATTCATCAGTGAAATATCCTTAAATAAATTACAGCATGGTAACAATTTGTCTTACTTTCTGAAAACATGGAAGTTGTGTATGGAGGATCATTTTTAGGAGTTTCTACTGATGGAGGGAGGAAAGTTTGAAAGATTTGAAACCTTTTTGGTGTTGAAAATGCAGCAAGATGATGGAGCTTAGTGAATTGAAGTCGCCTTCACTAAGTAGGCCCGCAGGAAAATTCTGGCGCAAAGTCTATTTTTAGACTATGTCTATTTTTAGACATATGGAGCATGGTCCAGGGGTTGCAGTATGTTATTCTTGGATTATTTTTCATGTTGGTAAAAATAGATGGGACTCTATTTTTGTGACCTATAGGTCGATAGGTCGATGTCTATTTTTAGACTGCCTATCCTAAAAATAGGGAAGTCAAATATTATTTACCCTTAATAATATTTGGACTCTAAACAACAGTTTACTCTCTTGGAGCACTTCAGTTCGAGCTACAAAAGTGGCTCATGCATCTGACAGAGGAATTATGCTATTCCCAAGGGTTTGATGGCATCATGCATGGTTGACTTCAGTTAGGACTTCAGTGGCAGAAGTTTGGTGGAGTTAATGAGACAGCTAGTGAAGTTGTGTTCTGTTTATTTTAGTTGAACTAGTTGAGATTAGTTTAACTAGCTAATCAATTAGTTATGAGTGGAGTGAATTAAATATTATTTAATTCATTAATTAGTAACTCATTATTCAACTCAAGAACACATCAGTTCACTACAGTGCATGATCAGTTAAGTGGAGACCAGTGAAAGAGGTGGATGAAAGGGTGGAGTTAGCTATCAGTGGCGACATCAGTTGTGCATGAGATTTGCACCACACTTGGAGGAATTGCCCATGATGATTGCGTTGTCAAGCCAAGGAGATTCGAACCTTGGATCTCTATATAGATAGGCCATGATTTCGCAATAGAGGCAAGGCAATTGGCGGTGAGTTTTGAACCAGTAACCTGTTCAAAACTGAGCTAGTTTGTGTGTAACTTTATGAGAAAGTACTGAGTACTTGTGAGGAGTATTGTACCGAGTTTGTTACATGATTTCTCCATTATAATATACACAATAGCTGCGGGGTTTTCAGCTATAAGCTTTCCCCATACATACTGTGTTAATGTGTATGATGATTTGATGTGTTATTGCTTGATTTTATTTCCGCATGTTTGATGATCTGAGTGGAAGAGATTATGTGCTGCATATAAATTCGAATTGTATGTGATCAGGATAGTCTCGGTGGATAATTAATCATTATTCAGCAAATTTCTACATGGTATCGGAGCTATTGAAGCACAGATTGATCATCACAGTGATTACAAACTTATTTCGGTAGACAGAGTCTGCATGCGGGCCAGGTAGCCTCCGAATTCATCTTTCTTCGGAAAGTGAAAGGTCTGGTAAATGCCCCTTGCAATCAATCTCTATGCTAGAAATAATTTTTTCTCACAGATCTAGAGCGGTTGAGCTTTGAGGTGGAATTCAAAATTTTGTAGCAGTTTTGTTTTCTTGGTGCCAATGTTGAAAATGTCTTTCAACGGTTTGCGACTCGAATATTCTCTTGAAGGCAGTTCGAATTATGTTGCATGGAAGGATTGCATGGAGGCAGTATTAGAAGATAATGGTCTGAAGGAGTTCGTAGATACGGATGTCCAAAAGCCCACTGATCCTGCTGAAGTCGAAGCATGGAAAAAGAAGATGGCGAAGTGTCGAAGGATCCTGTTGGAGGGCGTCAAGGATCATATTGTATCCAGCCTGCATGGAAAGGCTACTCCATATTTAATGTGGAAAGCTTTGACGGATCTATTCCAGAGTAAGAGTGACCAAAGGAAGCTGGCACTCAAAGATAAGCTCAGGAACATCAAGATGGAGAAGGGCGACAGTATCGCCAAATACTCACGAAGTTCACTCAATGCAGAGATGAGCTGGGAAGTGTGGGGGTTACTGTCGATGAAGAGGACATGGTCGACCTGGCTCTCCTTGGTCTTCCGAAGGCTTGGCACTCATATCAAGATAGTGTCAATGGTCGAGAGAAGCTGCCGGGATGGGAGCGCCTTTGGGCGGATCTCATGCAGGAGGAGATAAGGAGGACTACTCGAGATGGATCTTCATCAAAGGGAGCTGATGAAGAAAACTGCGCTTGGGTGTCCAAAGCTAAGAAAGGGAAGGGTAAGAAAACCTCTCATTCTGGAGCTAAGGGCAAGAAGCAGGATATGGCGAAAGTGAAGTGTTTTCACTGCCATGATCACAGACATTATGCTACCAATTGTCCAAAGAAGAAGAAGAACAAGCAAGCGGGAAGATCTGCAGATGGAGAAGCTTTGGCTTCACAGTTCGAGCTTGACTTTTCATTGATCGCATGCTTGGTTTCAAGTGTGTTGGGATCGGTGTGGTTCTTGGACAGCGGTGCGTCATTTCATATGACGGGAGATCGGGATTTGTTCTCAGATCTGGAGGACAAAGATTTGGGTGTGCAAATCGAGATGGGCGATGATGGTAGATACAGTGCGACTGGTATCGGTACCATATCCTTTCAGAGGGAGTCTGGTAAACCCTTTGTCTTGAAGGATGTCATGCATGTACCTGGATTGAAGAAGAACCTGATTTTCGTGGCGATGTTGGAGGATAAGGGGTATGATGTGGTCTTCAGCGAAGGAAAAGCCTTCCTGCGCAGTAAGACTACTGGAGAGACCCGGAAGATAGGGGTTCGGACCAAGAACCTTTATCAGTTGCAGGTAGATGGCTGCGCAGCTATGGCATGCAAAGCGGGAGAAGTGGTGAGCTGGGATGATGAGGGCGAACTGTGGCACAGGAGATTGGGCCACCTTCACCATGGAGCTTTGAAGATCCTGCAGCAGATTTCTACTGGGCTTCCTAAGGGCACTTTTGCGCAGTCAGATCAGTGCAAGGGGTGTACTTTAGGGAAGTATGTGAAAGCCACCTTTCACGAGAAGGATAGTCGCGCCACGACGATCCTTGAGAGAGTTCACACAGACGTGTGGTCCTTTCTCAGTTGCTTCGACAGCAAAGCACAAGTATTATGTGATCTTTGTTGATGATTTCTCTCGAAAGTGTTGGATCTTCTTCATGCAGAAGAAGAGCGATACATTCGCGAAGTTCTGTGAGTTTAAAGCACTGGTCGAGAAGGAGTCGGGGAAGAAGGTGATTGCTCTAAGGAGTGATAACGGCGGTGAATTCATCTCGGCTGAATTCAAGGAGTTCTGCAGCGCAGAAGGGATTCGGAGAGAGCTCATCGCACCCCATAACCCACAGCAGAACGGGGTGGCTGAGCGGAAGAACAGAACGATCGTGGGTGCTGCACGGGCGATGTTGCATGATCAGGGCCTACCCCTTCACTCGTGGGCTGAGGCATGCAATACAACAGTGTATGTGTAGAACCGTTGTCCTCACAAGGTTCTTGGCATGAGTACACCGGAGGAGGCTTATTCTGGCAAGAGGCCCGATATTTCCCATTTGCGGATTTTTGGTTCTCCTGTCTACATGCATGTGACGAAGGATGCGAGAAGGAAGCTGGATCCAACTGCTGAGGTTGGAATATTTGTGGGGTACACCGATACACCTCACAACTGTCAGGTGTATTTGTCAGACAGTCACAAGACTGTTGTGCGACGGGATATAAAATTTCAGGAGGAGAAAGCCATGCAGTGTTCGCTTGAGAGGGAGCTACACTTGCATGCAGATGAGGAGCTGTTAGTTCCTAAGGAGGAGCTTCCGGATGTGGATCAGCCACAAGAGGAGGTTCAAGAGGTGGAAGAAACCACCCAGGCAGTGCCAACCATCAGAGGGCGCATGCGCACTACAGAAGCTGAGCGACTGGCTCGGGATGCAGAGAAGGTTGTAGGACCACCTACAGCACAGCGCAGATAGAGATAGTCACCGGATCGGTACACTGGATACATGGCTCTTGTGAGTCAATGTGTTGTGACGGAGCCATCCTCTTTTGAGGAAGCTGTGGAGGAACCCGCATGGGTTGATGCCATGATCGAAGAATATGATTAGATCGTCAGGAACGGTGCATGGGAGATTGTCCCAAGACCGGTGGGGAAATCAGTGGTGGGTTCGCGATGGATCTACAAAGTGAAGCAGGCGGCTAACGGGAGTGTGGAGAAGTACAAGGCAAGATTTTTCGCCCATGGATTTTCACAGATCGAGGGGATCGATTATGAGGAGACCTTTGCACCTGTCGCAAGGTACTCTTCCATACAGACGATCCTTGCTCTCTCAGCGCAGATGGGGCGGCACATTCATCAGATGGATGTGAAGACTGCGTTCCTCAATGGAGTTATTGAGGAGGAGGTGTACATAGAGCAGCCTGAAGGTTTCGAGATCTTCAGCAGTGAGTCGCATGTGTGCCGACTCAAGAGAGCACTATACGGGCTGAAGCAAGCACCTCGTGCTTGGTACACTCGAATAGACAGCTACTTCACCGGGCTTGGATTCTCCAAGAGTGAGGCGGATCCAAACCTGTACCAGATTGTGGTGGAGGGGAAGCTGTTGATCATCGTACCGTATGTAGATGATCTGATTTTGACTGGCGATGAGCAGTTGATACTTTCATGCAAGGAGGATCTTGCACGAGAGTTTGAGATGAAGGACTTGGGCATCCTTCATTATTTCCTGGGATTGGAGATTTGGCAGCGCAACGGAGGACTGTTTGTTTCTCAGGGCAAGTATGCTCGGGAGATTTTGGAGAGGTTCAACATGCAAGGCTGCAAGCCTGTTGACACTCCTCTTCCTGGTGGTTGGAGGAAGGAGGATGCTACTTCAACGGAGGTAGTGGATGCCACTGTCTATCGACAGTTGGTGGGGTCGCTTATGTATCTGGTCAATACACGACCCGATATATGCTATACAGTTAACCAGCTTTCTCAAGCTATGGTTAAGCCTACCTAGATCTTTTGGAAGGCAGGCAAGCATGCATTGCGCTATATCAGAGGCACATCGGGATATGGTCTATGGTACAGACAGGAGGATGGAACGAAGCTTTCTGGCTTCACTGATGCAGATTGGGCAGGGAGCCCAACGGACCGAAAGAGCACTTCTAGAGGAGTTTTCAGCATTGGGTCGACAGCAGTTTCCTGGTACAGCAGGAAGTAGAGATCCGTGGCACTCAGTTCAGCAGAGGCCGAGTACATGGCAGCTAGCTTGGCTGCATGCGAGGCTATTTGGATGAGGAAGATCCTCGCAGGATTGTTCAGGTTGCATTTGGAGCCTACAATGATCTACTGTGATAACCAGAGTTGCATTAAACTCTCGGCTAATCCAGTATTTCATGATAGGTCCAAACACATCGACATCAGGTACCATCATATCAGAGATTGTGTTCAACGGAGAATCATGATGCTTTCATATGTTCCCACGGAGGATCAGGATGCCGACATCTTGACGAAGGCGCTCACCAGGAGCAAGTTCGAATTCCACAGAGGCAGGATAGGGGTTGCAGATAATCCATATCTTGCCGAGAGGGAGTGTTGAAAATGCAACAAGATGATGGAGCTTCGTGAAATGAAGTCGCCTTCACTAAGTGGGCCCGCAAGCAAATTCTGGCGCAAAGTCTATTTTTAGACTATGTCTATTTTTAGACATATGGAGCATGGTCCAGGGGTTGCAGTATGTTATTCTTGGAGTATTGGTCATGTTGGTAAAAATAGATGGACCTCTATTTTTGTGACCTATAGGTCGATAGGTCGATGTCTATTTTTAGACTTCCTATCCTAAAAATAGGGAAGTCAAATATTATTTACCCTTAATAATATTTGGACTCTAAACTTCAGTTTACTCTCTTGGAGCACTTCAGTTCGAGCTACAGAAGTGGCTCATGCATCTGACAGAGGAATTACGCTATTCCTAAGGGTTTGGTGAGCTCATGCATGGTTGACTTCAGTTAGGACTTCAGTGGCAGAAGTTTGGTGGAGTTGATGAGACAGATAGTGGAGTTGTGTTCGGTTTAACTTAGTTGAACTAGTTGAGATTAGTTTAACTAGCTAATCAACTAGTAATGAGTGGAGTGAATTAAATATTATTTAATTCATTAATTAGTAACTCATTATTCAACTCAAGAACACATCATTTCACTACAGTGCATGATCAGTTCAGTGGAGACCAGTGAAAGAGGTAGATGAAAGGGTGGAGTTAGCTATCAGTGGCGACATCAGTTGTGCATGAGATTTGCACCACACTTGGAGGATTTGTCCATGACAATTGCGCAGTCAAGCCAAGGAGATTCGAACCTTTGATCTCTATATAGACAGGCCTGGATTGCGCAATAGAGGCAAGGCAATTGGCGGTGAGTTTTGAACCAGTAACCTGTTCAAAACTGAGCTAGATTGTGCGTAACTGTATGAGAAGTATTGTACTGAGTTTGTTACTTGATTTCTCCATTATAATATACACAATAGCTGCGGGGTTTTCAGCTATAAGCTTTCCCCATACATACCGTGTTAATGTGTATGATGATTTGATGTGTTATCGCTTGATTTTATTTCCGCATGTTTGATGATCTGAGTGGAAGAGATTATGTGTTGCATATAAATTCGAATTGTATGTGATCAGGATAGTCTCAGTGGATAATTAATCATTATTCAGCAAATTTCTACATTTGGGAAGTCTAGCTTTAAGTAAAGTTCAATAAGGGTTTCAATTGAGAAAGGTACTCCCTCTAGTTGTGGTTGAATCTGTAGCATCTGATTGATGGATTTGGCAGTGATTTCAAAAAGGATTTCTTGGTTTGGGTTAACTATAGCTCTTTCATTGGGCAAAGAGATTATTTGGCACAGTCTGATGAGTTTTGGGAACTGATAGGTCTGTGAGAATATGTATTTGGGTAAATTAGAGTCCCATAGGTGGATATCATCAGCCTGATCAACAAATTTATCATCACTCCAACAGTGGAGCTCTAAAAGGTTGTTATCAATGACAATATCATTGATTTTGAAGTCTTTATCGGCCAAAGGGGTGTGGTCGATATCTAACACTAAGGGTTGAAGAGGTTTTACAGTCATAATGCTCTGGGAAGCCATTAATTTGTTTAATTATTGAGTTAATAAACAAATTAGATGGTTTCGGGAACTTAGGATTACCTGGAAAATCATGAATTTGGTCTGTAGAAGGGTGCAGGCGGTAGCAGGGTTCAATCTTGGTCTGGTGATGGCTTTGGTCTCTTTTTCGCAAATAAACAGAAATATGAAATAAAGGTAAAGAAATGAGGTTTTATTGTTTGGTGCGGAGGTGGGTTATTTCAAATAGTGGCAGTTTATCGCAAAGCGTTGGAAGTGGATTAGTGGTTTATCACAGCCAAAAGTAGTTTGGCAGTTTTGGAATGGGGGGGTGCGATAAGATGTGGTGGTGTCGCGTGGCAAGGGTGCGGGGGGTATGAAACCACCCATTTCACACCCCCCCCTCAGCTTTAAACTTTTGAATGTCAGGGGACGCGAAATGGAGTATGGACAATTAGATCTAATGGTAGTAATCGGACGATAGGAAGAGTCGCGGGGTTTTCAAAGAGCGGTGGGGTCGGGTATTTGATATGCGAAGGGGTAAATAATATAAGTGGGTCGGGTTTATATATTTGAAGTTTTAAAATGATAGCGAGGGGATTAAATGAAATAATGGGGAAATATATTAAACGGGGGGGTTATGTCAAAAGGGAAGCGGGACCTAATTTAATATATTAGGCGCTTTAAACTATGTCAAAGTGCTTTTTGTTGTTTTATTTGAATAATGCAGAGTTAGTAAAGGGGAATGGGTTTTTAGTAAAGAGGAGGAACTTTTTTCAAAGGGAAAATGGGTTTTTAGGAGGGGAACAAGGGTTAATTAATGGGAAAGGGATTTTATCAAAGGGAAAGGGATTTTACATGGGGAAATGGTTTCCAAGAGATGAAAGAGGGATGTTAGTGATAAGAGATCAACCAAATGATGTTTTCCATAACTTTGGAAAGTATCCTACCTACCTTTTATTTATCCTAACATTTTTTATTTCCTTTATTGGGTGCATTTGAGCTTTCTAACCCTTTTATTTTATTTTGATAAGCAAACTAACTTATTTCTAACCTTATATCTTTCAATGGCTCATATTAAACTTATGAGCTCATTTCATTCTCTACCTAACTACTGATCTGCCAAGATTAAATGGTTTGGTCATATCTTTATTTACTAACTATCATGACATGAAATTTAAAGGCATGAATGACCAAGATTAGACTGTATGATCATCATGAATTGTGGCATTTTGGACAAGTTGCACACAATTTTATTTGCACAAGTAAAGTAAACTAAGAGTAGTGGCATTTGAATGTGAAACACTTTCAGAATTTATTTTTGTTTCTTTTTGTGGGGTTCATACTTTATATCCTGTTTTTATATTCTTTCTTTTGGTCCTTTGATTATTCTTTTAGGACATACCTTTTTTTCATCTTTTTAATATGGGAAAACATATGCAAAAAGAAAAGGTATGTACAATATTACAAGACTAAACATATCTAATTCAAAATTATGATCCCTATTATTATAGGACCCTAACAGTGACTCCACTTGGGGATGGCACTCTCCTTGTGAGATGTCAAGAGCTTTCTAATCATTGGCCTTGGAACTTTGACTTTTATTTTCTTGGAACTGATTTCTGTGATCTCCTTTATTAAAACATATGATGTTCTATATTTTAAAGCTTAGGGCCTTCTCTTCGGGCTTCAACTTTATAAGATAAGCATCCACTCAAATATAATCTTTTCTATGATATTTACAATGATTAAGTAGAATCAAATGACTACTGGTTATTCTGGTGAAATTAGTGCTTTAGCATTCGACCATTGACTGGTCCACCTGATAGATCTGTTCCATCTAACTCTTTCAAGAAAAATGGATTGTTTCCTCTGTAACCATAAATAACGTATGGGCCCTTCCAGAGAAAGTCAAATTTCCCATGTTTTCCTTTTTCTTCCCTTCTGAAATCCCATTTGAGTACTTGATCACCTATGAAAAAATCATCTTCTTTAGTTTTCTTATCAAAGGTCTTTTTTATTTTGTCTTGAATTACTTGAGATTTGATATCAACTTCTTCCCTGGTTTGCTGCAAATGAATTGTCTAATTTATCCTCCTTTGGATGTCATTTGGTTCTACTTGCAGCTCTTGAATCATTTTCATCACTGGTACTCCTAATGAAGATGGAAAACCAACATCCATCTCATATAATAATTGATAGGGAGAGGTACCAATATATTTCTTTGTAGTTAGTCTGTTTGCCCATAAGGCATTGACCAACTTTTTATTCCAGGTTTTCTTGTTGTCTTCTAACATATTTTTTATGATGTTGACTAGGATTTTGTTTGAAAATTCTACTAGTCCATTACCTTGAGGGTAATAGGCAGTGGAATGGCCTAGGGTGATATGATATTTGTTACAAAAATCTATCATTTTCTTGGATTTGAAGGTAGCAGCATTATCAGTAATGAACTTTTGTGGGCATCCAAATCTAGAACGGATGTTGTTCTCAAGAAATGAAATAATGACAGAGTCTGTGGCTTGTTTAGAAGGGATGGCTTCTATCCACTTGGTAAAGTAGTGAGTGGCTATCAAAATCCATTTATGTTGTGTAAAGGAGGGTGGGTGAATTTCACCAATGAAGTCTAAACCCCATTGTTGAAATGGCATTTCTACTGAGATGGTTTTGAGGGGTAATGGTAAGAGTTTCTTCTTCCCTTCAAATATCCGGCATTTGTGACAAGAGGTTACATACTTTCTAACATTTGCAAACAGTGTGGGCCAGTAAAAAATTTCCCTTGGAATTTTGTCAACAGTTGTTTTACAGTATAGGTGTCCTCCACAATCTCCTGCATGAAATTCTTGCATGACTTTGCCAGCTTCATTTTTCAATAAACAATTTAACAGAATACCACCATGATCTTTCCAAAATAAAACAGTATCTAAGATAAAATATTTAATTGCTTTCATTTTCAAGAATCTACTTTTAGTTCTAGATAAACTAGGAGGAGCTTGTAAGTTGATTCAAACAAATATAATGTCTGCATACCAGGGTGAATCTATAAAAGCTTCATTGATTTGTGGAGTCGCCATCTCTTCTTGATCATCTAGGGCAGAAATGAAATTTATGTTTAAGGCCTAACAGTTCGATTTAGCTATGATTTTGGCTAAACCTTGGCCTTTAATTAATTTTTTAGGCTTGATCTCAATGTCATATTCTAGTATTGTAGAAATCCATTTGCCTCTCTTTCCATCAGGACCATTCTGAGTTAGAATGTCCTTTACAACTAAGTTTGGAACATATGCTATTATGAGAGAGTATAAAATATACACTCTGAAATCTTTTATGGCTTTCACTAAAGCAAGATCTTGTTTTTCCATGATATTATACTTTAGTGTTGCATCTCACAAAGTTTTACTGAAAAGGAAATGGGTTGTTCATAACCCTCATCATTCTTTTGCAACAAGACTGCTGCAATGGTGTGTTCTGAAGCAAATGAAAAAATTATGAAATCTTTTTTGAAATTAGGACTTATGAGGATAGGTGTTTTAGTAAGGGCTTCTTTGACTGCTTCAAAAGACTGCTTAGCCTCTACTGTGCACTTAAGTATTGAATCCTTTTTCAACAGGTTATTCAGACTTCTAAGTAGTTCTTCTAAGTTAGAGATGAATCTTCTAAGAAATTTGTTTTGCCTAAAAATGCTTGTAATTCTTTAATGTTTCTAGGATGACTAATATTTAAGATTGCTTCTATTATAGCCAGATCAATTCTAATGCCCTCTTTTGAAATAATGTGTCCCAGGATTTTTCCTTCTTCTAATCCAAAAAGTGATGTTTTAGGATTTAAGGATATACCAAACTTTCTGCATTTTATGAATACTCTTCTCAGATGATCGAGATGTTCATTATATGATTTGGAAAAAATTATGATATCATCCAGGTAAATGACTAAAATGTCATGGATTTTCTTTGCAAAGGCAATGATGCAGGGGCATTAGACACTAGCCAGCAATGTAGGAGTTTTTTCCACTTGTTGTGGCTAGGAGGGTTGGAAACATCTGAATTGTAACAGCTAGGTGTCAATACCTCAGCTGATTGTATTATTTAGATCAGTTAGATTCATAGAAGTCGAATAGCTCAGTTAGTCTAGCTGTCATATTTCAGTTAATTGAATTATTGTAATTAGGCTGTTGATTTTCTAAAATGGTCCTCACAGAGGAACCGAAGAGCCACCCTGTAATTTGTATAAA
This sequence comes from Pinus albicaulis, assembly GCA_034641835.2. Taxonomy (NCBI): domain Eukaryota; kingdom Viridiplantae; phylum Streptophyta; class Pinopsida; order Pinales; family Pinaceae; genus Pinus; species Pinus albicaulis. The sequence continues at coordinate 1,941,811,830 of CM076578.1, forward strand.
TTGTATTCTCCGGATGTAGAAAGGGGGAGAGAACCAGAGGAAAAGCAAGAGGAAAAGAAATTTCTGCAATAAAACTCTGTGTTGTTGATTTATTCCAATTAAATAATTTCAGTACGCATTTTCCATAGAGTCGTTTCGACTCCTTAATTGAGAAGAGATTGTTTAATTGCGAAGTGATGAACTTTGTGCATGTATAATTGAATTCATGTATAACTTCCACCTATCTCTGTCTGTTGTTTCCCTTAATTTATTCAAATAAACCCTGTTAAATCCATGCTACCCACAGGCGAGGTCTGTGCAGAGGAATTGTGGTCGTGAACGCTATTTAATTGGAAGATTTCCCACTTTGTAAAGGAATAGAGTTGTTGTTTCGAACCGTAACCGCGGTTAGGCGTGAGTTAGAGAACGAGGAGGATCGTGCAACCGGCGTGAACCGTAGTTAAACACTGTGCAGAAACCGCGAGTGGTTTTGAAAGGCGGATTTCCCATATCGCACTGCTTTTGGTGCGCACGCGATTTTCCCCGGTCACGGAGCGATTCCATAGACCTGTTGCCACGTGGCAAGGTGGACCCCGTAAAACCACCGGTTAACCTGCGCCATCACACGTTATCCATCGTACTAGGACGCCAAGCGATATTTCTCAGAGCCGTTGATCTGGGCAAGGGCCATCGGACGGTGGTCACTTGCTATAGATGCGCGAACAATAACCGAAGTGCGTGAGCGATAACAAGGTACGGTGCATGCATTTGATTGGTCGTAGAGGTGGGCCCGGAACCAAGGTTTATTATACAGTTAATTATTCAAATTAGAGTGTTGGTTTTAATATAAGGTTTCGAGGATTTAAAACATTGGTTATAAGGTTGGCGGTGTTATATAAGGCCAAGAGATTAATTAAATTTGCAAAGGTCGTGGATAAAGTTTATTTATCAAACTCCACGAATTTGATAAATAAAACTCCGTGGAATAGATATAAGTGGACCACATGCTATTGAAAGAACGAGGGTTCGGACAGAAGGTGCTGACAAACAAAAGTTGACCAGCTCTCTATGGGGTTGACTTTCAGCGTTGTTGCGTCATTTGTGGTATCAGAGCCATTGTTTTAAGGTTTTTTTTGCAGAAGAGCTGACATGGCGATCCGAGTTGGTAGAGGTGCTGGCAGAAGAAGACCTGTTGCCAACGCTGTGGTGTTGGGGATGTTACAGACGGTCGAAGCCAAAATGGATGCCATGGAGCGAAGACAGACCAGAGATCCTGAAGACATCAGCGAACCTGAGATAGAAAAAGCAGAAGAAAATGTTGAAATTCCTCCTGACATGAGGCTCCTCAGAACTTTTCTGGGGTCTGCAGTTAAGCCCAGAATTGAAGTGTCGAGCTATGCAGGGGGACTGAATCCAGAAGAACTAGTGGATTGGATTAATGAAGTGAACAAGTGCTTCGATTATGAAGAAATAAGTGAAGATAAAAAGTTCAAGTTTGCAGTAACAAAGCTGAAAGGACATGCTGCACTTTGGTGGGATGGAGTGCAGGCAGAAAGGAGGAGAGTTGGCAAGCAACCTATCAAGAGCTGGACCAGAATGATGGCTAAATTAAAAGGTAAATTCTTTCCTAGTGATTACCAGCTGACATTGTATAAGCAAATACAGAACCTGAGATAGAGGTTGCTGACAGTAAAAGAATACATAGAGGAATTCTACAGAGTGAGCATAAGGGTTGGGAAATTCTAAGACACACCTGAGAAGACTGCCAGATATGTGAATGGTCTCAAGCTGGAGATCCAAGATGAGATTGGTCTCCTGTCCTCTAATACAGTGGAAGAGGCTTATCAAATGGCCTTGAAAGCAGAGGAGAAACTCCTGAGGAAACAGTCTGCCAAGAAGAGAGGTACTTTCCGAGGAAAGGGAAGTCAGGATGGTAGAGGAAAGCCTGCTACACCCAGAGATGGAGCTAACAGTAGCTCACCTCAGAATGCATCTGCAGAGGATGATGCAAGGGGTAGAAGGGGTTCTTACAGAGGAAAAGGAAGAGGAGGCAGAGACAGAGGCAGGGGTAGAGAATTGAGGTGTTATAGATGTCAGCAAGTGGGACATAAGCACTATGAGTGTCCAGAGAATGTGGGTGCTGGCCCAAGAAATGTTGTTGTTGCCCAGACTGGGGAGGAGGCAGAAATTGAAGAAGAAATTCTTCCATAGAGGGGAGAATCCTTGGTGGTAAATAAGGTCATGTTGAAGCAAGCCAAGGAAGTCACTGAGCCTACACAAAGAAAGACTTTGTTTAGGAGCATATGCAAAGTCCAAGGGAAATTCTGCCAGCTAGTCATTGATAGTGGCATCACAGACAATCTAGTTTCCACTGAGGTAATAAAAAAGTTGAAGTTGAAGACAAGGGAGCATCCAACTCCCTACAGGGTGTCCTGGCTGCACAAGGGGCACCAGCTAGTTGTAAAAGAGCAGTGTGAGATAGAGCTGCAAATGGGAAAATACAAAGATAAGGTCCTATGTGATATAATGCCCATGGATGTGTGTCATATACTGTTGGGTAGACCTTGGCAGTTTGACAGAGCAGCAGTGCATGATGGCAAGAAGGACACTTACAAGTTCTTCAAGGATGGGGTACATCATACATTGATACCCATGGAAGAAGAAGAGCCATCCAGCAGAGTGATTGATCCAAAGACCTTGTTGCTGAGCGGGAAGGAATATCTGCAACAGATAGAAGAAGAAGAGGTAAGTTTTGCTTTAGTTTGCAAACCTAAGGTATTTCTTACTTCTACAAAGATTTCTGATTTGCCAGTAGAAATCCAAGAGATGTTAGACAATTATTGTGACATTATTGTGGATGATTTACCTGATGCGCTGCCACCTGTGAGAAAGATCAGTCATCAAATAGATTTTATCCCTGGTTCAAATCTGCCAAATAAGGCAGCCTATAGAATGACTCCCAAGGAAAATGAGGAAATCAGGAGACAAGTACAGGAATTGGTGGACAAGGGGCTGATTAGAGAGAGTCTGAGTCCATGTGCTGTACCAGCAGTACTGAGCCAAAAGAAAGATGGAGGCTGGAGGATGTGTACTAATTCCAGAGCAATCAATAAGATCACAATCAGGTACAGATTCCCTTTGCCCAGAGTTGAGGATTTGATGGACTGTTTGAGTGGTGCTAAATATTTCTCAAAGATATATTTGAAAAGTGGATACCTTAGATTAGAATAAGAGAGGGTGATGAGTGAAAAAATACTTTTAAAACAAATGAAGGACTGTATGAGTGGATGGTAATGTCTTTTGCGTTGTCAAATGCACCTATCACTTTTATGAGACTCATGAATGAAGTATTGAAAGAATTCATTGGCAAATTTGTCATAGTGTATTTGGATGATATATTAGTTTTCAGCAGAACTAAAGAAGAACATTTAAGGCATCTTAATCATGTCTTGAAGAAGCTGCACCAAGAGAAACTGCTGATAAATCTGAAGAAATGCTCATTCATGAAGGAAGAGTTGGTGTATTTGGGCTTTGTTGTTTCTGCAGAAGGATTGAAGATGGACCCAGGAAAGGTTAAGGCAATTGTGGAGTGGCCTTCACCCAGGAATGTCTTTGAGGTAAGAAGTTTCCATGGACTTGCTAGTTTTTACAGAAAGTTTATAAGAAACTTCAGTAAGATTAATGCACCCATAATTGAGACAATAAAGAAGAGCAAACAGCCATTTAAGTGGACTACTGAAGCCGAAAGAAATTATAAAGTTTTGAAGCAAAAGATAACCGAGAAGCCTGTTTTGATTCTGCCTGATTTTACTAAACCATTTCAAGTAAAATGTGATGCCAGTGGAGAAGCCATTGGCGCTGTGTTGAGTCAGGATGATAGGCCTGTGGCATATTTCAGTGAAAAGCTAAATGACACCAGAAGAAAGTATTGCTCTTATGAGAAGGAATTCTATGCAATTGCTCAGGCACTGAAGAAGTGGAGACATTACTTGATGTCCAGGGAATTTGTATTATATTCTGACAATCATGCTTTGCAGTATATTGTACAGCAGCCCAAGTTGAAACATAAGCATGCTAAATGGGTTGAGTATCTCCAAAGTTTTAATTTTGTTTTGAAACATATAAGTGGTCAAGCCAATAAAGTCGTTGATGCTTTGAGTAGGAGGCACATTCTTGTTCAAGAAACTAATTTTGAAGTTGTAGGATTTGACTTTCTCAAAGAATTATATAAAACAGATCCAGATTTTAAAGAAGCATTTGAGGCATGTAGTAACCCTGTTTTAACAGATAGAAGCCAGTGGCTGGATTATTTCCTGTAGGAAGACTTGTTATTCAAAAGAAGCCAATTGTGTGTACCAAGATGTTCCATGAGAGGAAATTTGATCAAAGAGAAGCATAGTGGTGGACTTGCTAGACACTTTGGTACTGATAAGACATATGAGCAACTGAGTCATTTCTATTACTGGCCCAAGATGAGAGCAGAAGTAGATAAGTTTGTGAAGAATTTCAAAATCTGTCAATATGCTAAAGGAAGGAGCCAGAATGCAGGATTTTACACTCCCTTGCCTATTCCAAACAGGCCTTGGGACATGGTGGGTATGGATTTTGTTCTAGGATTGCCCAAGACTCAGAGAGGGAATGATGCAGTCTTTGTTGTGGTGGATAGATTCTCCAAAATGGCACATTTTATTCCATTCTATAAAACTAGTGATGCCACCCATGTTGCTAACTTGTTCTTCAAAGAAGTTGTTAGATTGCATGGGTTACCCAAGTGTATTGCTTCAGACAGAGATACCAGATTTGTGGGTCACTTTTGGAGGACACTGTGGAAGAAACTTGGTACTAAACTGAGTTTCAGCTCAGCTTATCATCCTCAGACTGATGGACAAACTGAGGTAGTGAATAGGAGTCTGGGAAATTTATTGAGAAGTCTTGCAGGAGAACATCCCAAGCAGTGGGATCATATTTTTCCCCAGGCAGAATATTCATATAATGACTCACCAAACAGGAGTACAGGGCAGAGTCCATTTCATATTGTTTATGGAATGCACCCAGAGGAATATCAGAGTTAAGGAATCTGGGAAAGGCAGAGCTAAGGAGTGCAGATGGTGAGGAGTTTGCTTCAGAGATCCAGGCCATACATGAACAAGTGAAACAGTGACTACAAGGCAGCAGCAGCAAATATAAAAATAGAGCAGACTTGAGCAGAAAGGAAGTTCATTTTGAAGTAGGAGATCAGGTTTTTGCACACTTGAGAAAGGAGAGATTCCCAAATAAGAAGTATAACAAATTGAAGTTCAAAAAGATTGGGCCATGCAAGATACTTAGGAAGTTTTCTGCAAATGCTTATGATATTGAATTACCCCCTGATGTTGGAATATCTCCTATTTTTAATGTTGCAAATTTGTACAAGTATGAAGATGATGGTGCAGAAGAAAGAGCAGCAGACAAGGAACAGATTGAGTGGAAGGAACAACTACCTCCAGTGCAACCATTGCAACCAGAGAAGATATTGGATAAAAGACCATTCAAAAGGACCAAAGGACGAGAATACTTCCAGTACTTGATCAAATGGAAGGATAAGCCAGAGGAAGATGCCACTTGGATGACTGAAGAAATGTTACAGAAGATAGGCAGATCAGTGGAAGAGCTCATGGACAGGAGCCCATGAAGAAAATTTCCCTCGGGAGTTTGATGCAGGGGCATTAGACACTAGCCAGCAATGTAGGAGTTTTTCCCACATGTTGTGGCTAGGAGGGTTGGAAACATCTGAATTGTAACAGCTAGGTGTCAATACCTCAGCTGATTGTATTATTTAGATCAGTTAGAGTCATAGAAGTCGAATAGCTCAGTTAGTCTAGCTGTCATATTTCAGTTAATTGAATTATTGTAATTAGGCTGTTGATTTTCTAAAACGGTCCTCACAAAGGAACCAAAGAGCCACCCTGTAATATGTATAAATTGTATTCTACGGATGTAGAAAGGGGGAGAGAACAAGAGGAAAAGAGATTTCTGCAATAAAACTCTGTGTTGTTGATTTCTTCCAATTAAATAATTTCAGTACGCATTTGCCATAGAGTCGTTTCGACTCCTTAATTGAGAAGAGATTGTTTAATTGCGAAGTGATGAACTCTGTGCATGTATAATTGAATTCCTGTATAAATTCCACCTATATCTGTCTGTTGTTTCCCTTAATTTATTTGAATAAACCCTATTAAATCCATGCTACCCACAGGCGAGGTCTGTGCAGAGGAATTGTGGTCGTGAACGCTGTTTAATTGGAAGATTTCCCACTTTGTAAAGGAATAGAGTTGTTGTTTCGAACCGTAACCGCAGTTAGGCGTGAGTTAGATAATGAGGAGGATCGTGCAACCGGCGTGAACTGTAGTTAAACACTGTGCAGAAACCGCGAGTGGTTTTGAAAGGCGGATTTCCCATATCGCACCGCTTTTGGTGCGCAAGCGGTTTTCCCCGGTCACGGAGCGATTCCATAGACCTGTTGCCATGTGGCGAGGCGGACCTCGTAAAACCACCGGTTAACTTGCGCCATCGTACGTTATCCATCGTACCAGGACGTCGAGCGATATTTCTCAAAGCCGTTGATCTGGGCAAGGGCCATCAGACGGCGGTCACTTTCTATAGATGCACGAACGATAACCGAAGTGTGCGAGCGATAACAAGGTACGGTGCATGCATTTGATTGGTCGTAGAGGTGGGCCTGGAACCAAGGTTTATTATATAGTTAATTATTCAAATTAGAGCGTTGGTTTTAATATAAGGTTTCGAGGATTTAAAACATTGGTTATAAGGTTGGCGGTGTTATATAAGACCGAGAGATTCAATTAAATTTGCAAAGGTCGTGGATAAATTTTATTTATAAAAATCCACGAATTTGATAAATAAAACTCCGTGGAATAGATATAAGTGGACCACGTGGTATTGAAAGAATGGGGGTTCGGACAGAAGGTGCTGACAAATAAAATTTGACCAGCTCTCCGTGGGGCTGACTTTCAGCATTGTTGCGTCAGGCAATGTCCATGGCTCTTTGGAACGTTTCTCTAGCATTCATCAGTCCAAAGGGCATTTTCAAGTACATGAAAGTTTCCCGGGGAGTAGTACATGCAGTCTTAGCTTGATCTTCAAGTTGGAATAGGATTTGGTTGTATCCATAAAATCCATCAAGTAATGAAATTATGGATGACCCTACTACCCTCTAGAGAATATGGTCCATTTTAGGGAGGGGATAGTTATGCTTCATTGATACTTTATTCAAGTTTCTAAAATCAACACAGAGTCTGATTTCTCCTGTTGTCTTTCTAGTGGGAACTAAATTAGAGACCCAATCAGAATATCTGATGGGTGTTATGATTTGAGCATCATACATCCTTTTAACTTCTTTCTCTATTAATGGCATAAGAATAGGGTTAATCCTCCTTAGCTACTGTTTAAAGGCCTTCTGATTTTCTTTAATCAGTATCTTATGATGGATAATGTTGGTATCATAAGACTTGAGATCTTCATAACTCCAAGAAAAGATGTCTTGGAATTCTTTACACAAGCTAATATATTTTAACTTCTCATTTGAAGGTAATTTCTTAGATATCTTGATAAGCTTGGGATTTTCCTTTGTTGCTATGTTGCATTCCTCTATATCTGACCTTAGAAGCTCCATTTTAGGTTTTATAGCTACATCATTGGAGTCAAAGAGATCTTCTTGTGGGGCTAATCCCTCAGGCAAAATGTTGTCTTTGAGGTTTAAAACTTTTGATTCATCATTAATTAATTCTTCAATTTCTACTTTTTCTAATTGATCTATTTCTAGTTTAGTGAATTTAGTTGGTTCTATTTTATTTACATCATTTACATCTAGTTCATTATTCATGGTATAATCAATTGTATAGTCAATGTCTATATTACAGTTCTAAAATTCTCCTTCAAAATTCATAAAATCATAAATTTGTGAGTATTGTGAAAATATTTTCCAATACTTCAAATTATCAGGTATGGTTGGCCTATGTATTACCTCAGCAGTGTACTGATGAGTTGGCTGAAAAGGTAACCTGCATGCGCTGGCAAAATTGGCCACATTGTGTGCTTTCATATTCTGCTTTCTTGAAATGACAGCAAAGTTAGTCTCAAGAAAACATCTTATTAATTCCAGGATGGTTTCTCTTTAACGGCTAAGTCTAGGGTTATTAACAATGTACTCTCCCTTGACTTATTTTATGATAAGTTCTTAGTCTCCCATGATGGAAACTCTCTTAGCTCTAAGTTTTCTTACGATTTGCAGGCCTATCACTAATGCTTCATACTCTGTCATGTTATTAGTTCATTGGAAATTTAATATGAAAGCATGTCCTTCTGAATGATCATTCTCTAAATTGTAGATCCATACTCTAGCTCTTGCTCCTAATCTATTCACAGAGCCATCAAAATATAAATGCCCCAAAGATTCATGTGTTATATTCTCATCTATTGCAGGTTCAGAATCATTAATGGAATTTTTAATATTGAATTCTTTGTGTTCTTCTTCTATAGCTATGATTTTGTTATTGTTTGAATTACATAAGATAAATGAGTCCAGATCGGAATGTATGGAATAGATAGGGAAATTGTGTGGTCTATATGAACTACTTACCATGTATTTCATCAAGGTTTCTATATATAGCTTCCTTTGCTGACCAAACATAGAAATGGTCGCATATGACATGTCTAATTGTAGTGATCCCTGTAATTTTTCTCCCCATGAGCGAGATAATAACATACCATATTTGGAAGGGATATCAACAACTACTATGTCCATAACAATACTCTTTATTGGGAACTGGACTAGAGTTACACACAGATCTTTAATCAATCCAAGGCATTTAACTTGACTAGAATCAAAGGAGAAAAGATCCTTGTAGGGTCTGATGAGGTCTAAATTTAACGTTTCCATGACTGCTTTAGGCATTAAGTTATGAGATGCTCCTAAACCCAACATAGCATTATGTAAGATTTTATCATGAATGTTCAAGCTAATATATAATGGAGGGACACCCCCTTTATAATGTTTTCCATCTACCTCAGGGCCAAATAATAACTCAGGTTGATCAACACTGAGATTCACAGCATCTTCACCTTCAGTTATACTTAATGTTTCAGTGATTTTTGTTTTGTATGAGTCATTTTTCACCAACTCAGTTAAAGGAACTGGTATTTTCAATTTTTCTATCTCAATTTTGATATTGAATGGAATTTGAGTTTTGTCTAATTTAATCATTTCATTTTTATCAATTGTGGTTTGTGTGGTTTTGTCTTCATTATGAACATTTGGTAATTCAGTTTGTGTGTCAATTGTTTTGTTTTCAACTTCATTGTCTGGAATGGTTTGAGTAGCAGTTGATGTGATGTCTACAATATTCGGGGTGGAGGATTTCTGAGTTTCTCTAGGAAGAATTTGTAGAACTTTGGTCACAGGAGTTTCTATTGTTTTCTTAGTTTGGGTTTGGACTAATTTCTTAATAGGAACCTCTATGTTCTTTTTGCTTCTAAGGCTATAATGTTTATGAACTTCATTGATAGCAGATTCATAGCCTTGTTTGTAATCAGAGGACTCTCCATACTCTAATTGTAATTGTTGTAACATGTAAAACTCTTGTTCTTCCTGGGTAAGAAAAATGGCATCTTCATTATTTATTCCCATCAAGTTTATCTGGGTGTCCTAGTCTTCTTCATGTTGTTGTGAACTTTCAACATAATTTTCTTGGAAATTTGGTATAATCCGTTGATTGGGTACTACTTCTTTTGATTTACCAGTATTAGGGTTTCTCCTAAAGTTGGGGTTTCTAATTTGGGGACCTTGTTGATTTTCCCATTGAGTTTTTCTTTCCATGTTCTCTAATCTATCCATTAATATTTCCACACTTTTAGCTAAACTATATATTTTAATATATGAAGTGGAAGGTTCTTCCTTAAGGGTCACTCTCCTCTCGTTCCTCATCTTATATTTTTTAGCTAATAAACTAGCTTCTACACTAATTTCATCACTCTGCATTTGTTCTAAAGTTGTTGGGTTTCTTTCTCTTAATTAATAATACATATCAGTGTCAAAAACATCTGGAAATTTAATTAAGGCTAAGTCTGGTGGAGGTTTGATATTCGTTGGAATTGCATTGTAAATGTTGTTAAACCTAATACAGTAATCCTAAACAGATTCAAAAGGAGCTCTTCTAATATTCTCATATTCAGATAATATCTGTAGAGGGTTTTTCTTTCTTTCCCATTGGTTTATAAACAATCTGTGGAAAGCAGCTAAATCAGCAATATGGCCAGCAGGTAAAGATTTAAACCATTTTTTAACATCTCCTACTAGTGTTTGTGAAAAAAATATCATTTGTACATCAGCCTCATCAATTTTATATAATTCAAAAATGTGTGTCATTGTGTCTACATTTTTTTGAGCAATACACTTATCAGAACCATCAAACTAAAAAAATTTACTATGGTAATCTTGTGGCATGGCATGTAAAGGGGCCTATAACACCAAAGGAGAAAATCTGTAATATTCCCAATTAGCCCAAGATAATAGGAATATTTCATTCTGTCTTTAATTTTATTTATTGATGAATAAAATGTAAAGGAGGACATGAAAAACTCCTCAAACAAAAAAATAAATCAATGCCCAATGTGAACAGAGACAAATCAGGGCTTTCTTAATAAAATCCACTTGTGTGTGAAACAAGTTTGAGCTATTTGACTGGGTCAACAGGACCAAATATACAACGTTGTCTAGGTTCAATGTATCTCCTAAAGGGACAGCGCGGTTATAGAAGGAATACCTCATGTGAAAAGGGTTAAGTGATTCAAGGTGGTTTAGGGTTTTGCACATCCTCATCTTATAAAAGGAAGGAGAAGGCTCAAGAGAAGGTTTGTTGAAGATATTCAGAAATTAGTCTCCTTAGACTAATTCTATTTCTTTGGGCTGTTTAGCAAGAGAATAGTGAGGGTTTCCTATTTAGGAATCCTCCCTCCTTCCTTGAGGATTTCTTGGAGGAGATTGTGCTGCATTGATCCACTATTTAGAATTTTGTCCAAGCCTCATCTTACATATACAGCACAGTCCTGTTGGGGTGAGTTGTCTATGTAAGCTGCAGCAAGTGGGGTTCTAGATCTAGAGAGATCTAGTTTGTTTAGGGTGTCTCTTCTCATGGAGTGTGTCTTTTAACCTTCTGGAAGAGTGCCTCTTCAATTTGAGCTTCAGATTCTTATCTTGGCATCAGGCCAAAGTGTGCTCCACTTCTTTAGCGCAGTCACTTGAGGAAACTACGTCCTCTTTGCAGGCAAAGTTGCAGTGTACATTTGATAGCAATTTGGAGAAGACATCTCCGATGGAAGGACTCCTTTCCTTCACTGTGGTGATCCGTGGATTGGCCAACCAATCCATGTTCTATTTAAGATCTGATCTATTGTGTATCATATTCTTCAGAAATTTTTGAAGATTACTGCAGATCTATGGAGTAGATCTCATATCTATTCATTGTTATTCATCTTCTGCTGAGATACCCAAGGGGAATGTACTAAAAAGCTCTTTTTGCATATAGATCCCATTCTGATCTGTGATTTTCTATTCAGATCTATTGTAGATCTAAAATATAATGAAACACTGCTTCAGTCCCCTATAAATTATGTTGTTCATCTTTTTTGTCTCATTGCATGGTTGCAGCACCTCATTTGGAGGTCTTTCTTTATGTAAATCTTTGTTTTTCCTAATGTAAACCATCTGATTCATATTCTAAGTTGCCATACTGATGTTCCAACATTATTTCATTTAAAACCCTCAGAAATTACGCTATCCATGCTTCAGCAAATTTCTGCATAATTTAAGCCATGGGAAATCAGGGTTTTCTAGCCTAGTTAGGAAAGGAGGAACTGTTTAATATAGCAAAACGCCTTTTTTTTTCCTGAAATTCGACATGGGAGTCCCTCATAACCCTATCTATCCTATCCAACCACTTTCCCATCTTATTTTTATGCAAATCTCTGAATACATTCGTTTTAGGGCCTAAATCACCTCTTTTCCCCACTTTTTGCCTTGTAAAACGTTGTATAAAGTTGCTGCTGTATATTTTATTGAAGGATAATTGATTTAAAATCTATATAAGTCATATTTATGTAGCTCCACATTGGTAATAACTTATATTATTCCCAATAGTGTAGTTGTTCCTTAGTTGGGAACATTACAGTGGTATCAGAGCAAGATCTTTGGCTCAGCCTGTGGCTTCAAGAAAAAGTACTGTAGAGCAAGGTCAGAATGCTGAAGAAGATGAGCTTTACCTCATCATATTCTAGATCCATGAAGAGCCTCTTCAAAGAGGGTAGACAGACCAAGGAGAAAGAAGAAGAAGATGAAACTCCTAGAGGGTTTCAAGGAGAATAAAGTTGCAATGAGACCTACAGAAGGTTTCAAGAAGAAGAGGAAGACCCATGCACTTCCTACCCTCACAAATAAGATGAATTGTACAAAAAAAACAAGATCATGGCTCCACCACTTGGAAGAATGACAGAAGAGGAGATCTCCCTGCTCCTTTTCCAAACCATGAAGGGTATTAAAGAAGATCTCAAGGAGATTTAAAGGGTGGAGACTTGTACCAGCGCTGGCACAACCTTGGAAGAGCAGCCTTCAGTAATGGAGGAAGACTACATAGTTGCAGAAGAAGCTCTTGCTTCTACATTCCACCAAGGTGTGATTAAAAATTCATCTGTTGTCATTTCAGCACATTGTATGAAGAGATCTACATTTCTATATGTTATTGATTTAGAGCAACAAAGTTGCACTGTGTTGTGCAAGAGCAGTAAGTAAGAAAGGAGGCACCAATCCTCATGGGAGCATTCAAATTGCAGCTTCATTCATGGAGCAATGGAGGAAGAAATGATGAATGGTAGACATCTTGAAGTGAGAAACCTTTTCTCCTTTCTAGATGCCTCTTTCTCAATGAGCACTCCCCAGCTCAAAGAGAAACTTCCACCTGCATGAGATCCAAAACCTCAATGGTTTTGAAAGGACATAGATGAGAGGTCTTTCCTTGAAGATCTCAAAGGGATTGCATTTCAAAAGCCCTTGGAATGTAGAAGGTGTAAAACCTTGAGGACACAAAGAGGAGATGGTGAAGAGGGCCAGCGTCATTCCTATCCATTGAAGGAGGTTGAAACACCTAGGAAGGTGATTGGATTGTGCAATGGAAGCATGGAGGGTCTTATCCACTCATGTATTTAGTCATCTCTCATTAAGGAGGTATCATTATATGAAGATTATGGCACCATCCATGGGCAGCATGTGTCATCACTATCAAAGGATGAGACCCTGAAGATTGCAGAAAGCAAAGAGGAGGGCAAGCTTCACATGGTAAGAAACATTTGTCCCTCTTTATTTCAGCACAATAATGCAAAAAGAAGGCAAGGTGATCTATTCAAGCAAAGCAAGGACACATCAGTCCATACATCCTTCCATGATCTATGCCTTGATGTATCCTTACTTGAAGGAATTCCACCAAAGAGTTCCCATGATGAGCAGAAGAGCAAAGTGTTCCCTCAACCTTGTGCATCAATGTCATCTCCTTCTAAGAGGGAAGCCAACACAACATTGGAGACTTTGGGTAAGAAGCATGCTTATGTAATCACATCTTATTTCTTGATTGCATGTATTCTCTTACTTTACATTTACAGGCCATAACTCCCAAAGGGAGTGTTTTACCTTACAAGCTTCATGGCCAAATATGGGCCAAGATTATTTTCAAATATGGCCACTCCCTTGATGGGCTAAGGGAGGTGTTACAACATGATGGGTGCTTCCCTAAGGCACCAAATATACATTTCACTTTCAGCCATGGTGAAATTATAAAGGAAACAAGTAAGTGGCATGCAAACCACTTACCATATCTAGATCTGAAGCAGGAAGGAGATCACTTGCACTGGTTCCTATTGGGTGAGTTTGGGTACCACCCAAGGTTTTTGAATTTCTTGTCTCGTGCCTTGTATTTCAAGAAAAGAATGCACAAGAAGAAGGCATGTTTGTTTTGGTTGATGAGGAGAGAGTATGGACACCCCATGATGAATTCCATGTCCATACATCTACTTGTATCCATGATGTATGTACATGTATTTCTATTTAGAATGGATATCATAATCATGTGTGTACTTTGGGTTGGGAGAAGATGTAACCTTCTCATGGGATGGCATAAGGGAGCATGTTTATATCATGATGTTAATGATGCTCCAATCTTTATTGTAAACATGAGAGGAGGAAAGGTACAATTGGTGAATGTATCTATTGGGAATGCAATCTCTCAAATTCATTTGTATTTCAAGAAGAAGATAGAACACTACATGGCTATTGCATTGTATATCTTGTTTCTTTTTACAAAGGGCCATGTATTGAATTTGTGTCACAAAGAGAAGTCTCTCACATGGGAGAGTTTGGAGCATGACATGTGTTGTTTGAATCATATTCAGCCAACACCTATTATCCTCCACTATTTTCAAGCTTTGAAGAAGCTTATTGCAGCGAGTAGGTGGTGGGATGGCCACTTATTATGTTATGATTTGAAGCAGAATGGGAAGGGAAACTTTCCACATGACATCTTTGGCATGGAAGGGGTCAAAAAGGAAGAGTCAAATCAGCTCACTCTTTCTTATTTTGAGGAAGAGAATAGATCCATGCACCACTCCATTGATGGGAGGAGGATTTTTGGTGAAAAACATGATCATGTTACATATGTTTTATATTCTGATTTCATGTACTCTTACACCATATTTTTGCAAGCCATGACTCCAAGGAGGAGTGTTATATCATGTAAGCCTCTTAGCCAATATTGGGCCCCGAAAATTTCTGAATTAGACCACTCCCTTGAGAGGAAAAGGGAGATTTTGCAAAATGATGGGTGCTTCCCCAGAGCACCAAACATATATCACACTTTCAACCATGGTGATATGGTGTGGGCAGCAAGTGGTGGGAAAACCACTTACCATATCTACATTTGATGCAAGTAGGGGATGCCTTGCGTTGGTTCCACATGTGGGACTATGACCCACCTCTATGTGTGCAATTTTCTGTTTTCAAGCACATTGTTTTGATTCCCTATCTTGATAATATACTTGTAATTCTATGGAGATGTATGGGGAAAGAAGGAAGGATGGCATGTGCCTCATGGGATGGCTACTCTCCATCTACTTTATGTTTTCTTGTTTCAGGGAGAGCATGGGGGCAAACCATGTTTGTTTCATATGATCTATTGTCTCCTTATGGGATGAGCTATTTGCATCTCATGAGAACCTTGGAGGAGCAAGACATGGATGGATGGATTGGTGAGCACTTGGCTTATGGGGGGAGCTTATCTTATGTTGGTGTCACCAAGGAGGAGATTTTGTAGCACTCACCTTGCAGTTGCTTGAGAACAAGCAACAATTTTGGAGGGGAGGACTGTAATATTCCTAATTAGCCCAAGCTAATAGGAATATTTCATTCCGTCTTTAATTTTATTTATTGATGAATAAAATGTAAAAGAGGACATGAAAAACTCCTAAAACATAAAAATAAATCAATGCCCAATGTGAACAGAGACAAATCAAGGCTTTCTTAATAAAATCCACTTGTGTGTGAAACAGGTTTGAGCTATTTGACTGGGTCAACAGGACCAAATCTATAGCACTGTCTAGGTTCAATGTATCTCCTAAAGGGACAGTGCAATTCTAGAAGGAGGACCTCATGTGAAAGGGGTTAAGTGATTCAAGGCGGTTTAGGGTTTTGCACATCCTCATCTTATAAAAGGAAGGAGAAGGCTCAAGAGAAGGGTTGTTGAAGATATTCATAAATTAGTCTCGTTAGACTAATTCTATTTCTCTGGGCTATTTAGCAAGAGAATAGTGAGGGTTTCCTGTTTAGGAATCCTCCCTCCTTCCTTGAGGATTTCTTGGAGGAAATTGTGCTGCATTGATCCACTATCTAGAATTTTGGCCAAGCCTCATCTTACATCTACAGCGCAGTCCTATTGAGGTGAGTTTTCTATGTAAGTTGCAGCAAGTGGGGTTCTAGATCTGCATAGATCTAGTTTGTTTAGGGTGTCTTTTCTCATGGAGTGTGTCTTTTAACCTCCTGGAAGAGTGCCTCTTCAGTTTGAGTTTCAGATTCTTATCTTGGCATCAAGCCAAAGTGTGCTCCACTTCTTCAGCGCAGTCAGTTGAGGAAACTGCGTCCTCTTTGTAGGCAAAGTTGCAGTGTACATTTGATAGCATTTTGGAGGAGAGATCTTCGGTGGAAGGACTCCTTTCCTTCACAGTGGTGATCCGTGGATTGGCCAACCAATCCATGTTCTATTTCAGATCTGATATGCTGTGTATCATATTCTTCAGAAATTTCTGAATATTACTACAGATCTATGGTGTAGATCTCAGATCTATTCATTGTTATTCATCTTCTGCTGAGATCCCCAAGGGGAATGTACTAAAAAGCTCTTTTTGCATATAGATCCCATTCTGATCTGTGATTTTATATTCAGATATGGTGTACATATAAAATATGATGAAACACTGCTTCAGTCCCCTGTAAATTACGATGTTCAGCTTTTTTGTCTCATTGCATGGTTGCAGCACCTCATTTGGAGGCCTTTCTTTATGTAAATATTTGTTTTTCCTATTTTAAACCATATGATTCATATTATAAGTTTCCATACTGATGTTCCAGCATTATTTCAGTTAAAACCCTCAGAAATTACGCTATCCATGCTTCAGCAAATTTCTGCATAATTTAAGCCATGGGAAATCAAGGTTTTCTAGCCTAGTTAGGAAAGGAGGAATTGTTTAATATATCAAAACACCTTTGTTTTTCCTGAAATTCGATATGGGAGTCCCTCATAACCCTAGCTATCATATCCAACTTCTTTCCCATCTTATTTTTGCGCAAATATCTGAATACATTCGTTTTAGGGCCTAAATCACCTCTTTTCCCCACCTTTTGCCTTGTAAAACATTGTATAAAGTTGTTGATGTATATTTTATTAAAGGATAAATGATTTAACATATTTATAAGTCATATTTCTGTAGCTCCACATTGTTAATAACTTAGATTATTCCCAATAGTGTAGTTGTTCCTTAGTTGGGAACATTACAAAATCTGGCTGCCATGGCTAAGATTTTAGCTTGACTGGGAGGTACAGCAATGGTGCTTGGAGATGAACTGGAAATGGTAGATTGGATAGGAATTTTAGGTATAAATGACTTTGGGTAATGAACTGTGGTGGATATTATAGGTGAGGTGATACTGAATGGAGATGTTTTTATAGTTTTTGAAGATACTGAAGAGAGGTTAGGGGTAGCAGCAGTTAAGGCAGCTAGTTCAACTGACTATTGAAAATAGGCTTCGTCTATGTCTTTTATCAAATTTGCAGCTAAAACATCAAGTTTTTCAAGAGTATCTATAACCTGTTGATCTAAATCAGGATGTATAGTATCCTTCTTTGATTCAATAAATTGAATAAAATTAGGGTATATTATAGTATCATAAACTGAATTTTCAAATTTAGAATGAAATAAGTAATGCTCAAATGATAAATCAAATTGAATATCTTGTATAATTGATAACTCCTTAAGAAGTGAATTTGCTTTGATTAACTGACTACTACTTCTTGGGCTCTCTACTTTTTTACGTTTCCTTAAAATTCTGCCAGGATCATCAACAATTGTAGCAGGGTGTGGATCAGGATGAACCCTGGTATAATATGTTCTTTTAAAAGCCAGAATTTTAACTTTCTATGATAATTTGAAACAACCTTTTAAAACCTTAATAAAAAAAATGAGGAAAATTGTTTTTCTTAAGATTTGTTTAAACTAGGGATTGGTTTTCCCCAGTGGAGTCGCCAATATGCTATCACTCTGAAATTTCCAAAGGTTTTTCTAAGTGTTTAAAAGAAATATCAGAGGTAACTATTATCCACTTTTGGAGATTAGGATCTAGCCTTCCTAATGCTCAGACAGGGCTCTCTCTTAATGATTTACCTTTGTTTGTTTAATTGATTTTAGGCTAGTTATGTATGATTGATTTGGGTTGGTTTTGAATGCTTTTGGTTGGTTGGTTGAATTTATGATTTAGATGAATAGGTGCTAATCAGTTTTCCATTGGCCAATGGAGTCAAAGTGCTTTGAAACAAAACTGAATCAGATTATAAGGAAAGTGTTACAGGGCAAGATAGGTGAGCAAAATCAGATCTCAACGTTGATTGGTGAAGTTATTTTTCAATCAGGATCAAGGAGCAATTAAGGGTTCCTTAAACCAGATAATGAAGAAGAGTGAAGAGGTCAATTGGGATTAGAGAGAAACTAAGAATTCTCTAAACCGGATATCAGAAGAAAACATAAAAATGTAAAACATTTAAAATCATAGTGTAATTAAACAAATTCTGCAGTAAAACTCCTGTTATAACATTCAAATTCAGAACACATAAGTTTATGGAATACTTAAAGAAATAACATGAACAATTGAAATTAATACTTCACTGAAATGGCTCATCACATGAATCTTGTAAAGAATTTTCTTTATTACTGGTTCAGTCTGTCAACTAAAAATTGGCACAATAACCCGTTGGAAAAAAGATCAGTCAGCTAACACAATGTTCAGAAGTTCACACTTGACCGACCCTTAATACTTCAAATTATGAAGTATTTATACAAAACTTTACCAAAAATATCCTGTCAACTGACTAGGATTTATTTTAGGAAAATAAAATATCTTTACAAAAAGATAGTGACACCTATTAACTGAATGAAATCTGTCCTGTTTTCTTTGATTGTTGTTACTGTTTATTTCTTTCACGATGTCTACTTCTTTCATTTGTCTTCTTTAACGTGTGCGTTCTTTCATATGTCTTCTTTCACCTATCTTTCTTTCACGTTGTCTTTCTTTCATCTGCGTTCTTTCAACCTGTCATAGTAAATCACACCATTTTTCCCAGGTTTCTTCATCTGGAAGTTTGATTTTCATCATCCTCCGGTAAATTTCATCTACCTCTGTATATTTGGCAAATGTGGGTTTATTCACAAAAAGGTGATTTACCTCATGCTGGAGGTAGAAAAAGTTTTCTAAAGTATGTAGAAGTACTTTGCCTGTGGGTACGCCCTTCATTGATGAACTGTTCGAAGTTTCTTTGGATACTTCCCTCATTTTCTTATCATAGTCTTCATGTCTCATTAATTTGTCATTTATTACCAGAGGATTAGGCAGACTCTTCTGTCTCAATACCTCAAACTTGTTCACTGCAATTTCCATGGTTTGACATTTATCTTCCAGTTGTATCATCAGATTTCTTTTGGAAATCACTTTCTTCACCTCTAAGATAGTTTATGTTCTATCAATTATCCTGAGTTCTTCAAATCCCTGTTTATTTTTAGAATTCAGGAATTTTATTATCTCAGAAGCTTCCTATGGTTTCTTTCCAAGATTGTCTTTGACCTTTTGAATTGCATCACCAGCATCCTTTATCAAGTCTTTCTGTACAAATATAACCTGTATAGAAGGCCAAATATCATTCACTGATTTAATGATATTGACCCACAAATGTTGTATTTCTTGGGCTAAAGGATGTTTCAGTGATAACTCTTTTTCCAGCTTGTGGACTCTGTCAGTCAATCTATTTGCTTTATGCACTTCAGTTTGATATTTAACTACTTCCAATTTCTTTTCATATTCTAAACTCTTTACTTGTTCCTTGAGCTTGTTGATCTTTGTGGTTTGAGTGGACATGTCTTCCATTGCTTTGATCAATTTGTTGGCCTCATCAGTGGGATTGGTTGTTGGTATTGCTGATGTTGATGTTGATGTAGTTGTTGGAACTAATGTTGATACTGGCGTTGTTCTAGACAATGGAGTTGATGTAGATGTTGGAACTGTTGTAGATGATATAATAATAGCAGTAATGGGAATTGCTTCCATGTTGGCTTGTTTTTCCTACACAAGTTTATCCATTTCTGATTCCATTTCTTTCAATTGAGTTGTCAACTAAATGATTAGATTCATCATTTCATCCTTTTGATTATCAGTTTCCAAAACCTCCTTGGTTTGTGGATGCTCTATAGTTGGTAACTTTACTTGTTTCTTCAGTGCAGCTATGTCTGCATTCTTCTTCTTTATTAGTTCTTCTGCTGCTTTGATATCTTTTGGATTATAACCAACTTCCATTACCAAATCTTCAAGTGACTTTATCCTGTTATCCTTTGCTTGTGATGAAGCTTTCTCTAGCTTTAACTATATCTTTATATTTTCTAGAGAATTCTGTAACTTCTTGACACTTAAGGCTTTGTGTGTCATGGTTGAATATATCATTTCTCCTTCTTGTTTATGAAACTCAATCTAGTCAATTGGATGTACATCCTTAGCAGAAACTTCAAAGCCTACTTTATAATAATCTTCAGAAGTGTTGGGGGCCTGTATCTTTGGCTGTAGAAATGTCATCTGCATCTTCCTTGTTTTGAGGTAATAAGTTGAAAGAAACCTACTCTGATCACTAGGAGTTTGCTTCCAGTATTGTGTATATGTCATAGCCTTCAGTCACGCTTCATTTTTTATTTTAATCCCTTTATATCTTTCCTTGATATCTTTCTCTTTCTCAACTAGTTTGCTACATGATGAAACCTCTGCACTATTCTTCCTTTGAATGATTTTTGCACTGGAGGTTGATGGCTGATGTGTTTCTTCTGAAAGTTTTGGAGGTGCATCATCTTTGACAACAATATCTGTTCCAATGGTTTCAACTGTTTCAACTATCTCTATCACTGGATTCAGTTTTGGTTTCTTCTTGTACATAAGCTTGAATTTAGTATCAGAAGTAGTTTCTGCTGAATAAGAGCCTTCTTCTCTAGTCCTTTTTGAATTTATGTCATGTGGGGCTGGAGTAAGTAGGATGGAACTAGTATCAAGTTGCTTCTCCACTTCTTGTAAAGTGTTTTCCAACCATTCTAACTGGTTAGAATACTTTTCAATTTCAGGCTTTGAATCATGAATGAAAGGGGTCAATTTAAACTTAACTTTTAATTTAATTATGACACCCAAGTGGTCATATGTATTGAGAATTTAGAGGGCTGGTGATTAATTCAAATTCTCTTCTTGATAATTACTTGTGAGCTTACTTATTTTACTTATGTCTTCTCTTATTAACTTATTTAGTCTTTCATCAAGTCAATTACCAAAAAACACAAGAGGCACAAATTTAGGCTCTTCAAGCCAAGGCAAAACCTCTCCCTCTTGGAGAGGAAAACCCATGAGAAATTCTTCTTATAGACTTTCAGATGACAAGTACCATGGCCATGACACAGACCATAGACCTTTATATGCTTCCAAGACTTTGACATAGCTTCTTCTATGACTTCTAAAATTGATCCTTCTCTTCTGCACCGTCCTGCACGGTCTTGCACCTTTCTACACTAGAACTAGAGAGCTCGATCTCTTCTTCTTTATTTAGGTTGTATGCAATCCTTACTTGTGATAGTATCTTAGTCCTTAACAATCAACCTTTATCATATTCCTATTTTCATACTATAACATAGTCTCTTCCATGCATCTGATTACTGTCATAAGCCCACACTGCAATTCAGAGTATATTACATAGTCATATACCTGAATCTTAGTCCATACGCTTTGTTGAAATGATGTCCTTCTTCAATCCGCAATATTTCAATTTTGAGGTTGTACTTATTGTTATCTAGAATCTGCATTACATTACAGAGTTGTTCTGCTTATTAAACTTATAGCCTTCTTCGCATTTCTATCTTCTCTTAACGCAACCCAGACTTGTGCTTCTCACAATCATATATAACAGAAGATATTCATGTGCCCTGGTCTGCAAAACCTTAGACTTGTTCGTTGCTTTTTCTTGTCTTTAATCTGCACTTTACATCATAGCCATCTGCAATATTTTTGTACTCAAATCCGCACTTTTTTCCTATTCCCAAATCTGCACTTTTAACTCTGTAAAAGCCACAGAGAAATCCACAAATTTTGTATATTATGCGCAACAAATTCTGTGGTAAATATAGTTGTTCCTACCAGTTAATAATCCGACCTATGTCACTGCTTGTAGGTCGGCTTTACTTGTTGTTTGAAGGTAGACTTAAAGAGCATGTTTTCCAGCGTTGATGAAGGTATCTTTGAGCATCATTAAGCTTATCTTCCAACATTGAATGTGAGTTGTCTTTAAGCCATTCTTCCAAGGTCTTGGAGCATTCTCTAGATACTTCATATACATGACACTTGATTATATTTATGACCAGAAGACAACCCTAATAGACATCAAGAAGAATTATATCTATAATAAAATCTTGCTCATGAAACCCATGAAGCAAGTACAACACAAATATATTTTATTATCTTTGTTTTCTTCTTTACATAAATACATAATTACATAGTCAATATGAAGACTGATCCTAGTTACACTTTTCAACACTCCCTCTTAACTAGGGAGGTATTCATATAGGTACATGGTCACTTTCAAACTGAATAATCTCATAAGAAGAATCAGATTGGTAATCGCATTTGTATAGCATTATATCAACCAGCATTGTCCTAGTGCAAGGCTTTGACTAACAGCCCCATCTCTCAACGAGACAATGGGCTACAATGCTGGCGAGACACATGACTAATAGACACCATAGTGATTGTCTCTCCAAGGCACATACCCCACCTAGGTGTTCCCAGAGTATGACCTTCTTGGACTATTCTTCTCTTGGGTAGCCAGCCTTCAAATAATATTGGTCCACCACTACTCTTATCTTGAATGCCCTATATTCTCAAAGAGTATCGAATGCCAGATGATTACCCAATCCTCCATTTTGTCTTCCAGGTGAAGACCAGAATGATGTGTCTATCCATTCTCTTCACATGGCCTTCACTAAGACTTACGGTTGTTAGTCCTGGTCTAGTGCATGACACATGTAATAGAGAATTACATATGTCTCTCTCTCTTAATACAGGGGGGACATACTTCAAGTTTTTTCCAAGTAAGAAACTTACCACCAGGCTCCCTCTCAACTAGGGTCCTGTAGCAGCAATCCAGCTAAACTCATGAAGAATTCCTTCCCTCGATGTCATTGATTTCGATATTGAGGAATATTCAAATTTTGGTGTCATAGGACACAGATCATTCATCACTATCAGTCATGAGTCATGTCCACTATCAGAAAGTGAATCATTAGTCTTTCTTATCTAGTCCATCATTATGCCATGTTGCTTTCCTTCAAATCATCTCCAAGGATCATGTATCATTTCTTATGATTAGCAACCCTGCATAGATTCATCCAGATAAACATATACATATGAACCTTTTAAAGCAAAAGTTACCTCAGTGACAATCTTTCACCATGACATCTTCCTGTAGGCATCGACATCCTCTATTCAGATTGACACATCTCCTAATGATATGTTTTGTCACGGGCCTTCTTCTTTACTAGACTTCTGTCAGATTCTACATATCCTCTCAGGAGATCTCCTAGTCACATCTTCTTGGCCTCCAGATGATAACTGCCTCTTGACATGGTTGCATTTCATGATCTCTTCCTCTCTACACATTTCTCAATTCCCAGAAATTTACAAATTTTCCTGTTTCTCATTCATATACAACCACCTCATATTCTATGAGCACATATTATGTTGATTTCATCTGTCAGTGCACTGAGAGATCCTTTTTCATAGATCATACTTCTAAATATGGAATTCTATTACCTGCAATCATATGACATGACTTCACAGCATCTAGTGTCAACATATAAATATATACATACCTCATACCTTTTTCCCTTGAGTCATCGTATAGCAATTTCTCTAGAATGAAGAGCTTCATTCCCTTGGCTTGCTCCATCAATATGTCATCATATCCCATAATTTTGTTTCCATGATGACCCTTGATCTTGATCACTATTTTCCATTAGTAATGTTACCAGAGATGTTTTCCCAGAGTTGATTCACCAAGATCTCCTAACATGCTTTTTATCATGATGCTATAATATACACTGCTTCCTATCATACTATTTTACAACCAACAGAAATCACTTAAAGGAGAAGATGATCTAGTAGAGATCCCTTGCTTCTTCTTTCTTAGATTTCTTAGCATCAAGTTCTCTCACATCTGAGATATGGGCTTCTCCCCTTTTCCTCTTGTCCTTGTCAGATTTAAGACAATCTCTTTATAATGCCCAAGTTCATTACATCCAAAGCATCGTACGTTGTCCATATTCCTTCTTTTATTCTGAGGGCCAAATTTTCTGAATCTTCCTTTCTTCCTGTATGTGGTTGCAAAGGCTTGATTCCCTTCACTTGGTCATCTATCAGCGTTGGTTTTTATTCTTGTTTCCTCTATTTTACATAGAGACCATAAATCATGGAATGGAGTGGCTTATTTATTCCCGTATAAACTTGAAGTGAATTTTCCCCATTCCTCTGGTAGAGCATTCAACACCATTGTAGTCATCTCAGTGTCTGACATTGCTTCTCCCAGTTCCTGCAATTGATCTCTTATTTCAGAAATCCTCATAAATTATGGAGTGATTTCTTCTTCCCTTGACAATTTCATTTTATATAGTTCTTGTCTCATAGAGACTGCTTCTCCTGCAGTACTCACTGAGAATAGCTCCACCAATTTCTCATATATTTCTTTAGCAGGCTTTAGTTTTGATACATAGGGAATGAGTGAGTCCTCGATGGATTCTATGAGAATCCTCTAGGCTCGGATTTCTCCCTTCATGTATTTGGTATGAGCTAGAGCATATTCTTTTGGTGGTTGAATTTTTGATCCATCAATGTAGTCCATAACTTCGTCTTCAATTAAATTCAAATCTATCCTCTTCTTCCATGCGCTAAAGTTTGATGACCCAACCAGCTTGTTGCTTTCTTTACAATAAGTCATCTTGATAGATTTAAATAAGGTCATAGATACTTACTTGAGTAGAGTGAGTTGCAAATTCCTTGATTATGATGAAGATGAAGTCAGGAGCTTCTTCTAAGATCGAAATCTCCAGTGTAGGTGTTCTTCGATCCTTGATGATAAAGGATATCTTCAAAAGATGATGTCCACTTCTAACAATGTCTTGAATGTAAATCTTTGGTGGAAAATATTATTTTCTTGAATGAGTTGATCCTTTGAATGAGATAGAATATCTTTCTTGAGATAACTTGAGAGTCTTCCTTGCAAACTGATTTGACTTTTCAACACAAACTTTGATCTTTGCTTCCTCTAGTGTCTTCTTTGTCAAGTAGCCCTTCTATTCAGCACCTTAACTCTGATACCATGTTGAGAATTTAGAGGGCTGGTGATTAATTCAAATTCTCTTCTTGATAATTACTTGTGAGCTTACTTATTTTACTTATATCTTCTCTTCTTAACTTATTTAGTCTTTCATGAAGTCAATTACCAACAAATACAAGAGACACAAATTTAAGCTCTTCAAGCCAGGGAAAAATCTCTCCCTCTTGGAGAGGAAACCCCATGAGAAATTCTTCTTATAGACTTTCAGATGACAAGTACCATGGCCATGACACAGACCCTAGACCTTTATATGCCTCCAAGACTTTGACATAGCTTCTTCTATGACTTCTTAAATTGATCTTTCTCTTATGCACCGTCCTGCACCGTCTTGCATCTTTCTGCACTAGAACTAGAGAGCTTGATCTCTTCTTCTTTCTTTAGGTTGTCTGCAATCCTTACTTGTGATAGTATCTTAGTCCTTAACAATCCACCTTTATCATAGTCTTATTTTCATACTATAACATAGTCTCTTCCACACATCTGATTACTGTCATAAGCCCGCACTGCAATTCAGTATATATTACATAGTCATATACCTGAATCTTAGTCCATACGCTTTGTTGAAATGATGTCCTTCTTCAATCCACAATATTTCAATTCTAAGTTGTACTTATTGTTATCTGGAATCTGCATTACATTACACAGTTGTTTTCCTTATTAAACTTATAGTCTTCTTCGCATTTATATCTTCTCTTCACGCAACCCAGACTTGTGCTTCTCACAATCATATATAACAGAAGATATTCCTGTGCCATTAGGGGAATTTTGACGTCTAAAATGGGCCTCCTAAGGAAATAATAAAATAATAGCTAAACCAATAAAATAATATTTATGAATTTGCAATTCACTTTTTGCACCAAAATCCATGTAACCATAGTTAAATTCAATTCAAAATTTGTACCAAAATAAAATTAATAAAAAAATTGTATTGATGTGACTATAAATGAGAACGAGTTTTTCAGGAAAAAGTCATTATTATTGAACAACTAATGCATTTGTCCTTTGTACTTAAATAACTTAAAATAAAATATAAATATAAGTTTATAAATTATTAATTATATTATATGCTATTAATTAAAATTTATATTAATTAAATTGTATAATAACATGTAATTAATATACTATATAAAAATAATATAATATAATATAATAAATGTATAGGGATATGCATTGTTTCTTTCAAGAAATATGAAATGACAATAATATTATTTTATTCAAAAAGTGTGAAATGGCATTTATTATGAGTACTTTACTTTGACTTTAAAAGTACTTAGAGCACTACCATGGTTAACCATGAGCTTTTATCCACCATTGAAAATGTGACAAGTAAGTACCTTTAACTCAAACAATGCCACCTCAACCATTAGGGATGATGTCATCTCCTAAAATGTGATTGGTTCTCATAAAGTGAATCTTGATTGTACATTTTCCTTAGAAGGCTCATTTTAGACTTCAAAATTCCCCTAATGCCCAGTCTGCAAAACCTCAGACTTGTTCGTTGTTTTTTTTTGTCTTTAATCTGCGCTTTACATCAGAGCCATCCGCAATCTTTTTGTACTCAAATCCGCACTTTTCCCTGTTCCCAAATTCGCACTTTTAACTCTGTAAAATCCACAGAGAAATCCACAAATTTGGTATATTCTGCGCAGCAAATTCTGGGGTAAATATAGTTGTTCTTGCCAGTTAATAAGCTGACTCGACTTGTTGTTTGAAGGCCGAATTAAAGAGCATATTTTCCAGCGTTGATGAAGGTATCTTTGAGCATCATTAAGCTTATCTTCCAGCGTTGAATGTGAGTTGTCTTTAAGCCATTCTTCCAAGGTCTTGGAGCATTCTCTAGCTACTTCATATACATGACACTTGATTATATTTATGACTGGAAGACAACCCTAATAGACATCAAGAAGAAGTCTATCTATAATAAAATCTTGCTCATGAAACCCATGAAGCAAGTACAACAAAAATATAGTTTATTATCTTTGTCTTCTTCCTTACATAAATACATAATTACATAGTCAATATGAAGACCGGTCCTAGTTACACTTTTCAACAATATGACCATTTGAAACTGCTACTAAACTTGAAATCTTGTAAAGATATGTCTGCTTGGTGTCCAACATTCTACTATTGCATATAAAAGGCCCTAGTTGGTTTTTAATCTTGAATTGAGTCGTTTTTTTAGCTGAAATGAAATTGATTTCATTTGAGTTCAAGATTAGTTTGATGTATTCTAAAGCAAATATTCTCATTGGGAGGTATTTGGGAAACTTGTATGGAGTTAGCTGGCTTCCATACACTTTGATTTCTATATGCTTATAGTATAAATATCATTCCTCTGTTTTGCTATGATCTGACAACTGTAGCACCTTTTTTATTTCTTCATTGATTCTTGGTTGAATATTGTTGCTGAGTAGGTTAACTACTAGATATACAAAAGAATCAATAAAGTCTTTAAAATTGAATTCAGTGGAATCCTTTCTAATCAAGGATGTCCAAAAGACAACAGATTGGAGATTACCCTCTGTGTCCAGTTTTTGAAGGTTAACTGCAAACCTTTTTGATTGAAAATATAGAAACAAATGAAATAATACTGAGGAGTATTTGAATACTTCTTCTTCTAGCAGTTTGATCAGTTGATCATACATAGCATCTGCGAGGTATTGGGCAAAGTTGAACACTGTAAATGGAGGTTGACCTGAGCAAAAGATGGACAGGAAACCAAGCATGAATGCATCTACATAATCATCAGTGAAATATCCTAAAATACATGACACCATGGTAACAATTTGTCTGGTTCTTTCTAAAAACATAGAAGATGAATATGGAAGATTGTTTTTAGGAGTTTCTACTGATGGAGGGAGGAGAGTTTGAAAGATTTGAAATCTTTTTGGGAAGTCTAGCTTTAAGTAAAGTTCAGTAAGGGTTTCAATTGAGAAAGGTACTCCCTCTGGTTGTGGTTGAATCTGTAGCATCTCATTGATGGATTAGGCAGTGATTGTAAAAAGGATTTCTTGGTTTGGGGTAACTATAGCTCTTCATTGGGCAAATAGCTTATTTGACACAGTCTGATGAGTTCTGGGCACTGATAGGTCTATGAGAATATGTATTTGGGTAAATTAGAGTCCCAGAGGTGGATATCATCAGCCTGATCAACAAATTTATCATGGCTGCAGCAAGTGGAGCTCTAAAAGGTTGTTATCAGTGACAGTATCATTGATTTTGAAGCCTTTATCGGCCAAAGGGGTGTGGTCGATATCTAACACTGGGGGTTGAAGAGGGTTTACAGTCATAATGCTCTGGGAAGCCATTAATTTGTTTAATTATTGAGTTAATAAACAAATTAGATGGTTTCAGGAACTTAGGATTACCTAGAAAATAGTGAATTTGGTTTGTAGAAGGGTGCAGGTGGCAGCAAGGTTCAATCTTGGTTTGGCGATGGCTTTGGTCTCCTTTTCGCAAATAAACAGAAATATGAAATAACGATAAAACAGTGAGGTTTTATTGTTTAGCGTGAGGGTGGGTTATTTCAAATAGTGGCGGTTTATCATAATGCGTTGGAAGCAAATTAGTGGTTTATTGCACAGCCAAAAGTAGTTTGACGGTTTTGGAACGGGAGGGGTGTGATAAGATGTGGTGGTGCCGCGTGGCAGGGGTGCGGAGGGTATGAAACCACCCATTTCACACCCCCCCCCCCCTCAGCTTTAAACTTTTGAATGTCGGGAGACGCGAAATGGAGTATGGACTGTTAGATCTGATGGTAGTAATCGGACAGTAGGAAGAGTCATGGGGTTTTCAAAGAGAGGTGGGGTCGGGAATTTGATATGCGAAGGGTTAAATAATATAAGTGGGTCAGGTTTATATATGCGAAGGTTTAAAATGATAGCGGGGGGGTTAAATGAAATAATGGGGAAATATATTAAACGGGGGGGTTATGTCAAAAGGGAAGTGGGACCCAATTTAATATATTAGGCGCTTTAAACTATGTCAAAGTGGGTTTTGTTGTTTTATTTGAATAATGCAGAGTTAGTAAGGAGAAGGGGTTTTTAGTAAAGGGAAGGGACCTTTTTCAAAGGGAAAATGGGTTTTTAAGAGGAGAACAAGGGTTAGAATAATGGGAAAGGGATTTTATCAAAGGGAAAGGGATTTTTCAAGGGGAAATGGTTTCCAAGAGAGGAAAGAGAGATATTAGTGATAAGAGATAAACCAAATCATCCTGATCAACAAATTTATCATGGCTCTAGCAATGGAGCTCTAAAAGTTTGTTATCAGTGATAGTATCATTGATTTTGAAGTCTTTATCGTCCAAAGGGGTGTGGTCGATATCTAACACTAGGCGTTGAAGAGGGTTTACAGTCATAATGCTCTGGGAAACCATTAATTTGTTTAATTATTGAGTTAATAAACAAATTAGATGGTTTCAGGAACTTAGGATTACTTGAAAAATAGTGAATTTGGTCTGTAGAAGGGTACAGGCGGCAGCAAGGTTCAATCTTGGTTTGGCGATGGCTTTGGTCTCTTTTTCGCAAATAAATAAGAATATGAAATAACGGTATAGCAGTGTGGTTTTATTATTTGGCGCGGGGGTGGGTTATTTCAAATAGTGGCGGTTTATTGCAATGCGTTGGAAGAATATTATTGGTTTATCGCACAGCTAAAAGTAGTTTGGCGGTTTTGGAACGGGGGGGTGCGATAAGATGTGGTGGTGCCACATGGAAGGGGTGTGGGGGGTATGAAACCACTCATTTCGCACCCCCCCCCCCCTCGGCTTTAAACTTTTGAATGTCGGGGGACGTGAAATGGAGTATGGACCGTTAGATCTTATGGTAGTAATCGGACGATAGGAAGAGTCGCGAAGTTTTCAAAGAGAGGTGGGGTCGGGTATTTGATATGTGAAGGAGTAAATAATATAAGTGGGTCAGGTTTATATATGCGAAGGTTTAAAACGATAGCGGGGGGTTAAATGAAATAATGGGGAAATATATTAAACGGAGGGTTATGTCAAAATGGAAGCGGGACCCGATTTAATATATTAGGCACTTTAAACTATGTCAAAGTGGGTTTTGTTGTTTTATTTGAATAATGCGGAGTTAGTAAAGGGGAAGGGGTTTTTAGTAAAGGGAAGGGACTTTTTTCAAAGGCAAAATGGGTTTTTAGGAGGGGAATAAGGGTTAGAATAATGTGAAAGAGATTTTATCAAAGGGAAAGGGATTTTGCAAGGGGAAATGGTTTCCAAGAGATGAAAGAGGGATATTAGTGATAAGAGATAAACCAAATGATGTTTTCCATAACTTTTGAAAGTATCTTACCTACCCTTTATTTATCCTAACATTTTTTTTTTCATTTATTGGGTGCATTTGAACTTGTTGACCCTTTTATTTTCTTTTGATAAGCAAACTAACTTATTTCTAAACTTATATCTTCCAATGGCTTTGATTAAACTTATGAGCTCATTTTATTCTCTACCTAACTACTGATCTGCCAAGATCAAATGGTTTGGTTAGATCTTTATTTACTAACTATCGTGATGTTGTGAAACCAGCTCCAAAAAGACAAGAAAAGAGATATCAACGCCTTAGAAATGAGCCACTTCGATGGGGCAACCTCCAATACATTACATGAATGAACAATTCTTGGATGATACAAATGACAAAACCTCATTTCTATATAAAGGAGTCCATGGGGCCACAATGTAATCCTAGCCAACCTAAGAATAATAATGTAAGGGCACAATAATAACAATATGGGGGTTACAGGGGTACAACAACAATAAGGGGGGCTACACTAACATAATAAGGGACTACACTATTAATATAGGGACTTAACATGCAAGTATTGTTCTCAACGCTTGATTATTTCTTGATGCTTCTATATAAAATTCTCATCCTCCCATGTGGAATCTTCTACAGGAAAGTTCTTCCACTTGATGAAATACTCTGAAATTGATTGTACTTGTCGAGTTCTTGTTTCTATGACTGCTTCAGAACTTCTTTCAATGTGATGTTGATCTTCCTGTTGTTTCATTAGATTTTTCACCAAAGTTAGGTTATCCTTTGAGAGTTGGAGAACTTGTTGTTGATGCTCGATGTGATCTTCCACTAATTTATCATCCATATTAGTTATTATTTGATCCTTCAAACAACCCAACTTAGCCTCCATTTCTGCTTTTAAACTATCTATGTCATCTTCGGTTGCTCTTCGTAAGATCGAAATTTGTTGCACTTGGTACCGTAATTTTGATATCTCATACTGCAATTCTTCCTCTACATGCGTCATAGTATAGCTTTTTGAGGGCTTAATGGGTATGGAATTATTTTTTGGAGGAATTATAAAACCCAATACTGATAAAAATTCTAAAATATGCCCTTGGAATCACTTCAAACTTCTTTTTCAAACAAACGTTATGCAACTTTAAAAACCAAATACACACATTTTCTTGCTTTTGAGAAGCTCGATATTGAAGCTGAATTATCTATGTGATTTCGGATCCTTAATAACTGAAATTTGGCCCTAAGGTAGCCCTCTGAAACTTCTTTCGAATGCCACAGGTCTGACCGGATTTGGATTCTTGAAGACAAAGTTATGCCCAATATCCTACGATGACCTAATTATGGACTAGTTCAGTAGAGCGAACTTGTACAACTTGACACGTGTCTGTGTTTGCTCCTTTGGCTCTGAAATCGATAGACAGGAAACTACAGTCCGTGTACTTCCAGCCACTTTTTACAGAATTCCAATCTGATGCTCAGAGAGAGAGTTATGAAGATTTTCCCATGATCACCTCTTTGAGATGAAATTCGGGAACCTGAAAAAGACCTAACTTCCACAAATCATATCTCTGAAAATATTGTGAACCAAGCTCTGAAATTTTGCGACGATGTTCCTCATGATTGCGACTTCGTGCTCTAAAAATTTCAGCTTCTGAACCTTCGTAGAAAAAAAGTTATAGTGAAAATGCCACGATGACCTGTTTGGTGCAGCGAAACCCTAGAATCCAAAGCTCTGATACCAAATGTTATGAAACAAGCTCCAAAAAGAGAAGAAAAAAGATATCAACGTCTTAGAAATAAGCCACTTCGAGGAAGCAACCTCCATTACATTACATGAATCAACAATTCTTGAATGATACAAATGACAAAACCTCCTTTCTATATATAGGAGTCCATGGGGCCACAAAGTAATCCTAGCCAACCTAACAATAATAATGTAATAGCACAATAATAACAATATGGGGGTTACAAAGATACAACAATAACAATAAGGGGGGCTACACTAACAAAGTAAGGGACAACATTATTAATATAGGGACTTAACACATGACATGAAATTTAAAGGCATGAATGACCAAGATTAGACTGTATGATCATCATGAATTGTAGCATTTTGGACAAGCTGCATAATTTTATTTTCACAAGTAAAGTAAACTAAGAGAGTGGGCATTTGAATGTGCAACAGTTTCAGAGTTTATTTTTGTTTCTTTTTGTGGGGTTCATACTTTATATCCTTTTTTATCTTCTTTCTTTCGGTCCTTCGATTATTCTTTTAGGACACACCCTCTTTTCATTTTTTTAATATGGGAAAACATTTATAGAAAGCAAAGGTATGTACAATATAAAAAGACTAAACATAGCCAGTTCAAAATTATGATCCCTATTATTATAGGACCCTAACAGGTCGTTGATGTCTCAACGAGAGATTATAAGAAAGAACTCGATGGACACTTGGAAGACACACCAGTGCATATACTCAAGTTGCCCAAGCAGATCGATTTTCTTAGTGGTTGAAGTTCGGCAAGAGAAAATCAAATAAGAGGGAGAGTTGCAGGTGGGAGAGAGAGGGATCAGTAATAGTCCAAGAGTGCAAGGAAAGTCTCAAAGGGGCAGCGCAAAGGAGGGATGCATATCACCAATGCAGAGGCAGTGACACAGGCACTATGTAGTCACTACACAAAGGGTGATGCAGTGAAGCCAGCGTAAGGACAAAAGGTCCTCTTCCAGGTCAGAAAAACATTGTGAAGTGTGAAAAATTGATCAGCAAATTTCTCTCAGTGTCTCTTCTATTTTGTTATTTGAAATCTTGTACATGATTTATTACTGAAGACTAATAAAGAAACCCTCATCTGCTGCATCGGTTTACCGGGTACGAAAATAATTGTATCATTGTGATTATGTGTGCTAGTATGTTTCCTTGTATTTACTTTCTTTCATATTTTATTTGTGAAGGGTGCAGTAGAATTTATTTCCATGTTTACTGTGTAATACCGTAAATAACTTGATTCAGAATTAACAAGTAGAAGAAATAATATCAGTTTATCCAATAGGGATTCTGATCTAGGAATTTTCACGCCTCCTACAAGGAATCTTCAACAAGTCTAGAGGGGAAATCTCATTCATCCGGCCATGCATCTGCAAATGAGAGCTCTCTTCCTTTTATACAGCTTCTCGTCAAACATTTTACAATAAAACACAATATTTCTATATACATATCCTTATAGAAATAATAATATTAAAAGACACAGAAGTCTAAAAGCCTCCTTCAAGCTAGGAACTCATTAGAAGTGAAAAGATACACCAAATAAGGTACAAATGATTCCTTGATGCCATGTCTCCTCATGGAGGGTGCTCCTTCAAATCATTATGTTTAACCTTGTCCATAGGATTTATGCACCACATGTCCCATCCCTAGTTTAGGTATTCTCCAATAATGACCAATTGGTAGCTTTATCTTCCCAAAAGAGCAATAGCATTCAAGAAAGGTGGAGCAATACATTAAAAATAGTCAAATGTGGCAAGGGTTTTGAGGCAGCAAATTTCAAAACACCATAGGTCCCTCAATATTTATCAAGTAATTTGTTATGACCACAATTGGGAAATGTCACAGCCATTATGCATCTACCAAGGGACAATCTAAGCACCCTTCATTAAAAGACGATTTGCTCTTCTTCAAAAAAAGGACAAAAAAAATGTTTTAGATGTTTCTAAATAGAGCGCTCTTCACAAATGTCCTCCTTTATGCCATGTATGATATGAATGTCGAGTGTCATCCTCTTGACTAATGTGTTCAGCGTCCTTCGTACACTTGACCCTTGACCATGCCATGAAAACCCCCATATATCCCTCAAAATG
Source organism: Pinus albicaulis (assembly GCA_034641835.2). Taxonomy (NCBI): domain Eukaryota; kingdom Viridiplantae; phylum Streptophyta; class Pinopsida; order Pinales; family Pinaceae; genus Pinus; species Pinus albicaulis. The sequence goes on from CM076578.1 coordinate 1,941,846,247, forward strand.
GTAGTATTCCTTCCTTGAATAATTTTTGACCATTGTGAAAGGGTTTTCTTTTTTAGTGAAGAGGTTTATAGTGGCAATCAACTAAGTGATTGCCACTATAAACCCCAAGCTAGGACCAGCAATGCACAAAATAGCACTAGCAGGAAGCTTATGGCTTAGAAAAATCCAAGACATCCAAAAACATACCTAATGCCAACATCTTATAAGCCAACGCTAGCAATAACCTTATAACTTAGTAAGGGTCAAGATGTCCAAAGGCACACCCACAAGGCAACTAAGAGGGCGAGGCGAGGGAGGGCCGTGGAGGGGCAAGTTTGGCAAGCGTCTACCCTTCTAGCCTCATCACAATAGACCAAAGCTCTAGATGGGGATTGAACCTAGGTGTAGAGAGTGCAAAATCTACCATCCAACCATTTCATCTACTAACTTGGACATCAATGTGAGGGTGTTTCCAGGAGACATTCAATCTTTATAATGGCATTCTCTAGAAACCTCTTTAATGCCTTACAAATTATGCCAAAGCCCACAAAATGATGAATCGTGCCTCAACATATGTAAATACTAAAAACACCTTATGTGATGTGAGATGAAGCAGTGATGAGAAATGACTCCAAATATTAACTTTTTCTATGAAAATTGTGAAGATTCAAGATAACTCAAAGGAACCTTGCAATAGAGAAATATCCATGAAATATGTAGATAGCTGCACCATAAGGTGAATGTTTGCCACATACTCACCCTTGCCTCCAAATATGTAAACTCAGCAACAAAACATGCCTCAAAAGACACAAATACCCCTCGACCATGTGAAAGAACAATAAACCCAAGCTATCAAAATTCACATTTTCTGCTGATAAAATGCTTCCGATAAAATCCATTATATTTTGCATTTTCATTCAGTAACAAATTACAATAAGTATAGCAGGGGTTTGAAATATTCTTGACATACCTTCTTGTGGGCAAAATAATTTGGTCTCAAATCTCCTCCAAGCTTTTAAATGACAAGTAGACCACTAATGTAGATGCCAAATCCACCAAAAGCAGCCCACCAACAATGCCGAATCAGTGCTAAGCCCCCTGAACTAACTCCTACACCACAGTTTTAACTGATCAATGTGGGACAGAACTGGCCTCCAGCCTGATTTGGGCACATTTTGTCATGAACCATGCAGAACAGGACCAAAAGTTCCGAAAACTATGGTGGCAGTGAGTTCCAGAGATTGTATTATCAGAATACATTGTTTTGTTATTCAAAATTATCTCCTGTTTAGAAATTCAAAGCACTTCAAGTCTGCAACATGTCCTGAATTAGTTGCGCAACCTTTGCACTACCTGTAACTAGTTTAATGCTCATTTGTGCATATCAAACTCGAACAATTCACTCTTGTAGAAACACCAAGAAATAGGAAAAGCATTTGGCAAGGATTGCCAGAGATTTGATGCCAACACCCTAGCCCCCTGTCAAGCCATAATATTGGATATGAATCTTTGCCAATTTCATATATTATTCACCTTGTGACATACTATAAAGGGTGACCTGCACAAGATGAGAATCACACAGTTTTGGGGGACGGATCCTGTCAACTGTATAAAAGACCAGAACTTATCTGAACTTTAAGAAGGGGAATATGTAGAAGATTCATAGATTATTATGCATTCAAGCACCACCCAAAGGAAACTGCTGTAGTTACAAGAATCGATTAGCAAAAATCTGAACCCTACCAACGGGCATCTTAAGAAGATTATATAGCTTAAGCACAAATAATGCTTTGTTCATTAGAATATTCCTCCACACGGTAGTCTCTAGTGAACGATAAATTTTACACATACAAATATAATAATAATTAATACTTCTCTTAAAATACTGAATTTCTAATAACAGCATATCTTGTCACACAGTATTTTAAACTAGATGAACAAGAAAGAGAACGTGATATAAAGAGCCAAGGCAGAAATGAACAGAGACTTTTGCAAATGAAAATAAGAAAAGAAATAATCATGCAGTCACTAAGGATCTTTAATCTTAAGTTCCCCATCGTGCATGGTTTTGAAAATTATTACAAAGCCATAAACATAAAATGATACAATCTCCCAAACCCGTGGGACAAAATGGGGCAACACTCATTCCCTGAAATGGTGACCAAATAATTTGGGCCGTGATTCAACCTCCCTGACAAAAGTAGACAGATATTATACAATCCAGCTTCTGCTTATTTAATATTTTCCTTGCAGCTTTGATCTGAGCTCCTCTTGGAATTCTTCTGATTATGGAAACATAAACTGGTCCCATGATTGATACCCGCAAGCTCGTAGATAAGATTTCTCCAGTGCCATCACCGAATAGCTCATCAAAACCCAAGTGGACACTGTATAGAGCCAATGTGCTCTACAATGAATTTTCAGCAATAAATCTTGAAGGAACTGATCAATAAATCCATCCTTTTCTCCAAGATAAAAAAATTGAGGACAATGCAGCAAGATTGTGTTGATAAAGAATGTCTCAAGCACCTAAACAATAGACTTAAGGCCGCATGGCTGCATCATTGGAAAATTCAAACAAAGAAAGAAAAATCCTCCCTTTCTTGACTATACTTCATTCATAGTAGTCAGACTTTCAAACCGAAAGTTTTCTCACGGCACATGCAATCTGGTGTAGGAAAGGTATATACTGATGCATTGACCTTTCTAATTTCAATTCCTTTAACATCACTGTGACGTCGCATTGCTTGCATTTGTTGTTTGAAAGTTTCCCATCTGCAACAGAAAGACCCCACCAACATTGTCACATCAAACATATAAAACACAATAGAATGATGGTGAATAAAGAACCAGTCAAAAAGTTTGTTCATTATAGAGCCTATGGTTTCAGCAGCAAAATCTTCATTTTTTTGACATGAGGGGAACTACTAACTACAACGAAGGCAAAGTTATAAAAGTACATAATAACATAAACAATTAAAATAATCGTATCCATCAGTTTTTCAAGGAAGAATTTTTAATTAATTCAAGATTAAGCTCCAGCCCAATAGCAAATTGATAGATATTTAAAACTATTTATTTTCATGCCCTTTCTCGACAAACATGGAGAACAGAACCTGCCTGATACTTATTTCAGGGTGTTGAATTTTGGTAGCTGTGGTCGGTATTCATTGATTGTATTAGCCCACAAAAAAAAATGAAAAATACAAATTTGATCTTAAATCAGCCCTATAAGGAAAAATAAAAATGAGGGAATTTAAAGTTTAAATTTGAATTTATTTTGCATCCAAAAAGTCAAGTCGGCCCTCCAATAAGTACAAGTTGGCTCAGTGAAAAGACACACCAGTTCGGGCAGCCCAATCATTATCTATTGTCACTCGACCTCGTCACTACAAAAGCAGTTCGGATCTTCACAAGAAGCATCAAATCTTCTGTACACACATGCGGAGTCTAGGAAAGAAGTCGAGTTTTTCTGAAGAAGTTTTGGGCAGCAGACCAAGGTTTCTGGGCAGCATAGGAGGCTGAAATTCGGCATGTGTCTAGGCAGTTGACTGCAGGTTGACTGAGGCTATTTTGGGGCAGTTTGACAAGGTTTGACCTGTGCTAGTTTGCTGGTCTTGTTTGACCTACTTTGACTTTAAAATCAGATTGTATCAGTTGTTGAATTGAACAAATTCTCCTAAGAAAAGTTTGCTGGGTTTTTCCCTAGTTAGGGTTTTCCTAGGGTAAAATTTTGTGTCTCTTGTGTTTAGCTATCTCTTCATGATCTTACTGCCATTATTGTTTTACGGTTGAGATTTTCTTTGTATAATTGCTTAATGATGAATATGACAAAAAGAATTAATTAAAAAATCACTGGAAAGTAATTATCTAAGTAGAAGATCATGAAAAAACAACATGATATCAGAGCAAGGTTAAAGAGCAGCCATGAAGGAAACTTGGAGAAGCCAAGTTTGGGAAAGTGTCTTCATAGTCTAAAGCTCTCAAGCCCTAGTAGAATGACTTGTTGACATCAGCATTTGTATGGAAGCCAAGTCTAGTAGCTCATATGTTGGTAGAGGTCGAGCTTAGAAGAGTTCAGTTGAAAGAAGCCTAAGATTCTGTGAGTTATGGCCTGATCTGAGGCCGAATAGGAGTAAAAAGACCTGCCTGAGTTCACTATAAGATAGGCCAAGGCTGCCAGAAGAAGACTGAGGGTCTTTTTATAAGAGAAGGTGCTGCCCACAATGAGTGAAGGCTATTTGGACGCTTAGTCGTGGCCCTAGAAGAGGATCAAGGGCCTCAGTGACCAGCCCAGGCAGGCTGAAAGGCCTCGGGAATAAAAAAAATCAGGCCAAAGAAGGTTAGAGGATGGATAAAGGGTGAAAAAGAGGTTAGGCCGCAGGCTGCCCTAACCCTAGGTTTAGGGCTGCAGGAAGAAGACTCAGATCTGAGAAAGCCAAAAAAGCCTCAGTCTGAGTTGCAGAGGGCCGAAAGGCCTCAGGGGTCACCTCAGGAGGGCCGAAAGGCCTCAGGGGTCACCTCAGGAGGGCCGAAAGGCCTCAGTGTGAACCATGGAGGCTGAGAATCCTTCGAAGGTGGCCAGGATGTGCGAAGTTACCTCAGGAGTCAGGCCTGTGTTAAAGCCAACAAGGTCATGCTAATCTGGTTGATAAAGGAGGCTGATAAGTACAGTGATAGAGTTGGGTCTGAATGTCTAGATTACAGAGGGCTTGTTTAGGCCTAGGATCTTCTATGATGCATCTTAAGGGCATTTCAAGAGCAGAACTCAGGATCCAGGAAGGAATACCTACAGTTGACATGGAGTCCCACTCTTGGTCAAATTCCATTACAAGAATGGTTGGTGAGACAGTCTGCAGTTTGAATAATTCGGCCATGACATTTGATGTGATTTGAAGTTATTAAGTACCAGCACAAATCTACATTTGACATGGAGTGGCCAACTTGATTTGTTTTTTTTAAATAACTGCAAAATATTTAATTTATGCTCTAGAAGAAGGGTCAAAACCTCTACTCTACAAAACCTGTGGACAGAATTTGCTGATATGGCTTGAATAGGACCATTTCAAGTATCACATGCTTGTGCCACTTGAAGGTTGTTACTTGTACATATATTGAGGATCGGTTGATGAAACAAGTCTTTTTTTGGAAGACATTGGAATGCCATGGTCTTATTCCCTCTTTTGAAGACATCTTGCTTTTATTGAAGATTAGGCTCGACCTACAGTATTTTTGTCTTTGTTGACATGGCAGTTAAAGAGGCTGAACAGAACTCTAGATAGCAGAGTAGCATGGCCAAGTTTAATCTTAGATGAGGGAAAAATGTTTTGGCCTGGTTGGACAGCTTCAAGAACAAGTTGAAATCTGTTGAGACAGAATCAAGAGTGTTGCTCATTTATGTAAGAGATGCCTTGCATGTGCTGTTGAAATTTACATTGACTGATATATTGCTAAGGTCTTGCCAGAACAGATTGAAAGTTACTCCAGTGCCAAAGGGAGCTGTGGAGAAACGCTCTCTCATATAAAGCAAAGAAGGCCATAACTCTCATGCTAAAGTATGAGCTCTTCTTGGAAGAGCTGGTAGAATTAGGGTATGTAAACCCTAGGAAAATATTGAAGGTTATGAATTAGAAAATCCCTAGGGTTTGTGGATAAAACCCTAGTTCTAGACCTAGATCGATGATTGCACTAAATAAAGAAACCCTAGCTCATGCAAGGAAGGAAAGCAACATGCATTAGTAGCTAATGATGAGGATGAGGATGAGGAGTTTCCAGATGGATTTCAATGATTTCCACAAGAAGGCAAGGGTCGAGAGGGAATTGACAAATTCCCTACAATCCACAAATAGAAAGATGAGTACTTTATATCCTTCTTCCTTGATTATTGACTGATTTTTGGTCAGCCTCTTGTCTTTGTATATTTTGCTTAGTTATAATCGTTTCTTCAATGACCTCTTAATGAGGGTTGCAGGAACATCGTGAAGGCTTCCAAAGCTCTGGCAGAACATCGAAGTGTTACCCACCACTAGTGGGTGACCCCTATAGGAGAATTTTTCTCCTAGATTTTTACCCAACAGTCAGGAGCCCCTTTGCAGCCACCAGATAGCGTGATGTGCCACCATTCTTTGCCACTTGAGCCAACCATTGTATGCCCTTGCCCATCTATTATGATCGTATGTTTGAAGGTGGGCCTTCCAACCCCGAAGGTATGGCTTTTCATTATGTAATTGGGTGCTTATGTTTTCTTTTCTTGCGCACATCTGGGCATGGATTAGTGTGGGGGATTCGACGAAAAGAAGGGGCTTGGATTGTACTCCTTGTTGAAAATGCAACAAGATGATGGAGCTTAGTGAAATGAAGTCACCTTCACTAAGTGGGCCCGCAGGCTATTTTTGGCGCAAAGTCTATTTTTAGACATATGGATCATGGTCTATGAGTTGCAGGATGATATTTATGGATGATTGGTCGAGTTGGTAAAAATATATGGACCTCTATTTTTAGACATTGGGCGGAATCTATTTTTAGACTGCCGGGCTAAAAATAGAACAGTCAAATATTATTAACCCTTAATAATATTTAGACAATAAACATTATCTTATCCTCTTGGAGCACTTCAGTTTGATGCTTGGATGTGGCACATGCAGCTGACAGAAGGAAATACGCTTTTCCTAAGGGTTAGTTGAGCTATTGCATGGTTGATTTCAGTTAGAACTCATGTGGCAGAGTTTGGTGGAGTTGATGAGACAGTTGGTGGAGTTGTGTTCGGTTTAACTTAGTTGAACTAGTTGTATTTAGTCTAACTGAAAAATACACTAGGGATGAGTGGTGTGAATTAATTATTAATTAATTCACTAATTATTAACTCATAAATCAACTAAAGAACACATCAGTTAACTGCAATGCATGGACAGTTCAATGGAGACCAGTGTTAGAGGTGGGTGAAAGGGTGAGTGTGACTATCAGTTGTGACTATACCCGTGCATGAGATTTGCACACACATTGATGGAGATTGCCAATGAGGATTGCACAGTTGGAGCTAGTGGGATTCGAACTTGGATCTCATCATTAATCAACTTGGATTGCGCAGTAGAGGCAGGCAGACTTGTGGAGAAGATTTGAACCCATGACTTGTTCAAATCTCAGTTAGTTTGTGTGTAAATTTTTGGAGATAGTACTGAGTACTTGTGAGGAGTATTGTACTATGATTGTTACATGTTCTCTATCATTATAATATACAGATATTTGGGGGTTTTCAGCTATCATCTTTCCCCATTACATACTGTGTTGATATGTGTACTTGATTATGTTTTAATGTGCGCATGCGACTGTTTCTATTTCCGCATATTGATGATCAATTGTAGAAGAGGTTATGTATTATGCATGAAGCTTAAATAGTGTGTAATCAGGATAATCTCGGTGAATAATTCAGCAAATTATTCAAATTTCTACACTCCTTGTCCCAACTTGTTGGTTAATCTTGTATTCTAGTCCCGTGGGATCTCCTCTATTGGCTACTAGCTTTAGGAGTGGCACTACATGGGAAACCTCGATTTTGGTTGCGTGGTCCCACTTCCCAATACCATATATCTCGCTCCCCTCTGCTCATTATAACCCCTTTTCACACATTTCCCATCTAGGTCCACATTTGTCCATTGGGTCCACAAGGTGTTAGCCTCGACTTTGCTTTGTCCACACTTTGGGTCGGGCTTGGAACGATGCCCTAGAGGTTGATGCAACTGAAAAGAAAGATAATAGCATAATTTGGCCACTTACAATAGGAAATGTACCACAAAATGAAAAAGATGGTCGGCACGTGGGAAAAAGCCAAACATGAGCTCTACCCCCTATCACTATGGCCATCACCCTGGTTCCTAGGGCCCCTATGAATGCCCCTTGCATCATTAAGGAACCCATGATTGTGTTAGGGCCTTAAATTACTAGTGTAGTCCCTTATTGTTTTTAGTGTAGCCCCCTAATTGTTATTTTTGTACCCCTGTAGTCTCCATATTGTTATTATTGTGCCCTTACATTATTATTGTTAGGTCGGCTAGGATTATATTGTGACTCTGTCGACTCCTATATATAGAAAGGAGGTTTTTCATTTGTGTCATCCAAGAATTGTTCATTTATGTAATGTAAAGGAGGTTTCCCCCTTGAAGAGACTGATTTCTAGGGCGTTGATCTATCTTTTCTTCTATTTTGTGAGTTGGTTTCATAACATTTAGTATTAGAGCTTTGGATTCTAGGGTTTCGCTGCTTCAAACAGGTCATCGTGGAATTTTCGCTATAAATTTTTTTCTACGAAGTTTCAGAAGCTAAAATAAAAACCCATTTGTGAAGAAATTCTGAGAAACTTCGCGTAAAAATTTTAGATCTTGGTTCGCAATATTTTCGGAGAAATGATCTGTAGAAGTTAGGGTTGTCACAAGCTCCCGAATTTCATCTCAAAGAGGTGACCTTGGAAAAATCGTCATAACTCTCTCTCTGAGCATCGGATTGGAATTCTGTAACAAGTGGCTGAATGAACATGGACTAAAGTTTCTTGTGTATCGATTTCAAAGTCGAAGGAGAAAACAGTGACACGTGGCACGTCGTACAAGTTCGCTCTATTGAACCAGTCCATAATTAGGTCATTGTGGGAGACTGGGCATAACTTTGCCTTGAAGAATCCAAATCAGGTCTGACCTGTGGCATTGGAAAGAAGATTCAGAGGGCAATTAAAAAACTGAATATAATATCTTGGGGATCCGGAATTACAGAGATACATCAGTTTCAATATCGAGATCCACAAAAGCAAGAAAAAGGTGTTTTTTTTTTAATTGCATAAGTCCCATTTGAAAAATTAGTTTGAAGTTATTTCAAGAGCATACTAAAGCATAGTTATCAGTATTGGGTTCTAAAATGCCCCCTAAAAAGAATTCAACACCCATTAAGCCCTCAGAAAGCTCTACTATAACTCATGAAGAGGAAGAAATGCAACATGATATATCAAAATTACAAGAACAAGTGCAACAAATTTTGCTCTCGCAAAGAGTAACAAAAAATGAAATCGAAGCTAAGATGGATGGTTTGAAGAAAGGCGTGGAAGCTAAGATGGATGGTTTGAAGAATGGCATGGAAGCTAAAATGGATGGCGTTGAAGCTAAGATGGATGGTATAGAAGGCAACATGGATGGTTTGAAGAAAGGTGTGGAAGCTAAAATGGATGGTTTGAAGAAAGGCGTGGAAGCTAAGTTGGATGGTTTGAAAAATGGCATGGAAACTAAGATGGATGGTGTGGAAGCTAAGATGGAGGGTATAGAAGGACACATGGAAGATTTGAAGAAAGACATGGAAGGTTTGAAGGAAGGTTTGGCAAAGTTGCTACAAGAAAAGCTTCCTAATTGTGTGTTGACCACCGGAGTGGCACCTTATGATAATGAGAAGACTCCATGCCCAAAGATGAACCAGAATACATTTGTACCATCAGGTATCATCAGTTCAACAGTGTTTTTAAACTCTACTTCTACTTCTTATCATTTTCTCTTGTACCCAGATTCCACGTCCTACGAGGAATTGTAATAAGTGATGCTAGTAATGATGAATTTGAGTTAGTATTGAATCTGTAATAGGCCTAAGCAACTTGGGACCTTGCCAACAAGTGAGCATTACTCTGGGAGGCTTTTTTACTCGGTTAATTATCATCTCCCTATCAGGACTTAACAATTAATTCAGTTTTTTCCTCCAATTTTACCCCAAAGCCAGAGTACAACTTAATGGTGAGGCCTTGAGTGAGTCCTAGTGTCTAGAGTCAATGTATATTACCAATCTAGATCACACACAAAAATTTGTGGAATTTGGATAAGTCTAGGTTGTGATTTTTTAATTTTTTAGATTTCCTGCAAGTTGAAAATTGCAACAAAAATTGTAATTGAATTGTAATAAGTGTTGCCTAGAGAAGTTGTATGGAGTATGAGTAATCAAAATTACACCTCTCACCCTCAACTTTCTACTATGACACACTTTGAGGGGTTAAAATTAAAATTGTGTTTTGAACCCTCAAAACCCACTTTTCCTAAGTTTAAGGGAAATCTGGCAATTAATTAAGCCAGAAATTAAATAAATGGAGATAAATAAATATTCACACATACTAAATGAGGTGGAAATGAGGTGGAAAATTATGGAGGAGTTAAAGTGAAGTCTCAAGGTAATGTGGACTCCTAAAATCAAGAAAAAGACATGTGCTCAAATAAAATTGAATTCTAGCATTAAATGAGAGTTGCTTACTTAGAAATTCGAATTTGTGAAGTTAGTGCATATTTGGGAGGATTTGGGAGAATATTTGGTGGAGATTTTTGTGGAAAATTGTCCCCACATAGGTTACCACCCATATACACTTGTCATTCCATCATAAAATTCGAATTTGGCACATAAGGGAAGAAGAAAATGATGTCCACTTGCCAGAATCCGATTTTTACACTTGGCAATGGAGCTCCACATATCAAATTCGAATTTGCCTTGTGATCTCCTCCCTCTCACCACTTGGCATTTGGTTCTTCATTGGGATTTGCTCCCAACTTTCTATATAATGGAGTCATGGGCTCTCATATTGTATCATTGTTTACTAGCTATTGTGCTTGCGGAAGCGTTGCTGCCTTGTACACATTCAGAAATATCAATAAAGACTTTGGGGTTTCATTCATGACGTGTTCCTCCTTTTGGAGTGTCATGAATTGTTGATCATTGGTATAATTCCTTTTACTCATGCTTTGATCTAATTTTTTTCCATATGCTCTTGTAGATTTGTTAATGTAGAGTTATCTTATATTGACATTTGATTTAGAAGTATGCTCTAGGTCAATGTTGCAGGAAATGTCCCCCCCTCCCCCCTGGCTCCAACCCCGAAACACGGTCCGTACAGAACCGTACGAGATCCACCCCCCAAAACGCGTTTTGGAATTTCGGAAATGTGTTTCGGAAAAAAATTCGTGTTTCCTAGTTTTTTGGAATCGTACGGCCAGATCCGCATTTCGTACAGCGGATCACCGTATGGAAGCACCGCGATTCCTGTACGGATTGCGAGTTGTTCCGTACAGTGCCGTACGGATCTGACTAACGCAGTGCAGAAACGCGATTTTTTTTTATTTTTATTTTTTTTAAATTTTGTCTTTGGTTGGGTTAGAATGTGAGTTAGTGTTGAGTTAGGGATAGGATGAAAAAGATATAAGTTCTCTTTTACCTCCGTAGATGTTTCTTAAATGCTCCCTCATGATAATGTTAAATTCTTAAAGTAAAAGGATTTCATCCTTTTACTTAAATTTTTAACATTACCATGAAATGACTCGGGATATTTGAGAGTGGTTCCAGCCTAATCAGACTTCATATGGAGAAAATAGAATTTCATATCCTATTCAAAATTCAGCAGACATAACAGTTTTCAGGAATTCAGGATCAATGATATGGTGGCATGTCATTAGATTATATCATGTATGAGGGTATGTGATTAGCATTAATCAAGAGCACCAAGCCCTATATGTACCCTAGAGTTGGTGGTGTTAATTGTTGAACTCCTTTGTCATGTCGTTAGCAAAAAATTACATTTCAATCAAGTCAAAATAATCGATCAAGCATGTTAAGTTCTTTCTACCATATTTGAAGGCTTGCATTAGGTAGTTTGATCAAAATTGGGCAATTTTGACTAATGTCCCTAGATAATCGAGGTAGAGGCAAAGGCTAGACAAGAGGAGAAGAATCTAGATTATAGATGGTTGATGCATCTAAATGGTTGATTGTCAAATAATTAATCATTAATGTACAACGGATGTCATATCTATTTTGATTTATGTACAAATATGCATGCTTACATATCTACTACAATTAATTTGGTATTTTGGATGTTTTTTTAATATAAATGCAAAAAAATAAATATATATATATATATAGAAGATGCTTCCGAGACGCTTCGCTTCCTAGATTTTTTTGGAAATGATGCTTCCGTGTCCCCACTTCCGAAAAACGTCCCCGCTTCGTGCAACGTTGTTCTAGGTATAAAATGCTCTAGTTGGTTTCAAATAAATCTCTAGAGTTTCTTATCATTGTTTATTGATAAATCTATATGGAACTAATTCTTGATTGAAGTTTTGTAGAGGGACATCTTGTTGGGATCAAAGAAGCAAGTGTTGGGGGAAGTCTTTGGAGAGACCAGCCCACTCTTGATACATTCTCAAAGGAGCTCTCATTTGTTCTTTGAGCCTTTATAGTCTTATCTTACAAAGTGGTTTTGCAAGGGTTTTGGGACATAGCTTGTATACGAGACGAGTACTTCTAAATTTAAATATCTTTTAAAAACATTGTACTTCATTGCTTTCATTTTCTATCTAAGAGCTTGAAGATGACTAAGCAAAGAGGATATTTTACTCGAACTCTTTGGCTTAGCCCTTTGTAAATTGTTGTGCAATATTTTGTAATTTTATCTTTCTAATATTAGGTTGGTTTTGTAACCCTCTTTCTCTAACTTGTTTTCTTGTAGCAATTTGCGGGATTCACTTTCAAGAAATTATTAACAAGTTCTTGCAGGACCTTTTGGCTCTGAATTTCAAATGAGGAAGATAGCTCTCTCTTCTTTGGTTGTGGGCATAGAAGAGGCTTAGCTTTTCTTCTTCTATTGTAAAATTTGAATTCTTTTGAGTCTTTAATTTCAAAAATTCTCGAGAAAAAGTTTATGGTCTCAAATTTTTATTTGTAAACACTTTCCTTGGTTTAGAGGAGGCCTCATGGTCATTTCCCTCTTTTAAGGCTAATAAAATTTCTGATTTTGGGAGCGTGGGCTTTACCCATTGGCATTCCTAGCTCTCCAAATTTTGGAGAGGACTTGTGTTTTGAGTTATTAATTTTTTCTCACTTACATTCATCTCATTTTAATTGGCTAATTAATGCAACCGTGCATTACACTCATTTTGCATGCACTTTAATTTAATTTGCTACAAGTTTCAAGTCTTTTCACTTTCATAGCAAGTTCAAACTTTGGCATGCATGCACTTTTAATTTGAATCTAATTTGTCATGAATCTTGTTCCAAGACTACTTATGCTTCACCTTTAATTACATCTTACATGCATCAAGTATTTGGGCAAGATTTCTCCATAAAGTAACATTCCATTTCATGTCAAGCAAGTACATTTCAAGTTGAAGTTAATTTTCATGTTTGGTTAATTCACTTACATGACTCAAGCAACCACTAAAATTTTACCTCCAACATAAGTTGGTTGAATAAACATTTTAGGGACCCTCTACTCCTCTATTGACTCATCACTGTGAGATCCATATCTTTGGGCGAGGGTGAGGTCTGAGGATTGAAGAGTTGAATTGTAATCTTGCTTTAGAACTAATTAATAAAATAAACCAAGAGCATTTTTCATCACATTTACCTTACTTGAAAGTTCTAAATTTTTTTCTTTTTTGATGGTTTAGAGTCTCACATGCAACATCATTTCATATTTTCAAGAAGCATTTCCTTTCATGCAAGTATTGTAATCCCTTTTGCAACAAGTTTAGTTTAATTTTCTTGTACTTGGAACATCGTCTACTTTAGCAAGCTCCATTTCATGATCATCATGTTCACGAATGGTTGATGAGTCTCGTTTCCTTTTCAAGTACTCTTATTTCATGTTGCAAGGCTGATTGCATGTTGGTTTAACCTTCAAGTATTTTTATCATCTTGTTTATATTCAGATCATTAAATGTAAGTATTTTAGCAAGATATCTTCACATGCTTTGATTCATCAATTTGTTTATTTTAAAATCATTTTGTGTGTTTTGTCTTGTGCTCGTAGTTTCTTGTTTCATTTTCAGGACTACTTTTGCTTTTCATTTAATTTAAGCAAATTTCATTTTAGAGCAATACTTTGAAGGCACTAGTCTTTCATATGTTTCATGCTTACCTTATGTATTGATGGTTATTACTCATATCACTTTTGCTTATAAACCTTAAGAAGTAATCTATTTAACTCTAACAACTCTCCTAGAAAACTCACATCTTTAACTTAGATTTTCTTTAGGGACCACCCCTCATTGCTAACCTAGGAAATAGCTTAAATGGAGAGAGTTGGGATTAGTGTGACAGCGCCTTCTTTGAGTTCCTTGCCACCAACCACACCTTGTGGGGTTAAAGGTTTTTCTCACTAATTTGTAGGTAGGTGTAGGCAGTAAGCGATAACCTGGCGAAAAGGTAGTAGAGGAAACTCATGATGAGAACAAAAGAAATGTTAATCATGATTTCATAGACTCTAATGTTGGATTTAAGACCCATCATATTCCAAAAATAGATATGAGAAAGTTTGATGGCAAGGATCTGATAACTTGGATACTACAAATGCAGCAATACTTTGAGCTCCATAATATGCAAAACACACAAAAGGTACACATTGCAACTTTATATTTAGAACAAAATCAGTTTGTATGGTATCGATGGCTTTGTTCCCGTAAACCATTGGTCACTTGGTCAATTTTTACGGAGGAAATGATAGCACATTATGAGGATACAAAGAGCAACACCTTTTTTAGCCAATTGATAAATCTCAAACAAAAGGGTTCAATGATGGAGCACATCGAGGACTTCCAAAAATTGAATATAACGGCAAATAATATTCCAGAGGAACATAGGATTGATGTCTTCATAGGGACTCTAAAGGATAACATCCAACATGAGGTTTACCTTTGGGAACATGATACATTGGAGAAGCCATTCACGTTGGCAAGAAAAATTGAAACATTAGGGGAATTTTGAGGTATAAAATAGGCCTCCTAAGGAAATTATAAAATAATAGTGGATATAATCAAATAAAATTTTCTTACATCATCAAATTTAAGAGGGAAAAAAGGTAAAACTATTTTTTCAACTTGTATTTTTAACTTATCTCACTATGGGTTTACTCAAATTTCGAGCGAAAACACTCGCTGGATGAAAATTTTGATTTCTCATCCAAGGAGTACCCATGTTGCATACTTTCAATGGACTCTACTACATAAAAAATGAGAAATACATGAAAAAACGTGTTTACAATCACGTTTTTCATGTATTTCACATTTTTTGTGTAGTAGGGTTCATTGAAAGTATGCAACATGGGTCCTCCTTGGATGAGGAATTAAATTTTGCATCCAACGAGTACTCCCGCCTGAAATTTAAGTAAAAACTTAGAGACATAAGTTGAAAATACGAGTTGAAAATGTAGTTTTATTATTTTATTATTTTTATTATTTTTACTTTTTTAACTCCAAAAATGGTGAATCATCCCCCATGGTTGACATCATCATCTTGAATCCTATTGGTTCTTATAAAGTTTATTTTTGTTGTACATTTTTCTTAGGAGGCCCATTTTAGACCTCAAAATTCCCCTAATGGCAAAATTATGGCGACAAGGAAGCCTACCACTCACAACTATAAAGATGGAAGTATTGCTACTCCTAGACTTCCATAACCTACAAGGTTGACACCACAACAATTGGAAGAAAAAAGAGCAAAAGGGCGTTTCTATAGTTGTGATAGCAAATACATAAAGGTCATAAGTGTGGTGAGAAGAAATTATTTTACATAGATTTTGAAGAGGAGGAAGAAAAGGAACAAGAAACTTCAAAAAAAGAGGATATACACCAAGAACCAACCCTAGAGGAAGAAGAAATGAATCTGACCATATCCTATAATGCATTGGCAGGAATTACCACTCCTCAAACTCTCAAAATAGAAAGACATATCAAGAAGAAAAATGTAATAGTGCTCATTGATTCGTGTAGTACCCATAATTTTATTCATTGTAAGGTAGCCAAGGAATTGAATTGCTTCATATACCCAGCGCCAGTGTGTCAAGTGATGGTGGCAAATGGAGGAACTATAAATTGCTCTTGAAAGTGTCATAATATCAAGCTACCCATGGGGGAATATGTATTGAATATTCCAATGTTTTCCATTCCAATGGGTGGTGTTGATGTTGTTCTAGAAGTACAATGGTTACAATCTTTGGGGACAGTATCTTTTAATTTTAAAAACTTTTCTTGAAATTTTTTTCGGAAGGAAAAGTAGTTGAATTACAGGGTATCGTAGGAAAGCTGAGAAAGATAATAATCTCTAATGTCATGACAAAGATTCTGAAGAAAGAACAATGCGGTGTCATTGCAGAATTATGCTCACTAGAAGTTCCAACATCAAAATCATCTATTTCTCCAGATCTCCAAAAAGTCTTGGACAATCATTCCAAGGTGTTTGAAACTCCCAAAGGACTCCCAGTCTCCCACCTATTCATGATCATGATCATGCTATTCATTTGATTCTAGGAAGTGTTCCTCCAAACATCAGGCCTTACAGATATCCTTATGTCTAAAAGAGCAAAATCGAACGTGTGATTGCAGAAATGCTCGAGGCTGGTACAATTCAACCTAGTCAAAGTTCTTTCTCTGTTCCAGTAGTATTGGTGCACAAGAAGGATGGATCATGGCACATGTGTCTAGATTATAGGGAGCTCAATAAGCTCACTATTAAAGATAAATTTCCCATTCCTGTGATTGATGAATTATTGGATGAATTACATCGAGCAATTTATTTCACCAAGTTCGATCTCCTTTCAGGATATCATCAAATTAGAATGAAGACTAAAGAAATTCCGAAAACAGCATTTCCAACTCATGAGGGTCATTATGAATATTTGGTCATGCCTTTTGGCCTTACCAATGCACCTTCTACATTTCAAGGGTTGATGAATTCCATTTTCAAACTCTTCCTGAGAAAATTTGTGTTAATATTTTTCGATGATATACTAATCTACAACAGGTCTTCGAAGGATCATGTTTAACATGTTGACAGGGTGCTCAAACTATTGGAGGAGATGTTAGCCATCGGTAAATTTTTGTCATAGCAAATGATGGCTAAAACAGGTCTTTAGCCTTCAAGAAACAAATTTCATACAAAATCAATGACTTCTTGAAGCCTCTATATGTTCCTTATTCTCAAAGAAATCCATTCCATTGATATCTTCATTCAAAAATCCACTAAGTGATCCTGCTGTTATATAAGAGATTGTTTCCAACCCATTTGTTCATCATTTTTCCTTTGAAAAATCCTTCTGCAAAAACCCCCCATTTTTCTTATTTTACCCTTTATTTTCCCTCAAAATCCCCTTTAAACCCGATAAAATCCTTTTATTCTGGTTTAAAACCCTTTTTTCCCCTTATCGAAAACTCCAAAAAATCCTAAAAAACCTTCATTTTTTATAAAAGGCCTTAAGCCCTTTTTGCTTAAAGCCCGAACCCCTTTTCACCGTAAGACCGAGGCCTGAGACCATCGGCTAAGGGTCTTAAGCGCCCATCGCATCAGCACATCGCAGGTTTCCGCTTCCATTCTTCTTTCCTGCCGATGGGATCGGCCGATGAGATCGTGACCGTCCATCTCCCCAAAGATCGGACAGCCATCACACCTCCCGCTCCATCGCATATCGCAATCTTCCGCTCCCGCATTCCTTTCCTCTGCCGATATGCGATTCTGCGATGCGATCTCCACCGTTGATCTCGACCCGAGATCGATGGTCTACGCTGCATCGCGTTTCGCCTTCTCTATCGCATCGCGCCATCACATTGTTCCATTGCGTCGTGTTTAGTTTTTCCCCCCACCGATGAGATCTCTGCAAGTTAATCCTAGCCATCCGCCTCCTTGATCCGACAGCCCCCATCACTCCCGCACCTCAACCTCTTCCCTTTGTAAAATCTCACCCCGACTATGTTTTTTCGCAACTTTTCTCCGCTTCTCCAAGTTAAACTAGACTGTCCATGTTCCCCATCCAATGACTCAGATTCACTATGGGGGCACCCAACCAAGGTGGTCCGTACTCCCCCCAGTGCCCCCGTAGTTGACTCTTTGACTATGAGGGGTCTCAAGATCTACGGTTGAGGTTCTTTGCGGGGGCATACCCCTAAAGTTTCCCTCCGTACCCCTAGTCCCTCCGAGGTGACATCATCCCCCGGTCCCACCGCTGAGCGCTTTCATTCCCTCCCACTTCCGCCTTTTTCTTATATTTACCCCCAACCTTGGATTATAGCCCTTAACACTATAAACCTATGGCGCATATTGTTTACCCAGCCTCAAGCCTCCTCGCTACCAAACAAAATAGGTGACATCACCTACCGGCCCCACCATATGTTCCACCGCACAACTTCCATTCCTCGCACTCATCCACGACCGTAGATCTTCGGCCTGAAGATCTAACGGTCCCAAATTAATTTCGCACCCATTTCACCAATAAAACTAATCGCCCGCTTTCAACGCAAAATAGGCGGTTTTCGCCTGGACACACGTCGTCCAAAGACCTGTATCGCGTTCATTTAGCCCCAAACCACTTATCGCTCTGATCCCGCGCGAAAACAATCTCTGGTTTTTCAAAAACCACTTATCCATTTTCTCGCCCCACAGGCAGATTTGAACCCCGTTTTTCATGGTTTCCTCCACAGAATCCACCCTGATGCATTCTTCTCCTTCCGCACAGCTCTTTCGCCCTCCGCCAAGCCCTCTGAAGCAGTTTAACCCCAGCAACGCAAGTTTTTATCATATGTTTTTGTTTGTTTGCAAGTTTTAACGGTGGATAAGCTGTAAAAGCTATCCCACAGTCCAGCAAAGGGACAAGGCCGAGGGTGACGATCCTCAGAGGCCGAATTCAATGCAGAAAGGGACAGAAAGGGTCGAATTTCCAAGTTTTAATCAATATGTCATGAATGTTGATTATACAAGCAAAACCATCCAGCGTAAGCCACCTGTACATCAAGTCGAGCAAAGTAGAAGAAACACCAAGACAGTGAAGAGTATCAGAGATTAAAGTAAAAGGATTAAAGCAAAAGCCTGGAGATTAAAAGACTTAATCCTACAGTTTAAAGGTTGAAGACACAGTTTAAAGCAAAAAGATGATTAAAGGAGGCCTAACGCATATCAAAGGCCTAATCAGAGTTTAAAGTATCAAAGACAGACAGATCACCCAAAAGAATGCTTCAAATGACAAATCACTGAAGCAGTTACTCCTCTAGAGATAGAAATGCCACCTACAGGCCTTTTCCTCAAAAGAATATAAAGTTAATGCACAGTTAGAGATATTTGCCAAAGACAGCTTAGAAATAATTGCCAACCTACCAAAAGCCTCAAAAGTCAACAAAAGTGACTAAAGTTGATGAAAATTAATGTAAAAATCAATTAACAGAGTTAAAACATCAGAAAACTTCTCTATAAGGCCTCCCAAAGGCCGAGAAGCATTTACTCTGTATTAATTGAACAATTAGACCTTCCTTTCACTCCACCTCCTCAATTTACCGAGAAGCATTTACTCTGTATTAATTGAACAATTAGACCTTCCTTTCACTCCACCTCCTCAATTTACCTATATATATCATATGAGGAGTCTAGTATTGTTGTTGGTTGAATACTCATTGAATGTTAATAGCTATTGAGGTTGTTGAAGCTCTGTTTTGTAATTGAAGAAAGATAGGCTGAGATGAGAAGTTTGAAGCTGTAAAGACCTACTGGACTTGAAGATTGTAACTGGTTTGAACATCAAATATACAAGCTGATTTATGGGATCCTGGTCTATGTCACTGGTGATGTTTTTTCTCACTGTGATTTTTATTTTTCTCTTGTTTTCCATACTGTCCATTTTCTCTGATAAATAACAGCAAATATAGATTAGAATTTACTGTAAAGTGCCCTATTTCTCACTGATAAATCTTTATCTTTATGTTTTCTTCTGATTGTGTTTTAAGGATAATTCAATAGAGTATAACCAGTGAAGTGTTGGTGAGCCCATGTTTCCTAAGTATAACTTGAAATATTGTCTTTGAAAGTTCTTGAAAAGTTTACCAAGTAAAGATTGAATTAGAGAAGTTTATGGTTAGCCCTGTCCTCTAGTTCATCTCCAACAGTTGCTTTGAAAAGATCCCTTAAGAGTATGTCAAAAGTAGGCTAGGTTAAAAGTCCTTACCTGATCTTAGGCTACCTTTTGTGTTTATCTTGAATGTTTTTCTTAAGAATATACTGAAAGCATGCTAGATTAAAAGTCCCTACTTGATCTTAAGTTATTCTTTGTTTGTCTTCAATGTTTTCCTTTGAGAATATGTCAAAAGCAGGATAGGTTCAAAGTCCTTACTTGATCTTAGGCTATTCTTTGTTTTCCTTTGAGTATGCTGAAAGTAGGCTAGGTTAAAAGTCCTTACTTGATCTTAAGCTGCCCTTTGTTTTCTTATCTGTTTGCCTCTTTGCACCACACCTTTAATGTTCCATATCATCAAATCAACTTAAAAAGACCCTTTGATATAGATGACTTGCCCCATAGACCACACTTGAAACTTGTTGTGCAATTAAATCCTTTTGTGACTCCATAGCCCAATGGATTGATATTGTTTCTTACCTATCCTATCAGTTGAACCATTGTTTCAATCTACTCACAACCTTTACCCCTCAAAAAGACTTCCTTCATTTTGATGATATTCATCCCAACCAAAACAAACAAAACCCTTGTACTTTATAACTAGCCTAAAATCATATCATAAGCTTTAAAAATCATATCTTTGAAAACACGCATATAGAGAGATCCCTCTCTGAATCCAGGAGGGCTAGATCCTAGGATTTCAAAGTGGTTTTGATGTAGGCTCAGCAACGTTTGTTCTTGCCAATCTTGCAAACTACGGAGACCTAACAGGAGAAACAATTATATGCATAAACCTCCAAATGTTTCTTTGGAGTACAAGAGGTGGAATATCTGGGTCCTATTGTATCTCAGGAGGGTGTTAAGGTAGACCCTAAAAAAATTAAAGCCATTAAGGAATGGAAATTCCCCACAAACATAACGCAGTTGTGAGGATTTCTCGCGTTAAAATAGTATTATCACAAGTTTGTTAATAATTATGGGAAAATAGCAGCACCTCTAACAACATTATTGAAGAAAGATGCATTTTCATGGACTCCTGAAGCAACTAAGGCCTTTGAAAAACTTAAAGAGGCAATGTGCCAAGCACCGGTCTTAGCTACGCCTGACTTCACATAAACCTTTATTATGGAATGTGATGCCTCAAGAAATCAAATTGTTGTTGTTTTAATGCAAGAAGGAAGACCCATTGCTTTTGAAAGTCGACTAATCAAAGGAAAGTATTTACAGAAAGCTATCTATGAGAAGGAAATGTTGGCAATACTACATGCACTAAAGAAATGGCGTCCTTACCTAACGAGAAGGCGCTTCAAGGTAAAAATTGATCATGATAGTCTTAAATACTTTTTGAAACAAAGACTATCTTCAAAGAGCAACAAAAATGGGTCACAAAGATGTTGGGTTATGACTTTGAAATCATCTACAAGAAAGGAAACCTAAATGTTGTTGTAGATGCACTCTCAATAAAGGATGAAGATGTGGAAGCATTGTTTTGTGCCATTTCTATTATCCAACCAGATTGGATAATGGAAGAAAGGGAGGAATAGAAGAATGACGAAGAAGTATGGACACTCATTCAAAAGTTGCAGCAAGATCCCAGTACAACTAATACATTTAGTTGGTAAAACGATTCCTTATGGTACAAAGATCGCTTATATCTTAATAAGAATTCCCAACTAAAACAAAAGATTCTTTTGGAACTGCACACCTCTCCCTTAGGAGGACACTCAGGATTTTTAAAAACTTACCACTGGTGAAGAAAGAATTTTTTTGGGATGTCCTTAAATCTGATATTCAAAAGTTTGTGGTGGAATGTTTGGTTTGCCAACAAAATAAAGTTGAGACAATTAAGACCTCGGGTCTGCTATAGAGTTTATCCATTCCAAATCAATGTTGGGAGGAAGTTTCAATGGATTTTATCATAGGTTTACCTAAGTCCGAAGAAAAATGTGTCATCATGGTGGTAGTTGATAGGCTTACCAAGTATGCACACTTTTGTGCATTATCTCATCCATTTAAAACGAGTACAATTGCTACTACATTTATGGAAACAATTCAAAAGCTACATGGAAACGCAAAGATTATTGTAAGCGATAGAGATCCCATTTTCACTGGAAATTTTTGGACGAAATTATTTTTTGTTTGGGTACTCAACTAGCTCATAGCTCATCTTATCATCCTCAATCCGATGGGCAAACTAAGATAGTGAACAAATGTTTGGAAGGATATCTTCGTTGCTTTGTATCTAATAAACTATAAATTTATATAGATGTTCTATGTTTGATGCAACTTTACTTTTACTCCCAATATCAAATAGCAATCACATAAACAATAAAGTAAAATGTTGATAGAACATACCAGTAGACCGACAGAAGACAAGCCAGAAATATATAAGTGTGTTGGTGCATTACGATAGTCAATAGGATGCTTCAACCACCGAAGTCTCAATATGGTCAGCCAACTAGCAATGTCACACAACCCTCTAGGACAGCGAAACGGTCAACTCAAAAGTCAACCCAAAAAGTCAATGTTGTCAGTCAACGGTCAACACAAACAATAGCAGCAGCTAGGTCAACGCAAAAAGTCAAAGTCAACGTCTTGCCTCGGGAATAGTGCCAAAAAATGCGGATTTGGAAAATTGAATTTTTGGGAGAGTTTCAGGTCCTTTTGACCTTGTGTTGACCAAAGTCAACGCGGGTCAAAGTTTGTTGCAGAAACCCTAGACCAAAATCAGAAATGTGTTGTTGCTTGGAATTTCCCACGTGTGGAGAGAAGAGCCACCAAGGTCATCGAACCAATCAGATAAGGAGAGAGAGATGAGTGAAAATGTCCTCCAACGTTGACCAATATATATCCATCAATGAGGGTGTGTGACACATCTGCTGGGGCACAAAACCTTAAGGTCAACCTGCACATATCTTGAATAAATTCAAAATAAATGTTCTGCTCATCGGATCAAGATGATCTTTAGATCAATCTTGCACCTCTCCGAAAGAGGAATCCAATAAAAATATTGGTATCTTCATCTGAGCATCACAACATGGAGTTTGGACCTAGTTGTCCAAAATTAACACTCCCTCTCAACTAGGGAGAACTCCATCCACCTGTGCAATCCAAACATCGTGCGTCATCCCGCCTAACTTGCTTTGCTGGCTTCTTTATTTCAGAACAAAGGTGGGTCAGTCACAAAGACATCATTCTTGGCTGACAAATTCAGCCCAGAGGTCTGAAACCTCTATAGGACTCACAAAGAGTCTCATACCAACCCGAAGTTGGTTACCTAACCCGAAGTCAGTTGAAGGTCTGAAACCACACTATACTTGATCCCAGATCAAGTGGTTGGACCATGTCATCCTAGATAGAGAGTACGACTATATCTAATGCGTCCATCAGTATTTTCTACTAGTCTCTAGCTTTTCCCACCTCACTGGCCAAATGAGAGATACTTCCCATGAGCCCTGAACTCAATGGGTAGGATGCATACGGGGCACAGATAATGCGAGGTGAACCAACTCAAACATCATAACAATGGGGCAGAAGCACACCAACAAGGTTCGGCAAGCCTAGCCCTGTGGTTGCTTATAGCTCCGAAAAGCTATCCCCAAAGCTCCAAGAGCTCATCGTCCAATAGGACCCTCAGAATAGGGTTGTTCTAGTATACCATGATTCTCATGAAAGGTTAGGAACTTGACCTTCCCCAGGGGCTTTGTGAGAATATTCGCGACCTGCTCATCAGTTCATATATGATCGAGCCTTACGGCACCTTGTTGTACCATATCCCAGATAAAGTGGTACCTAATATCACTATGCTTGGATCGATCGTGGAACACGGGATTCTCGGACAAGCGAATCCCACTCTGGCTATCACAGAGTATCACGGTGGTATCTAGCACATGCCCAAACAGCTCACTGAAGAGCTTTCGCAACTAGACTGCGTCACAACAGGCCATACTCGTTGCAATGTATTCGGCCTCCCCAGTGCTTAAAGCCACCGACTTCTACTTTCTGCTCATCCATGATATCGAAGCAGAACCAAGTGTGAAGCAGCATCCCGATGTGCTCTTACGATCCACCACACTACCAGCCCAATCGGCATTAGTATATACATGAAGTGTCATGCTCCCGGCAGTGTACCTCAGCCCATGGTTTATCGTGCCCCGAAGATATCTCAACAGATTCTTGGTACCAACCCAGTGAAAGTGATGAGGCTCAACCATGTGTCTACTTCAATCTCTGTCTCTCCGGCAACTACTGCTACTCTCTGGAAATTAATTTGCCAAGGAAATCAAACTGTTGGTGTGTCTTCTCCGAGTTCCCATCGACTTCTGCTTATAATCCTCTATTGGGACTCCAACTACCAAGATTAAATCTTAATCAAGGGCTAGGATCATCTTGAAGTCGATCTATGTGAGTTTCTAGACTATTCTCACCTTGACTTAATTAATTTTGATTAATTAACCATATTCCCTAAGTTTAGAATTAGTTAATATTTAAAAATTGGTTAATAATCTAATTAAGCCATCTCTAGGTGGAATTTCCAGAAACGATTTATGGGTTTTGGAGATCTCATGTATTCTAGCCTCTCCACCTAATTACATGGCCATAACAAATCTGATGCTACAAAAACTAACATAAGTAATATTTCATGTTCACATGCCCCGTCTACTATAAGATCCAGTGAGGATATAACCGCTTGTTTCTGCATTCATGAAAATCTTTCTCCACTTTCAACGTCTTTGTTATCCAAAGGTGTTTTACTATATACATATGTGGGTTGGTGGCTCTTAGAGAGAACACCTTACAGGTTCCATGCAATCCTTCCTTGCCAAGGTAATTACCTTCTTTTGTCAACCTACTGCACCTAGTTCCACTAAGTGACACAAATCACCAAGTGATTGACACACAAATGACCGGACCAGTGAGACTTTGTACATCAACTCAATCAAGGGTCAATTAAGTTAACCCAGATGTCATAGATGATTACCCACCCTCTCCCTAGACCTTAGATGGTCTAGCTCAAGCCATGCCAATATCATAAGATGTTTTCCTTCAGCCTCAAGTGTTAGGAGAATCTCTACTTGTGGTGCTCACGCTCCTCCCAAGGTCACCCAACTAGGTCCTCCCAACACTAGACTACCTCCCCTGCCCCCCGTATACTCATAGGCACTGGATGCACTCACTCCAGGTCCTATTGGGGCAGCTTCAAGTTGGATCACATCAACATCATATAGAGACAGATCACCATATACCAAGATCTAATAGGATCTGCTAGTTGTGCCACCTACAGGAGATGGAAACTAAGATTCACATCATCTTTCAGTGTCCCATATACTATGAGATCAAAGGAAGACATCATTGCCCATATTGGGAGTTGGGAGGATCCCTATCTACCTTCTTCTTGTATCTTGATTAGAGATGCCTGGCCCTCTTCATCATGGAGATATTTTGACAAGGATATCAGATCCTCCATACCCCACCTCACTCAGAGACGTTTCAAACAATCACATCGTACTTACAAGTTGATCCAGCTAATCGGAGCAATGAGTCATGAGCTGCGTTCTAGTGTATTTCAAATAGCATTGAGACCTTGGGTCTTCCCTCAGCCCCCTCCCTTTGAGAGGCCAACCAGTACCCTCGAGACCATTCCGGAGGTGCCAAACAACACATAAGTTCACTCACGCCCAAAGTGTCAAAGAGTTTAGTAGAAAACGGTTCCCAAACACCCCCTCCCCCTAAAGACGAGTTCCTCCCAAACCCTAATGAAGCAGCCAAAGACTTATCCAGAACTCCTTTCCTTTAGCCCCCAATGTTAGGAGTATCCCTCGTTCCTATGTCCCCCTGGGATCATGCAGCCAGACTCCTCGTTGGATCTAGAGGACTTGATAGCGAGCCAGTGCCACTGTCACCCCCCTTGCTGTCAGCTATTAGACTTGGGATCTCTTGACATCATCAAAATCTAGCCATGGACTTATTCACTTAGCTTTCTACATGATCCATTTATACATATGTTTATGAGGCAGCCTTATTATTATTATTGTATCCTTTTTCCTTCATATTTTCCTAGATTTAGCCTTGGCAATCTCTAGGAGTTGTGTTTGCACTCCCACGTTGTACTCATACTGGCTGTATCCTTGAGTCCCATCGACCTACTTATGGTCATTCGCTGGACATGAATAAAATTATCTTATCTTATCTTGACAGCATTGGGCAATGCATTGGTTCCTTCTCCACGGTAGAAGCAGAAGACGATACTTCCCTCCTCAGCATCTAATTCTTCATCTGAAGCTATTGAGAATTTATAGGATCTTTTCTTCTTTTTCATTTCTTTTTCTGTTTTTTATTGCTCTATCCTTATTTAATCAAGCACCTTCTTCGCAAATTATATTTATTATCAATTTTATTTTATATTTTCAATGGACTAGTGCACTGTCACAAACTATCAACACTGATTGTATTTGATAGTCCCAGACCAACTTTTTGGTCATTTATTGTAAATTAATAAATTATCTCAACTTAATTTTTGTTCTCTAGGAGATACATTAAGCACTTTCTAATCAGTTGTATCCAATAAGCTAAATTGTCTTTTGTTTCATTGATCATTTTCTTAGTAACCTGGACATATAAATAAATTATCAATGTCATTAACTCTCTTCTAACCATTAACAAGATTTCATATTGAATGTTCGCGCCAAAGAAATGATTTTTTGTCGCCTAGATTAGAATCAGCAAACAAAAGTTGAATGCCTTTCACCTTCAATTGTTAAATGACACGTGTTCTTTCAAAAACCAGTGTTCCATAGGGAGGCATCCCCAGGGGTTGGGGATGTTTCCCCTATGACCCCTTGCCCCATAGACTTGGGGATTTCACTGGGAACATTTCCTGTCATAGCCAATACAACCCGATAATTGGGAACTTCAGTGTGTCCTTCCCCTTCAGAAATTGCATGTTCCTGGTACTTGGGGGTGCCCAGAATCCTAGGGTGGACCAAGCAAAAACTGATTTAGCATGAGCAGTGGCTTGAGCCTTGTTCCTTTTGACTTTCTTATTCAAATGATGATGGATGTAAGTTATGTAACTATATGATGTATCATAATATTTTATTTTGATTTGGACATTGTTGATTTTACAACAACAAATACAATGGTTCACTTATTTTGAATACCATATTTCAAAGATATGTAATTGTCAACTAGATAGTGGATAATATATTTAAGAGTATACGGATGTTATTGATTATCCATAAAATCTCTATTCTGTTTAAATATTTTGATACCTCTGTATTTTTATATATATAATATTTGGGGAACAGCCCCCTATTTCTGGGACCCCAAGGTTCTTTATTGAGTCCCTAGAAATTTAGGGGGGGTATCTCCACTCACATCCACAAGACACATCCCCTCATCCATGCATTCCTAAAACTTGGCAGAACATTGTCAGAAATCCTTTTTTCTCGCATATGAAATTGGTTCTATCAGAGAGGTCATCCTTTAAATGCTGCAAGGTTACCTTTGTTTAGTATCTTGCACAGGAATTTTTTTTATGAACAGACAGTGTACAAATTGATAGATTATTGTATAGGAAAAATAGCACATCAATGGCAATGTGCATTTGCAATAAATATTTGTGAATTAAATATACTGACCTAATATTTGGGTTGTCTAGCAGCAGTGCTAACTTGCGTTTGTCGGGCTTGATTGTCTTACTGTGTCCTCCATATAAGTATCTCCTGTGCCCCATCAAAAAATGAGGGAAGTTTCCCCCTTGAGTTGTAACAAAAACTTCACTGTGTAGGCAAACAGTGTAGTCCAATGCAGCCATCCTTGAGGAATAATCCTATAGCCAAAGAAAGAAAACGTAAACACAAGCTATACCCCAAGGATTCAAAATTATGAAGCCTGCACACTTGAAAGTGACAATATATATATATATATATATATATATCAACAGTGGAAAGAAAAATACCCATTCCAAGCTAGGACTCTGCCTTATGTCCCTCATCATCTAAAAGGAAATTAGCATACCTTAAAAGGAGCAAGTTCCTCTGGCATTGAAAGCATCTCTTTCGTTTGCAACAAAGGAAACATTTGCCTAAGGGGAAACATATTCTTGTCTGCCTTGTATATTTTCCCAGCTGCTAAGTAAATTGAGGTATTGTTATCAAATCCCATTCCTCTCAGTATAATACCGACCTGCATAATAAGCAAAGTTTAGTGAAATTTGAACATGCAATCTCAACAAGAATGAAAATGTTGATGCATTCTGACACATCACACAATCCAATACATTTTGCAAGATCAAAATGCTTGTGCATCCTATAATAGAGTGCAAACTGCACACCTTTGTTACCTGCAACTAGAAACTAACAAGAATGCCGGCAATATATTTATCCATCTGAATGAAGACACTCCAAGGACCAAAAACCATCCCAAGTCTGTTTGAATTCTATTTTATAGTACGCTATCAAAATTTGAATTTCAATTCAGTAAGATAACCATTTCCAGGAATGATCTTAACTTACACATATTTTCAGTGACACTCGTATTTGAAAACAGTTAAGCAGAATTTTAAGATACAAGTATTATCTCATATCATGTGAGGCAATGTCTGAATTAGAAGTGGAGGGTCTTATAACCCTAATTTGAGCTGGATTTTAAGTTATTTCAATTGATAGATGACGTGTTCGACCAAATTAAACTCAATATTCCTAAACAAGAGTCTAAAACTCTTAGATTATGAATCAACAAATAAATGGCCTCTGAAAGAGTAATTCAAAAAAGTAACAGTGCAAAATATTTACAGAGAAAAAATATCTAATTCAGAATAACCTACCTCCAAGGGAGTTAGAGGGCATTTTCCATTCATCCTGATAGCCCCAGGTCTAATAATACGACCTGTTCTGTTGAACTTGCCCCTCCAACCCCTTTCTCGAGCAGCATCCATTTCCCTCTTTTCCTCCTCACCACCATCAAATATGCAGCAAGAAAAAGCTACCATGTCCTACAAATCAAATAGCCATCATGTCCAAAATGACTATACATAAATTGAAGTTGGGTTAACTGCAAGATGACACCAACAATATACAAGAAGCAAACGTCCGGATATTGCACAGGAAAAATCAATAGAAGACAATATAACAACCTCTTCAAAGCGAAGATGGACAGCAATATATTTTCCACCAGTGGTGGAGCTGTGCTTAATCATGCGTTCTACTAACTTCTCTGCAAGTTTAGCAATGGGATCAGCAAATCGTAATGCTTCATAGTTAGCCAAACATCTGAGGCGCTGAATTTGGGGTGGAACCTCTTGTGACAATCGATTGGCAAATGGAGAAATCCGTATCACACTGAGACATGAAAAACAAGGTATTAAAGACAGTACAAGCCACAAAATTTTGACCATAAAGCATATAGAACAAATAAGGATGTCAGACAAAACGATATTTTCTATATCATGAATGGATATCAATCAGTTCCCGGTTTATATTCTCTGGATGAACCACATCTGGATTTGCAGCATCACATTTCCAGCCTCTGCTTCCATTTCCAAGACAAATGATCATCCTAGAAAATTCCCTATCACAGGTTACAAGGATGAACTGCTAATGTTGTCTTAGCTTGCATTTATGTAAAACGTTTTTTTATGTGTCTTATATTATGATAATGATGTCTACATTGTACAACCCCAAGACCAACAAGATCTACAGGATAAAAAAAGAACCAAGCTAAATGACCTTCAAAATGTCATCGCTGTATTTGAACACAGTGGAAACAAAAGTACCTCGGTCAATTATTATGGTTTTCATAGGAGAGGAGATCTTAAAGAGTAATTAAGTTATCAAACTGCATAAAATAATACCTTATAATTCACTCATTCCTGAGCATTTGGAAGTATTTTATTAGTTTGACTGTTATATAATTTAATATTTTAAAATGATTTTTTGGCCAAATATATCTTATATTTACAAACCCTGTACAGAAAAGGACAGAAGCATATATACAGTGGTAACAATAACCTCTTCCTTAGAGCACCAAGGCTGAAAGAATGTCAAAATACCAATGTGGAAAAAGTCGAAGTCAGGATTAAATCGGCAAGGGTCCAAAAGTTGAAAAACTCGACCAAGTCGGGAGTTTTTTGAAAAAGTCGGCAAAAAGTCGGCAAAACTAAAAAAATACAAAAATATTCATATTTTGAAAAAATCCCGACTTTTTGGAAAAAATCCCGATTTTTTGGAAAAAATCCCAATTTTTTCAAAAAAAATTAAAAATTTATTAAAGAAACTACCTCACTCACGAATTTTTGGAAAAAGTCGGCAAAAAGTCGGGACTTCGAGGATAAAATCGCAACTTTTTCAGGGATGAAAAAGTCGGCCGATAAAGTCGGCTCAAGGAAAAATTCGGGATTTTTTCAAAAAGTCTGGACTTTTTGCCGACTTTTTCCACACTGGTTTGAAAATACTCATCTGTGTCCAAAGGGCAGACATTTTTATCAAATGAGCTCCTTTGGACAGAAGTTGATGGTGTACTTCAACCCACCACATAGAACAAAAGAACAAAAAGGAGCTAACCTAATGCAAAAACAGCCTTACACCTGATTTTCCACAGAATGCATAAAGCAAAGTTCTTCAAACAATTCCAAAGCCCAGCAAACACAGTGCGAACCTGTGAGCAACAATCACCGAGTAAAGCAAACTACCAGTGAACATTGTCCTGATGCACCCCTGACATTTGATCCTCAATAAACCGCAAACTCTACTTGGCAAATTGACACTTCCAAAAGATGTGTTTCAGCGTCTCTTACCACTAACAAATAGGACAGATGACATCAAATATCCACTCTTTCCCAACCTAACCTTGAACAGAAGCCCTGATAAAATCACCATGCATACAAAAAATCTCATCTTACAGGAAGGTAGATACAACCAAATATTATGCAACTGAGGAATCCAGCTATCATTTGAATCCCTGGATAGAATGAGCTTTCACAATCAAGGAGCATGGGTTCCTCTAATGAAGTATGGAACAAAGTTACTTGGAAGCGGGAGCGGGAGCGAAGCGGGAGCGGGAGCGAAGCGGGAGCGGGAGCAAGGGAGATGGCCATTTTAAAGTTTGGTCCAAGCGTTTTAGAGCGTTTATATATATATATATATATATTATATTATTTTTATATATAGTCAACAAAAACATGTAGAATAGATGAATTAGACATAAAAAATATAAAAACATAGATTTAACCTGTATAATATCAATCATCTAGAAGTTATAATCTTCATCAACCACTACTTGTTGGGAAGCATACAAATATATTGACTCTTGAGTCAAAATTCATCAATCCCAAGGTTTCAAGCTTTCAAAATTCCATATATAATATCACTGTCATCATTGATATCTAACATTTATCATCATTGATTCATTGATTTCAAAATTCAATATACATTTATCATCTTGATATATAACATTTATCATCATTGATTTCAAATTTCAATATCTAACATTTATCATCATTGATTCATTGATTTCAAAATTCAATATACATTTATCATCATTGATTCATTGATTTCAAAATTCAATATATAACATTTATCATCGTTGATATTATATAACATTTATCATCATTGATTCATTGATCACCATATAACTTTCATAAAGCATCATATTCATAATTCATAATGACTTGTAAACAGTAAACTTATAAATGCCAACTTCAAAGTTTCACCTTTCAAATTCAAACTTCAAACTTAAATTGTCATTAAATATATGAAATCATAAAGAGTCAAGTTTCAACTGTTCAACTGTCAACAACAAATAGAAAATAGTAAACAACAAATATATTTTATCTGGCTGGCCCCTTGCCACGCCCACGAGAAATGTCTAATTTCTGTGAGCCACGAGGAAATGTTGGTCTTCTAGTACCATCAGTAGTACCATGACCACGACCAAAAGGTGGAGGCCGGATCTGCAAAGGAACAATAGTGTGATATCGAGGAGTGGCACTGGCACTGGCACCCGCACTGCTACCAGTAGATGGTGGGACTGGCCCTGTGTGTGGCGGTGCTGCTGATGCTTCATTATCATCTCTATAAAGTTCTGCTTCCAATTCTTCTAGATGTAACGTGCCCTCCAAATTATCATCCTCTGGGTTGTTGTCCCAGACTCTGTATGATTGATCCTCATTTGCCCGTTCACAGTAATGGCTCAACAACCTCAAGTTATAATGCACATAAACCAAGCTTTCGGCTCAGTTTTCATTCAGCCTGTTTCTTCTCACATTGTGTATAAAGTTGTAGGTGCTCCAACACCTCTCTGCAGAAGAAGTGTTCACAACCTGTGAGAGAACTTTTTTAGCCAACTTTGGCAAAAGTCCCATGCCGCCATATGCTTCCCACCATGTGAGAGCATCAAATCTGTCCCTGTCTTCCATTGCATGGAAAGAACTAAAGTTAGCAGTGCAACTGAAGTATTTGCCTAATTCAAGGCGCAATCTAGCACACTCTTCCCTGTCAGGTACCAATTTGTCCAATGCCTTCATGTACCCCTCTTGTACCTCTGGATTTGTGTGAGGTTTCACCCTAACCCCACCTCCAGGTGCAGGTTGGCCCAACAAAGATGGAGAGTAATATTTTGGCGTAAGGATATATGCCAAAGCATGTAGTGGAACATTGAGTTTATTCCACTATGCACACACACAGTCATGAATCATAGCATACAAGTTGGGATCATTATCCTTAACAATATCTTTTATTTGCCCCAACATGCTATCCATCTGCTCATAAACCTCTCCAATCACTGGTTTATCAGTATCCGCAAAGCGAATCATGTTATAAATGGGCTTGGTAAAACTCACAATTTCCCTCATACGTGCCCAAAACAGATGGTCAACGGCGGTCTCCTCCACATGTTCGAAACCTTGCCTGTCAACTATTGTTGCCGCCCTGTCCTTTAATAGCTGCCAGTGTGGGCTTGATACCATTGCAGCCAATGACTCTCTTACCTTCAAAAGGCGCCTGAAGGTGAGGTAATAGCTAGCAAATCTAGTTTTTTGCTATTTTCAACAACTCCAATTTGGAGTGAGTACGGAAAAGCCCATGGGTATTGCTATGATTTGTAATAAATTTGATCATTTTTTTACCTCTCTTGTACAAATCACCAAGCCATTTGAATTGAGGTTGTTTGTTTTTTATGATATCATGCATCAAAAGGTTCATTGTGTGAACCAAACACCAAGACCAAAAAATTTTGGGGTATTTATCCTCAATAATTGCTCCTACTGCCTTACAGTTAGCAGCATTATCAGTGATGACCTGTATGACATTGTATGGCCCAGTCTTTTCAATTATATCAAGTAATGGTTCCGCAATGTTAATGTCAGTTTTGAATTTCTCTGAATAATCATAAGATGCCAGGAAGACTGCACCACTAACCGACACAGCCAAAACATTTATCAATGGTTTTCCTTTTACATTGGTCCATCCATCAGAGACAATGGACAGCCCATGCTCATTCCACGAACTTGTCATTCTAGCCAAAGAATTGTTTATTTTAGCTCTTTCATGATCAAGACCCACGGTTCTGGCCTTGTCATACCCCGGGGTTTTGTATCCTTTGGGGGCATCATTAATGGAAAAAACCATTTCATGCCAATAAGGTGAGCGAAGAACATTGAATGGCACCCCACATGCATATAGAAATTGGTAAACTTTTGAATCCACATCATTCCTACACCCTTCGTCTAGGAAATCGGATATGGTTCTACGCCTTAATCCAGTGCCACTGCTTCCAAAACCACTGGCATGGGTGGAAGTTGAACTTGTTTGTCCATGATGTGTTGGGCCTAAATCAACGAAACCCCTAGATCTTTTAGATGATCTCTGTAGGGCAACCACCTCTTCCTTCCTATATATCTCTCTCTGTGGTGCTGGCACAAAAGTACAAACTTTGATTCCAAAATTTTTAGTTCCATCCCCTGGCATTATCCCACAAAGGTGCCTTCTCAGACGGGTGTATGAACCATGGTATTGTTTACTGCAATGGGGGCAAATAAATCTAGTGGTTCCACCACCTTTCCCTCCTTCCATTTTCTGAACATATTTCTACAAAGGAGTTTGGTCTTGTTTAGTTGGGGAATCTATGTTCTCAGGTTCTCCACTCCCCACTTCCTCCTCAGCATAATCCTCCTCCTCTTCAGGATTTTCTTCAGATCCACCATAACCCTCCTCTTCATCCTCCTCTTCTCTGATTTGCCTCTTTCTTCTAGCACTCTCAAACACCATTATCACAAAGAAAGGAACCAACATGAGGAAAATTCCTAGCCATATAGCCATGATGGAAACAAGTTTCAAGTTTCTAGCCTGCAAAACAAATGGAAAAATGCCAAATGGAAATAGGAAATGCAACATAGGAAAAAAACAATTCATTTTTTAAGTTTTAAATCCAATAAAATGCAACATTCAAGAAAAATTCAAGTTTTCATTTTTAAACAATTTAAGAATCTACAAATTCATCCTAGAAAATACTAAATTGGATTAGAAGGCCTACCTCTTTCTTGCAATTCTCCTGTTGCCTTGCTCCTTGCTCTCCTTCCTTGGCACTTGCTCTCCTTCAACTCTTGCTCTCGCTCTCCTTCAACTCTTGCTCTCTCAACTCTTGCTATCGCTCTCTCAACAGTTAACAAACGATAAAAACTAAAATGAAACCCCCCCCTTTTAAACAATTCGATTTTTCCCCTAAAAAAATTTCCGCGCGGCGGGAAACGTTTTTTTTCCGGGGAGCATTCGGGAGCGAACGCTCCCCGAGCGCTTCCGACGTTTAAAAAATGCTCCCGAAGCGTTTTTTAAACGTTGGAAGCGCTCAGGGAGCGTTCGCTTCCGAGCGCTTCCTGAAACGCTCCCGAAAATACAGGGAACGTTTTAACAGGTTTGGAAACGCACTCCCAAAAACGCTCCCCTCAGGAAGCGTTTTCAGGAGCGCATTTCCGAGCGTTTCCGAAACGCTCCCGCACGGAGCGCGTTTCGGAAACGGGAGCGAAGGGGGTTTGAAGCTTCCCCGCAACCTAGGTATGGAATACAAATGGAAAGATTCATGCTACTAAAGCGGGCAACCAAAGCACCAACTACACTCTCTCCAAAAACCCTAGGCATTCCAACGTACTGCCAAATTTGGATTAAGCTACATTAGTTAGGGTTCCATTTCTCTAGGTGGAAAGGCAAGTTGGTTGGTATTATTCATTCCTTATTAAGTGTCTCTTTTCACCCTTCAACAATTTTTCCATTAGACATTTCTTCATGTCCCACTACAAACTACATTTTGAAATTCTCTAATGGATTTTATCCTGATATTAGGAATTTTAAGATTGGGATTGAGCATTGCATGTAAGGGTTTCATCCTATTACCCACCACCAGTGGGTGACCCCATAAAAGAATTTTCTCCTAGTTTTGTCTTCAGCCAACAGCCCCTGACAGCCACCAGTGTAGCTGATATTGTGCCAATTCTCTCCTCTCCCTGAGCAAGTCATGTGTCCCCTCGCCCATCTGTCCAGAACATATGTTTAAAGGTGGGTCATCCAATCCTAAAGGTATGCCTTTCATTGTGCAGTCGAGTGCTTATGTTTGTTTTTCTTTGGGCACACTTGGGTATGGATTATTCGGTGACTTGGAAGAAGGAAGGGTTTTGACTCTAGTCTTGTTCCTCACATTAAATGGGGTGTTAATCCTCAATCCTAGTCCCGTGGAATCTTCCTTGCTAGCTTATAGTTTTAGGATGAGCACTACTTGGGAAACGCCGATTTTGGTAGCTCGATCCCGTTTTCTTGTTCCACATTTTTCACTCCCCTCCGCACATTACATGCCCTATTTCACCATCTTCCCTCTCTAGGTCGACATGAACACTGAGTCCATGAGGCTTTGGTACTCCCCCCTCCCCACCCCTCTTGTCCACATGTCTAGGTCGAGCCTGGAACATTGCCCCGGAGGTTGATGCAGCTTAAAAAAAAAGATAAAAGCATATCATGGCCACATACAAAAGGAAATAATACCACAAAATGCAAAAGATGGCGGGGACAATAAAATTTAGACATGGGCAAAATCCAAACATGAGCCCTACCCCTTATCATTATGGCCATCACATTGATTCTTTGGGCCGCAATGAGTGCCCCCTACATCATTAAGGAACCCATGCATGTCCCAACCCCTGGTGGGCGAAGAAATGTCCAACCTTAAGTTGGTAATCACCGCTATATCATACACAACATGCTCTCATCCCCTGGAGCCTCGAACAGTAAAATAAAATAAAAATCAATAAAAGGCAAAAGGAAAATGTAGAAGGGTGGAAAAACAAAGATCGGAGTAACTCATGTACCACGATTGCTCCCTCCTACATTCATACACCCAAATATGTGGACATCCTCATCATTGCCATCCTTGAGCCCATGCCATTTGGCCTTGAGATCCATGTGTCCCAATCCACCTTGTCATTAACCACATGACACTTACCACTTGAAAGATGTACCTTGGACATGTCCTTCCCTTTAGGGGTTTGGAATACCTAATAGGGTTGTTTGTTAACCGCTCCTACCTAGGGAGGTAACAGCATTACATCCTCAAAGCCCCAAATGTTGAAGGCAAACCCACTATGAAGTCTCATTTGTGCCCTTGACTAACAAGCTTGATTCACTTAGATGCACTAATGAACTATTGTACCTGAAATTGAGGACACGCATTGGATCTTACGCGTAATTGGCAGGTTATTTCATCATGAGTTGGGCAACTTAACTCGGGCCCAAGCCAACCAGAGGAAGTTGGAACATATTGGCACCTGTAGGGGATGTATTGAGGGCCATGGGTCTCTGTCATGTGATATAACATTGTCTCATCTTATGGGCGCCCTCAACACCTTCAGCAGTTTGTTCATTTCTCCACATTATATGTGAGATGATGCACTTGTACAAGTAGTGCCCATAGTCGACTTAGTAGTATATACAAGTTTTGGCAGCTGATTTGAGGCCCAGAGGAGGTTTGTCTCATCCTTAAGACATGGGAGGGAAAGCACCATCTTTCGTGTCCTCATTTGGAGCAATATACAAGCTTATTTTTCATCAAGAGACACATGAGACTATTACTTATGCCCTAGAGCCACTTTATAGCACCATATGTGTGAAAATTCCTAGATTTGACAATCTTAGGAATCCTATAGCAACTATCTGAGTTTACTTCTCCTATTATGGAAATTACATTTACAAAATTAATTCATAATACATCATGAATTATTGAAGCAAACTACTGAAGCAGCCTACACTTAATTAAATATGATTCTGAAACAAGGAAACTGAGCAAGAAATCAATCACACATAGGACACCTTTATTTTGGACTAAGTCCTCGGAAAAACCCAATGCAAGAAAACCTGTGCTGTAGATCCAAGGGTTTGTATTATTAAGCAATAGAAATTTCTGAATACATCTTTGAATACCTCAAGGGTTATTCAATTACAAAGAGTAATACTGAAAGAAAGAATTGTGAGAATACCTCACTCAATCACTAGAAAATCCGGTTGATCGAGTCATTGGAAAAGTTGCCACTGGAGGGGCTCTGCGCAGTGACTACGTAGGCACTGCATCACCTCCTTTAAGCATTGCGTCACCCCAGCTGTGGATTGATATGACTCCCGAAATCACGGATCTCGGCCTCTCGGTCTCACACCCCAGCTTCCAGCGTTTGGATCAGTTCCGACAGTGAAATCTCAAAAACCCTCTCAGCCACTCCGCAGCCTCTGCGTAGCCCTGCGTGGCTCCGCGTTGGCTCTGCATTGGTTGTGCTGGATGTCTCTCTGCCTATCTCTGTTGATGATTCTCCGGCTAAGAAAATCTCTCTCTGGATGCTATCTCTGCCCCTCATTTCACTGAATCACTTAGATCTAATCTTCGTCTGAGAACTGCTCCATCAGAAGAATTCGATCTCAAGATTCACTCCGTGTGTGTCTTTCCAAATGACCCTCAAGCCTTCTTTTATAGTCTTCTCATTGAGAAATCAACGTCCGAGATTAGATCTCTAATTAACGGCTAAGATTATAACATGACTTGATCTTCGCTTTCTAGATCATTCTCACTCTATTTTATTAATACCTTTTAATTATTTAATTTCCCTAAGTCAGACTTACGGTCCCCATTGAAATAATTAATTTTTATAATAAAACATGAACTAAGTGGAATTTTCACACGATTTTTGGGTTTTCTTTTGAATACCAATATCTAAGCCTCTCCACAAAATTTGGGGCTTAGAGCACTTTCGATGCTACCAAAAATCAACACTCCCTCTTAGCGAGGAAAGTGCTCTAACAATATGCCTGTTGCATACTGCTCTGACCCTGAAGCATCCTTTGTGTTGCTGATGTCTAACAAGTTGTCCACTAACCTCTGCGTTGTTGCTGCAACTATACTATTGCCCATGACACTGCCACTGCCACTACCACTACTGCATCTGTACTACAGCTCCCTCTCAAGTGTTGCATCTGCTATGCTACTAACACTGCCACTGCTAACATTGCAACTCAGCTGCTGAGAGAAGCAGTTCAAATCACCCAAAGACTGAACAAGTGTTCAATAGATACACCTCGGTGTTAAAGAATTTGACTGCTAATAACTATTGTGTTGTCCCTCTGATGCACTGCGTTGTTGTTGCTCTGCACTGCATTACACAGGTGTATTGTGTTGTTGTTGTCTGATGCACTGCGTTGTTGTTTCTCTGCACTGCATTACACTCGTGTGTATTGTGTTGTTGTTGTTGCTCTGCTCTGCGCTGCTCCAGAAACAAGCGTTGCTACCAACTACATCGTCGTCTCCATCACTCCTCAGCTCCTCCCAAAGACTCCTCTTTCCCGCTATTGCTGATATGGGCTCCAGTAGCAAGGTACTAATCCATGAGGTGGGCTCCTCAAGGATCCTGCCCAACTGAAGTTCAAGATGAACTACAGTTCTATGTCACCCCACTTCTCTCCTTGAGAAGCGTGGGCACTCATAGAAAACTCATCTTGTTCTATCTTTGCGGCTGCAACCCTCGGATCATGCTTCTCATCCTTGTCCTTTTTCTTCAAAGGACATTGTGATGCAAAGTGGCCCATCTCACGACATCTGAAGCATTTCACCTTCGAGACATCTCTATTCCGTCATTGTTGCCCTTGCTACCCTTTCGATGTGAGGGTTGCATTCTCCTCCTCCTCCGAACTCTTAGATCCACTTTTGTTGCTGGCGTCAAGCTTGCACTTGACTAGATCTCTCCTCAGCTCTTCCTCCTAAAGCGCTGACCACATCTGCTCCCAACTAGGAAGCATAGCCCTGCCCAAAATGCTTTGGACAAGAACTTGCCACTCCTCTGAGACTTCGTTAGGGGCTAGCCTTACCATAGTTGCCGAAGATGGGGTGGATCCCACGGCTGCCAACTGGTCTCTAATTTCCTGAAACCTCGTGAGGAACAGAGCAATGCGCTCCTCCTTCTGCATCAGGACCAATTGGAGCTTCTGCTCCAAGTACATCTTCCGCTGCTCGAAAGTTCCTTCGTATAGCAAAGATAAGGCCTCCCACATTTCCCTCGCAGTGTTCTTGCCAACTACATGAGAGACTATGTGATCCTTGACACCATCAAGGATCAACTTCTTGGCATTTGCCATATCGGATCAATACTTCTTAAGTTGATCCAGATCTGTAGGTACAGCTACCACATTCGCCACGAACGTCTTGAGATCATATTCATCTAGAAGGAATTGGATCCTTTCCTTCTAGATTACGCAATTGGAGGAACCCTCCAACCAGTCATGATCTCTAAGACCATGAGATGTCATCTCAGTCGAACAACTGTCGAACTACTCCCTCTTTCTCCCCCTCTACGTAGCACTAGGCAGGCTTACATACTCCTTCTAGAGATCGTAGATCTGAGCAGATATGTTGCTCAGATCTACGAAAAATGTTGAATTCCTCGGCTAGGAACAAACTAAAGAAGAATTCCCGCTATGTGTTATTTTCTTTATTCTGACGCTTTTCTGCCTAGCAACTACCTGCAAAAAAATTGAGTCCCTCTAGCTCTGAGTGAAGGCTTTGCGTAGCTCCTTCTGCCTTGGCAAAATCTCAAACCGGAAGTCCTGCCTCTCTGTCGACTCACTTAGAGAGAGACAACCTCGAAAAAAATCAGCCCTTCTCGCTAGAACTACGCCATCCCCATGGGGATTCGATCTACTGCTACTGCAGCAATTTGGCATTCACTTTCAGCGTCAGATCTGCTCTTCCTGTTTCACATCAAATGCTCTGATACCATGTGAAAAATCCTAGATCTGACAATCTTAGGAATCCTACAGCAACTATCTGAGTTTACTTCTCCTATTATGTAAATTACATTTACAAAATTAATTCAGAATACATCATGAATTATTGAAGTAAACAACTGAAGCAACCTACACTTGATTAAATATGATTCTGATACAAGGAAACTGAGCAAGACAAGAAATCAATCACACATAGGACACCCAATGCAGGAAAACCTGTGCTGCAGATCTGAGGGTTTCTATTATTAAGCAGTAGCAATTTCTAAATACATCTTTGAATACCTCAAGGGTTATTCAGTTACAGAGAGTAATACTGGCAGAAAGAATTATGAGAATGCTTCACTCAATTACTGGAAAATCCGGTTGATCCTGTCACTGGAAAAGCTACCCCTGGAGGTCTCTGTGTTGCCTCTGTGTAGGCACTGCATCACCTCCTATAAGCATTGCGTCACCCAAGTTGTGGATCGATCTGACTCCCGGAATCACAGAGCTCAGCCTCCTGGTCTCACACCCCGACTTTCGGCTTTTGGATCAATTTT
Source organism: Pinus albicaulis (assembly GCA_034641835.2). NCBI lineage: Eukaryota > Viridiplantae > Streptophyta > Pinopsida > Pinales > Pinaceae > Pinus > Pinus albicaulis. The sequence goes on from CM076578.1 coordinate 1,941,886,986, forward strand.
GACAATGAAATCTCGGAAACCCTCTCAGCCACTATGCAGCCTTTGCATAGCCCTGTGCTGGCTCTGCGTCAACCTAACTGGCTATGCGTTAGCCGTGTTGGATGTCTCTCTACTGTGAAAAATTTTGAAACTACTTAACAGAAATTTCTACTGCAGAAATCTAGTTTACTTCTCCTACTTGTATTTTTAATTATACAAGTTATTTTCAGAAATATTCAGAAAATATCTTAGTAAACACACTACAGATCTACACATATATACAGATCAAGTACTGAAGAATAAAGCACACATGACAAAGGATATACAATATTTTTTGGACAATGTCCCCAGAAAAAACCAATGCGGGAAAACCGATGTAGAAGCTCTTAGAGGGTTTTATAATTACGCAGAATGTTTGAATATAATCAAGGGCACCAGTAGTGGTTTGCCCAACAGAGAAATCACAGCAAATGTACCTCTATCACTCGGAGACAAAATATGGTTGATTCAGCCAGAGATGAAGAACCCCAATGGGTGCCTAAGAAGTCACTGTGTCACCCTTCAATGTGGTTGCTTCAGTCTTTCTGAAACGCTGAAAATGAGCCCTTTTTGGCCCATTAGAATCCCAGTGCTGCCTATCCCAGCCTCTGCATCAGCTTTTCCTACCCAGCGCTGCTCTTGCGTCACTCCTCTAGGCTCAGTGTTGCCTCCGCGTCAACCTTTGCACTGCCTCTACGTGAGTCTGGCTGGGTTGCGTCCCTCCTACTGGATCTCTGCGCTGCCTGGTACGGATTTGTCTCTCTGCATATGTATTCTCAACCTCAGATCTGAATAATCCCTCGTCAATCTGCCCCTTGCCAGCACTGCAAGCTCACTCAAAAATTCTCAACAAACCACACCCCAGAATTTCGACTTAACTCAAGTGCTACCACTTTGTGTGTATTCTCCAACTGACCCCAAGCCTTCCTTTAATACTTTTCTCGTTGAAGAATCAACATTCGTGATCTAATCTCTAATTGACGGTTAAGATTAGAAAATACTTGATCCTTGTCACTTAGAACATTCACACCCACATGTCTAAATTAACTCACTTTACTTATTTAATTTCCATAAGTTAGACTTAGGGTCTCCATTAAAATAATTAATTATTTGAATAACTTTCACACCGTGTGGAATTTCTCCAAACGGTTTCTCAGTCTTGGAGATCTCATGTGTTCTAGCCCCTCCACAAAGTTTCGGAGCTAGAGCACATCTGATGCTACCCAAAATCTCAACACTCCCTCTTAGCGAGGAATGTGCTCTAGTAGCACTTCATCCTGAAGCATCACCCTAATCCATGGCATCGGTGCCCTACACTACTGATGTTTGGCCTATTGCCCTTCGTCCACTGTGCTCCTGCTTTTTGTACTGTTGCCCATGACTCTGCCACAGTCATTGCCTCATTTGTACTGTAGCTCCCTCCCAAATGCTGCATCATGCTGCCCATAGCACTGCCACTGCTAACTGCTGCACTGCAACTCAATTGCTGAGAAGTAAGCAACATCACCCAAAATACTGAGAGACAAGTCATTTTTGTTGCATCTCGATACCGAAGCACCCTCTGATGTTGCTCTGTGCTGACCCTCTGAAGCTCTGCAATGTTTGTTGCTCTGCACTACGTAAGCACTACCTTTGTGCTACTGATATCCCATCAGCCTCTGCATTGTTGCTTCCACGCTGTTGTTGCCTCTCCTCTGCGCTGCTCTAGTCTTCAGCGTCCTAGCACTACCAAAGTGCCTCCACGATCCTCTGCACCAACTCCAATCATCATGCTACTGTCTTTAAGGGCTCTCGTAGCTCGTATGTGATCCAAGAGTTTGGGCACCTCAAGGATCCTGCCCCTCACTTGCAGTTCAAGAAAACTACAAATCAATGTCGCCCCACCCCTTCACCCAAGGTACATGAGCACTCATGTCCACATCATCATCACTGTCATCATCCCCCTTGGCTACCGCAGCCTTAGAATCTGAATCTTCCTTTCCCTTCTTCTTCTGAGGACAAGTATTGGCGAAATGTCCTAATTCGCCACATCTGAAGCACTGGACCTTGGAAAGGTCCTTTTTCTTCTTCCCTTGTTGTTGCCTTTGTCCCTTCAATGTGAGAGTTGCATCTTCCTCCTCCTCTTTCTTGATTTTGGCTCCTCCGCTGTAGTTGCCCCCTTGGTTATTCTCCTGATTTCCTCTTGACGAAGGATTGCCCACATGTCCTCCCAGTTTAGAATTCGTGCTCTGCCCAAAATACTTTGGACAAAGGTCTCCCAATCATCGATGACTGCACTCAGGGCAGTCCTCACCATGAGACTGGCATCAGGAGTTTCCCCCATTGCAACCAGCTGATCTCGAAAAGCCTTCAATCTAAAGAGGAAAGGATCGATCTCCTCTCCCTTGTGCATCTGAAACAGTCGCATCTGATTCTCCAGAAGTATCTTCCTCTGGATGGAGCTACCTTGATACAACGTTTCTAGTGCCTGCCACTTGTCATTTGTCGTCTTCTTCTCGGCAATATATGGGACCACATGATCCTTCACCCCGTCCATGATCAAGCGCTTAGCCCGCGCCTCATTTTCCTCATACTTCTTTAGAGGATCAGCATCGACCGGAATGGCCACAACCTTCTCGACATGGTCTCCCATACGATACTCGTCAAGGATTGACAAGATCCTGGCTTTCCAGATGACAAAGTTAGACACACCGCCCAACCTATCCTGATCTCTCAATCTGTGCGAGGCCATCTTTGCTCAAAAAAATCGAAGCGAAAAGCTCTTCTCCCTTCTACTGTTGCTACTCTCAGCAAGAGACCAGATCTGGGTTACTTGGCGATAGAAACCCTCTAGAGACTACGCTCCCTCCCAGAAATCCTCCACCAACTCTGTCGAATCAGTCCTCTACTATCACTTCACCCATCGAATCTCAGATTTCTTGGCTAGAAAATCTGCTGAGGAACTATTTCCCCCTACATTGTCAACCCCGCTGGACACTGTTCTGCACCGACAGAAATAAGGCCCCACCAACAACTTCGAAGATCAAACTGCACTTCCAGCACCGGTAACTGGCACAGCATCACTCCCTCTCGGACTGTGTCACCCTCTTGGGCCTGCGTCAACTCTGCGTGATCTTGTCAACCCCGCTGGACACTGTTCTGCACCAACAGAAATAATGCCCCACCAACAACTTTGAAGATCAAACTGCACTTCCAGCACCGGTAACTGGCACAGCGTCACTCCCTCTCGGACTGTGTCACCCTCTTGGGCCTGCATCAACTCTGCGTGATCTTGACAGGCTCTGTGTCACCCTTCTAGGCCTGCGTCAACTCTGCGTGAGCAAACAGGCTCTACGTCACCCCTGCATGGTTTGCGCTTTCGCTCTAGTGCTGCGCTACCTCTTTTTGGATCTGTGCAGCTTCAGCCGCCTTCTTGCAGCAAAAGACTTCGTCTCTTCATTGATGGCTTCAGCTCCCCCTAATCTGCAATAGCTCTGATACCATGTGAAAATTTCTGAAACTACTTAACAAAATTTTCTACTACAGAAATCTAGTTTACTTCTCCTACTTGTGTTTTTAATTATACAAGTTATTTTCAGAAATATTCAGAAAATATCGAAGTAAAAACACAGCAGATCTACACATATATATAGATCAAGTACTGAAGAATAAAGCACACATGACAAAGGACACAATATTTTTTGGACAATGTCCCCGGAAAAACCCAACACGGGAAAACTGGTGCAGCAGCTCTTAGAGGGTTTTATTATTATGCAAAATGTCTGAATACAACCAAGGGCACCAATGGTGGTTTGCCCAACAGAGAAATCACGGCAGATGTACCTCTATCACTCGGAGACAGAAAATATGGTTGATTCAGCTGAAGATGAAGAACCCCAACGGGTGCCTACGCAGTCACTACGTCACCCTTCAGTGTGGTTGCTTCAGTCTTTCTGAAACGCTGAAAACGAGCCCTTTCTAGCCCACTGGAATCCCAGTGCAGCCCCTCCCAGCCTCTGCGTCAGCCTTTCCTGCCCAGCATTGCTCCTGCATGACCCCTCTGGGCTCAACGTTGCCTCTGTGTCACCCTGAAGGGCCTGCATCAGCCTCTGCGCTGCCTCTGGGTGAATCTGGCTGGGCTGCGTCCCTCTTGTTGGGTCTCTACGCTGCTTGGTACGGATTTGCTTCTTTGCCTATGTATTCTTGGCCTCGGATTTGAATAATCTCTCGTCGATCTACCCCTCATCAGCACTGCAAGCTCACTCGAAAATTCTCAGCAAACCACGCCCTAGAATTTTGACTTAGCTCAAGTGCTACCGCTTTGTGCGTATTCTCCAACTAATCCCAAACCTTCCTTTAATACTTTTCTCGTTGAAGAATCAATGGTCGCAATCTAATCTCTAACAGACAGCTAATATTAGAAAATACTTGATCCTCGTCACTTAAAACATTCTCACCCACATCTCTAAATTAATTCACTTTAATTATTTAATTTCCCTAAGTTAGACTTAGGATCTCCATAAAAATAATTAATTATTTGAATAACTTTCACAGCGAGTGGAATTTCTCCAAACGATTTCTAGGTCTTGGAGATCACATGTGTTCTAGCCCCTCCACAAAGTTTCGGAGCTAGAGCACATTCGATGCTACCCAAAATCTCAACATCTGCCTCTCTCTATTGATGATTCTCTCGCTGAGAAAATCTCTCTCTGGATGCTAGATCTGCCCTTCACTGCACTGAATCACTTAGATTTAATCTTCGTTCGAGCTGTAGGAATTTGCAGGGTAAGTTCCTTAGATCAAACACCAAAGGTCATCGCTCACAAACAAATCACAATTCAGTACACCAGTATTTGACGTGGTTAAAACCCTCAAAGAAGGAAACAGTCCACGACCTGAGCCAACGCGACCACTTCAGGCAATTTATTAATATAAAGAAAGAAAATTTAAATAAGTTTCTCTCCATAAAATTTACATGACCAGACAAATGACCCTCCATGCTCTTTAAATAGAGATCATGGACCAATCGGGTGTTATGCCACGGATCAAGTGTCGGTAATACCGAGGAGAGAGTGAACCGTCAGATCACTACATATCGCGATCGTCGGTTTATAAGTTACAAATGTACATAGTAAAGAAACACACTTTACCTAACTCTACGCTAGAACAAGTTATACTTAACTATTTCCTATGTGTTGGAATATCCTAACATCCCCCCTTAAGAACAACTTGTGATAAGATTCAAGGATTTACAAATGTTACACAATAGGAGACTATTTCTTATGTGTCAGAATATCCTAACATCCCCCCTTAAGAACAACTTGGGATAGGATTGAAGGATTTACAAAGGTGACACAATAGGAGAAGGAGGGAGACATTAGAGCCTATCCCCCCTTAATGATAACTTTCCAAAACTCCAAGCATAGATCGAAGTTTGGTAAATTTTGCTTCTGTGAGAGCCTTTGTAAAGATATCAGCAACTTGATCATTGGTTGAACAATACTGCACTTCAAGAACACGATCATGAATGAGGTTTCTGATGAAGTGTATGTGTAGCTCAATGTGTTTCATGCGCTGATGCTGAACTGGATCTTTGCATAGCTGAATGGCACTCTGATCATCACACCAAAGTGTAGTTGGATGTTGCTGATGAAGACCAAATTCGGTCAGGATCTGACAAATCCACAGGGCTTCCTTGTTGACTTCAACTACACCACGATACTCTGCTTCTACCGAAGAAAGAGAGATGGCACTTTTTTTCTTACAAGACCATGTAATAAGTCCTGAACCAAGAGTGAATACATAACCTGCAATAGACTTTCGATCACAAGGGTCACCAGCCCGATCAAAATCAGTGAAACCAATCAACAATGGAGATGCTCCTGCACTGTAATGAATCCCGAACTGAACTGTACATCGAATATATCAAAGTATTCTTTTAGCTTCTTTCCAGTGACTTTCATGAGATTTGTGCATAAACCGAGCAACAAGACCAACGGCAAAGGAAAGGTCAGGACGGGTATGGGTTAGATACAGAAGTTTACCAACAAGTTGGTGGTATAAGGTAGCATCCACTTCAAGGGAAGTACAAGTGACTGAAAGCTTGACTCCAGACTAAAAGGGAGAAGGGTTTGGCCAAGGTTACTTGGAAGCGGGAGCGGGAGCACGGAGCGGGAGCAGGAGCGAAGCGCGGAGCGCCATTTTTAAAAGCTTCCGGCCCGGAGCGTTTTCAGGAGCGTTTATATATATATATATATATATATATATATATATATATATATATATATATTTTATATTTTTTATATTTTGATGCATATATGTCAACAAAAACATGTAGAATGATGAATTAGACATAAAAAACATAAAAACATAGATTTAATCATATGTATTTATCAATCATCGAGTTATAATTCACCAACCACACCCACGAGTTGAAGCATACAACATATTGACTCTTGAGTCTCCGTAAATCATCAATCAAGGTTTCTAAGTTTAAAATTCAATATATAACATTTATCATCATTGATTTCAAATTTCAATATCTAACATTTATCATCATTGAGTTCATTGATTTCAAATTCAATATATTTAATACCATTGATATATAACATTTATCATCATTGATTTCATAAATTTCAATATCTAATGTGGCTTATCATCATCGATTCATTGATTTCAAAATTCAATATACATTTATCATCATTGATATATAACATTTATCATCATTGATTCATTGATTTCAAAATTCAATATATAACATTTATCATCATTGATATTATATAACATTTATCATCACTGATTCATTGATCACCATATAACTTTCATGAAGCATCATATTCATAATTCATAATGACTTGTAAACAGTAAATTTATAAATGCCAACTTCAAAGTTTCACCTTTCAAATTCAAACTTCAAACTTAAATTGTCATTAAATATATGAAATCAGAAAGAGTCAAGTTTCAACTGTTCAATTGTCAACAACAAATAGAAAAGACTAGTAAACAACAAATCTATTTTATCTGGCTGGCCCCTTGCCACGCCCACGAGAAATGTCTAATTTTTGTGAGCCACGAGGAAATGTTGGTCTTCTAGTACTCTCAAGAGTACCACGACCACGACTAGAAGGTGGAGGCTGGATCTGCAAAGGAACAACAGTGTGATATCGAGGAGTGGCACTGGCACTGGCACCCGCACTGCTACCAGTAGATGGTGGGACTGGCCCTGTGTGTGGCGGTGCTGCCGATGCTTCATCATCATCCCTATAAAGTTCTGCTTCCAATTCTTCCAGATGTAACGTGCCCTCCTCCAAATTATCATCCTCTGGGTTGTTGTCCTGCACTGAGTGATTGATCCTCATTTTGCTCATTTCACAAGTAATGGCTCAACAACCTCAAGTTATACGTACATAAACCAAGCTTTCACTAAGCTATTCACAAATGTAGCTTTTTCTCATGCTCCAGGGTATAAAGTTGTAGGTGATCCAACACCTCTCTCGCGTAAAAATTCAATACAACCTGTGAGAGAACTTTTTTAGCCAACTTTGGCAAAAGTCCCATGCCGCCATATGCTTCCCACCATGTGAGAGCATCAAATCTGTCCCTGTCTTCCATTGCATGGAAAGAACCAAAGTTAGCAATGCAACCGAAGTATTTGCCTAATTCAAGGCGCAATCTAGCACACTCTTCCTTGTCAGGTACCAATTTGTCCAATGCCTTCATGTACCCCTCTTGTACCTCTGGATCTGTGTGAGGTTTCACCCTAACCCCACCTCCAGGTGCAGGTTGGCCCAACCAAGATGGAGAGTAATATTTTGGCGTAGGGATATGTGCCAAAGCATGTAGTGGAACATTGAGTTTATTCCACCGTGCACACACACAGTCATGAATCATAGCATACAAGTTGGGATCATTATCCTTAACAATATCTTTTATTTGCCCCAACATGCTATCCATCTGCTCATAAACCTCTCCAATCACTGGTTTATCAGTATTTGCAAAGCGAATCATGTTATAAATGGGCTTGGTAAAACTCAAAATTTCCCTCACACGTGCCCAAAATAGATGGTCAAGGGCGGTCTCCTCCACATGTTCGAAACCTTGCCTGTCAACTATTGTTGCTGCCCTGTCCTTTAATAGCTGCCAGTGTGGGCTTGATACCATTGCAGCCAATGACTCTCTTACCTTCAAAAGGCGCCTGAAGGTGAAGTAATAGCTAGCACATCTAGTTTTTGCTATCTTCAACAACTCCAATTTGGAGTGAGTACGGAAAAGCCCATGGGTATTGCTATGATTTGTAATAAATTTTTTCATTTTTTTACCTCTCTTGTACAATCACCAAGCCATTTGAATTGAGGTTGTTTGTTTTTGATGATATCATGCATCAAAAGGTTCATTGTGTGAACAAAACACCCAGACCAAAAAATGTTGGGGTATTTATCCTCAATAATTGCTCCTGCTGCCTTACAGTTAGCAGCATTATCAGTGATGACCTGTATGACATTGTATGGCCCAGTCTTTTCAACTATGTTGCCAGGAAACATGGGTGTGGGGACGAGGACGGGGACGGCACTTTTTGAAACAGGGTGCGTGGATGCGTCGGGGGTATATACTATATATATATTATATTATATAATATTATATATAAATTATAATTTATATATGTGAATTTGTATAAAACAAGAAAAATAAAATATTTTTGATTGAAAAATTAAAGTTTAAACTTCAAAGATTTAAACATGCACATCATTGAACAATGAACATTCAACATTCACATAATGATATATATAATATGAATCATGATAATATTAAATAACTTAATAAGTTATAAAAGTCACGATATATGTCCATTGTCATACTACATTCAAAATTTCCCTTAAGGGCAAAGAGTCAAGACATCTCCAAACATGAACTAGGAAATTTCAAAATACTCAAATAAAAATTTAAAATAGTGAACAATGGCTTCCTCAAGCCACATCATCAGCATCCATGTCATCAGCATCACTTAGATCTTCAGTCAGCATGCTCTCAAGGTAGGAATCACTCTCATCTTGAGCCTCTTGCTAATCCATAATAGTTGAAGGTAGCTCAATAAGGCCATCTGATTGCATTTCCTCATCCACACACATAGCATCATCTGTGTATTGGTCCCATCTCTTGAAAGGACCCTCCTTGTACCCAGGGTCTTTTCGAGATATAAGACAAAGTGTGTTATGAATGTACACTAAGTTCTCTGCCTTCTTTGAGCCCAACCTATTTCTTTTTACTGAATGGATAAAGGCATAAGTACTCCAATTCCTCTCGCAAGATGAAGAACTAGCTACCTGGAAAAATAGGGGAAGCCCATTAAATTAATTAAAAATTTAAAAAGAAAAGCTAAAGTGAAAATTGAAAATCCAATACAAAAATTTAAATGAGAAATAAGACGAGGAACTCCAAATTAGTTACCTGTCCAAGTAATCGTATGGCAAACTGCTGCAACTCAGGAGCATCAACACCATGAAGCCACCACCAATCAATTGGATCCTTCTTCTTGCGTCTATCGGTTGCAGTGGTATAGTCGATAGACTATAGTTCGATTGCAGTGGTATAGTTCTAACAGTGAACTTCTTAGGGTTGGTCGATCTTAGCCTTTAGGTTTACCGTTTAACTTTAGTGTATAACTTATAATTTTTATTTTTAAGTTTTAATTTGATTTTTAGTTTTTAAGTTTATGAGTTAAGTTTTAAATTTTAATTTTAATTTTTAATTTTTACGTTTTTATTTTTTAATATTTAATAAATTAATTTAAGTTTGAATTTAATTAAAAATAAAAAATTATAAATAAAAAAATAAAAATTATAAATTATTTAATTTTAATTTTAATAAAAAAATCTTAAATTTTAATTAAAAAAAATTAGATTATAGTCAAATTTTGATTAAAAAATTAAAAAAAATAGCCTAAATTGCCCCCCGAAGAACCCGAAAAGAACCCATTTTCGGGGTTCTCCGTCGCTGAAGAACCCTAAAAGAACCCTAAAAGCACCCGAAAAGAACCCGAAGAACCCTAAAAGAACCCTGTTTTTGAGTTGGACGTTTCGGTTTCTTCCACGAAGAACCGAGTTCTTCAGGGTTCTTCTGGGAAGAACCCGTCCCAGCACCCGGTACGTGGGGACGGGAACCCGGTGCGGGTGCGGGAACCCTACCCCTGGGTGCGGGTACCCGTGCAACATAGCTTTTCAATTATATCAAGTAATGGTTCTGCAATGTTAATGCCGGTTTTGAATTTATCTGAATAATCATATGCTACCAGAAAGATTGCACCACTAACCGACACAGCCAAAACATTTATCAATGGTTTTCCTTTTACATTGGTCCATCCATCAGAGACAATGGATAGCCCATGCTCATTCCACGAACTTGTCATTCTAGCCAAAGAATTGTTTATTTTAGCTCTTTCATGATCAAGACCCACGGTTCTGGCCTTGTCATACCTAGGGCTTTTGTATCCTTTGGGGGCATCATTAATGGCAGAAACCATTTCATGCCAATAAGGTGAGCAAAGAACATTGAATGGCACCCCACATAGATATAGAAACCGATAAACTTTTGAATCCACATCATTCCTACACCCTTCGTCTAGGAAATCGGATATGGTTCTACGCCTTAATCCAATGCCACTGCTTCCAAAACCACTGGCATGGGTGGAAGTTGAACTTGTTTGTCCATGATGTGTTGGGCCTGAATCAACGAAACCCCTAGATCTTTTAGATGATCTCTGTAGGGCAACCCCCTCTTCCTTCCTATATATCTCTCTCTGTGGTGCTAGCACAAAAGCACAAACTTTGATTCCAAGATTTTTAGTTCCATCCCCTGGCATTATCCCACAAAGGTGCCTTCTTAGACGGGTGTATGAACCATGGTATTGTTTATTGCAATGGGGACAAATAAATTTAGTGGTTCCACCACCTTTCCCTCCTTCCATTTTCTGAACATATTTCCAATGTTCCACCAAGTCCCCTGGAGGTGGGAGCGAGGGGGCGAGGGAGCGCGGGAGCGGCCTATGCAAAAGCTCCCTACCAATTTTCAGGAAACGTGGGGGGACGTCGGGGTCATAAAAATTATAAAATTTAATTATAATATTTATAATGTAACTATATTTTTGCAAGGAATGTATATACAGTCATCATACACTTGCATCATGAAAGATAAATCATAAATGATAAAATTACAAATCGATGAATGATGAATCATATAATTGAAACAAATTTAAAAGTTAAAAAGTTAAAACATACATCATACAATCATGCATGTAAGTTTGTAAGTTTGTAACTATATAATCATTAATGTAACTACTAACAATGTACAATGAAAATAAAGTTTAAGATATCATATGACATATTATATCAAGATTCAAAATAGAGTTTAAATTGAAGTTTACAACTCAAGTCTGAAACATAAAACTTAAACGCAAATAAGTTAGGTCTAAAACATAAAACATAAAACATAACATATGAATATCAAATGATATCATCATAATGATAAATGAGCATAAATGTTCAAGTTAATGCCCCACTAGTCTCTGCATCCAACTTCTGCACGAATATATCAGGATCAACCATGTCACCATCTGAATCAGAATCACTTGGATTCTCAAATATGCTAAGTGCACATCAACTTTTAACACGAAACCATAAACTAAAAGGGGCGGTGAGGGGACGTGAGGGGGCGTGAAAGGGGGTGTGCAGGGGCGTGAGGGGGCGTGAGGGAAACGTCCCCTAGAAGTCCCCAAGACCCCGGAGCGCGAGGGGGCGAGGAATCTAGACCCCTAGGTGGGGGGGCGAGACCCCGTGTAACACTGCATATTTCCACAAAGGAGTTTGGTCTCGTTTAGTTGGGGAATCTGTGTTCTCAGGTTCTCCACTCCCCACTTCCTCCTCAGCATAATCCTCCTCCTCTTCAGGATTTTCTTCAGATCCACCATAACCCTCCTCTTCATCCTCCTCTTCTCTGATTTGCCTCTTTCTTCTAGCACTCTCCAACACCATTACCACAAAGAAAGGAACCAACATGAGGAAAATCCCTAGCCATATAGCCATGATGGAAACAAGTTTCAAGTTTCTAGCCTGCAAAACAAATGGAAAAATGCCAAATGGGAATAGGAAATGCAACATAGGAAAAAAACAATTCATTTTTTAAGTTTTAAATCCAATAAAATGCAACACTCAAGAAAAATTCAAGTTTTCATTTTTAAACAATTTAACAATCTACAAATTCATCCTAGAAAATACTAAATTGGATTAGAAAGCCTACCTCTTTCTTGCAATCCTCCTGTTGCCTTGCTCCTTGCTCTCCTTCAGCTCTTGCTCTCGCTCTCCTTCAACTCTCGCTCTCGCTCTCTCAACAGTTAACAAACAATAAAAACTAAAATGAAACCCCCCCCCCTTTTAAACAATTCGATTTTTCACATAAAAAAATTTGCGCACGGCAGGAAGCGTTTTTTTTTTCCGGGGAGCGTTCGGGAGCGAACGCTCCCCGATCGCTTCCGGCGTTTAAAAAACGCTCCCGAAGCGTTTTTTAAACGTTGGAAGCGCTCAGGGAGTGTTCACTCCCGAGCGCTTCCTGAAACGCTCCCGAAAAGGCAGGGAGCGTTTTAACAGGTTCGGAAATGCGCTCCTGAAAACGTTCCCCTCAGGAAGCGTTTTCGGGAGCGCGTTTCTGAACGTTTCCAAAATGCTCCCGCACGGAGCGTGTTTCAGAAACAGGAACGAAGGGGATTTGAAGCTTCCTCGCAACCTTGGGTTTGGCTTACAGTCTCCCATGTCAAAGTGGCGTATAAGATCACAATGCACATGCATACTTGGACTATGAAAGGGTAATACCTTCTTTGAATTGCAAGACTTGATGACCAACTTCTTTGGATTGCAAGACTTGAAGACCAAGGAAATAATGCAAATGTCCTAAGTCTATCATTTCAAACTTCCTTTTGAGACTAGACTTCACATGGTTTATATGGTTGGGATCACTACCAGTAAGGATAAGACCATCAACATAAAGAACAAGGATGATTAAGGACTTACCCACTTTCTTGGTGTAGACAGTGTTGTCGGAATGACATCTAGAAAAGCCATTATCTAAGAGAAAGCTATCCATTTTAGCATACCAAGCCCGAGGGGCTTGTTTGAGACCATAGAGAGACTTCCTAAGGCAACAAACAAGGCTAGAGTAGTTTTGGATAAAACCAGGGGGTTGTTCCATGTAGATTTCTTCATGCAAATCCCCATGTAAGAAGGTTGATTTAACATCCATCTGATGGACTTCCAATTTAAAGGAGGCAGCAAGGGAAAGAACAAGGTGGATAGAATTCATTTTGGCAACAGGGGAGAAGGTTTCAGTATAGTCAATGCCTTCAACTATGAAAATCCTTTAACAACAGGACGAGCTCTATGTTTATCCACTTTTCCATCTGGTCCAAACTTTGTTCTGTAAACCCATTTGCATCTGACAAATTTTCTTCCCTTTGGAAGAGGAACAAGATCCCAAGTATCGTTTGCCAATAAGGAACGATATTCATCATTCATAGTTGCATCCCAATCTGGATGACCTGAAGCTTCTTCAAAGGTGTCTGGATCAGGATTTTTTGGAACTTGAGCCAATAAAGAAGAGGCTCTTTCAAACTGAGAATGTGTACACCGTTGATCTGCAGGGTCACCTGTAAGAGAACCCGTTGCATCCCAAGTAGAGCGGACCCATCTTGGAAGGTGTGGAGTTGAAGGAAGATATGAGGAGGTGGAAGAGGATTGTCATCCTTGCTGTCATCATCCGAACTAGAAGGAATGTTGTCAAAAACAAAAGAGATAAAGAGAGTTGGCACATATACGGAATCAGGCTCGCAGGCCAAAGGTGGCACACCTGCCGAACTAGGCTCGTAGGCCGATATATTTTCATCAAATTTTACATCTCTTCTAATGATTACATTTTTGGATTTTGGTTGAAGAAGTCTATATCCTTTGACATCTTCAGAATATCCAACAAAAATGCATTTTTCACTCTTAGGTTCTAAGGATTTATGTTTCGTATCTAGAATATGGGCCCAAGTTTCACTTCCAAAAACACGAAAGTGACTTACATCTGGTTTGATTGAGCTCCAGGATTGTTCTGGAGTTATATTCCTTAAAACCTTAGTAGGAGTGTGATTTACTATGTAATTTGCACAGTTAATTGCTTCTGCCTAAGTCCTTTAGATTGAAGCATACAATTAGCCATTTCTTTTAGAGTGCGATTCTTCCTTTCAGCTACACCATTTTGTTGTGGAGTATACAGAACAGTGTGTTGCAATTGAATGCCATGCTCAATGCAAAAGTGGATAAATTTGTTGATAACATATTCTCCTCCATTGTCAGATCTTAACTTAAGAATGTGATGTCCAGATTGTTTCTCAACAAAGGCTTTAAAAGCCAAGAACATGTTAAGAACTTCACTCTTGAGTTTTAAGAAGTATGCCCAAGTGCGTCTAGAAAAATCATCAATGAAAGTTAAGAAGTACTTGTAGCCGAAGAAAGAAACAAATGGAAGTGGACCACATAAATCATTGTGCACAAGCTGCAAAGGGGTTGAAGCGTGCCAAGAGGCACGTTTGTCAAAACTATCCCGATGATGTTTTCTGAGTACACATCCAGAACAAACACCATCTCAACAAGATACCATAGGAAGACATGTCACCATATTTTCTTTTCATAGAGTTTGAAGAGAGCGATAGTTTAAGTGACCCAAAAACGGAGGGAAGACATGATGACCCAAAGTTGTCAAACTTATACAACCTTGTGGAATCATCAGCAATGCCAGTAGCTAAAATATGTCTTGGATCTCTTAGGTCCTTAATTACAACATCATGAGGTGAGAATTCTACTGTTTTCCCTTCACCTAAATGAGTTATCTGATAAACAGATAAAAGGTTGCAGGACAAGGTAGGAACACATAATACATCATTAAATTGACCATTATCTAGATGAATGGTTCCAAACCCTACAACACTAAGAGATCTATCATCACCAACATAAATGTTTTTGGTGTTACAATCATTTAAAGAAGAAAACATGGCTTTATTTTTTTCGAAGTGGTAAGAGGCTCCAGAATCAATGAGCCACTCATGAGAATAAGAAGAAGAAGATACATTCAATGCATAACCAGATCTTGATGCTTGACAACCACAAGCAAAAAGTGTCAGTCCTAAAGATGAAGTTGAAGAGTTCTCCAAATGATGTTGTGCTTCTTCATTAATGCTTCCAAGGCTTCCATCTTCTTAAAATATTTTGACTCTATGTGGCCATCACGATTACAAAAGTTGCAATGTCTATCTGTTTTCTTCACTTTTGATTTATTTGCCTTATCAGTTTGTTGAGTTGCTTTTCAGTTTGCAGCTGAAATTGCTTAAGACCCTTGTTTGGTTTAGGACCATTCTTTTAGGATGTTGCTTCTTAGGATTCTTTGGATATGGTAGTTGTTGGGCTGCTAAGGCTTTCTTAGAAGAGTTTCCAGTATTAATAAGACCAAGGTGTAAGATTTTTTCTTGTTCTCTTATCAAAGAATCGCAAAAGGCATCAAAAGAGGGGGACTTGTAAGTTGTAGGTTGTTCCTTGAGAAAAGAGGGCTTCTCTAGTGGAATGGAAGGTGGAAACAAATACAGAGTATGCGGGGCCAAGCTTAGCAAGAATGGAATAGATAAGGCTACCATCTTCCTTTTTGACTTTAGAACCTTCTAAAAGAAGTCTAAAAGTCTTGAATTTGGATAAAAAATCTTCAATAGAGGAGAAATTATTGGGGTCCAAAGTAAGCAACTCATTTTCAAGCTGGTGGGCTCTGATTTCATTTTTTATGTCAAAAACAGTGTTTATCTTTTTCATAGCTTCAGCAAGGGAGTCAATTTCTTGGATATGAAATCTAAGATCTTGAGCAATGGATATTCCTATCAACCCCCGTGCTTAATCTTGTTTATTTTCCCATTTAACGGCTTTATCTCCATCGGTAGGTTTAGATTCTTGTCCTATGGCTATTCTATAAAGCCCTTTACTTCTAAGTAAGCCTACCATGTAGGATAGCCATTGGAAATAACTAGTGCTATTAAGAATAACCGGGCACGCACTTTCTATTAAGAATAACTAAAGCTGAAAATGTTGAAACTAACTGCTTCAATGGAAAGATCTCGAAAAATTGGGTCATTTCAAAAATAAAATAGCTCTGAAAATGGCTTCCGAATGAAGAAGTTATGCCTTTTTTAAAAAAAGTTGGAGTAGATGCCGAGTAGTTACGTGATAGGTTGAAAGTTGATGATAAAGTTGTACTTAAAATAAATAAATATAAACCCCCCCTTCCCCTTTTTCCAAACTTAACATAATAAGCTCACTTTAAAAAAATACTACTTTATGTGATCCACTTTTATAAATAAGTGAGTGTCACTTTTACAATGTTACTTTTACATGTGTTTTTAAATAAAACCCCTTTTTTCTAAAAAGGCAAGTTGCCAAAAAGTTTTTTGAGAAAAAATAACTTGACAAAAAGCTTTTTAGAAAAAGAAGTTTGACAAAGAGACTTGAACCCAAGACCTCTATTATCATAAAGTAACTTTACACCAAGTGAACTAATAAAAGGATTCTGTAATTGTTTGAAAGCAGGAAGGGGTTTTTTTTTTTCTCTTCGATGTGTGTGCTTTTTCCTGCCAAAAAACACACAATCCATGCACACAACAACAACAAAGAATAAAAGCCTAATGGAAAAACACTAGATTTCCGGTTAGTTTGTTCGGCAACTATATATTTTTCTCGTTATTTCTGATTCCCAAAGATCGCACAAAGTCGCGGGAAAAGAGCATATGTAGCACAAAAATCTCGTCTTCTTGTTTCTGATTTGCCGAGATCACACGCAGTGCAAAGCAAAAAGCATACGCAAAGAAAAGGGTATAGATCCGACAATTAAAAAAAATACTATAAACCAAAATAAACAGAGAGATTAATAAATATAACTACAAAAAAAAAGCTTTATACCTCGAGATCTAAAATGACATAACTTGGGCAATCGGAAACCTTTTCGCATGAAACGAAAGGGGGTTCCTCACTATAACAGGCTCTAGACAAAACAGAGCAGTTCTCCTGACTCGAAAGTGGTCAGAAATAGTATATTTGGAAAACGGCAGTCGCATGCAGTCACACCGGCTTCGGATTTGGATCAACAACGGGTGCAGCCCTCAAAACAGCTATGATACCATGTAGGAATTTACAGGGTAAGTTCCTTGGATCAAACACCAAAGGTCACCACAAATAGATCACAGATCAGTACACCAGCATTTGATGTGGTTAAAACCCTCAAAGAGGGAAATTGTCCACGGCCTGAGCCAACACAGCTACTTCAGGCAATCTATTAATATAAAGAAAGAAAAATTACATAAGCTTCTCTCATAAACGATTACCAGACAAATGACACTCCATGCTCTTTAAATAGAGATCATGGACCAATCGGGTGTTAAGCCACAGATCAAGTGTCAGTAATACTGAGGAGAGAGTGAACCGTCGGATTATAAGTTACAAATGTATATAGTAAAGAAACACATTTTACCTAACTCTACGATAGACCAAGTTATACTTAACTATTTCCTATGTGTCGGAATATCCAAACACGAGCACTGCTCTGTCAAAAGCATTCAATCTCAAAATTCACTCTGTGTGTGTCTTTTCAAATGACCCTCCAGCCTTCCTTTAAAGTCTTCTCGTTGAGAAATCAACAGCCGAGATTAGAACTCTAATCAACGGCTAAGATTATCACATGACTTGATCGTCGCTTTCTAGATCATTCTCACTCTATTTTATTAATACCTTTTAATTATTTAATTTCTCTAAGTTAGACTTAGGGTCCCCACTAAAATAATTAATTTTTATAATAAAACATGAACCGAGTGGAATTTTCACAAACGGTCCATAACCACTCATGGGGAAAGCACCCTTGTTAGGTCCCTATAATAAGAGTGTAGTACCCTTATTGTTATTGTTAATGTAACCCCCATATTGTTATTGTTGTGCCCCATAGAAGCCCAATATTGTTATTGTTACGCCCTTACATTATTATTGTTATTATTGCTCTGATTATATTGTGACCCCTTAGACTCCTATATATAGAAAGGAGGCCTTGCCATTTGTATCATTCAAGAATTGTTCATTTATGTAATGTAAAGGAGGTTTCCCCCTCGAAGAGGATAATTTTTAAGTCGTTGATCTATCTTTTCTTCTATTTTGTGCGCTGGTTGCATAACATTTGGTATCAGAGCTTTGGATTCTAGTGTTTCGTTGTTGCAAACAGGGCATCTTGGAAATTTTCACTATAACATTTTTTCTACGAAGGTTCAGAAGCTAAAAATGCTACCACTTGGAGCCGAAATCCTGATTAACCTCCTGTAAAAATTTCAAATATTGATTGGCTATATTTTTTTAAATAAGGTCCGAAGAAGTTAGGGTTTTTGCATGCTCCAAAATTCAATCTCAAATAGGTGACCTTGGGAAAATCATCATAACTTGCTATACGAGCATCGGATTTGAATTTCGTAAGAAGTGAACGAACGTGTACGGATTGTAGTATTTCTTGTAGCGTTTTCAGGGTCACCACTCCATACAAGTTCGCTCTACTGAACCAGTCCATAATTAGGTCATCATGGAAGATTGGGCATAACTTTAGCTTGAAGAATCCAAATTTGGTCTAACTTGTGGCATTGGAAAGAAGACTCAAAGGACTACCACAGTACCGAATTAGAGATACAACAGTTCCAATATCTAGCTCCAAAAAACAAGGAAAAAGGGTGTGTATATTTTTCTAATTTGCATCATTTTTGTTTGAGAAATCAGTTTGAAGTGATTCAAGGGGCATAGTGAAGCATATATATCATTGTTGATTCCAAAATGCCTCGAGACAAAAAAATGGACACACCCAGTAAGCAACCAGAAAGCTCTTCTATGACGCATGAAGAAACGCAGCATGATATATCAAATTTACGAAACCAAGTGCAACAAATTTTGCTCTTGCAAAGAGTAATCAAAAATGAACTGGAAGCTAAGATGGATGGTTTAGAGACAAAATGAAAGGCAACATGGAAGATTTGAAGGATGATTTAAAAGGAGGCATGGAATCTAGGATGAATGGTTTGAAGAATGGTTTAAAAGCAGACATGGAAGGTTTGAAGGGAGGTTTGACAAAGTTGTTACAAAAAATGTTTTCTAATGGTGACAAGGTACTCCATGAAAATCATGATTTTAGAGACTCCAATGTGGAGTTTAAGAACCACCACATTCCAAAGCTAAATATGAGGAAGTTTGATGGCAAGGATACGGTAACATGGATACTACAGATGTAGAAATATTTTGATCTACATGATGTGCAACACACACAAAAGGTACGCATTGCAACTTTATATTTAGTACCCAATCAATTTGTATGGTATCGATGGATTTGTTCTCGTAAACCACTTGTCAATTGGTTAATTTTTTAATTTTTATGGAGGAAATGATAGCACATTATGAGGATACAAAGAGCAACACCTTCTTTAGAAAATTGATAAATCTCAAAAAAAAGGGTTCAATGGTGGAACACATTGAGGACTTCCAAAAATTGAATATCAAGGTAACTGATATTACAAAGGAGCATAGGATTGATGTCTTCATAGGGACTTTAAAAGATAACATCCAACATGAGGTTCGTTTTTGGGAACCTGAGTCATTGGAGAAGGCATTCAGGGTGGCAAGAAAAATTGAAAGAAACATTATGGCAACAAGGAAGTCTACCACTCGCAACTATAAAGATGGAAGTGTTGTTGCTCCTAGCCTTCCACAACCTACAAGGTTGGCGCCACAACAATTGGAGGAAAAAAGAGCAAAAGGGCTTTGTTATAGTTGTGATAGAAAATACACTAAAGGTGATAACTGTGCTAAGAAGAAATTATTCTACATAGATTGTGAATAGGAGGAAGAAAAGGAACGAGAAACTTCAAAAGAGGAAGATATACACTAGTAACCAACCCCTGAGAAAGAAGAAATGAATCCAACCATATCTTGCAATGCATTGGCAGGAACTACCACTCCTCAACCGCTCCAAATAGAAGGATATATCAAGAAGAAAAAGATAATAGTGTTGATTGATTCAGGTCGTACTCATAATTTTATTCATTGTAAGATAAACAAGGAAATGAATTGCTTCCTATATCCAGCACTAGAGTGTCAAGTGATGGTTGCAAATGGAGGAACTATAAATTGCTCTGGAAAGTGCCATAATATCAAGCTAACCATGGGGGAATATGTATTGAATAGTCCAATGATTACCATTGTAATGGGTGGTGTTGATGGTGTACTGAGAGTCCAATGGTTACAATATTTGGGAACGATAGCTTTTAATTTTCAAGAACTTTTCTTGAAATTTTTTGGGGAAGGAAAGGAAGTTGAATTAAGGGGCATCACAGGGAAACTAGGAAAGATAATCAGCTCTACTAGCATGAAAAAGCTTCTAAAGAAATAACAACGAGGCATAATTGCAAAATTATGCTCACTAAAGATTCAAACATTGAAATCATCTATTTCTCCAAATCTCCAAAAAGTCTTGGACAATCATACCAAGGTATTTGAGACTCCCAAAGGCCTCCCACCTATTCGTGATCATGATCATGCTATTCATTTGATTCTGGGAAGTGTTCCTCCATTTATTAGGCCTTACAGATATCTCTATGCCCAAAAGAGTGAAATTGAATGTATAATTGCATAAATGCTAGAGGTTAGTATAATTCAACCTAGTCAAAGTTATTTGTTTGCTCCAGTGGTATTGGTGCACAAGATTGATAGATCATGGCGTATGTGTCCAGATTATAGGGAACTCAATAAGCTCACTATTAAAGATGAATTTCCCATTCCTATGATTGACGAATTGTTGGATGAATTACAGGAGCAATTTACTTCACCAAGTTGGATTTCCATTCAAGATATCATCAAATTAGAACAAAGATTTAAAGATATTCCGGAAACAGCTTTCAGAACTCATGAGGGTCATTATGAATTTTTGGTCATGCCTTTTTCCCTTACTAATGCACCTTCTACATTTCAAGGTTTGATGAGTTCCATTTTCAAACCCTTTCATCGAAAATTTGTGTTAGTATTTTTTGATGATATAATAATATACAACAAGTCTTGGAAGGATCATGTTCAACATGTTGACAGGGTGCTCAAACTATTGTAGGAGAAACAATTATATGCAAAAACTTCCAAATGTTTCTTTGGAGTGCAGGAGGTGGAATATTTGGGTCATTGTATCTCATGAGGGTGTTAAGGTACACCCTAACAAAATTAAAGCCATTAAGGAATCCCCACAACCATAAAGCATCTTCAAGGATTTCTCGGGTTGATAGGATATTATCGCATGTTTGTTAAGAATTACGACAAAATAGGAGCACCTCTAACAACATTACTAAAGAAAGATGCATTTTTTTGGACTCTAAAAGCAACTAAGGCCTTTGAACATCTTAAAGAGGTAATGTCCCAAGCACCGATTTTAGCTACGCCATACTTCACAAAAACTTTTATTGTGGAATGTAATGCCTTAGGAAATGGAATGGGTATTGTTTTAATGCAAGAAAGAAGACCCATTGCTTTTGAAAATCATCCAATCAAAGGAAAGTATTTACACAAACCTATTTATGAGAAGGAAATGTTGGCCATACTACATGCATTAAAGAAATGGCGACCTTACCTAATGGGAAGAAACTTCAATGAAAAAACAGATCATGATAGTCTTAAATACCTTTTGGAACAAAGATTATCTTCAGAAGAGCAGCAAAAATGGGTCACAAAGATGTTGGGTTATGACTTTGAAATCATCTACAAAAAAGGGAAGCAAAATGTTGTTGCAGATACACTCTCAAGAAATGATGATGTGGAAGCATTGCTTTCTGCCATTTCTAGTATCCAACCTGCTTGGATAACTGAAGCAATGGATGAATGGAAGATTGACAAAGAGGTGTGGACACTCATTCAAAAGTTGAAGAAGTCCTCAATACATCTGACACATTTAGCTGGAAAAATAATTCATTACGGTACAAAGATCGCTTATATCTTGGCGAGAATTCCCAACTTAAAGAAAAGATTCTTTGGAATTGCACACCTTCCCCTTAGGAAGGCACTCAGGATTTTTAAAAACTTATCACATGATCAAGAAGGAATTTTTGTGGGAGGGCCTTAAATCTGATATTTAGAAGTTTGTGGAAGGATGTTTGGTTTTCCAACAAAATAAAGTTGAGACAATTAAGACACCGAGTTTGTTACAACCTTTAGCCATTCCATGTTAGCGATGGGAGGAGGTCTCAATGGATTTTATCACAGGTTTATCCAAGTCTGAAGGAAAGAGTGTCATCATAGTGGTAGTTCATAGGCATACCAAGTATGCACACTTTTGTGCATTATCTCATCCTTTTAAAGCCATTACAGTTGCTACTGCATTTATGGAAACAATTCGAAAGCTATATGGAAACCCAAATATTAATGTAAGTGACATAGATCCCATTTTCACTAAAAATTTTTGGACAAAATTATTTTCTTCTCTTGGTACTCAATTAGCTCATAGCTCTTCTTATCATCCTCAATTTGACGGGAAAATTGAGATAGTGAACAAATATTTGGAAGGATATATTCGTTGTTTTGTATCTGATAAACAAACACAATGGGTCAAGTGGTTACCTCTGGATGAATGGTGGTATAACACCTTCCATCACATCATCTTTAAGAGAAAATTCTAATTTTCAAGCAATGGAAGATCACATTGAGCATCAACAACAAGTTCTCCAACTCTTAAAGGATAACCTCACTCTAGTGCAGAATCAAATGAAACAACAAACAAATTAGCATCGCATTGAAAGAAGTTTTGACGTAGGCGATTGGGTATTTTTACGGCTACAACCATACAAACAAATGTCTCTCAAGCAAGCTAAGAAGAATAATAAATTATCAATGTGAAAATTCCTAGATCTAACAATCTCAAGAATCCTACTACAACCAGCTGAATCTACTTCACCTACTTTGTAAATTACATTACATAGTTATTTGAAATTCCTTCATGAAATATTGAAATAAATTACTGAAGCAGCCTACACTTAATTAAATATGATTTTGAAACAAGGAAACAGAGCAAAGAACAATACACACATAGGACACCTTTATTTTGGACAAAAGTCCCCGGAAAAACCCAATGCGGGAAAACCAGTACAGCAGATATGAGGGTTTGTTATTATCAAGCAGTAGTCTCTGAATACAATCTTTGGATGCCTTGCTGGCTATGAAACTGGATTCATTCCTCAGCGATGTCGTGTCGCGAATTGGTCGAAACGGACATGATTCGGTGGGACACGTGTCCTCCAGTCATGCCTGATCGTGTCCCATCAGGACACCATAGTGTCTCGACCGGGTCCCATCAGGACACCACGTGTCCTGATCGTGTCCTGATTTTGAGACACGTGTCTGACTTTTATAAGTGCCACCTAGCCCACAAATGGTCATTTTGGTCCATTTCAACTTCACATTTAACTCTTTCATTATGTGGGTTTGATGTGGGTGTGTGGGAGCGAAGAGCAAAGGGCAGAAGGGAAGGGGCAAAGGAAGGGGAAGAATGTCTCTATTTTTTTTGCATTTTTATTACAGCAGTTTGCATGTGAATTTTTTTTTACAAATTTGTGCATTTTTTCTTTATTGTTTTACATCATTCATGGCTCAATAAAGGGCAATAGGGAAGGGGCAAAGGAAGGGGAAGAATGTCTATTGGAGATGCCCCTCCTGTTTCAATTTCATCAGGGTCTACAAGTGTTCCCTCTATTGGAAGTGGGGTTGCTACAGTAACTTCAAATGTTGAGGGAAGACAACAGCCTCAAGATAACAAATATCCCTTGTGGAAATATGTCACAAGAGAGCAAGGGCCAGGTAGCAGAGAAAGAGGATGCAGTAGAGGAGAGCAGTGGTGACCATGATGATGACAGTGATGTTGACTTTGATGACTCATGAGCTATCTACTCCCTTGAGGCTTGTAGCTGTTTTGTATTTGTTATTTCTATTTGCCACTGTCATTTCTACTACCTATGTAACACATTTTGATTTTGAAAACTTAATGAGAAAATTGCAGTATTGTCTTTCTCCTATTGGATCATTAGTGAATATGTCACAATTGTATTTGTATGCATAATGTAACTTTGTAAAACTTACATCTAGATGAAGATCTATCTTTGAATCAATGAATTTGTATCATGAATGAGAATTTGTGTAAGAAATATCTAATTTTTAATATATATATATATATATATATATATATATATATATAACATGTCCTGTTCCGGGGGGTCAATGTCTCTGTGTCCGACACTCGAATCCGTGTCCTTCATGTTTCGTGTCCCCGTGTCAGGTGACTTAGCTTGCTGGCTATCCAGCACAGAGAAATCACGGCAAACAAAAATATAATGAGTTTTACCTCACACTGCAAGTCCTCATTGATCCGGTAGTTGAACTGGCGAAACCCCAGCACCCTTTGTGTTGCCTCTGCGCAGTAATTATGTAGGCCTGCATGTGGACCTCTGTGGACTGCATCACCTCCTCTCTGGGATCAATCTGCTCCTCAGAAAGTCTACTTCCAGCTCTCCCGGCTCAAAACCCTAATCTCCCAACAAATCTCAAACTCTCTTGAAAACACTGTGCTGCCTCTGCGTGTGCCCTGCATGGGCCTGTGTCACCCCTTTTAGGTGTTGTGTCACACTCTCTGGAGGTTGTGTTGTTTCCTCTGTTGGTTATGTTGCCTCTCTGCTTAGTATTCTTAGTCCCGGAGAAGATCCTCCGACCAAAACTGTCTCTGCCCCTCTCTGCGTTGGAATTACTTGGATCTGATCTTCGTCTGAGCACTGCTCTGTCAGAAGAATTCGATCTCTAGATTCACTTAGTGTGTCTTTCCAAATTACCCTCAAACCTTCATTTATAGTCTTCTTGTTGAGACATCAATGGCCGAGATTAGATCTCTAATCAACGGCTAAGATTGTAACTTGACTTGATCTTCATTTTTTCTAGATCATTCTCACTCTGTTTTATTAATACCCTTTAATTATTTAATTTCCCTAAGTTTAGACTTAGGGTCCCCATTAAAATAATTAATTTTTACAATAAAACATATTCCGAATGGAATTTTCACAAATGGCTTCTAGGTTCTTTGGAATACCAGTGCCTAAGCCTCTCCACAAATTTTGAGACTTAGAGCACTTCTGGTGCTACCAAAAATCAAGAATCGCCCAAGTACTGTGGTCCTTACAAGGTGTTGCAAAAGATATTGGTAGTATGGCATACAAATTGGAGTTGCTTGCATCTTCTCGAGTACACCGAATTTTCCATGTTTCATGCTTAAGGAAGGTTATCGGTGACAAGCTCCCAATTCAAACAATATTGTCAGAACTTGACGAAGAAGGAAAAATCATATTGGAGCCTGAAGCAGTCACAGAAACAAGAACTCGACAACAACGGAATCGATCACTTTCAGAGTATCTCATTAAATGGAAGCACTTACCTGCTGAAAATTCCACATGGGAGGATGAGAATTTTATACAGAAGCATCCAGAACTACTCAAGCATTAAGGACAACACTTTTTTGAAGGAGAGGGGCATGTTAAGTCCCTATAATAATAGTGTAGTCCCCTTATTGTTATTGTTAATGTAGCCCCCATATTGTTATCGTTGTGCCCCATAGAAGCCCACTATTGTCATTGTTGTGCCCTTACATTATTATTGTTATGTAGGCTTTGATTATATTGTGACTCATTAGACTCCTATATATAGAAAGGAGGCCTTGTCATTTGTATCATTCAAGAACTGTTCATCTATGTAATGTAAAGGAGGTTTCCCCCTCGAAGAGGATAATTTTTAAAATCATTGATCTATCTTCTCTTTTCTTTTGTGAGTTGGTTCCATAACAACCCTACTGTTTGAAGGGAGAAACACTGGAAGTGGAACTGCGTGAGCCCATGGAAACCTAGGGTTTTCTCACCCCTGTGACGAGCGTCAACAGGGCTCTCTCCCC
The DNA here is from genome assembly GCA_034641835.2 of Pinus albicaulis. Taxonomy (NCBI): domain Eukaryota; kingdom Viridiplantae; phylum Streptophyta; class Pinopsida; order Pinales; family Pinaceae; genus Pinus; species Pinus albicaulis. Next base: position 1,941,913,068 of record CM076578.1, read on the forward strand.
TCGTATCTGCAACAACATCCTCTGCGCTAGAGACAAAGTTGATCACGGCACACGAGATTCAAAGGAATGGAGGTTCACGAAGGTGGGGTAGGCGCACCCCCCCACGCCGGTGGCTCTCATGCTGGAATTGGATCCGCAGCCAGTGACACTGGCCCTCTCAACGAAACAGCAAGGATCTCTAACCCTGCAGAAACCCCTGAAACTATGCCAGAAGAGAAAAAGGACAGAAACGAGCAGAGGAAGGCATCTTCCTCAACTTGCATCCCCATAGCAGCTGACAGACCCAAGATCTATCTTCCCGCTCACCACATCAACGGCAGAATACAGTACATGAAAGACCATGCTCTCATCGGAAAGTTCATTGGCTTCTGGCCCACTGAGAAAGCTCTCCTCGGCTGGATCGCATCCATATGGAAGCCAAAATGGCACATCCCCCTCCAACCTAGACCCAAGGGTTTCTTCAACATCATTTTCACCTGCATAAAGGAAAAAAACCGCATTATGGATGGAGGACTGTACTTCTTCATCTCAGTCGGACTCTATCTAAGGCACTGGATAGAGAGATTCAACCCCGACAAAGAGGACTTCAACTAGGCTCAAGTCTGGATCAGGTTGTACTCTCTTCTGCAAGACTATTGGGATGATTTATCCCTCAAAGATATTGGAAATAACCTCGGAGAGTTCGTCAAAATAGCTGAAGAAACTAAACTCAATAGCTACACGGCCTACGCCAGAATCTGTCTACATGCATCTAGACAAAGCTCTCCTGGATGCGGTAAGTCTTTTCCATGACGATTTTGAATGGGTCCAAACCATCGATTATGAATATGTGTCGTTTCATTACCGTAGATGCCATGAGCACGGGCACCTCTTTCGAGACTGTCCGCTCAATCAACCCTTGAAATCCTCCCCAGACTCAGATAATACTGATCCTAATGGCTTCACCAAAGTATCCAATCGCAAAAGGCATGCCAAAAAATCCACCTCGGCTCCCAAAGCTTCCCGACCCGTAACCAACTTGGAAGGTTCTACCTCAAACCCCGTAGAGCATACCCCTAAGTCGAACAACCCCCCCCCCCCAATCCTAATCAAATCCACTCTTCTCCCCTGAAGCCCTCCACCTTGACCCCTCCCGATGCTAATCGAACCCAAGTCCAACAAGAAGATAAACCCATCAAAGGAAAGACAGTAGATCTGGAATTCCCATCTCACATGGAGGAAGACCTGCAGGACATTAGTAAGACAGCAGAACTAGAGCAACCTACCCACATGGAGGAAGAGCCAGAAAGCATTGACTTTGGGGACCTCGACATCCTGGACCTGGAGGCAGCTTGAAAAATCCATGCATATCACACGATCCCACCCCGGCAGATTGAATGTTTGGAGGACGTCCTTTCCAGAGCACAGCAGATCCCATATTTTGAAATTCAAGGAGGCACCTAGTTGGACACAAAAAAGATCATGAAGGAATCAAAGAAAAGAGGGTGACGAATGGATCTGCAGCGTCTCATCCTGCTCGGAGTCCAACTTGTTGAATCGGGACGATATCCCAAGCTGACCAGGTTCTACAAGATTGTCCCCAGTAGTTCTCAATGAAGCTCATATCTTGGAATATTCGAGGACTCAATAGCCTTCAAAGCACCGGATGATCAAAAACAGAAACGAGCAAGAAAAACCTACCATCTTATTTATGCAAGAAACCAAATGTACCAGCTCCACCCTGAATACCATCATCACCAGAATATGGCATGTTTGTACCACCATTGCGGTGGATGCTATAAGGGCTTCGGGGGGCCTAACAATTGCTTGGAACCCCCTTCTCATCACCCTGACCGACCTCCACGCATCTCACAACTTCATTCAAGCCTCATTCCATTTAATTGGCACCAATGTCCATGGCCACCTCACTAATGTTTACTTTCCTCAAACCATAGCCCAGAAAATTGTTATCCTGAACACCATTGAGCTTCTCAACTCTCATCAAACCCATCCCCTATGGATTTTGGGCGGTGACATCAACATGATTACTAATTTGGATGAGAAAAATGGAGGCCGACTCAAACTCAAAGTTGATGGCCTCAGATTCAAATATTTCATTCAGGAAAACCTATTGATAGATCTTCAAACCTCCAATGGCCTCCATACATGGAACAATCACAGAGGAGGAACTCAGCAAATTGCTTCGAGACTTGATAGATTCCTTATCTCGGACAATTCCATCCATCTTGGAGGAGATATATTCAACATCATCCTCCCAGCTTCCGAATCTGATCATTGGCCCATCCAGCTACAATGGTCAAGGCCTAGGGTAGCCAGCAACAAACCGTTCTGCTTCAAGCAGTTTTGGCTCTCTCATCCGGGCTTCAAACATATGGTCACAACGGTGGAGCGACATTTCCACCCTGGAAGGTTCCACAATGTATCGATTCCAGCAGAAGTTAAAGATCCTCAAAATTCACTTGAAGCGCTGGAATCAGTCAACTTTTGGTAATATCTTCAAGAGTCAAAAGGAGTTGGAAAAACAAATGGCCGACCTCCAGCAACATATCATACAAGAGGTGAGCACTGAGGAGCTAGCACTACGGGAACATGATCTAATGAGTCGATTGGAAGATCGCAGACTTCAGGAAGAAATCCCCTGTAAACAAAAATCCAAAATTCATTAGCTCAAAGAAGGGGAAAAGAACGCCAAATTCTTCCACCGCTCCACCATACAAAGACTAATGCTTAACCATATTGTTGTTCTCAAAAATGACCAAGGAGATAACCTAGAAGCTCATGAAGACATTAAGCAGGAACTTCTAAACTTCTTCAAGGATACGCTCAGAGAACCCAACACTGATCGTCAACCTACAATGGATAAAATCACTCAGCACATCCCTAGAATCATCACGGAGGAGCACAACCAAATGCTGCTGAGACTGGTCTCGCTGCCAAAAGTGGAACAGCCAATGTCATAGTTTAAAGATGGGAAGGCCCCTGGACCGGATGGCTTCACCTCCACTTTTTTTCATTTTTTTGGGAGATCATTAAGTTGGAGGTCTGGGAATTAGTTGAGGAATCGAGGATTATGCACTGGATCCTTCCAGCCCTCAATGCCACCTTCATCACTCTCATCCCCAAAGAGGAGCATGCGGCCACTCCAAACAAATACAGACTGATCACCCTCTGTAATGTAATCTACAAGCGTATCTCCAAAGTGATCGCCAACAGGCTCAAACCCCTCCTCCCGATGCTCATTTCTCCAGAACAAACAGGATATGTGGAGGGTCATCAAATCTTGGATGGCATCATCCTCACGCATGAAGTCACTCACTCTCTGAAAACGAAGAAAACAGCAGGTATGCTCCTCAAAATGGATCTCTCCAAAGCTTTTGATAAACTTGGTTGGAATTACATCAAACAAATGCTCCAGGCATTTGGTTTTAGTTCAAATTGGATCCGATGGATTATGAGCCTTATCTCTTCCCCTTTCTTCTCAATCCTGGTCAATGGCCCCCCCTCCCCCCCATCCTCACCCTCCAAAAGAATTTATCAAGGCGATCCCCTTTCGCCCTTCCTGTTTGTTCTCATGGCAGAAGGCTTGGGGCGTCTTATCCACAATGCCATTAGCTCTCAGTCCCTCAAAGGTTTATCCCTTCACAACAATCCCCCCATCTCTCAATAGCAATTCGTTGATGAAAATATGTTATTTGTCCATCCATCGGTTAAAGAAGCCCGCTCCTTCAAATCCCTGCTAAATTGCTTCTTTGATGCCTTTGGAACCACCATTAATGCCGAGAAATCTCAGCTCTTTTCTTCAATACTCTTGCCATCACTCAATGCAATATAGCCCAAATCCTTGGCTTCTCCATCACCTCTTTGCCTTCCAAGTACCTTGGAGCTCCACTCATTGACACTGCCATCAAACACTCTTCCTGGAAAGAACTGCTGGACAAATTAGAAGCCAGACTCTCTTCCTAGACTCACGGAGCTCTCAACATTGCTAGTAGCCTAGTCCTGATTAAATCCATCCTCCAATCTATGCCCCTATATCTATTCTCGATGCTAGCCGCACCCAAATGGGATGAGGTCTACACTCCTAAAATCGCGGGAGGCCTAGGACTTCGAGATCCTAGCCACAGCAACGCCATCATGGGAGCGTACATATGGTGGAAATGGATCTCCAAATCCGGTGCTCTGTGGGCACAGCTATGGTTATCCAAATATGCAGGAAATTGGCCTCAGGAGGAACTTATCAGATTTAACTTAGAAGAGGCGGGCTCCCAAATTTGTAAAGCAGCTAAGCAGCACAGATCCATAATTCAAGAGCATAGCTTTTGGCAAATCTGCTTCGGATCCCAAGCTCGACTTTGGGAGGACTCGTGGCAACAAATGCCCAAATTAGCCATGCTGCTTCAAAAACCGAGATGGCAATCCACTCTCCAGAGACGAGAGAACAATCAAATCAAACACTTATGGGCTACACCTCTCATCAATGGCTATCGTCAATGGCTTCCCGCATCTCAATGGCAGGAAAACTGGCACGAGGAATCACATGAGGATATCGACAGAGAGCTACACAAAAGGAAAATCAGGTTCACAGAAGGAGAGGACATCCTTCGATGGGGGTACAGCACTCAGGGCACTTTCACCACCAAGGAGGCATACCACCTGCTGAACCCCAATGATCCAAATAAACATGATACAATCTGGACACAGATCTAGAACCCCAGCATATGGCCTAAAATTTCTACTTTCTTATGGCTGCTCAGCAAAAGGTGCATCCTAACTTGAGATAACCTTATGAAAAAAGGTTTTATAGGTCCCTCCCATTGTCCGAACTGTCAAATCCATGAAGAAAATATTAATCATCTCCTAGATACTTGCCCCCTTGCCAGCACTCTCTGGGACAACATAGCTATCCTTTGTTGAAGAATTAACAGGATAAGAGGGGACATCATCAACTCCATTCGACTCTGGCAGAAACCTCCATTCAGCAGCAATCTTCTCAACTCTCTTTGGGCCCTCCTACCGGGTCTCCTTCTCTGGATGATCTGGAAAGAAAGGAACAGACGCATCTTCAAAGATCAAATCACGCCACAAGAGATACTCTGGATGAATTTATGCAACAACCTAAAGGAAACCCTAGCCCTGCATCATTGGAAGGACACAAATGTCCCTTCTCATCCTCCTGAGAGCATCATTTGGGGCAACTGGAATCTCTCAATCCCCCATCCTTTTGATGGGGCTCCCCCTCCCATCCATTCTCCAGAATCCCCCAGCACTTGGAGCCCTCCTCCTCAAGGCCTCCTCAAACTCAACTTTGAAGAAGCCTCCAAGGGCAATCCTGGGGACGCCGAATTCGGAGGAATTCTCATGAACTCTGAAAGACAGCGCTTGCTAATATATTATGGCTCCATTGGGTGGAACACCAACAACCCAACATAATTGGAAGGTCTCATGCAAGGCTTATTCCTGGCTCATGAAAACAACTTTTTTCCACTACAAGTTGAAGGGGATTCACAAGTTATCATCAATACTGCTCATCGCCTTCTCCTTAGTTCCTCATCTTCCAAACTCTCTAAGCGCTGGAGATTAGCAGCTAGGTTTGAGCTCCTTGAGCAGTGGTTGCATCAACACAAAGCCATTTCCTTCAAGCATGTACGCAAATCAACCAATGCAGTGGCGGACCTTCTGGCCAACAAAGGAGTGGATCAAGATGCTCCCCTTCTCTCAGGTTGCCTTCAAAATATCGATGATGAATCGCTTCGCAATGCAAAGGCACTCAGCTCCCGTATGCGGGTGCCTACTAGATCGGCGTACCACTTGGCCTCACCTACACCAAGCAGTCGTCCTTTCCACGAGGAGGCACATGGCCCAAGTGAGGGTGCCATTAAATTTTCCAACCCGTGGCACGTCAACATTAATGCCCTTCATTTCCCTCGTCGTGACTTCAATTCGGCTCGTCCTCGTCGCAGGCAGCCCATGCCATTTATGGGCCATGGAGCTTCCCCTCCGCAGCACTCTACTCTCAATCTCTCTGCCCATTTCGAATTTGGCTCTGTCAAATTCTGTTGCAGCTCCGCCCTCTCGCTTTGCCAATCTTTGTTGCGGCAGCCCCTCTTTTGTTTTTTGAATTTTCCCACTGGAATTTGCTAATTCAGCAATTCCGGGCTGGACGATGAACTGTAACAATGTACTTTTTTGTATGATATAATAGAAGTAGACATATTCAGAGAAAAAAAAACCTACTGTTTGAAATGGGTATAAATAAGCACTATCTTACTTGTATTTTTACATAATTTGATCACTTTTATTCTTCCATTATACAAGTGATTACTCTAAAGGCGCCTGTACCTATTGTGCTCTCTTTCTCAAGGTTTGCATTTTTGTTTATAGTGCACCTATGGTCTAGCTCTAGAACACTTGTTAATGACTTATGCTGCACTGACTTACTGCTTTTTTCTTGCTGTCTCAAGCACACTAGTTAGGGTTTTATACTGTGTCAGCCTGGTTCTGTTTTCTTCTTGTCTCCAGCACAATTATTAAGGTTTTATGCTGCGCTTCCTGGTGCTATTTTCTAATTTCTGTAGTGCAGGAATTAGGGTTTACTGGTAAATTCCGTTTGATACTCCTCACTTCTGTGAATCTCAGCCATAGGAATTAGATTGGAATAAGATCATATGTTATCAATTGAACCAGAGAATAACATAAATAATAATAGCACATGCAATTTGTTATGAACACTTTGGTTTCATAATTAGATATGTAAATAATATCCAACGTAGATAAGACAAAATTGAGAAATCCATATAGGATAAACGTTTTTACTAATGAAGAATGCTGCTGGATGTACTACAAATGCTTTGTGATGAATATTATTTAAACATTTAAATATTATTATCATTATCATTATTATTATTATTATTATTATTATTATATGTAGTTTTTTGTAATATTCCCATTTTTGGCATCATCCATAACAGGGCTAGGAGGGACTTCCAGAGTTAGGAGCAGACAGGTCACAGGTACAGATTGGTGCTATCAGTGGGCTCAGGAGCTTTTCAGAGGAGTTTTGAGGAGTTTTCATGGTGTCTGGAGGCATTCGCTTGATATACTCCATCGTCCGAGCAGTTTGGCTTTCGTTCCGATGCATTCCGATAACTTTCGGAATTTTGAGTTATTTATGGGCTTAACTCAGCTAATTATGCTCAAGGTGGCATTTCGGGAGGAATATGCGATGGAACACCTTAGTGTAATAGCTCATCGGAACCGGGACGAGAAGACCTACACGATGGGACAGCTAGACAGAGATTTCAGTGACCAGAGGAGGCGTGGTAGCCGATATACCCTTTTCTGCATTAAAAAGGAATATTTTATAATATTTTAATAAAAAGGGAAAGTGCTCCATAAATAAAATAATAATAAAATAATGCTCTAGAAGGCTCCAAGGGATCTATAAAAGGCAGGGAGGAGGCCATTGGGAGACATCTTTGGAATAGATCATTTGCTTGTATATGCGAGGTTTGAGGACGTGGTTCTCTACTTCTGCCGTAGCCCCAGGACGGAAACCTTCGGGTGGTTTGTGAGTGTTGGACGAAAACCCAACTCTCTTGAGGAGACTTCACTTAGGAGTTTCACAGAGCTTCAGAGTTTGGTGTGAGGATCATTCAGATCTTCAACTTGGGCTTCATCAGTTTCAGTGGGTTCAGTTTCAGCTGTTTCCGGAGGGAGAGTGCAGCAGTGCAGTTTGTGGCCAGTGCCGTTCAGCAGCTTATCTTGGTGGCCGGTTTTCTATCTTAGCTCTTCTTGGGTCAGATCTATATGTAAACCCCTGTTTATTATCTATAATAAAAGCTGAGATCTTCCTTCTGTTCTATATGGTATTGGATTGCAGGATTTCCTGTCTTTTATTTTACATGGCAATCTTCTGTTGAATTAATGTTTATTTTACGGCAAATTATGGTATTCAGTATTTTTCTGCATTTTAGCTGAAATATCCCATCCGGGATATTACAGTGGTATCAAAGCTGTTGCTCTTGGCTCAGCCTGCGGGTTTACAGTTTAATTGAGGGTTTATTCTGAAAAGCCCAGTTCAAGGGTTTATATTGGAGGCATCGAAAGAAATTTATACCTGAAGAGAGCAAGGTCAAATTCCTCTATTTGCCGGAGGAGTTGGGCAGGGCATTTTCTGTAAATTTGTCACCTGCATAATAATTTTTCCACTATTCGTACTTGGACCGAATTAATTAAAATTGTCCAATTTCATTGGCTGGGGCCGTGAGTGAAAAGATTGGCTGCGTTTTATTTGCAAACGGGAGTCTACATTCTGGAGCCGTCTATTTGGGTCGTGTTGATGAATTCTAGAAGGGGATCGAATCAAGATGTCACGCTATGGAGAAATGCAGTGAATATTTTGATTGACGTCAATTTCTAATTGAACGTCGAGCAGAAGAGTATGCAAATTACTGGGAGGGCCGTGAGCCGTTTTGGGTTTTTAACTGACATAATTTTCAGCCGAGAACGAGCCTACCAAGGGAATCAGCGGGTGTGTCTTTCCGAGAGGTCGTGCTGCCAGATCTCCATGATCCAAGCAAGAACCCATATGTCGTGGTATCCATATGAGGCCGCATTCCAAGTTCCACAGCTTGATTATTTAAAAATTCGAAGACAAATTCCATTGTTGTGAAGAGGAACGAGCCGCCATTAGGGGAATGAGCCGCATTAGTCTGCGTGGCTAAGCGGAGAAGGGTGTTGTGGAGCCTGAATTGATATTCATTGGAGCCTTTCGACTCGAGCGCTGAGCATTTCTGAAATCGAGTGCTTGGGTTGGGGCCACGACGAGGCATAGTCGTCAGTTCGTGGGATTGTGGAATCACTATGCGCTGAGATGGTGATCGCTAGCCGAGCTTGATATGCAATTGAAAGGGGTCGAGAGCCATCGACTGATAGACAAGTTAACACAAGGAAACCGACGCTGGTAGATCGATTGTCAGGATGCAGGAAGGCGGACGCCGCGAATTTTAAACATCAGTGGGGCCAGCGAATTTTAAACATCAGTGGGGCGAATTTTGAACGGGAAATCTGAGAAGCCGGTCAACATAATTTGCTCGAGTGTGGTGACGGCGGGAGAGCACCGTGGCGTGCGAAGTGAAAGGAAGAAAAGAAAAAGGTCGACTGGTTAATTATCCAAGCCACCGTGGAAAAAGAAAAAGAAACGTTGCGTGATATACACAAGGGTGCAGAGGTGCAACCGACTACCAACGCACAGTAGGCTGAGTGCCACGCTGTCCAGATCAGGGCTGCATTCCTCAACAAAAAGAAAAAAATTCCCATACGAAGGATCAGATCGATGCCCATGAGCACGACGATTGAGCCCTCGAAGATGAGACTTGGGGCAGCTTAAGTTTGGATGGTCGACTGCGTCAGATTTCTCAGCAACGCTGCGTCTGGGTTTTCTCTATTAAAACAATCGTTTCTCTTACTGTTAGAGGCTGTGAGCTGAATGTTGAACTGATATTATTTTGTTGAGCAAACTTGTTCAAGGGTATCAATACTCTAAGTTATATGTGCAGATTTGGGGCTGAATCTGTGTTGTTTCTCCTGTTGAAGAATATATTGTATCGCTAGTGTTTTTTTTTTGGGACGTAATAGCCACCGACAGCCATACACATTGATCAACAAACTACTGATATTGCCACGGGGGTATGCGTTCTCTAGTTGATGGGATCTCCACAAGCTACAGGAAGCTGTATTTGCTTGGCAAGGGACGTGACTGTCAATTGAGAAATTGTTCAGGGCATATTCAAGTTTGGTAAAATTTCTTTGAAGTCAGAGACCGCATCACCAGTAAACCCATTTAAAACTGGGGCGAATTCTCAGAAGTTTGCTGTTGTAACAGAGCAGAACTGTTTGTTGTTCATCACTGTTCCCAGAACTCACGCTTGTAAAATTATGGTCGGCATCTAAACCGGTGGTTGAGCAGCATTCTGGACGTAGAACAAATTCTGGGCACTTCACTGGGCGAGGAACGATCATCTTGCACTAAGTTGAGTCAACACATCAGTACCAGGTTCCTCTATAACAAATTTATGCTTTGCAATTAAATTTTAATTGGTTGTATGAAACTGCATATCTGAAACATATATTTTTCTGGGTTGCTTATCAAAGATACAATTGGTCTGATGGCTGTAGCATCATATTATAGTGACCAGAAATTTATTTGATGACATCTGAAACACTGCCATTAGAAGCATTTTTATAGACAGGGCCTCTCAGTCTCTGTATGCCTCATTTCAGCTGTAAAACTGAATTAGTGCAATGCTGAGTTGAGACAACTCAGAATTGCACATACAACATTGTGCAAGAAATCTGTTTGCTAAAACACTTCACTGGAAAATATATAGTAAACTCAGAAGAACAGTGGTCTTTCCATTGGCTGAACCATGGAAGAACTTCTAAACAGATGGATGAAAATAAAAGCAGAAAACCAGAGAACTAATCAGAACAGCAGACCCTTCTCCAAGGAGGTACATAAATTGCTCCAACAAGAGCATCCGAGGAATAAACAAAGGGAAGAAGAAGTGGGAAACTGGCTGTTGGTACAAGGGATGGACTTAAAAGATGAAAGATCAGAAATTGACTTTTCCATGTTGAAGGAACTGGAATCCTGCCTTTCAAAGGTACAGCAATCTGATTGGTGTTTGAATTGGGCTTTGAAGCCAGCTATGCTTGCATTAATACAAGCCAGATTCTTGGAACCTCCAAGTGGGAGAGTCCAGCTGATAGTTGCCTCTTGCTTCAGCGATATCTTGAGGATAACAGCACCCTACCTTCCCTACAATGATGATATTATGAGAAGAATTTTCAGATTGATAGTAGGAACCTTTCAGGATTTGGGCAACTGTGCAGGCTCTACATTTAGGAGGAAGTTTAAGGTTCTTGAAGCCATGGCCTTGGGCCGAACTTATGAGATCATGTTCCATCTTGAGTGTGATGACCTGATTTTGCAGATGTTCCGATGCTTCTTTAGCATTAGGAAACATCATCCTGATATTGTCATAGCACACATGCAGTCCATCTTGTCGTCATGTATGGGACACGATGAGACCATTTGCCGGAAGTTGCAGACTAGGTTGCTGAACATTTGGAGGAGGAAGCGGTTGGTCTCGCCTGCTGCTTATGAGCTAGCCCAAGGGCTAGTTGAGCAGAACATTGAGTTTCTCGGGAGACAGTTGACCAGGGAGGAGCGGCTCCAGTTCCGTCGGGCAGGCAGCAGAAATGAGCTGAGGAGGAAGGGACTTTGCTTCATTTGCAAAGAACCTTGGGGGCCTGATCACTCATGTGTGAGAGATGCAGATGAGGTGGCAAAGGTAGAGCAGGTAGACATTCCCTCCGTATGCCAGGGTGAGGGCTCTTCTTCGGAGAAGTCCATGGGATCAGTTGAGGATGCTTCTGGGGAGCGAGAGCAGCCATGCAGAGATGATGATGACAGTAGACCAGAGCTGTGTTCTAGTGTGCAGGGTGAGCAGTCAGGGGACTGTATAGGTGATACTCTGGGTGATGAATCGCTTGTGACGATTCAACCAGAGCAGCATATGATGGAGCCTGAGTCAGCAGAGGAGGATACTATGGACATCAGGCATGACACTTCCTTGGGTGAGATCCAGATGGGCACCCACACTGAGCCTATGATAGATATGCAGCTAACATTGGGGTCAGCCTTTGAGGAGGAGCAGTCAGATGCACAAACACCAGTTGCAGATCCATATCCTCTAGAGACATTGGAGGTCGATGGGATAGTTTTGCAGGGAGCTAGGGCACTAGCAGGTACAGAGGTATTGGATGATGGTCACAGGCAGCAGTATCATCGGCTTCGGACGGACCTTCGTGTTTTGAGAGAGAAGGCCACGTCAGTACGGGAGGCCATTCTGTTGCAGGACCAGGAGCTGGAAGGTATGAGAGCGACTTGTGCCAAGTCGGCGGCCAAGTTGGTCCGCGTTGGGGAACGACTAGATTCCCTGATGGTACAATCAGAGGGCAAGTTGGAGCATCCATCTTTGGGCCGACACATTGATGAGGTGTCGATAGATGTAACCGCAATCAGCAGAGCTGCAGTATTTTCAGTGAGTAGTACTCTCCAGGAGTACATCGATGGGGCTTGCAGCATATCTTGCCCACTTTGGCCCATTATAGGGAGAGGGGCTTCTTCCTACAGGCAGCTTTCTTTGACCGATAGGGCAGATCAGTGTGAGTCGGTTACGGGCTGGCAGCGACACTCTGGGCATATTCCATATGCAGTTGTTGCTACATCGGATTCTTCTTCCAGGATGGACTGGCAGGAGATCATGAGTTGGTACCCTCTTGGTGGTACAGTATTCTTCATAGGGAGCATAGCAGAGCAGGGGCCTTTGGACATAGTTGCTGTTACAGGTTCCAGTTGGCAGGAGGGCACCGATTGTCGTTACTTCAGGACTCCTTCCCGATTTCAGGAGAGCAGGATCAGCATGGGATTGAGCAAGGAGATGGATTGGAGAGAGGTGATGAGTTGGTATGCAGTTGGTGGAGCGGCTTATACAGTTATAGGTACAGCACAACAGGGGCCAGGGAGCATTGATGCTTGTTGGCCGACTTCATTTCATGGGGCCTCAGCTATAGTCAGAGGCAGTGTGCAGCCCGAGCCGTGGGACTTGGGCGATGATTGGCCAGGGTGGCGATGGGATCCAGGAGGATTGTTTGTTGACTGGAACAGAGAGAGATCAGTTTGGGATCTCGGCATTGAGGGGTCTGTTCTGAGAGGTTTGACACAGGTGCACAGCAGCACCCAGAGGTTGGTATGGGATCTCGGCATTGAGGGGTCTGTTCTGAGAGGTTTGACACAGGTGCACAGCAGCACCCAGAGGATGGGATCCAGGAGGATTGTTTGTTGACTGGAACAGAGAGAGATCAGTTTGGGATCTCGGCATTGAGGGGTCTGTTCTGAGAGGTTTGACACAGGTGCACAGCAGCACCCAGAGGTTGGTATGGGATCCAGGCATTGGCTGAGAGGCGGCAGGCCAGTGGAGTGGTCCACCTATTTCGATTGCTTGAGGGCAAGCAATCTTGGGGCAAGGAAATTATTAAACCTTCATGAACACTGCGTATTAACGGGACTGGAGGGACTTGAAAAATAGGAGCTGAACGGAGTCACAGTGCAGATTGGCGGTGCTGTGGTGGGCTCAGGGCTTTCGGAGAGGAGTTTTGAGGAGTTTTCATGGTGTCGGAGGCATTCGCTTGATATGCTCATGTTCAGAAGCGATTTTTGGCTCGTTCGTGCATTCGATAACTTTGGGTGCAGAGTCTATTCATGAAGCATTGAATGCTCAGTGTAAGGGTATTTCGGGAGGAATATCTTTTGATGGAACACCTTAGTGTAATAGCTCATTGGAACCGGGACGAGGAGATCTACACGATGGAACAGTTAGACACAGATTTCAGTGACCGGAGAAGGCGTGGTAGCTGATTTACCCTTTTCTGCATTAAAAAGGAATATTTTATAATATTTTAATAAAAGGGAAAAGTGCTCCATGAATAAAATAACAATAAAATAATGCTCTAAAAGGCTCCAAGGGATCTATAAGGGGAGGGTATTTGGAGGCATCTTTGGAATAGATCATTGTATATCAGGGTTTGAGGGCGTGGTTCTCTGCCTGTGGCCAGGCCAAAGCCTGAGGTTTGCTTAGTGTTGGACGAAAACCCAACTCTCTTGAGGAGACTTCACTTAGGAGTTTCACAGAGCTTCAAAGTTTGGTGTGAGGATCATTCAGATCTTCAACTTGGGCTTCATCGGTTTCAGTGGGTTCAGTTTCAGCTGTTGCCGGAGGGAGAGTGCAGCAGTGCAGTTTGTGGCCAGTGCCGTTCAGCAGCTTATCTTGGTGGCCGGTTTTCTATCTCAGCTCTTCTTGGGTCAGATCTATATGTAAACCCCTGTTTTATTATCTATAATAAAAGCTGAGATTTTCCTTCTGTTCTATATGGTATTGGATTGCAGGATTTCCTGTCTTTTATTTTACATGGCAATCTTCTGTTGAATTAATGTTTATTTTACGGCAAATTATGGTATTCAGTATTTTTCTGCATTTTAGCTGAAATATCCCATCCGGGATATTACATTTTTTATCACTATATGATGTTATTTATGTATATTACACTATTTAATACCACTGACAGTAAACAAACAAATCGATAAGTCAAAAGAAATCACTCTTTCATAAAAAATAAAAAATAAAATTCTTTGCTTTCACCTATGGGAAACTAATCAGTGCGAATTGTAAAATAACAAACATGTTGACATTATGTTATGTCAAAGAATAACAACTCTGCTTGCTGCTTAAAAGTTAAAGCAAGCAATACAATTACAATAAAACCATAAAAGCTGAAAGCCAAACAAGAAACACATTCTCAACTAGGAACATAAATGGTTGAAAAATGTCAACTATCTTCACATACCCAGCCTCAAGTAGTTTAGGGAGAACTTTTTCTTCATAATAACTGACCGGAGACCAAGCTTTAATCCTGAAGTTGAAAATATTGCTCATATTGTTGTCAAACTTTTCCATTATAATTTCGGGCAGCTTTCTAACAATCCTCACATCATTTCTAAGCAAATCAATAAAGTGATCTTCGTCATATATGTCCTTAAACTTACTGCAGCACTCAAATAAGAAAATATACAACATTAGTTGCCTTTCAGTCACAACGAAAAACAGTTTTCATAAACATAAGACAATAAGAACATAATGCAATCAAAATTCAGTGAATAAAGAGAACCTTAAATGCTATTTCTCCATCACATTTGTGCCTGAACTGTAAATGATGCTAAATAAAAAATTATTTTGATCTTTGTTGCACCTGTTTTTTAGGAAGGGGGGACAGTGGGAAATAAGATATATATATATATATATATTCAAAATTCACTATTAACATTTGTAGTTGTTTCAATCTTGTAAGCATAACACGCTATATATAGTATTATTCACAACTCTTACACTTGCCAATTATGAAAAAACTCGAGCAATTTAAATAAGGGTTGAGTAGCATTCCATTATTGGCCGGTAGACATGAGCTTTAACTTTAGGAAACTGAAGTGTAACTATTTTAAATTATTTGCTACTACACCTGAGCTTTAGCTTTACAAAAGTTAAGTGTGACTAGTTTCAATTTGCAATAAGGTCCATGAAGGATCTAGCAAACAGAAACTGTCTTTATAGCAGTTTTTCTTCCTCGTATTTCTTGCTAATTATGAATATGTTAAACATAAAAGGCATTACCTTCTCAATAGGTTTTGCAAATTTTTACAGCTGTGTTGAAAACCACTATAAAATATTCTAGCTCTGTAAAGAGATCAAATTCATATTTCAGATTAAGAAAGGGATTGAATAAGAATTTATTCAAACGTTTAGTACATAATCCAAGTCACTACTATCTGATTATTTTCCCAGTGCTTGAGGGTGGGATGGTGGAAACACTGAACTTGAATGACACATGGAAACTCATGAACAATATGTAAAAGCTGAGATGATCCACAAAGTGAGAAAGAACAATACCAATAACCACAAAGATTAGCCTTTTCAAATGTTGCATTTTTTGTTATTTTGACATGGAGGCTTTGTTTCTTATAAGTTTGCCACTGAAAATACGACATCTAAATCACTAGAAACCAATGTTACATTTATCGTTATCGGCAGTCCAAATATTAAATTATCGACAATCTTGGGGAAAATATCAGAAATTATCAGGAAACTTAAATAAATACAAAAATAATCATTTTTTTTCAATTTTTTAACTTCTAAACAATATCAACATCAAAAAAACACATTGCTACATAAATATGACAATAAAATTGATATATAAGATGTCAAGTGATACATCAAATATCGATATTGAAATATAATATTTGTCATGAATCATAAGATCTAATAGAATGATAAAAAAATCATATCAAAACAAAAACAAATTATCTCATGAATCATGCAACAAAAGTAACAGATTTCCCCTTGTTTGCTTGATGGAAAATGGTCACAACGTCCTCAGAAATGTTATCAGAACTGGAACAAAGATTGACTGACCAAAAATTACATAAATATTCAAATTTTGAAAAGAACATATAATTCATGTGCATCCATACAAATCCAAACTATTATACACAAATATGCAAAATTTCTCATGTATATAGCAAGGGTGCATATAACCAAAATATAATCGGATGCAATCCATCTCTAAATCAAAATAGATCAATAGAGAGGCTCTAAATGGCCTCTTTAAAACAAAGAAAATCACACTGCAACAAATAGCTACATAACATCACAACCATTGCCTATATTAGAATCCTCCTCATCAAGATCACGCTCTAAGCATTAAAATAAGATAGAAAAAGCTTAACATCCTAATCAAAGGTTTTGCTTGAGTGACGTGCGCATTTTTACTTGGATCATGAAGGAGGATCTCAATAGTCAATGCCACCAACATTGAGGTACATAGAGGGTCTGGTGATCTTGATTGAATGTTAGTTCCATACACTCATACATCACATAATCCAGTAGAAACGCTACAATCCTGTCAATCCTAAAATCCTAAAAACTGTTAACTCTGCTAGACTTAGAGTGGGATCTAAAATTGTACTTTCTCCATATGAAATCCAATGAAGTCAGAACCACTCTCAAACATCCTGAGTCAATTAATGGTAATGTTAAAATTTAAGTAAAAGAACGAAAATGAAAGATAAAAAATCTTTCATTTTCATTTGTTACTTTAAGAATTTAATATTACCATTAACTACTAGGGCATGTGTCTCAAAAGATAAATCATGGGAAATGAAAACAATATATTTCCCCTAGTCAGTTTGATGGAAATAGTCAGAGTTGTTGAAATTTGATGACTAGAAAAGTTTCCTACAATCCCAACCCGGTTTTAATTTCAACTTATCACTCATTCAGTTAAATGCCCTTTCCAATAAACTTATATTCAATATATAGAATTCTGGAAATGAAATTTTTAGATTAAAACACATGGGACTGTCAACACATGTTGAAAATAAATATGGACATAAACAGAGCAGCAACACATAAAAAAAAATACATAGATTTTTGGTCAACTTAGACCCAGGCAAAACACCTTCAATCTTCTCCGAGGAAAACCTGTTAGAGAGCTCTTCAAATTTATTTATCTTTCAAGTTCAGGAAAATACATTTGCAGACAAAACAAAACAGCAAAATACAACTTATCTCTTCAACCCAAAACTACTTCAAAATTGTGCCCACTTTGCCTCGATTTTTGTGCCTTCTTCTCTCGAACACGTGCAGCTCACACAGCATTGAATGTTGTTCGTATTGTACCCTATGCTATCTTTTATGCCTTGATTTCCGTGCCCAACTTTGCCCAAAAATCATTCCTTCAACTTGTTGCAACAAATTTCTCTTTCAGAACTTTTCTCCAGCTCTCAGCCTCCTTTCTCCAATCTACTCATGAAGAATATATGAATGCAAATTCTCATTTCTTTTCCCCCTTTTGTTTCCCTAAATGACTTTTGGACAACCGTAAGATCTAATGGCTCAAATTCATTTAGATCAAGGGATGAGAATAAATGTGCATTTAATTCTCCCTTTCTATTTTTTAACTCATCCATTAAATAAAGTACCCACATTGTACTTTATGTCTAAAGTCACTTTTCACTTTATAATTTAACATTGACTTTACCACTTATAAAGTCACTTTCACTTTATAATTTAATATTGACTTCCACTTATAAAGTCACTTTCACTTTATAAAGTCACAGTTAGGAAAAGAATTATTTTGGACACCTTTCCCTAGGTAGAGACTAACCCATGGGAAACCACTTGTCCAAGGTACATTAAAAATCAACACTCCCTCTTACCTAGGAAAGTGTTTCTCACCACACCCATCTTGTCCCTGAAATGGACATGCTTGCCTCTTGGCAAGGACTTCGTGAGAACATCGGCCACCTACTCATCTATCAATATATACTCTAGCTTCATTGCCCCCTTCTAAACATAGTCCCTAATGAAATGATATCTGATGTCAATGTGTTTTGACCTGTCATGAAACATTGGATTCTCCGTAAGTTTAATGCAACTCTGATTATCACAGTGAATAATCGTCGGTCTCAACTCCTGATCAAATAGGCCATACAATAACTTGTGCAGCCAAATGGCCTCACAACTAGCCTGACTAGCAGCCATATACTCAGCCTCAGAAGAGCTCACAGCAACTGACTTTTGCTTTTGACTGAACCGCGACACAACTGACGAACGCAATCCGAAGTAACACCCTGAAGTGCTTTTCCTGTCAGAAGCACTCCCTGCCCAATCTGAATCTGTGTAACCTGCGAACCTCACTCCATCTCCCAGCCTATAGTCCAGACCATAATCAACAGTCCCTTGCACGTAGCAAAGAATGTGCTTTGCAGCTACCCAGTGCACCCTCCTAGGCTCAACCATGAATTGGCAAAGTGTGTTCACTACAAAGCATATATCTGGCCTAGTGTTGACCACATACATCAAGGACCCAATAAGATGCCTATACAATGTGGGATCCACCAAACTAGAATATGAAGCATGAAGCTTCTTCCAGTTGGTGAGCATAGGTGTAGACACGGGTCTACAGTCTTCCAAGTGAAATTTGCTCAACACATCCACGGCATATTGCCCCTACCCCAGAAAGATATGCCCCTCCTCCTGCCACACCTCAAGCCCCAAAAAGTAATGCATTAGCCCAATGTCCTTCATCTCGAACTCCATAGCAAGATCCTCCTTGCAACCACTAATCATTCTCTCTGCCCCAGTAATGAACAAGTCATCAACATATAGCACAAGAATGAGCAGATCATCCCCTACAACAATGTAGTATAGGTTCGGATTTGCATCACTCTTCATGAAACCCATCTGCTGCAAGTAAGTATCAATCCTCGAATACCAAGCTCTCGAAGCTTGCTTAAGTCCGTAGAGTGCTCGCCTCAACCGGCATACATGGGTCTCCCGCCCAAGTACCTCAAAGCCCTGTGGCTACTCAACATACACCTCCTCGTCTATAACTTCGTTCATAAATGTGGTCTTCACATCCATCTGATGGATCTACCAACCCATTTCTGCAGTAATAGAAATAAGGGACCGGATAGAAGTGTACCGAGCTACGGGAGCGAAGGTCTCATCCTAGTCAACTTGCTATATCTGTGAGAACCCTCTAGCCACAAAACCTCGCCTTGAACTTCTCAATGCTACCATCAGAAGCATGCTTGATCTTGTAGAGCCACCTGAAAGTCACAACTGACTTGCCCTCAAGCCTAGGCACCACCTCCCAGACATTGTTCTTAATGATAGAGGCATACTCCTCCACCATAGCCTCTCTCCATACCTCCTAGCTGGCAGCCTGCTCATACCTAGTATGCTCAGAGTCAACAATGCTGATAGCCTTGGCTACATAACTGCAAAACCACTCAGGTGGCACACTCTCCCTGTTCACCCTCTTTGAAGGACCAACGAACTTCGTTTCATTCAAGGTGTCTTGAAGCAACTTGGGCTTCCTCTTCCCTGAAGAAGCTTCCCCATAGGGAACCTCATCCTCTGCCCCCCAATCTAGTGAACCTGAGGTCTGCCAACTGACCCGGGAGTGCCTGTACCAGCACCTGTCCTCGAAGAACTCGTGCCTGTGCCAGCTGAAGTGCGACGTGAACTCTGTACCAGTGGACTCCCTAAAGAAGTGCTCGGTGAACTTGCCAATGGTGCCCCAAATGTCACTGACACTGAAGTACCTACTGTACCAGTCGATTAAAAACCCTGAGGTCCTGCTCCCTGTACCTGACCTCCCTGCTGAGGAGAAGTCTGTGACTCTCTCTCACCGTACTCCCTTGATCTCCGATAGGCCCTCTCCCCCTCGAACTTCACATCCCTCCTAATCACCACCCTCCGTTAAGAAGGAATGAAGATCTGATAGGCCTTCGAAGTCTCGCTGTAAACCATAAAGATACCCTTCTCTGCCAAGGTTTCCAGCATTTTCCTCTGCTCCTTGGGGATATAAGAATATGTGAGACATCCGAAGATACGAAGAACATGAGGCTTCTCTCCAGTGAAAGCCTCCTCCTGAGTCATATTCCCCAATACTCGGTGAGGACTCCTGTTCTAAAGATAAACAACAGTATTGCAGGCCTTAGCCCACAAAAACAAAGGCAACCCCTCATCATGAATCATCGCTCTCGCAACCCCAACAATAGCTCTGTTCTTCCTTTCAAACACCCCATTCTGTTGGGGGTTGTAAGGAACCGTGAACTCTCTCCTAATGCCCTCCTGTGCACAGAAGTCAAAAAACCCACCATCGGTGTACTCACCACTATTGTCTGACCTCAAGCCCTAAATCTTCCTAACTGTCTGCTTTTCCACAAGAGCTTTCAACTCTTTAAAGCGATTGAAGACCTCACCCTTGGTCTTCAGGAAATATATCCAAGTCCTCCTATAGTAGTCATCGGTGAATATAACATAACACTCATAACCACCCAAAGACACATGAGACATACGACCACTAACATCAATATGAATCAAGTCCAGAATACCTGTAGATTTGTTGTCGCTCGCTGGGAATGGTAACTTGGTGTACTTGCCCAAAGCACACCCTCTACAGACCTCATAATACCCGACATTGAAATCAAGAGCTCCAGTAGTGATCTCCCTCAGAACTCTCAAAGCTCCATGATGCAAATGCGCCATCCTCTAGTGCCATAACTCGCACAAGTCTCTATTGTTGGTGGTACTAGTGTGAGTTCTACCAGATGTGCTACTCACCAATGCTCCTACCAGCTGAAAAATTGAACCTGTATAGTTTCCCAGAGTGTACTCCAATCACTTTGGCTGAATTGATGGAAGCTCCCCTAGGATGCATAAATACCTGCCCTCCTGAGAAAGTGATGTCAAACCTCTTCTCCTCCATAGCAGACCCTGAAATCAAGTTCTTCTTCATCCCCGGAACATACAAAACATCCATGCCCTTCAAAGGAGGCAAAGACTCCCTCTCAAAGGTCACACTCCCCACACCAACAGCTCTCACAGTGCGGTCATCTCCTAGTACAATCTCAATATCAAGTGCCCTCTCTGCAAGCTCTGAAAAGAACTCCCGTGCACCTATCATATGGCAAGAAGCCCCGCTATCTATGTACCACACATCAGATGTTGTACTCCTACTAGATGTAGAAGTAATAAATGCAAAGTCCCTGTCAAACTGTGAAGTAAACTGCTCCACCTCTGTTGAAGCTACAGTACCCTTCTTCCCTTTTTTTCTCCTCTCAGGACACGTAGCACATAGTGTCTCATCTTTTGACATGTCCAACATTTGACTTTGGACATATCCGTATCTTTCTTCTTCTTCTTCTCCTTTCCCTTAGCCCCATATGATGAGGCCCATTTCTTGGCTTTTCGTTTGTTCTTCCCCCTGGCTCTCAAGGCTACATCCTCCTCATCTGCTATCTTCACTCCACCACTGCCAGTCTTTCGTATCTCATGCTACACACAATCATCCTAGAATTTGTCCCAATTGGGAAGGTTCTCCCTAGAGGTAACAGTATCTCCAAAGACCTCCCAAGTCTTAGGAACTCCCGCTACGGCTATCCTGACTAACTCTGTGGATGCAACTACCTCACCAATAGCAGTCAAATCATCACATACCTGTTTGACCCTGCCAAGATAATTAACTACACTTTCAGCCTTTGTCATCCTGATGTTCTTCAATTGTTCTTTGAGTGCCATCTTCCTGCTCTCATTGGTACTTTGATAGAGAGTGGTTAGAATTGTCCACATCTTATATGCATATGTGTTTCCTCTCACCTGAGGAACCACATGATCCTTGAGATTGTCCATCAAAATCTTTTTTGCCTTTGCATTATTTTTTTGTGAACTCGACAAGTTCATTGTAGCAATATGAGGTACTGTTGGAACACCTAATCCTACATGGGTAGGTGTGGAATGCGAAAAGTCACAATGGAGTCCAAGTGACCTTGGAATGTGAAACCAAGAGTCACACCATTGTACTATAAATGTACATCATGTATAATGGAAAAAATAAGAAAGCCTCACGCTTATCTTTCATTGTGTGTTGAGTCTTTTGTGTGTGTGTGTTTATTCTTCTCATACACCATGTGTCTGTTTAACATGGTATCGGAGCTGATACGTTCATAACCAGCTCAACATTGAGTGAGCCATTTGTGTTTATGGCCTGTGCATATTTGCAAAAATTCTTGGCATTTTTGCAGCACTCAGAGATTTCTGCAACATTCAAGAATTTATTTTGAGAAGAGTAGCATTCAAAAATTGGCACATTCAGAAATTTCGTCTTGAAGAAGAGCAGCAGTGGTTTTGAATAAGAGCAGCACTGTGCATCTGAAGGTTTTCTCACTGCTCATTTTTCCTGCAATTCCTGCATTTTAATTTCTGCACCATTTTGGAGCTGTTGGAAAAGTGTTTAAAACGAGTTTCTAGAAAATTCTGGGTTTTTTCCTAGAAAGAATTCTGAGTTTTTCTACTGAAAATTTCTTCATCTCGGCAATCTGCTGCGGAATTTTACTGTCTAAAAATTTCTCTGCATTCTCTGAGAAATTTCTGAAGTTTTTACCTACAGTGTACCTATTTTAAAGTCTCTATTGTTCTTTGCAAATTTCTGCAAGCTGTAATAACTCCTCTCTACTGTTTTAACATTTAAAAAAAAAAAATTTAAAAAAATCCCTGCAACTCTCCTAACACTCCACGGCCTTTCGGCCCCCTTACCCAGCTCTCATCGCTTAAACCCTGCGCTCACTATCCAACTCACACCCACTCAACCCCCTCTCAAACGTTACCCGGCCTCCCACCTCACGGTTGCTCACCCTCCATACCTCACCCCTCGAACTACCCACGCCCTCTTTTCCCTGGCCTCACGGCCCACCCTCTCTACTACAGTCCACCGCCCTCTCACACGGCACCTTACACCACTCCACATCAGCTCCTCCCTACGTCGCTACCCCTTATCCATCCCACCCCCTAATCTCCCATGGTCCCCCTCACTACCCGCCTACTCTGCTCACCCAACACCCTCGGCCTCTTCGACCCTCCCCTTAACCCCTCTTCCCACTTCAACAGTCACCCTCGCCCCCTTATCGCTCCAACCCTCCCGTCAACACAACAACCCACCCTCAAACCACGCCCCCCCCCCGCTCACAAACCCCACCCAACCTGCAAACTCCGCCTCCCTTGCTGCTTACGCACTGGCCTGCACTCTCTCTCAGCCTCACGGCCTACCAGCACCCTCAATGCACCTCTCCAACGCACGTTTTCATTTTTTAAAATAAATCCCCACTCCCCTATTTTAATTACATTCCTGTTTTAATTTTTAAATTCACCATCCCAAATACTTTTAGTTTCAGTTTTTTTTACATTAAAAGGCCCGCCCCACTTCTCTCCCATTTTTATAAATTAATCCCCTTTTAATTAACCCCCCTTAATTTTAATTAATCTTCTTTTTACTTAATTCTTTTTGTTAATAAAAACCCCCCTCCATTTTTACCACAATCCCTCCTTCCCATTTTTTAATTAATTTTTTTTAATTTATTTATTTTTTAATTAATTTTTAATTTAAAAATAAAATAAAAAATTTAAAAAAAAAAAAAAAAAAAAAAAACAGAGAGAGAGAGGAAGGAAAGAAAACGAACAGCAGAAAAAGAGGAAATAACATATGAGCAGATGGATTGAATACAAAGTGAAAAGAGAAGTTTTACATTTTATGATTTGTGGCATATATAAGAGGGTGATTTTCTGAAGAATTTTACATGAGAAGACAAGTTTGCCATGATTTTTAAAACAACTATTTGAAGAAGAGAAATCAGTTGCCCCAAGGACCTCTTGCACAGTTGTTTTTGCTGCACATTCATACAAATATTTTGCAGTGAGGTTGTATTGAACTGACATTGTATTGTGAGTGAACATTGCTTCTTCATTCATAATCAGTATTTGAGTTGAAAAAAAATTGTTGATTGTCTCCATCATTTGAGGAGCAGATTTTGTACTTTGAAAATTCTTTAGAGTCATTTGTATTTCTTGAAATTAAGTTGAATCACATTGTAAACGGGTGCATTTTCGGTTGAAGCCGACACCCTTTATTTTTTGAGCCTAAGTTGTTGAAAATAGCTAAAATCAATGAGACATTAGAGTTGTTGAATAACCTCATTCATTCCAATATTGATGATATGATAAAAATGAGCAAGGATGCTCTTCGTAGCATTCAAAGTTGTTTGCAAGATGCACAAGAAAAGATTGAGTTTTTGCAGTTGGAATCTCAACTCCAACAAGATGAACTTCAGCAAAAGAGTCACCATTCTGAACCTGTTTCTGTTCAGAAGATTGAGAAAGACTCCCATAAGCAGCATATCAGTAAAGTTGCAGTTGATCCACATTCAGTGCCTTGTACTAGAGCAGATGTACATGCAGATGCAGCAGCTCAGCCTGCACTTCTCAAGCCCATCATCAGACCTTGGGAAGAGCTTGTCCACAACAAGCACAGAACTGGTCTTGGATATGACAAGGATGTTTCCTTTCATATTCCAGACTACACCAAGCCCATTATATTTCAGAGTGTCAGATTCCTATATAACAGTTCACCTGCAGCTATTCCAGATCCTGCTCCACAACAACAACAACAGATTGTGAAATGCCAACACTTTGATCGAGTTGGTCATATGAAAGATCACTGTTTTGATCTTCATCCATGCAAGCACTGTGGTCGGCACAACCATTCTTCAGACAGATGCTTCAGAAACAAGCCTCCTGCAAGAACCAAGATTCATCTTGGATGGATCGCTTCTTGGCAATGGGCATTAGTAGCCAAGAAGATGTTTAAGACACATGTCAAAACTTGTTCACGGATATTGAGCAAACTTGCAGTTGAGTTTTCGCCATCATCTCACCTTGTCCCTGACAGGGGGGAAAATGGTGGTCATGTACAAGCTTTGACGACATATCAAGCGAGCCTGAGCCACAATCTCTCATTCCATGTTCAGAGTTGTAGCCAGAGACAGCAGTTCAAGCGAGCCTGAGCCACAATTCGTCATTCCAGATTCAGAGATGTAGCCAGAGACACGGATGCCCATGAGCATGCCTTCGGTTGGTGGACAACCTTAAACCATCATCTTTGGTTGGTGGATAACCTTAAACCATCACAGGTAGTAGACCTCCCTTCGTAGTAGACCTCCCTCTTTTAAGTCGAAGGTCTCCTTCAAGGCGCATGAGGAACACTTCCTCCAGCCAGAAGACCCCGCCTTCTTGCCAGCTTTGGTTGAGTTCCAGGAAATGCTTCAAAGCATTCCAAAGTTGTTGGTAATCCTAAAACCATCACAGGTAGTAGACCTCCCTTCTTTCAAAGTTGAAGGCTCTTAAAGAGGGACACCTTCCAGCGTAATTATCAGACTTTCTTTCGCTTTGGAAGAGTTCCGGGAACTGCAACAAGTTTTGCGTTCCAGTGTTAGTGGTCATCCTTAAACCACCTCTTTTTTCCAACATTTCAGAGAGTTGATTCAGCCCAAGTGCTGCCATGTATACTTTGCATATTTGTATTACAACTCTTTTCTTGGACTCACACATACCCCTTCGGATTAAGGGGGGATGTTGGAACACCTAATCTTACATGGGTAGGTGTGGAATGCGAAAAGTCACAATGGAGTCCAAGTGACCTTGGAATGTGAAACCAAGAGTCACACCATTGTACTATAAATGTACATCATGTATAATGGAAAAAATAAGAAAGCCTCACGCTTATCTTTCATTGTGTGTTGAGTCTTTTGTGTGTGTGTGTTTATTCTTCTCATACACCATGTGTCTGTTTAACAGGTACAACCTCTTGCCACACTATGTCCCAAACTGTTGCCTCCTCAAACATTGTTGCCTCCCATCCAGTCTGTCCTCTATCCTTAAGAACAAGGCCATCACTGTTGTCCAAAGTTTCAAAACCAAGAAAATCGAGAAATGAACTTTCCAGCACACCTTGTTGTCCCAAAAGTTCAGTCTGTGTAAAATTTCACCTTGTTGTCCCAAAATATCACTTTGTTGTCCAAACTGAGTTTGTTGTCCAAAAAATTCAGTTTGTTGTCCAAACCACTGTTTGTTGTCTCAAACTACTGTTTGTTGTTCAAACTGCAATTTTCAACCTGTACCTCTGATACCATGTTGAAATTTGATGACTAAAAAAATTTCCTACAATCCAAACCTGGTTTTAATTTCACCTTATCACTCCCATTCAGTTAAATGTCTTTTCCCGTAAACTTACATTCAACATATAGAATTCTGGAAATGAAA
The DNA here is from genome assembly GCA_034641835.2 of Pinus albicaulis. Classification (NCBI taxonomy): domain Eukaryota; kingdom Viridiplantae; phylum Streptophyta; class Pinopsida; order Pinales; family Pinaceae; genus Pinus; species Pinus albicaulis. The sequence continues at coordinate 1,941,939,404 of CM076578.1, forward strand.
TTTTCAGATTAAAACACATGGGATTGTCAACACATGCTGAAAATAAATATGGACATAAACAGACCAACAACACAAAAAAAATACACAAATTTTTGGTCAACTTAGACCCAAGCAAAACCCCTTCAATCTTCTCCGTGGAAAACCTGTTAGAGAGCTCTTCAAATTTATTTATCTTTCAAATTTAGGAAAAATACATTTGCAGACAAAACAAAACAGCAAAATACAGCTTATCTCTTTAGCCCAAAACTCCTTGAAAATCATGCCCACTTTGCCTCGATTTTCCTGCCCACTTGAAGTTGAAACTGTATTGTACGAATGTGGACTGTATTGTACAGATTCTGTACCACTGTACGGATTTTCGTACCACTGTACGGACTGTACATATTTTTTTTCAAAAAAAATGAATCTTATTTTGCTCAAAAACTTCTCTCGAACTGCGTGCATCTTACAGCATTAAATGTTGTTCGTACAATATCCTATGTTGTCTTTTATGCCTTGATTTTCGTGCCCAACTTTACCGAGAAATCACTCTAGCTTGTTGCAACAAATTTCTCTTTCCGAACTTTTCTCCAACTCTCAGCCTCCTTTCACCAATCTGCTCATGAAGAATGAATTAATGCAGTCTCTCTTTTCTTTTCCCCCTTTGTTTCCCTAAATGACTTTTGGGCAACCCTAAGATCTAATGGCTCAGATTCATTTAGATCAAAGGGATGAAAATAAATGTGCATTTAATTCTCACTTTCTATTTTTTAACTCACTTTATAATTTAATATTGACTTTACCACTTATAAAGTCACACTTAGGAAAAGAAATATTTTGGACACTTTTCCCTAGGTAGAGACTAACCCATGGGAAACCACTTGTCCAAGGTACGTTAAAAATCAACAAGAGTTTCCTCAAAGCTCAATCCCCCAAGTCACTTCAGAAAAATCAAGGTTAAAAGTTAAAAAAATCCAGTAATAAGTTGAAATTGACAAGTCAAGGAAACAATTTCAATATTATCGCGATAAATTGAAATTATATTGATACTTCCAAAAGGGTAACTTATCACAATAATTGTACCTTGAGAAGAATCATTACAACATGTCATCATATCAACCTTTGGAGATCATTAATCATCAATGAATCTCATCACTGGAATTATAGTGTTTACACAAATAGATGAAGGGGCCCTCATAGTCTTTGGAGCAACTTCCAACTTCCTATTGCATACAATTTCATAATTTCTACAGACTATCCTCCATTTACACGTTGGGAAACATTGTTTTAATGGAGCATCACTTGTCCTCCATAAGTAAATATTAACAAGTTTTAGATAGCCCTTTTTAAAACTACCTGGAGTAAGCTCAAATAGGGTGTTTAAACTATGTTTTCAATAGACCAAATGTCTTCTTAAAGGCAACGAAGAGAGACGTTGTCATACCAACATGTACTAAAACAAACAACTCGAATGACCACTCTAAACATCAAATGATATCATTATATGAAAGGAGGAAGCCTCTTCAGAGATCATGAGAATTCTAGGTTTGTCACAATATCAACCTTCCCTTCAACACAACTCCTCAACTAGCTACCTCAAGATAAGCCCTAGAACAGGCCTAAGTGTTCTTGAGAAGAACCTTGGATTATGACTTTAGGTATAGTAAGGCTCGTCTAATTATATTTAAGCACAAGTCATCAATAGGAAATTGCTTGGCCTATACATCAACAATAGGGCTCGACCTACTTCACCATATAGCAAAATTTTACAATAGAGGCCCTAATTCGGCCTTGTACAATTTCAAAATAGAGCTCGAATCTCAAGCATCACATCGCTTGTTAAATCATCTCAAGCACAATATTTATAGGCAACAAAGATCTTCTAACTTCATCTTCATGAAAATATGAATGACATGCCATAAGCAGATATGGTACATAAGTTCAACCTTGAGTAAGGTGATCAAAAACAACGTCAATGTTCATGTCATGAAACTAACCTTTAATCAGTCCTTCAAATTTGTAGCCAGAACAACTCTTTAACCAAGTCTAGATAAGTCAAAAATTTCCCTCCAAACAAGCCTTACATAACTTAGGATCGGCCTCAGAATGATCTCGTTGGCCTTCCCACTGTCTGAGGCACTTTGGACCCCTTCAGTCCACCTTATGAGGTTTCTCGACCTCTGTAACAGTTATACTAAGGCCTTTCAGCCCTCCTAAGATTATTTCTAAGGCCTCTCTTCCCTCTACAACCAACTCTTGTTGATTTTTGTAGCATCAGAAAGTGATCTAAGTCTAATATTTGGTGAGGAGGCCTGCACACCAGTATTCCAAAGAACCCAGAAACCATTTGTGGAAAATCCACTCGATTCATGTTTTATTAATATAATTAATTATTTTATGGGCACCCTAAGTCTAAACTTAGGAAAATTAAATATTTAATGGGTATTAATAAAATAGAGTGTGAATCTTCTAGAGAACGAAGAGCCAGTCAAGATTTAATCTTAGCCATTGATTAGACTTCTAATTTGGGTCGTTTATTTATCAATGATAAGATTATAAAGGAAGGCTTGAGGGCCATTTGGAAAGTAAGTCGAGCATACACTCAGTAACTCGAGGGAAGTTGATTCTTCAGAATTTAGAATTTGATTTCAAAGGGAGAGTTTCAAGGCGGAGGAAGCGAAGGGTTTCAACAGCAGCCAGAGCTCGAGGAAGGAGGACGCAAAAAGGCGGAGGAAGCAGATGGTTTCAGCAGCAACCAGAGCTCGAGGAAGGAGGACGCAAAAAGGCAGAGGGGCAACACAGAGGGACAACGCAAAGGGACAACACAGTAGTGAAGCGGTCTCACGCAGTCTCTTCGCAGGGAATCACACAAAGGTGACGCAGTGAAGGATAGTGAGCCTCTCAGGTGTCAAAAATTCTCTGGAGCTCAGGAGAAAATTACCTCACGTGTTTTCTTGGAAGTTTCTCAGTCATTCTGCCAGTCATTCCTTGTAACGAAATTGTTGTTGAAGATTATATATAAACCCTCATATGTTGCACTAGTTTTCCCACAATGGGTTTTTCTGGGGACAATTGTCCAAAAATAACTGTGTCGATGTGATTAATTCTTGTGCTTGTATTTCACTGTCCTTTTCCCTATATGTATTTGTGTGATAATTGCAGTAGAATTTATTTCGAAATTCATTGAAGGGTTTATTGTTTATAACTTATTGTGAAAAATAAGTAGGAGAAATAAATCAGTGAATGCATTTGAATTTCAAATTTGAAGTTTTCACATGGTATCAGAGCTCAGATCGGGTAACAGGATTGGAGATTCTGCAATGGAACGAAGTCTTGACGCTGCTGGAGCAGCAACTCGGAAGGGTTCACACAGTTCTCCGGAGAAAGAGAAAAGCATGGAAGAAAGGTTGGATCACGACATCTCTGTATTGGCTTCCAGATTGGAAGAAGAGTTCGCTTGCTTGTCAAGTTCTGCTTCCTTAGAGGTTTGGTATATTGATAGTGGAGCTTTTGCATATATGACGGGAATACGAGAATGTTTCTCAAGCTACCAAGAAGAACAAATGAACTTCAAGATCACCATGGGCAATAAGGCGAAATGTACCCTTGTTGGAAGAGGTACCATAGTTTTTCAAACTGAGCAGGGAATAGGCTTCGGGCTACCAATGTGCTGCATGTACCTGGTTTGGGGATGAACTTACTCTCTATGTCTCAGCTGCAAAACAAGGGCTATGACGTATACTTCATCAGCAAGAGAGTATATGTTAAACACCCGAGTTGGAAGAAGAAAGCACAAATCGGAGTTAGGAGCAACAAACTATATAAGTTACAGATTGAATCTCCAATTGTAATATCCCGAAAGGGAAATAGACAGCAATACAAGCATACAACAATATAGAAAATGCCGGAAATAGAACATTAAGCCAAGACGCATAAAAATGCCGGGAATGCTAAGCCATTTTATTAATCTGAGAATATAATGAAATACAATGGATAATCAAAATGATAGCACCTATTCTTGCTCAAGGCAAGTGAAGAACTCTCTCAGAAAGATAGGAAATGGCTGCCACAAGAAACTGCGTCCCAGCTGCTAGGAAACTGCCGTAAACTGCTGTTGCTGCGAGAATGAACTGAAACTAGGGGCTGATCCCCTTGCCGGAATGGGCTGAAAATCTGCAAATCACCTATACTCGCCAACCCGGACCAAACCCAGAAACCATAACAAAAATGGACCACCTCCGAAAATCACCAAGGAAACCCTCCTCAAGGAATTACGTTGTCCCTCCAGGCCCAGCGCAGATGCTGAAACAGAGCCACAAACTCCCCGGAAAATCTCCAACTGGTAAAGACTGAGCCTCCACACCAGATCTCACTGAAACTCCTGCAGAAAACCCCGCACCGGAATACCTCCAACAAGAACTGCGTCCTCTCTCCCAGGGACTGCGCAGTCACCAAAAGAAGCCCAGCTCCTCCGCAAAACAAACAACCAAATCTCCCATAAAAGACTGAAGGAAAAACCTTGCCCGAGCAGGCACTCGAAGTCCCCCGGGGCTAAGGGCGAGATCTCCGACCGGAGACACTCAACACACTAAACAGTGCTGCAGACAAGCTAAACAGCCAGCGTGCTCAAGAAGACAAAAGTTTAGCTCAAATATCATCAACAACAAGAATGCTCCAAATGAGGAGGCTCCTCCATCTTTTATAGCATTGGTTTCCCTCCAAAACCAACGTAGTCTCTCTCTCCTCCACGTGGTGTGTGGCCCCCCCTTGGCTCCCCCTTTAAGTCACAACGTTGTGCTACTAGGAAGGTGCTTTATGTTTCTTAAGTGAGTTAGACCCCTCTTCTCACTTTTATTTTATTAATAAACTATAGTCGGCAAAACTATACAAAAATCGAATATTCCAATTAGTTGTTGCTAATTAGGAATATTACACCAATGGCACTAATAGGCAGCAGGGGTGAGAAGGATTTGAGTGAGCTATGGCACAGAAGAATGGGGCACTTACACCATGGGGCTCTAAGAATTCTCAAAGAGACCGTCACAGGAGTCCCAGAATTTTTGCAGAGGATGCGTACTAGGAAAGTATGCCAAGGCATTTTACCCCAGGAGCAGCAATAGAGCTAATAGTGTGTTGGGACTAATACACTCAGACATTTGCAGACCAATGTCCACCAACGCTCTTAGTGGTGCCCTTCATTGATGACCATTCCAAGAAAACTTGGATCTACTTTCTAAAGACCAAGGATGAGATCTTTGATCGATTCAAAGAGTTTAAGGCTCTGGTTGAGAATCTGATAAGAAATAGGATAAAGATATTTCGGTCAGATAATGGTGGAGAATATATTCATAAAAAAACTTCACAAATTTATGCACAAGGGAAGGCATCAGAAGAGAGTGGACCGCTCCATATACTCTGGAGCGGAATGGAGTTGCAGAGAGGAAGAATAGAACTATTGTTGAAGTAGCAAAGGTGATGTTGTATGATCAAGATTACCCAAATTTCTATGGGCGGAAGCATGCAGTATAGTTGTGTATGTTCAGAACAGGATTCCTCATAGGGCACTAGGTAAGATTACAAGAGAGAGTGTCTTCACTGGCAAGAAGCCAGAAGTGAGCCATTTCAGGATTTTTGGTACTTTGGCATACTGCCATATACCCGAGGAGAAGAGGAAGAAATTGGATCAGACGTCAGAAAAGGGATATCTAGTGGGATATAGCAAGAATGCCAAGGCATATAAAATCTACATTCCTAACAGTAGGAAGATTGTAATACGACATGATGTGAAGTTCATGGAGGAAAGAGATTTCAGGAAATCACGAGAGATGTCTTCTGAAACGTAGTCAGAGGATGATCCACTGGTCCACCCACTTCGACCAGCCGAAACCAGCTCGAGTGCTTCTCTCGGACCGAAGGATCCAGGAGTATTACCTCAGGAGGAGCAGGAAGATCCACCCACTACAAGCGGAAGAATGAGCCGAGAATTACGACATATTCTGAGGGATGCAGAGGAGTTTGTCGAAGATCCTAGAAAAGAGAAGAGGCAGTGTAGACAACCTAACAGGGACCAAGCCTTGGTAGCTTAGGTTGGGGAACCCTCTAGTTTCTTGGAGGCAGCTCAACATCAAGTATGGGTAGATGCAATGGTGAAAGAATACAGTTCCATCATGACTAATGATGTCTGGGAAGTGGTTCCTAGGCCTCAGGACAGATCAGTTGTGGTTTCGAGAAGGATCTACAAGATCAAATACGCTACAAATGGCAGCATGGAAAAATATAAAGCCAGGTTCGTGGCTAAGGGGTATGCTCAGAAGGAAGGGATAGACTATGAAGAAACCTTCACCCCAGTAGCCATATATACTTCTATTAGATCCGTGATATCCCTTGCAGCGCAGATGGGGTGGGAGATTCACTAGATGGACATCAACACTGCATTCTTGAATGGGGTCATAGAAGAAAAAGTATATATCGAACAAACAAAGGGCCTTGAGACGCATGAGCAGAAGACTCGTGTATGTAGGCTTAAGAAAGCCTTGTATGGACTTAAGCAAGCACCTAGATCTTGGTACGGTCGAATTGATGGTTACTTGCAGAAGACAGGATTCGTCAAGAGTGACACAGATCCTAATCTTTACTATCTGACAGTAGGGAATGAGCCTCTAATACTAGTGTCGTAAGTGGATGACCTATTCCTGACAGGTTCATCTAGGCTCATCAAGGATTGCAAGGAGAACCTAGCTGCAGAATTCGACAAGAAGGATCCGGGACTGATACATTATTTTCTGGGGTTGGAAGTTTGGCAGCTGAAGGGTGAAATCTTCCTTGGTCAAGAGAGATATGCTACAGAAATTCTGAAGAGGTTGAGGATGCAGGACTATAGACCCATGGCTACTCCAATGATCACCAACTAGAAGAAGATTGGTGATCACCAACTGAAACTTTTTAAATCTATTTGTGACCTACAACTTACAACTTACAACTTGAACTTTCAACTATAAGTCAGAGTTATTCTGAGAACAGTGGTAATGATGACAACACCTACAATGCTAGTGAGTCACAAGATGCACCACAAGAAATTGAAAGCAATGCCAGTCACAGGAGGCAAGAAATCAGAATAGGAATTTGCATGGTGTAAATTTTGAAGGCCCACCAAGACAGCTGGAAAAAATTACAAAGGGACATTTAATCCGCTAAAACCCCTTCTAATCTATGTAACCAGACTTCACAAAAAAAATCCAAAAGTTGGTGGTGTGTCACGTGATTGGGTCTGCAATATTTGTGGGCATCACTCTGTTGGCAGTTATACCAAGGTGAAGCAACATCTTTCGGCTATTACAAGTAAAGGAGTCAATATGTGTCCCTCAAAGAACCTGAATCCAGCTCAGAGAGCGCAACTTTGGAGGCTAGAAAGGCCAGCCACTGGGAAAGGACTGTTTTCTAGCAAAAATGTTGATCCATGCATTCTTTCATCCAGTGCTTCATCAAAAAAGAAAAAGGGCTCTATTGGTCCTACAGTTTTTGGGATGTACAATGTTCTAGATCGAGATGACGCAGATGATGCAATTGGCAAATTTCTTTTTGCCGATGGATTTCCCTTCCATGTTGTTCGTTCACCTTATTACAAGGAAATGGTCCAAGCAATTGCAAAAATAGGGCCTTCATATGTACCACCCGGAGAACAAAAGCTAAGAACAACAATTTTGGATAGACAAGTGTCCAAAATTAATGTGCAAAAAGAGAGAATGAGACAAACATGGTTGAGGTTTGGTTGCTCTATTGCTATGGATGGATGGACTGACATCCGAGAACGCCCACTAATCAACATCATAGTGACATTTGTAGAAGGTCCATTCTTTCTTAAAGTTGTTGATTGTTCTAGAAAGCGCAAGGATGCATCTTTCCAATTTGAGCTTCTTCAAGAAGCTATAGAGAATGTTGGGGTTGATAGTGTAGTGCAGTTTGTGACAGATGCAACAACAGTTTGTAGATCAGCTGGGTTATTGATTCAAAGCAGGTATCAACATATTTTTTGGACTCCTTGTTGTGTGCATGCACTCAATAATGCACTGAAGGACATTGGCAAAATTCAGTGGATCTCAGATTTGGTTACAGCTACTAGAGATGTGCAGATGTTTATCTGCAACCACCACACCTCCTTAGCCACGTATAGGACTCACACAAGGAAGGAATTCCTCAAGCCCACCAATACTAGATATGCTAGTTATTTTCGCTTATTGGAAAGGATGCTAGAGGTACAAGCACCACTACAGTCCTTGGTTGTGAGTCAAGAGTGGGGAAGGTGGTCAGAATCAAAGATAGACTCGGGGAAGAAGGTCAGGCTTCGGGCGTTGGACAATGATTGGTGGGCAGATTGTGTTATTTGGTGTCATTCTTGGGCCCTATTGTGGAGGTCATTCGTTACACTAATTCGGATGCTCATAGTCTTGGAGAAATCTATGAGACCTTTGATAGCATGTTGGATCGTGTGAAGGCAGCCATTTAGCAGAGGGAAACCTCATTAGAGTTCTATACATCCCAGATTCGACCCATCATTCAGCTTAGGTGGGATCGCATGAACACACCTTTGCACATGGCAGCATATCCATTAAACCCAAAATGGTATGTTGAAAGGCCTAGGAGAGTGCCTCCTATTGATGATCCTGAGGTAAAGAATGGCTTCCTAGCTGCAATTGCAAAGATGTACAGTGAGGAGGAGGGGGCAAATTTCGAAGACAGTTTGTTCAGTTTGCATCTCTTAGTGGCCCCTTCAACACACGTGGTGCTCGGGCAAATTGCATAGATCTAGTCCAAGATGACCCGAATGGTTGGTGGAGGATGAATGGGGATGGTGCTCCAGAGCTCAAACAGCTAGTTATGTGTTTGTTGTCTCAGATTGCTAGTTCCTCTACAGCAAAGAGGAATTGGTCCACATATTGCTTCACCCACTCTATCAAGAAGAACAAGCTTACCTCTAAAAGAGCTGAGAAGTTAGTTGTTGTGGACGGTGCCCTACGTCTTGAGCATAGGACAAGTTCTTGTTAAGTTCTCTGTTTCAAACTTCAGTTGTAGACTTCAGTTTAAACTTTAGTTTGAATCTTGATATAATATGATATCTTAAACTTTATTTTCATTGTACATTGTTAGTAGTTACATTGTACAGTTACAATCATACATGATTGTATGATGTACATTTTAACTTTTAAATTTGTTTCAATTCTATGATTCATCAATTTATAATTATTAATTTTATCATTTATCCTCCATGATGTAAGTGTTATGTAATGATAAAGATAAAGACAGTTAGATTATAAATATAAAAATTTCATATATTTTTATATTTTATAATTTTTAAGCCTGGACGTCCCCCCACATTTCCTAAAAATTGGTGGGGAGCTTTTGCATAGGGCGCTCTCGCGTATCCCTGCTCCCTCGCCCCCACCTCCAGGGTACTTGGTGGAACATTGGTTGTGAGTCCATAGTGGGTAAGGTGGTCAGAATCAAAGACAGACTCGGGGAAGAAGGTCAAGCTTCAGGCGTTGGACAATGATTGGTGGGCAGATTGTGCTTATTTGGTGTCATTCTTGGGCCCTATTGTGGAGGTCATTCGTTACACTAATTCAGATGCTCCTAGTCTTGGAGAAATCTATGAGACCTTTGATAGCATGTTGGATCGTGTGAAGACAGCGATTCAGCAGAGGGAACCCTCATTATAGTTCTATACATCCCAGATTCGACCCATTCATTCAGCGTAGGTGGGATCGCATGAACACACCTTTGCACATGGCAGCATATCCATTAAACCCAAAATGGTATGTTGGAAGGCCTAGGAGAGTGCCTCCTATTGATGATCCTAAGGTAAAGAATGGCTTCCTAGCTGCAATTGCAAAGATGTACAGTGAGGAGGGGGCAAAATTTCGAAGACAGTTTGTTCAGTTTGCATCTCTTAGTGGCCCCTTCAACACATGTGGTGCTTGGGCAGATCTCATAGATCTAGCCCAAGATGACCCGAATGGTTGGTGGAGGATGAATGGGGATGGTGCTCCAGAGTTCAAACAGATAGTTATGTGTTTGTTGTCTCAGACTGCTAGTTATTCTACAGCAGAGAGGAATTGATCCACATATAGCTTCATCCACTCTATCAAGAGGAACAGGCTTACCTTTAAAAGAGCTGAGAAGTTAGTTGTTGTGGACAGTGCCCTACGTCTTGAGCATAGGACAAGTTCTTGTTAAGTTCTCTGTTTCAGACTTCAGTTTAAACTTTAGTTTGAATCTAGATATAATATGATATCTTAAACTTTATTTTCAATGTACATAGTTAGTAGTTACACTATACGGTTACAAACTTACATGTATGATTGTATGATGTACATTTTAACTTTTAAATTTGTTTCAGTTCTATGATTCATTGATTTCTAATTATTAATTTTATCATTTATCCTTCATGATGTGAGTGTTATATAATGATAAAGATAAAGACACTTACATTATAAATATAAAAATTTCATATATTTTTATATTTTATAATTTTTAAGACCCGGACGTCCCTCCACGTTTCCTAAAAATTGGTGGGAAGATTTTGCATAGCGACCTCCCGCGTATCCCTGCTCCCTCGCTCCCACCTCCAGGGTATTTGGTGGAACATTGCAATATTTTGAGTTGAATGAAATAACATAATTTATTTTGAAATATACTTTAATTTTAACATTCTTTTTCTTAAAAAGAATGAATCCACCTGTAAATTTAAATCCAATTATAACCAGAAATTATTTGCTTATTATTTAGTCAAATTTGATGGGCGAATTTGATCGATTATGTTCATGATTTTTTCAAGTTCGACAAATTTCGAACTTCACAAGGAAAAGTAGCTGAACCCAGTGACTAAGGCTGGCACAAGTGCCCAGGTGCACAGGAGTCCAGATCAGCCACACAATTGATGGCAGGTTGCAGGCTGAAGCAAACAGCAGGTCACTGGAGGAGATTTGGAGGGCTGTACAGCTGATACAAGTGCCAAGAAAATCTCTGTAATTGTTGTAGCTGTATTTTTCAGTAGAATCATTTCCCACTTAGGAAGCCCTCACTGTTCTGAATAATAAAAGTGAAGTTACGGTTGGAGGGTTATTTTCTATGTGAGAATTATTTCGTGTTTGCTTCCGCTGTAAATTTCTGAGTTAAAATTCCAGTGTGTTTTTATTCAGTGCATGCAGATTTAAATTTCTGGGTTATAAATTTACTAGGAATAATAACCAGATCTGTAATTAGAAATTTAACAGATAAGACTTGTAATTTGCAGCCTTATTCATCCTCGTATCTTTACTAAAGCAACCTCCCTCAAGCCTTGTTGGACCCCATATGCCCAAAAAACAGATAGGGCACTGGTAACACACAACCACACTAAGATTTCTATAATAAACTCATTGTATGTTAGTTCCACAGATCTAGAAATCACCTAGGATAATCTTACTCTAGATCTGTTTCTGAAAGTATTGTTGTAATCTGGATTGCATATCAAGAAAAGCTAGACTTACAGTGATGCATAAATCCACAAACCAAGCTTTATTCCAACATATTTTAAGAGTGTTTTTATGCCCCTTTGGGTTCTATACTGTGCTGCAATTTATCCTTGAAACTGTTTATCATTTACCAACTGTACTGTACATGTAAAATCTGGCTAGATGGGGTTCAATCTAGCTGGAAAAATCACTGTTATCAGTGCTACAGTCAGGTCAACTAATGACTTAAAGTTCTGTGACTGTTGACTTTATCATTACTTTATCAACTTACCTAATAGACAGCCATAACTTTTCATTTACACTGGTAACAAAAAACTGAATATAGCTGCCATTGATCCACTTAAATTATGTTTATTACTTCTTGCAACTCATGCTGTTATATACCTGAAAATACAGTGTTCATTCATTGGGGTTGTAATCAGAATTGAAGAAAAGCATAAAGCTAGCCTTTCTTAATCTTGTCAACATTAACTGTAGTAGGTGGCTTTATATGTGCCAACCAAACTGTGTGTTATGCATCCAACTTGACTTGGATACTGTACCTTTTATAATGATAGTTTACAGCCTTCAAGGCTACAGTAAAGCCTAGCCGTCCTTTCTCATATGTGACAGCATAAGTGGATTGATAATCTTTTTATTATCAGATATTTACTGATCATGAGTTATACGAAAAGAGAATCATAGGGAAGCCCCCTAGTAGTGATCACAAATCATCCTCTAGTGAGGGAAGAGGGTGACACTGCTAATTCTTCTGAGTTCAACCTGTGTCGTCATCTAGTGAAGACTTTGCACTCGGGGTGAGAGATAAACTGGTAACACAACCAAGAAATGGATACTCCAATTGCAATTGAAAATACATTTCTAAATCAAATGATGTCAAACACTATGTCAAATTAAGGGAAATCTGGACACAAAACTGGACAACTCACCTAGGATCCCGCCAAATGCTATGAAAATGGAAATTTGGAATGACAAGGGTTGCATTCAAAAGCCCTGCCACAGCTACCGCATTGCAAATCTGCATCACCAGATGAAGCAATGTCACAGTAAGGAATTACTTATTGTGGAACAAAGATGTTTGTTTCGCAAAATATTAGTCAAAAACAGATTGAAAAAATATTTGCAGCCATATTTCCAAACTAGTGAATGCAAGATCACATACTGATACACGCTGCTGATTCAAGCCACCATTTGCTTCGATAAATATATAACCATTTGAATCAGGTAACCCTGGAAATTACAAACATAAAACTGGGTTAGGCCTAGGCATTTGTTTCCCAAAAGCAGTTACTTTTGCATTATAATATGGACTAGAAGCGAGAGACAAAATATTCTGCAGAGTATTCACAGCCAACCCTTCATGATAATTTAGATGAACACACTCCAGGCTTGCTTTAAACATTACATGATCCTTATTCAGTTACCATGCATAATAATTTAGGCCAATAACAATACACACATACTGCCCATTAATAATTTGGACCTCTCAGGACCAATAATTGACATTCGACTATGCTGTCAATGCATGACTCTGTTATTGTTGAGAAATCTAGGGTATTGGAATTAGGAGATTTCTCTTTAATGATAACTGCTTGCCTTTTTACTTCTTTAGAATAGGATCTTCTCTTTGATTAGATTATTATAGTAATCTTCTTTATCAAACAGCCACCAAAGCATAAACAACAAAGAGACAAGAGACACATAATATAGGTGATGAACCAGGGCCAAAACCTCTCCAACTTGAGAGGAAAACCCAAATGAATTCTTCTTCTTATAGAGACTTCAATTGACGAATACCAAGACCATGACCAACACACTTCACATAACAACCTCTCCAAGACCAAGTCACAAGATCCTTCTTTTCTTCCTCTTCTTCTTGCTCACGTTATCATAAGACAGACTGCCTTCATATACTGCACTTTTTGGCTACCCTAAAATTTCGGCTCTTTTCCATAGACCTGCAATTCGTACTCTGAAATTTCGCACATGGGAGGTGAGGGAGAGAGTTTGGAAATGCTTTCCTTCTTCGCTATACTTGAAGACTTCTTTAGGTCATCTCGACTATAGTAAGGAAGCTAACTTGGAGGACTTCTTGGTGACTTCCTTAATGACTGCTATGACACTACTCCAAAAACCCTAGTTTCTAGTATCTACCACACGTGCATAGAGACTAGCCCAAAAACTGTTCCAAACAACTTCGATTAGGTTCCTTCTTCCTTCGCTTGATGATGATCTCTTTCTCTAATGATTCTCACACTCCTTTCTTTATTCTTGATGCTTGACCGAATTCATCCCTTAAGTGAGGCCGAGCTGCCCTATTTATAGTAGTTTGTCCATCAATAATAAGACGACTTCTCCTAGTGACGAGGCCAACATGCTTCTCTAGAATTATCTTTAGGCCGACTTCAAGGTGAGCTTGTGACATTGTCTTGGAGGGTTATTGACATAATCAAAATTACCTTTTACAATGTGTAGCATGTCTTTAACACATGACATTGACTTCCTAGGCTTTATGACTTGATGACCAACCCTAAAGTCTCACAATGGGAGCCTTAACTATAAAAATAAAATTCCTTGAGCAAGAAACCCATGACTCGAGCATTATAAAAATATTTTTTATTTTGCTTACATCAATTACATAAAATCATAATTACGCATGTCATTATGAAGACCGAACATAGTTACACTTTTCAACACTCCCTCTTAACTAGGCAAGTATTCATAATCCATACAAGGTACTTGGACATTCTCAATCTAAAGAATTCTCATAAGAAGAGTCGAATTGGTAACCCATCTGTAAAGCATCATATCATCCAGCATTGTCACATAGCAAGGCCTTGATTGACAGCTCTATCTCTCCACAAGATCAGAGCACAATGTTGGCGAGCCCAATGACATATAGACACCCTCATCATTGTCTCTCTCGGAACATACCCTACCCGAGTTTTCAGAGTGTGTTCCACCAGGACTATTCTTATCTTGGATTCCCAGTTCTCAAAGAATATCGGTCCTCTACGACTACTCTTATCTTGGATGCCCTAACTCATCCTAAAAGAGTATCAAATGCTACATGTTTAGCCAATCCTCCATTCTATCTTCCCAAGTGAAAACAAGAATGATGTGTCTATCTCTCCCTCTCAATTTAGGGAGGACATACCCATTCCACTGAAGGAATGTACCCATTCCTATAAAAGGAATAGGAATGTAGCCAAGCTCCCTCATAATTAGGGACTTGACCAAGTGTTGATTTTTGTAGCATCAGAAAGTGATTTAAGTCTCATATTTGGTGAGAAGGCTTGGGCACCAGTATTCCAAAGAACCCAAAAATCGTTTGTGGAAATTCTACTCGGTTCATGTTTTATTAAAATAATTAATTATTTTAACGGAGACTCTAAGTTTAAACTTAGGGAAATTAAATAATTAATAGATATTAATAAAACAGAGTGTGAATCTTCTAGAGAACGAAGATCAAGTCAAGATTTAATCTTAGCCATTGATTAGACTTCTAATCTAGGTCGTTGATTTATCAATGAGAAGATTATAAAGGAAGGCTTGAGGGCCATTTGGAAAGTAAGTCGAACATACACTTAGTAACCCAAGGGAAGTCGATTCTTTAGAATTTAGAATTCGATTTCAGAGGGAGAGTTGCAGGGCAGAGGAAGCGGAGAGTTTCAGCATCAGTCAGAGCTCGAGGAAGAAGGGCACGAATGGGCAGAGGGGCAATACAGTGGTGACGCAGTCTCTGCGTAGGGAACATGCAGAGGTGACACAGTGAAGGCTAGTGAGCCTCTCAAGCATCAGATATTCTGCAGAGGTCTGGAGAAAATTTTCTCAGGTGTTTTCTCTGAAGTTTTTTAGTCATTCCTTGTAAAGAAATTGTTGTTGAAGATTAATAGATAAACCCTCATCTGCTACATCAATTTTCCCATATTGGGTTTTTCTAGGGACAATTGTCAAAAAATAATTGTGTCAATGTTATTGATTTCTTGTGTTTGTATTTCATTGTTCTTTTCTCTATATGTACTTATGTGATAACTGCAATAGAATTTATTTCGAAACTTACAGAAGGGTTAATTGCAAATAACTTATTGTGAAAAATAAGTAGGAGAAATAAATGAGTAACTGCAGTACGATTTCAAATTTGAAATTTTCACATGGTATCAAAGCTAAGATCAGGTAACAGGATTGGAGATTCTACAATGGAATGAAGTCTTGTTAATTTTGGATAACTAGGTCCAAACTCCATGTTGTGATGCTCAGATGAAGATGCCAATATTTTTATTGGATTCCTCTTTCAGAGAGGCGCAAGATCGATCTAAAGATCATCTTGATCCGATGAGCAGAACATTTATTTTGAATTAATTCCACTTATGTGCAAGGTCGGCGAGAATTATAATGTAGGCTTGAAGCCCCAACAGATGTGTCACACACCCTCACTGATGGATATATATTGGTCAACGTTGGAGGACATTTTCATCATCACTCATCACACATTCTCTCTCTGCATCTGATTGGTTCGATCATCACTTGTAGTCTATTCTTCTCTCATACGTGGGAAAAACGCAGCAAAGATTTCTGGTTTTGACTTAGGGTTTCAGCGCAGATTTGACCAGCATTGACTTTGGTCAACGCATGGTCAAACTGACATCAAACTTGCCCAAAATTCTGATTTCTGCAGTCTGTTCTTTCTGGCACAAAAATCAAGGTTGAACGTTGACATTGACCTGGTTGCATTGACTTTGATCGATGTTGTTTTTGTGTTGACCGCTGACTGGACAGCGTTGACTTTTGTTGACTGGTATAGAGCTGTCTGAGAGGGTTGTGTGACATATTATGGTTGGTTGACCGTGTAGAGACTTTGTTGGTTCAAGCATTCTGTTGACCGCCGTAACGCATAACAACACATATTTTGTTGATCAAGTTAAGTGTATTTTTGGCTTGTCTTCTGTCGATCTATTGGTATGTTCTATCAGCATTTTACTTGGTATAAAAGTCAAGTTGCATCAAGCATAGAACATCTACAAAAATTTACATGGTATCGGAGGTAAGGTGAAGACAAAGCCCAAGTTTGTATTGAGAACAATCACCGAAGAAGTACTATTTGTCAAGGACTCATGGGTACCTCTAATTATAATGACCTCAAAGTTGATGACAAGTTGATTGGGAAGGAAGACTTCGATGCCTGGAAGATGACTTTGGATCTAATGTTGGAAGACCAAGATGTCATGGACTATGTGCAGGGTAAAATCCAAACTCCATCATCTGCACCTGCTGCCACCAAATCTAAATATAAGAAGGGGGAAATCAAAGCAAAGCTGATGATCCGAGATTCAATTCATAAGAGTCTGTTTGCCTACATCTCTGAGTTGGGCACATCCAAGTAGATATAAGATAAGTTGGTCAACATGTTCAAGGCCAACAATGCAAATCAAGTGCTTTTCTTTAAGAACCAACTGAAGAATCTTAAGAAAGGCAGGGATGAATCCGTTCAATCATATTTTCTAAAGTCGATCGAAATCAAAAATAATCTTCTGGCCATTGGGGAAACAATAGCTGATCGAGAAATGGTTCTCACCGCACTTGGAGGTCTCCCCTCCGAATGCCATGTATTCAATACTACCATTCTCAATAACAATGTGATACTTGATTTTGACGAAGTATTATCGAGATGCGTACAAGAGGAAACAAGAATGAAGGAATATGAAAATGAAGGTAATGTCGCTTTCACTGCTCATGCTAAGACGAAGAACAATGGTGGTCCAAGGAACCAAGGAAAAGTAGGGGCCCAAGGAAAGAAAGGAAAATGTTACACATGTCACAAGACCGGCCACTATGCTAGAGAATGCCCTTGTAAGAAGGATTCTCTTAGGGATGATGACAACAACAACAACCGAAGGAATGGAAATCAAAGGAACAACAGGGTCAAAGGAAAGAGGAAGGCTCCCTCTGGTCGTAATGGAAATAGGCAACCTTTCAAAAGGCCGAGAAATCCCAGGTATGAGGAATCTAATGTTGTTGATGATAAAAGAAATGAATTTATTCTTGTATTTTCCCCCTTTGCTGCATCTCCACCCGACACTATTGATGTCTGGTTAATTGATAGTGGTGCCTCAAGGCACCTCACTGGGTTTAAGGAAGCACTTTCTGATCTGGTTGAGAAGGATACTAATCTGAAAATTATCCTTGGACATAATCCCACATATCCCGTGAAAGAGACAAGGACTGTGACCCTCAACATATCTCAAGGTCAAGTCCTCCGCTTGCAAGATGTATTATATGTACCTGATTTGAAGAAGAACCTTGTGTCTATTTCAACCATGGAAGACAAAGGTTTCAATGTGGCATTCGTTGATGGGAAGGTGCACATCTGGAAGAAGAGTTTCAAGGAAGCTATCACGATTGGGTTTAGAGTTGATACAATCTACCAGGTTGGAGGAAGTCCACTAAGAGCAATGACATGTGATACTATCCGATAAATTGAGCTATGGCACCGGAGGTTTGGACACCTTCATTACAAAGCCCTTCCCGAAGCAAGGAAGGTGGTGACTGGGATGCCTGAATTCATAAATGATCATGAAGGTGTATGTCAGGGTTGTGCCGAAGAAAAACATACAAGGGGACCTTTCCCCTCAAGTGTCACAAAGACATCTGATGTCTTGCAATTGATACATTCTGATCTGTCTGGTATGCTGCCCGTGACATCCTTGGGAGGATGTTCTTATTATATGACGTTCATAGATGACTTCTCTCGCAAAACCTGGATATACTTCTTGAAGAAGAAGGATGAGGCTTTCATATGGTTTCGTACTTTCAAAGCCTTGGTGGAAAATCAAACAGGGAAGAAGATCAAGATATTGAGTACCGATAATGGCACTGAATATGAGATGAACGAGTTCAATAACTTTTGCAAAGAAGCTGGCATCAAGAGGGAGACCACAACTATATATACTCTTGAGCAAAATGGCGTTGCTGAAAGAAAGAACAGGACCATTGTGGAAGTTGCCCATGCAATGCTATCTAACCAAGGTCTTTCGAAGTTTCTGTGGAGAGAAGCTGCAAACACTGTTGTGTACATACAAAATCGATGCCCGCACTCCGCTGTGGACTCCAAAACTCCCGAAGAGGTTTTCTCTGGTAAGAAACCTAACGTCTCTCATTTTAGAGTTTTTGGTTGTCCCGTTTATTTTCATGTGCCGAAAGAGAAGAGGAGCAAGCTAGATGCTTCTGGGAAGAAGGGAATGTTTGTGGGCTACAGTGAAACTTCGAAGGCTTATAGAGTCTATGTGCCTGGTCAAAGAGAGGTGGAGAAATGCCACGATGTTACCTTTGATGAAGATGCTTCCCTCAAGAAAGTAATCAATCTTCCAAGCTCTGAGGAAGATTATGAAGTAAGGTCTGCAAATCTAGAAGAACCGAAGGATGAGACGATGCTCGATGTTGAAGGACCGATAGACCCTATTGATCCACCTCCTTCAATGAAGAGAAGACCCTCATGACTCAGGGACACTCTCAAGGATGCCGAGAGACATAAGGCCCCAAGGGGGACATTCCGTGAAAGTAAGAAACCGAATAGATACCAAGGGTATCTAGCAGCCATGAGTACAATCGTACAATCTGAGCCTGGATCTTTTGAAGAAGTCATAAAGCATCAAGTCTGCAAGGATGCTATGCACGAAGAATATGAGTCCATTATGAAGAACGATGTCTGGGATGTGGTTCCGAGACCGGAAGAAAAAGTAGTTGTCACCTCGAAATGGCTCTATAAGATCAAGCATCATCGGATGGTAGTGCTGAAAAATTCAAGGCAAGATTCAGCCCGTGACTTCTCTCAAAAGGAAGGCTAGACAATGATGATATATTTGCACCTGTGGCTCGATATACCACCATCCGATCTATCATGGCCCTTGCTGTTACGCAAGGATGGAATCTTCATTAGATGGATGTGAAGACCGCCTTTCTGCATGGTGCAATCAAGGAAGAGTTATATGTGGAGCAACCTCTGGGGTTTGAAATCCAGGATCGAGACACCCATGTATGCAGGTTGAAGAAAGCCTTCTATGGGTTGAAGCAAGCCCCCAAGGCTTGGTACGAGAGGACATATAGCTACCTGATGAAGCTGGGCTTCACTCGTAGTAATGTTGATCTGAACCTTTACTTCAAGGTTGATAAAGAAAAGCCTCTCATTCTGGTGTTGTATGTGGACGACCTCTTCCTGACAGGTGTTGACCCTCTCATTCATCAGTGTAAGAGAGAGCTCGCTTCTGAGTTTGAGATGAAGGACCTAGGACTGATGCATTGCTTCCTAGGCCTGGAGGTCTGGCAGAGACCTGGCGAAATTTCCTTTCTCAAGGAAAATATATTGTGAAGCTGCTAAAAAGGTTTGGAATGGTGGACTGTAAGTCTGTGTCGACACTAATTGAGCTCAACTTTAAGAAGTTGAGTGGAAGCGTTGTTGGGCCTATGCTAGCAAATCCTACTAAGTATTGTCAACTCGTAGGGGCCCTGATGTTCTTAGTGAACACCCATCCGAACGTATGTTTTGCAGTGAACACTTTGAGTCAACATATGGTTGATCCTCATCACATTCACTGGGTTGGTGCCAAGAATCTGTTGAGATATCTTCGGGGCACCATAAACCATGGGCTGAGCTACACTGTCGAGAGCTTGAGACTCCATGGATATACTGATGTCGATTGGGCTGGCAATGTGGTGGATCGCAAGAGCACATCTGGATGTTGCTTCACACTTGGGTTTGCTTCGATATCTTGGATGAGCAAGAAGCAGAAGTCGGTGGCTTTGAGCACCATGGAGGCTGAATACATTGCAGCGAGTATGGCCTGTTGTGAAGTAGTTTGGTTGTGAAAGCTCTTCAGTGAGCTGTTTGGGTATGTGCTAGATACCATCGTTATCCTTTGTGATAACAAGAGTGGGATTCGTTTGTCAAAGAATCTCATGTTCCACGATCGATCCAAGCATATTGATATCAGGTACCACTTTATCCGAGATATGGTATAGCGAGGCGTCGTAAGGCTCAATCATATAGGAATTGATGAGCAAGTCACAGATATTCTCACAAAGCCCTTAGGAAAGGTCAAGTTCCTAACCTTTCGTGAGAATCTTGAAATCGTGGAACGACCCTATGCTGAGGATCTTGTTGTACGATGAGCTCTAGGAGCTCCAGGGGGCCTTGGGGATAGCTTCTAGGAGCTATAAGCACACACAAGGCTAGGCTTGTTGAACCTTGTGGTGCTTCTGCCCCACCATTAAGATATTGAGTTGGTTCATCTCTCATGATCTATGCCCTGCATGCATCCTACCCATTGAGTCCCGGACTCATGGGAAGTACCTCTCATTTGGCCAATAAGGTGGGAAAAGCTAGAGACCAGTAGCAAAGACCGATGGACGAATCAGAGATTGTCGTACTCTCTATGTCTAGGATGGCACGTGTCCAACCACTTGATCTGGGATCAAGTCTAGTTTCGGACCTCCAACTAACTTCGGGTCAGTTAAACCAACTTCGGGTTGGTATGTGACTCCTTTGAGTCCTATAGAGGTTTCGGACCTCTGAGCTGATTTTGTCAGCCGGGAGTGATGTCTTTGTGACTCACCCTTTGTTTTGAAATAAAGAATCCAGCAAAGCAAGTTACGGCGAGATGACGCACGATGTTTGGATGGCACAGGTGAATGGAGTTCTCCCTAGTTGAGAGGGAGTGTGGACAACTAGGTCCAAACTGTGAAAAATCCTAAATCTGGATTCCTACTGCAACAAATCTGAATTACTTCCCTATTATTTTGTGTAATGAATAAAATAATGTAAATAGTGATTAATTAGTTAATTAGTAATTAAGTTGAAAGGCCATGTCTGATAAGACATGACCTTTCGTGAAGAGGCACCTGCGTAGGTATATAAACAGGACTCATTTGTAACATTCAATCATCTATCTCATATCTCATTCATCATACATTTTAATAATAATATTTGTATCCTCAATGGATATCTTGATATTTCAAGTCTTTTGGAATATTTAACTTGAGAAGGAACTTTGTTCACTTCATTTGGTATTAGAGCAATTCGATCTTCTGGCCGCTCATTGCTGCACAGAGCTACGCTCCTTGATCCAAGCCTTTGGCCATCAAAAATTCGTCAACATTGTTGTCATCGAAGCATTTCGCTACCAGTCTTGGAGTTTCTCCATTTTCACCAATAGGCCTTTGGCCAAAATTAAAAATTTGAAGAAATTTCACCAGTAGGCCTTTGGCCAGAATTAAAAATTTGAAGAAATTTCACTAGTAGGCCTTTGGCCAAAATTAAAAATTTGAAGAAAAAAAAGGGAAATTTTTGAAAAAAAAGAAGCAGCAAAAACAATATATAGTTAAAAAAAAAAAAATATATATATATATATATATATATATATAAAAGTGAAAAAAAGAAAAGAAAAAAAGAGATGTATATAAAGAAGTACATATACGTACATACCAAGACAATTTAAAAATAAAAAAGGAAAAAGAAAGAAGGAAGAGTAGATAAGGTTATTTTGATTATTCTTTAAGTGGTTTACAAGCTCCTGGTTTTAGAAGCCTATGGTAATTGCCCATGGTATTTGCAAGGTAAAATAAGAACAAAAGGAATAAAAAAATCTCTGTGTGAATGGTAAGTTTACTTTTACGTGGAGAACATTAACTGAGTCAAATACACATAAGTGGACATATATTTTATAGGTGAATATATGTGAATAGCCACGTTTCACTAGGGTTGTAACCTTTCAACAACAAAAAATAGTTAAAAAAAAAATCAATTGTTAATATATATATATATATATATATATATATATATATTATGAAAGTCAAACATCTTCTTAGTAATTATAGAAGATTTCATAAAAAGAAATCAAGGAAGTAATTTTCAAAAAAATCGGAAGGAAAAATATTATTATGGATTTTTTAAAATGTTAAGGAATCATTATTAAAGCTCGAAGATATATAAAAGGAAAAAGAGGTTATTAAAGATTTAAGTATTGGAAAAGTGGAAAAGGAGATAAATCATTATATTCTAAAGGTTTTATTTAAAAAGGGAATATATACATATATAAAATATTTTAAGTCTCTTTTAAAAGAGAATATTAGTGAAGGATTCATTACCAAAGATTGATGGAATAATAGTAAAGGATATTGGAAAGACTAATTAAGCTTGAGGGTTTATTAAAGGGAAATAATAATATTTTATTATAAATATTACTAAGCGTCACCCTTAAAAACCCCGAAGTTATCTGACAAAATGGCATCCAAAACAGAACTAAAAGAGGGAAGATTTCCTAAAAATTATAGTATGTGTGTCGATGCGCTAATTGAAATCAAAGGGTCACTTGCAGGAAAAGAGGTTCTCATATCTATTGATTTTACTCAAAAGAATAATTATGTTAGTACCGAATGTGCTAACCAATTAGTGATCCCTGAATCAAATATAACCGAAGCAAATTCATTTAACGCAAATGAAAAACAATACAACATAGAGAATTTACACCTAAGTATTGGGGAGTATTCCCTTGTCTCACAATTCACTGTTAAAACCTTATTTTCCAATAATAGTGATATAGTTCTGGGTTCGCTCTGGATGGAATCACTAGGGTCATTCATCCTTAATACAAAAAAGAAGTTTTTGACATTTTCTTACAAAAAGAAAAACATAAGATTACAAGATGTCATGGTGAAGCCAAATTCACTAACACCGGAAGACATATTAGATATCACAAGAGTAGTTCTTCCAGAAAGTAAAAAAGCAATACAATATTTGCAAAGAGAAGCTAACGAAATCACAACTAACAAGAATGAAGAAGTTGCTCGCCTCAAGGACCACAACGATAAATTACTAACGCAAATTAAGAAGCTGAAGAAAGACAAGAAGTCATTGGAAAACAAGGTGCAACAACTTGTCGAAAATGAAGCATCGAAATCTTCAAATATAGAAGTTCAAGTTGAAGAAAAATTGAACGTTGATCCAGTAAATGTCTCAACTGACGAAGACGACAAGCAAGTTGCAGAAGAAACTAACTTAGATGTCGGACGAACAAGAAACATTCTACGTGAAGATTCTGTAACCATCTCCATAACATCCTCGCCAGGCGAAAATCAAAGAGGTCAAACCAAAACAGTTCCCTATCGACATCCAAATAATGGGAGCAGACAACTCTACCAAGCTATGTATTCAGAACAGAAACACGCTGATATTCCGAAGAATACTAACGAATCATCACAAGTTGCCAGTCATCGTAAGATTCCACAGAAGATTGATTTAGGATGGTCCGATCCATTCTCAGTGCGACAGTTTTGTTTGTCACTTAGAGGATCATATCAACTTGTATCGACAAGGATAACTGCCCCGAAACGAGAAGATGTTCGTAGCAGGAAAAGAAATCGATGCCTTTCATCGACAAGCTTTGAGGACAAAGCTTTTTGAGGGGAAGGCAATGTAATGAATAAAATAATGTAAATAGTGATTAATTAGTTAATTAGTAATTAGGTTGAAAGGCCATGTCTGATAAGAAAATGACCTTTCGTGCAGAGGCACTTGCGTAGATATATAAGCAGGACTCATTTGTAACATTCAATCATCTATCTCATATTTCATTCATCATACATTTTAATAATAATATTTGTATCCTCAATGGATATCTTGATATTTCAAGTCTTCTGGAATATTTAACTTGAGAAGGAATTTTGTTCACTTCATTTTGATAATTATTTCATTACAGTGAAATATTGAAGTAAATTCTGAAGCAGTCTACACAAATAATGTTGCAGAATAAATCTAAGTGTTGAAACAAACTGAACAAAATGCAATGAAAAACAACCACATTTGACAAAGTTATTTTTGAACTAAGTCCCTGGAAAAAAAAAAAACCCAACTCAGGAAAACTGGTGCACCAGATCTGAGGGTTTTATATTATTAAGCAACAGAATATTGAGTACAACTAGGGTGCCAATATCTAGCTCACCCTTCAGAGAAATCTAGTCAGCAAATATACTTGTGAGATATACCTCACTCTGCAAGTCTCCGGCTGATATAAACAGCGCTAGTGAAGCCCTTCTCTGCCTCTGCGTAAGTGCCTATGCTGGAACTGCGTAACCCTGCATGGGCAAGCCTGAGAAACTGCTTCACCTCTCTCTGTAACTGATCTAGTTGATCTGAGACTGGATTTTGGCCCTCCTATCTCAGAAACCCCAGCCTCTAGCTATCTTCGGACGGACTCTAAGAGACACTGCGCTACTTCTGCGTGATTTCCTGCAGGGACTGCGTCACCCCTTCAGAAAATTGAGTTGTCTCTCTCTGCATAAGTGATGCCTCTCTCTTAAATGCACTCTTGGTCCTCCTGACCAGTTTCCGCGTCTGCCCCTCTCTGAATCTGATCACTGAATCGACATCACTTAGAAAACCCTACCCTAGTGATTTGATTCTTGATCAAAAGTTGTGTCTCCTCACACAAACTCGAAAATGCCAAATGCTCAATGCACTCAACTGTGTTTTCCATAGGCCCCTCACCCTCCTTATATTCTTCTGTTGACCCTTCAACAGCCAAGATTAAAACATAATCAAGGGCTAAGATTAACTTGGAGGTGATTCATGACTTTATCTAGAAGATTCACAGTTAGTTTAATTAATAGCCTTTAATTAATCAGTTTCCCTAAGTTTAGACTTAGGAAAACATTAAAAAATGATTAATTAATTTAATTAAACTATCTCTAAGTGGAATTTTCCAAAACCATTTCTGGGTTTTATGGAATACATGTGTCCTAGCCTATATACAAAGTTACAAGGCTAGAGCACCATACGATGCTACCATAAATCAACACTCCCTCTTAGCGAGGAAAGTGCTCTAACAAAACAACTCAATGTGTTGCTCTGACTTCTGGAACATTTGTTGTTGTGTTGTTGATGTTGCTCACCAACACTACACAAGAAAATGTTGCATCTGCTACTGACTCTGCTGCCAACTGCCACTGTACTGCAACTCCCTTTATGCAACCATGCTACTGCACTGCGTGAGCACTACTCTGCACTGCGCTGCACCAACTGTGCACTGCGTTGTTGCTGCTGCTCAACTACTACTGTTGCTGCACTGTTGCACTATTGCCACTTGCAACAGAAAAACATCTGAAATTGGACAAGTAAATCTGCAACTGGAAAATAAGATTGACTGCTACTAACTTCTGCACTAGTTCTCTAAAAACAATGCGTTGTTGTTGCTCTGCACTGCGTGAGCACTGCACTGCACTGCGTTGTTGCTGCTCAATAGTTTATGTTGTTGCTCCCTTTCTACGTTGATCATGTTCTAGTACTGCTAGCCACTGCATTGTCTTCTCATCTTCTGCTACAACTATCCATCCTGCTACTATCTTTAGGCTGTCGTAGCTCACATGTGATCCAAGAGTTCGGAAATACTCAAGGATCCTGCCAACTGTAGATTCTGGATCTACAACTCCAAGTCAGCCCATTTCTCTCCTTTCGAACTATGAGCTAACATAGCACAATCTCTTTCTGCCTCAATCTTGGAAACTCCTGCTTGCAGATCTTCCTTCTCCTCTTTATCCTTTTTCTTAAGAGGACATTGTGTGGCATAATGTCCCATTTCCCCACACCGGAAGTATTTGATCTTAGACAGATCTTTATTTTTTTGCTTCTATTGCCCCTTCGATGCAAGAGCAGTGTTATCTTCTTCCTCCTTCTTGACCTTCGACCCACTACTGCCATCCTCCAAATGGATTTTCAAGAGGTCTCTCCTCAGCTCTTCTTGCTGTAAGGCTACCCATATTGCTTCCCATCTTGGAAGCCTTTCTTTCCCCAATATACTCTGGACAAAGACTTGATAGTCTTCTAAAACGGAGTTCAGAGTGAGCCTTACTAGCTCTGAGTCTCTAGGAGCAGCTCCTACTGCTGACAGCTGATCTCGGGTATCCTGAATACGGGACAAGAAGGAGTCAAAACATTCTCCCTTCTTCATCCTGGTATTATGCATCTCCTCCTCTAAATACATCTTCTGCTGCTCGAAAGATCCTTGGTACAGCTTTTCTAGCCCTACCCACATCTCTCTAGTAATGTTTTTAGCTATTATGTGAGGTACGATATGATCCTTCACACCATCTAGGATCAGTCGCTTGGCTCTTGCCATGTTCTTCTTGAATTGCCTCAGGTGTGTTGCATCAAGAGGTTCTGCAACTACGTTGTCTATGATGGCTTTCAGATCATGCTCATCAAGGAGAAATTCTATCCTTGATTTCCAAATAACATAGTTGGAGGCACCATCCAATTTATCTTGGTCACGCAGTTCGTTGTTGGCCATCTCCTCAACTGTCAATTTCTTTCTTTAACCCTCTGCTTAGATAGACTTACGCACTCCTTGTGGAGTAGGTCACTTCTTCTGCTGCTGCATAGGAAAAAACTGAGTTTCTTTGAGTAAGAAACTCTCTGAGATCAAGAAATCCCCAATCTGTGTTTTTCAGAAATTTTCTAACGCTTTATGCACCAGCTCTTGCTATTGTGCAGTAACTGCGTCCTTCAGCTATGCTGCCTCTTCTGCAACTGAAAAAATTCTTACCCCTCTATCAACTCTCTCAGAGAGAGCCTTTTTCTGCGCTGGATTTCCCTCTTGGCCTGGACAGCATAATCTCTGGGAGGGTCTACTGCTACTTACGCAGATCCCAGTCTCTCCTGCATTGATCTGCTAGTTCAATCTTGTTTCTCCTGCACTTCAGCTTGAATAAGCTCTGATACCATGTGAAAAATCCTAAATCTGGATTCCTACTGCAACAAATCTGAATTACTTCTCCTATTATTTTGATAATTATTTCATTACAGTGAAATATCTAAGTAATTTCTGAAGCAGGCTACACAAATAATGCTGCGGAATAAATCTAAGTGCTGAAACAAACTGAACAAAATGCAATGAAAAACAACCACATTTGACACAATTATTTTTGGACTAAGTCCCCGAAAAAACCCAACTTGGGAAAACCGGTGCAGCAGCTCTGAGGGTTTTATATTATTAAGCAGCAGAATCTTGAGTACAACTAGGGTGCCAATATCCGGCTCACCCTTCAGAGAAATCTACTCAGCAAATATACTTGTGAGATATACCTCACTCTGCAAGTCTCCAGCTGGATCTAAACAGCGCTGGTGAAGCCCTTCTCTGCCTCTGCATAAGTGCCTACGCTGGAACTGCGTAAGCCTGCATGGGCAAGCCTAAGAAACTACTTCACCTCTCTCTGTAACTGATCTAGCTGATCTAAGACTGGATTTTGGCCCTCCTAGCTCAGAAACCCCAGCCTCTAGCTATCTCTGGACTGACTCCAAGAGACACTGCACAGCTTCTGCGTGATTTCTTGCAGGGACTGTGTCACCCCTTCAAAAAACTGCATTGTCTCTCTCTGCGTAAGTGCTGCCTCTCTCTGAAATGCACTCCTAGTCCTATTGACCAGTTTCTGTGTCTGACCCTCTCTAAATTTGATCGCTGAATCGACATCACTTACCAAACCCTACCCCAGGGATTCGACTCTTGATCATAAGTTGTGTCTCCTCACACAAACTCAAAAATGCCAAATGCTCAATGGACTCAATTGTGATTTCCATAGGCCCCTCACCCTCCTCATATTCTTCCATTGACCCTTCAACGGCCAAGATTAAAACATAATCAAGGGCTAAGATTAACTTGGAGGTGATCCATGACTTTATCTAGAAGATTCACACTTAGTTTAATTAATACCCTTTAATTAATCAGTTTCCCTAAGTTTAGACTTGAGAAAACATTAAGAAACAATTAATTAATTTAATTAAACCATCTCTAAGTGGAATTTTCCAAACCATTTCTGGGTTTTATGGAATACATGTATTCTAGCCTATATACAAAGTTACAAGGCTAGAGCACATCTGATGCTACCATAAATAAACACAAACTCCATGTTGTGATGCTCAGATGAAGATGCCAATATTTTTATTGGATTCCTCTTTCAGAGAGGTGTAATATCGATCTAAAGATCATCTTGATCCGATGAGCAGAACATTTATTTTGTATTAATTCCACTTATGTGCAAGGTCGGCCATAATTATAATGTAGGCTTGAAGCCCCAATAGATGTGTCACACACCCTCACTGATGGATATATATTGGTCAACGTTGGAGGACATCTTCATCATCACTCATCACACATTCTCTCTTTGCATCTGATTGGTTCGATCATCACTTGGAGTCTCTTCTTCTCTCACACGTGGGAAAAACACAGCAAAGATTTCTAGTTTTGACCTAGGGTTTCAGCGTAGATTTGACTAGCGTTGACTTTGGTCAACGCATGGTCAAATTGACCTCAAACTTGCCCAAAATTTTGATTTCTATAGTCTATACTTTTTGGCACAAAAATCAAGGTTGAACATTGACTTTGACCTGGTTGCATTGACTTTTGCTTATGTTGTTTTTGCGTTGACCATTGACTGGACAAAGTTGACTTTTGTTGACTTTAAGTTGATTGGTATAGAGCTGTCCGAGAGGGTTGTGTGACATATTCTGGTTGGCTGGCCATGTAGAGACTTTGTTGGTTGAAGCATCCTGTTGACCGCCGTAACACACCACAACACATATATTTTATTGATTAAGTTAAGTGTATTTTTGGCTTGTCTTCTGTCGATCTATTGAGGTATGTTATATCAGCGTTTTACTTGGTATAAAAGTAAAGTTGCATCAATGTTATGAAACCAGCTCCAAAAATAGAAGAAAAGAGAGATCAACGCCTTAGAAATAGCCACTTTGAAGGGGCAACCTCCAATACATTACATAAATGAACAATTCTTTGATGATACAAATGACAAAACCCCCTTCTATATATAGGAATCCATGGGATCACAATATAATCCTAACCGACCTAACAATAATAATGTAAGGGCACAATAACAACAATATTGGGGTTACAGGGATACAACAATAACAATAAGGGGGTTACACTAACAATAATAAGGGACTATAGTAGTAATATAGGGACCTAACATGCCCCTCCTTCAAAAAAGTGTTGTCCTCAACGTTTGAGTAGCTCCGGATGCTTCTGTATAAAATTCTCATCCTCCCATGTAGAATCTTCAGTGGGTAAGTTCTTCCATTTGATGAAATACTCTGAAATTGATCGATTTCGTAGTTGTCGAGTTCTTGTTTTCGTGACTGCTTCAGGTTCCAATATGATTTTTCCTTCCTCATCAAGTTCTGGTAATATTGTTTAAACTGAAAGTTTGTCCCCTATAACCTTCTTTAAGCATGAAACGTGGAAAACTGGATGCACTCGCGAAGAAGCAGGAAGCTCCAATTTGTATGCCATAGTACCAATCTTTTGCAACAACTTGTAAGGACCATATTACTTTGGCGATAATTTATTATTCTTCTTAGCTTGCATGAGGGATATTTGTTTGTATGGTTGTAGCCGTAAAAATACCTAGTCTCCTACATCAAAACTTCTCTCGCTGCGATGTTGATCTGCCTATTGTTTCATTCGATTTTGTGCCAAATTTAGGTTATCCTTTAAGAGTTGGAGAACTTCTTGTTTATGCTTGATGTGATCTTCCACTGCTTCAACCTTAGAATTTTCTCTTAAAGAAGATGTGATGGATGATGGTTGATATCCATAAAGTGCCATAAATGGGGTCATTTTGCTGCAGTATGGAAGGAAGTGTTATACCAACATTCGGCAAGAGGTAACCACTTAACCCATTGTGTTTGCTTATCAGATACAAAATAATGAAGATATCCTTCCAAAAAAAATTCACTATCTCAGTTTGACCATTAGATTGAGGATGATAAGATGAGCTATGAGCTAGTTGAGTACCCAAACAAGAAAATAATTCCGGCGAAAAATTTCCAATAAAAATGGGATCTCTGTCACTTACAATAATCTTTGGGTTTCGATGTAGCTTCTGAATTGTTTCCATAAATGTAGTAGCAACTGTAATTGCTTTAAATGGATGAGATAGTGCACAAAAGTGTGCATACTTAGTAAGTCTATCAACTACCACCATGATGACACTCTTTCCTTCGGACTTAGGTAAACCTGTGATAAAATCCATTGAAATCTCCTCCCAACGTTGACTTGGAATGGATAAAGGTTGTAGAAGACTCGGGGTCTTAATTGTCTCAACTTTATTTTGCTGGCAAACCAAACATTCCACCACAAACTTTTGAATATCAGATTTAAGGCCATCCCAAAAAAATTCTTTCTTCACCCTATGGTAGGTTTTTAAAAATCCTGAGTGTCCTCTTAAACGACGTTGGAAATACTGAGAGGGGGGTGAATCAATATTTCTTTTCAATTGCTAATTTTACCAGTTAGATCACCTATATTTAGAACACAAAATGAAAAATAAGAATAAATGTTTTTATTAATTTCTTCTTTACAATAAATCAAGTACAATATATGTAGGGCTCCAACCCTAGATGAAGACACCAATTTTCAATCTCCCAGGCTCCAACCTGTATTTGCCAAGCACCGACTTGGACTTCCAAGGCTCCAACCTTGTCAATTCTGAGGCACCAACCTCAAGGGCTACAACCCTATATCTGGTATAGGCTCCAACCTGGTCTCTTGAGGACTCCTATCCTCTAGGGCTCCAACCCTATCTTCCAAGGCACCAACCTCAAGGGCTCCAACCCTATATCTAGTACAGGCTCCAACCTGGTCCCTTGAGGACTCCTATCCTCTAGGCTTCCAACCCTATCTTCCAAGGCACCAACCTTGTCTCTATGAGGCTCCAACCTCCTGCTTCAATTTGTCAAGATATATTTGGTTATACTTCACGGCTCCCAATGTCTTCTTCAACTAGCCCTGTCAATCTTCACTTAGTCTTCATTGTAGTCTCCACATTACATCATCAATGACAACCTTATCAACATAGAAGGTGTCATCACTGCTCTTCATCATACCCAATCAATCTCTTCAAGTTATCTCATCATGACATCATCATTGCATCATTGTTTTCAATACAACACTCCAATGTGTCTGCACTAAGTTCTGCACCAGCGCTAAATGTGGCTTCAATAGTTCTGCACTTTCTTCAAATCTGATCCAAGGTTTGCTTCAAGACTTCTCCAAGTTGACATCAAAGGTGCTCCAAATTCCCGCTCCTTTAATCAATGTTCCAAGGTAGTCTTCAAGAGTATCCTTACTATTCTGCACTAAGCCTGCTCTACTGCACTACTCTTCATCACCCAATCTACACCAAGGCTCCTGCATAAAACTTCACTGTTGTACCAACATTCTTGCACCACGCTGCACTAGGACTATTACACCAACTGCACTAAGGAATTTACACCATACTGCACTAGGACTTTTGCACTTCTCCAAAACATCCGATTAGCACTGGTCTGAGGTCATATCAATCCAATCTTCAAGTGCTACCATAGGAAGGATGTCACAGGTCCATAGATCTGGTGCCAAAACAATCCTAAACCTTCTGCAATGAATCTGTAACCCAACCAACCAGCCCTACCACTGAAGCTTACTACAAAGGAAGACACAAATTCAAGTCACAATACCCACAGCAACATGCCTAAAGAGAGTAGATCAAATTCCTCCAACAGGTCCGAAGAAAGATTACTTCTCAGTCTGAAAACCACCCTATAACATCATCAAGAAAGAGAGGGAACAGGTCCGAGCAACCCACAACAACGTATGACTTATGATCAATAAAAATTTGCAATCCAACCACAGATCTAAGGCTACAGCAAGGCACCAAAGCAACAAAGGTAGGAAGTCCGAAGCTTAAATATTCTCCATAGACCGAAACCCTTAGAATGCACCAGCTCCTACAGATCAAAAGTCACAGGTGTTGGGGTCTTGTGATTTTGCTGATTGGCAAACCAAATGACAAGGCAACATTCAAACCAAGCTTTAGAGCTCTAGGATCTAGCCCTCCTAGTCTCAGAGAGGGATCTCTCAATATGTTTGTAAGGATATAGCTTGATTGCTTTTAAGGGTTGATTTTAGGCTAGTTATTAAGTGCAAGTTTGTTTGTTTGGGTTTGGTTGGTTGGACATGAATGATCTAGGAAGCATAGATAGAAAGGGGAAATATCAAAGCCATTGGGCAATGGAGTCAAGAAAAAGTTATAACAAGCTCAATCAATGGATATGGGATATTAAAGGGCAAATCTAACTTGGCCAATGGATCTTGGATTTGGTGGATGAAATGAAATGGACATTAAGGATTTAGAAGGAGAAGTAGAACTAAGGGCGGTTAAGAATCCTTAATTACATGTACTTTTCAACAAAGGGACTTAAAACATTATCTGAACATAAAGAGGCATTCCATAGACGGGGTTAACCATAAATTCTAGAAATCACACTTCAGCAAATAACAATTTCAAGACAAACTTTTCAAATGAAATCTAGAAGTCGAGGAACGCTCTATTTCATCCAAAGATTTCACCTTCAAGGATAAGAAAACATTCAAGACTCACAAATAACTGCATTCATAGAAAAGGGAACTCCTAGACATCTAAGACTGGAATTATAAAGACCTTCAAAACAATTATCTCAGCAAGAACAAAGGGTGTGATCAAAACAGACCTCTTTGGCAAACTGTAAACAATGGTACTTTAAAGGGAGACTTCAGAAACAGTTTTCAAGTGGCAGCAAGTAAGCAGGGAAAACCATAAATCATTCTTGAGACCAACTGTTGAACTATTTCTGAATTAAACAAGCTTAAGAGTTGAAAAGCAGTTAAACTACTCAATAAAACCTTCAGCAGATGAAAACATAAAGACAGTGAAGAGCAAACAGGTCTAAGGTGCTTCTAGGAGACATTTCTTAGCCTAAACTTTTTACTCTACTGTAAGTATAGAATGATGGAACAAAATGGAAAACAGGAAATAACAATTAACAGATTAGAATACATCACCAACAGCGATGCTCAGGGATCCAATTATAGAGCCTTCTCATTAACAAAACATGTCAAAACATCATCAATCTTCCAATACTTCAATTTCTTCTTTAATCTTCAGCCAAACTATGTACAACTTCAAAGAGTTTGAATACCAGCAACCAACAACTAACAAAGAGCTCCTCATAGAGTATTTATAGAAGAATGAGGAGGTGGAACTCTTCTTAGGGTTCAAGTGTCATTAATTACAGAGTAAATGCATTCCTGACCTTGAAAACCATGCAAGGCACAAGGCAGGAACATATGTGCAGCTACTTCTCTGTGTATTAACTCTGTCTTTACTCCCTGAGGATAAAGTAGGTGAAAAGAGTGGGTTTTAAGGCTTTCCCATGTCTTAAAATAAATGCTCTAACAGTCAAAAGATGCTCTGTCAGTGTGATAACTGTAAAAATGTCTTTGTAGGTGAAAAGCAGGCTACAAGTGGCTTTAGATATTTTGATGAATTAACCGCTCTGTCCTGATGTGCTCGGGGCTGCTTTAGCCTAATCTTTCCTTGCCGACTGATTTAACTTTGATTACCTGTCCTTACGCTGCTTTATCCATTTAACTGTGGACTAAGGTCTTTGATCTTCAATCTTCGCGCTTCAACCCTTTTTACTCTTTGATACTCTTTACTATTTCATTCTGTACATGTACTTTTCTTCGCGCTAGAGGGTCTTCACATATTCAATAATGATTTATCGACTTAAACTTGGAAATTCATCCCTCTGTCCCATTCTGCATTTGATCGGACCACAAAGGATCGTCATC
This sequence comes from Pinus albicaulis, assembly GCA_034641835.2. Classification (NCBI taxonomy): domain Eukaryota; kingdom Viridiplantae; phylum Streptophyta; class Pinopsida; order Pinales; family Pinaceae; genus Pinus; species Pinus albicaulis. The sequence goes on from CM076578.1 coordinate 1,941,973,602, forward strand.
CTCAGCCTGTGTCACCTTTTAGTGACTGTGGGACGGCTTTTAATATTTGGCTGCTATGAAACCTGCACTAAAACAATAAACAATTATATAAACCTGCGTTTTAGGATTCAACTGCTTACAGAGGCTAGGCGAGGGCAGAGAAGCGGTGCAGAGGCAAGGGAGCATGCAGAAGGAGATTCCATGATCGAAACCATAAGAAACAGGGTTTAAGCTTGATTTATGGCGCGAGATTGGAAAAGCGGTTTGAGGAAAACCAGCAGTGGTTTTCGCGTGGCCAGAAGGTGGTAAGCGGTAATGCACTGGGCGAACGCGATACGGGTCGGAGGACGACACGTGACCCCCGGCAAAACCACCTATTTCGCGTTCAAAATGCACGGAGGGGGGGTGGACGAGTTTGTGCGCGATAAAATCCTGGTCGTCCGATCTGCGAGGAGACGTGCAGATCAACGGTCATCGCGTCGCGCGATACAACACCAAGGCATGGGGAGAGGATGGAGTGGGGGCAGGGCGAACTGAGTTATGGGTCGTTGGATCTGGGGGAACCAGATCAACGGTTGAGATTAATTGCAGGGGCACTGGGGGTACGGAAGGATCTCGTCGGCGGGGTGCCTCCGCAGTGAATGGGAAAATGCTGGTCGTTGGATCGGGAGAAGATCAACGGTAGAGATTAACTGCGGGGGGACTAGGGAGTACGAGCCACTTTGGTCGGATGCCCCCGCAGTGAACCTGCGTCATAGATCTAGGTTAATCAGACGGTGGAGATTGTATCGGGGACTGGCAAAAATGAGTGAATGGGGTGGAGGAAAAGCGATAATGCGAGACAGCGCAAACTGTTGGATCTAAGGGAGTTGGGTCAACGGTCCAGAATATATCGGCGGGAAGGAGCGGAGACCGTTGGTCGATGGGGAGAAGCGAAGTGCGATGACCGTCAAATCTGGGAGAGATCGACGGTCAAGAGTCCATCGGCGGGGAAGAATCATCGGGGAAAAGGAGACAGGAAGTAACGAAATGCGATGGTCGATTGAGCGCGGACCGTCCGATCGGGTATGTTCAACGGCGGAGATTAAGTCGGGGGATCGGCCATCGGCGAATAAAAGGAGTGTGGGCGTGACCCTTTGCGGTTTGAGATGGAGCGCGGACCATCCGATCTAACACGAGATCAACGGCGGAGATTTAATCGGGGGATCGGCCATCGGTGGAAGAAAATACAAGGGGAAAGGGGAACGGGGAACTACGATGGCCAATAGCCAATAGGCTTAGCGCTTGGTCGCAGGGCGCAGGGTCATATGACGAAAAGGGGCTAGGGCTTAAGCCGAAAAGCGCTTAAGGCCCAATGTTTGAAGAGCGGAAAAGGCCAAAAAATGAGGTTTTTAACCTTTTTAGGGGTTCTGATAGGTATAAAGAAGGGGTTTTAAAACCAAATAAAGAGGATTTATAAGGTTTTTAAGAGGATTTTGAAGGAAATAAAGGGTAAAACGAGGAAAATGGGTGGCATGAAGGGAATATTTTGAAATGGAGAAATGGTGGGAATTATGAGTTTGAAGGCAGTTTTCTTTATGAATCAACAGGGCTATTTGAATGAAGATATTAGTGAGATGGATTTTTGGAGGATAAGGAGCATGACAAGACTTCAAGAACTCACAAGATTTGCTAAAATTTGTTTCTTGAAGGCTAAAAAGATCTGTTTTAGCCATCTTTGAATATGTCAAAATTATGGATGGCTAACAACAAGTTCGAATATATTTGCCTCTCCATTGTTCTAGTCCATAGACAGTCCGAAATTTTACCAAATAATACACAGCAGTCCACAATAAATAAATGGAATATGACCCGTAACTCACTGTTTTTTCTGTGTTATTTACTTCGTTGTTTTTCTCCTTAATCTCCTCCAAAATTTTGTTCTAAAAGAAGGTCGAAACCCTCTTATATATATACACATTCTTGTCCATAAACGAATAGACATGTCTTCAAGAAGGGCCGACACGAATTTACTAAGGTAAGGTCGGCTCACTGACAGAATTTTACTTTAAACTTGAAAAATCAATAACTTTCAAACCGCTTGGAGTTTCGGGCTGAGTAATAGCTCGTTGGAAAGGAAAAATTATGCTCTTAAAGATGGTGTAGGTTTAATTAAGGAATTTTGCCTCTAAGGTAGCGAAAAATATTTTTTAATGTGACAAATTATTTATGAGTGCAGAAATGGAGGCAAAGCAGAATGCCTTTGAGTGTAGGGCTTCTTCATGGTTTGATTTCTTCGTTGATTGTCTTCATAATAATGTCCTAGCCTTCTTCAACATAGGATCACCATCATCATGTCCTTGCCTTCTTCAATATAGGGTCACTAGGTCAGATGTCCTTAAGATTGTGCAAAGATATTTCATCAATCAAATGGAGCACCATTATGTAGCCTTCATCATAAGGACAACAAACTTCACATCATTGGAGATTTGTCATGTCATCATCAAATTATCGGAGGTAGGACATGTAATCATGAGTGTTATCACCAAGATCATTGGAGGTAGGACATGTCATCATGTGTATGTCTTCTAGTCCTTCATCATGTGCAGCCATACGGTAGTCTTCCATTGTAATCATCCTCTGGCATCTTCAAGAATATTTGCCATCCTGGACACTGACATCAACTATTGACAGGTTGGATAATAGAAAAGGAACAAAGAAATACTTCCACCTCTTCATCCTTTTTTGAGAGTGCATCTGCAACAACATTTAGCTTCCCTTTTTTGTAGATGATTTCAAAGTCATAACCCAACATCTTTGTGACCCATTTTTGCTGCTCTTCTGGAGATAGTCTTTGTTCCAAAAAGTGTTTAAGACTATCATGATCAGTTTTTACCTTGAAGTGTCTTCCCATTAGGTAAGTTCGCCATTTCTTTAGTGCATGCAGTATTGCTAACATTTCCTTCTCATAAATATGTTTCTGTAAATACTTTCCTTTGATTGGACGACTTTCAAAAGCAATGGGTCTTCCTTCCTGCATTAAAACTGCACCAATTCCATTTCCTGAGGCATCACATTCCACAATAAAGGTTTTTGTGAATTCTGGCGTAGCTAAGACCGGTGCTAGGCACATTGACTCTTTAAGATGTTCAAAGGCCTTAGTTGCTTCAGGAGTCCATGAAAATGCATCTTTCTTCAATAATGTTGTTAGAGGTGTTGCTATTCTCCCATAATTCTTAACAAACTTGCGATAATACCCTATTAACCCGAGAAATCCTTGCAACTGCTTTATGGTTGTGGAGACTTTCCATTCCTTAATGGCTTTAATTTTGTTAGTGTCTACCTTAACACCCTCATGAGATACATATGACCCAGATATTCCACCTCTTGTACTCCAAAGAAACATTTGGATGTTTTTGCATATAATTGTTTCTCCTCCAATAGTTTAAGCACCCTGTCAACATGTTGAACATGATCTTTCCAAGCCCTGTTGTAGATTAGTATGTCATCCAAAAAAACTAGCACAAATTTTCTAAGGAAGGGTTTGAAAATGGAATTCATCAACACTTGAAATGTAGAAGGTGCATTGGTAAGGCCAAAAGTCATGACCAAAAATTCATAATGACCCTCATGAGTTCGAAATGTTGTTTTCTAAATATCTTCAGTCTTCATTCTAATTTAATGATACCTGAACGAAGATCCAACTTGGTAAAATAAATTGCTCCATGTAATTCATCCAATAATTCATCAATCACATGAATGGGAAATTTATCTTTAATAGTGAGCTTATTGAGCTCCCTATAATACGAACACGTGCCGTGATCTATCCTTCTTGTGCACCAATACTACTGGAGCAGAGAAAGAACTTTGACTAGGTTGAATTATACCAGCCTCTAACATTTCTGCAATCATACGTTCTGAAGCGAACAAAGTTTCTTCTCAAGTTAAAATACTCCAGAACACTTGGAATACAAAGATATCCATGAGGATACAAATATTATATTATAAAAGATATGAGATAGATGATTGAATGTTACAAATGAGGCCTGCTTATATACCTACGCAGGTGCCTCTTCACAAAAGGTCATGTCTTATCAGACATGGCCTTTCAACCTAATTACTAATTAACTAATTAATCACTATTTACATTATTTTATTTTTGACATTGCCTTCCCCTCAAAAATCTTTGTCCTCAAAGATTGTCGATGAAAGGCCTCGATTTCTTTTCCTGCTACGAACATCTTCTCGTCTCGAGGCACTCATCCTTGTCGACACGAGTTGATATGATCCTCTAAGTGACAAACAAAATTGTCGCACTGAGAATGGATCGGACCATCCTAAATCAATCTTTTGTGGAATCGTAAGATGATTGGCAACTTGTGATGATTCGTTAGTATTCTTCGAAATATCAGCTTGTTTCTGTTCTGAATACATAGCTTGATTGAGTTGTCTACTCCCGTGATTTCGATGTCGATAGGGAACTTTTTTAGTGTGACTTTGATTTCCTTTTGGCGAGGATGTTATTGAGTAGGTTACAAAACCTTCACTTAGTATGTTCCTCGTCTGAACTACAACATCGAAGTTTGCATCATTTGCAACTTGCCTGTCTTCTTCTTGAGTTGTGACATCTACTGGATCAATGTTCATTTTTCCTGCAACTTGAACTTCTACATTTGTCGGTTTCGACAACTCTTTTTCGACAAGTTGTTGCACCTTGTTTTCCAACGACTTCTTATCCTTCTTCAATTTCTTAATTTGCGTTAGTAATTTTTCGTTGTGGTCCTTGAGGCGAGCAACTTCTTCATTCTTGTTAGTTGTGATTTTGTCAATTTCCTTTTGCATATTTTGGATCGCCTTTTTACTTTCTTGAGAAATTACTTTTGAAATTTCTTAAATGTCTTCAGGTGTCACTGAATTTGGCTTTAAGTTGACGTCCTGTAGCATTATTTTCTTCTTTTTGTAGGAGAATGTTAAAAACTTCTTTTTTGTATTAAGGACGAATGACCCTAGTGATTCCATCCAGAGCGAACCCAGAATTATATCACTATTGTTACAAAATAAGGTTTTAACGGTAAATTGCAAGACCAAGGAATACTCCCCAATACTTAGGTGTAGATTCCTTATGTCGTATTGTTTTTCATTTGCGTTAATTGAATTTGTTTTGATTATATTTGATTCAGGGATCACTAATTGATTAGCACATTCAATACTAACATAATTATCCTTTTGATTAAGATCGATAGATATGGGAACTTCCTTTCCCGCAAGTGACCCTTTGATTCTAATTAGCGTACAGACAAACATACTATAATTTTCAGGAAATCTTCCTTTTTTCCTTTCCGAATTAGATTCAATTTCCTTTTCATCAATGATTGATTCCATTTTGTCTGTTGAATTGAGTTTTTAAGGTTTTTAAGGTTTTTAAGGTAACCCTTCCTAACTTTCTCTTCTTCTTTTTAATGAAGTTATTATTCCTTCAATAAATAAAAAAATTAATAATTTAATTAATTAAATAATTTTAATTAATTAAACTAATATATATATATATATATTGCTTTTGCTTCTTCTTTTTCAAAAATTTTCATTTTTTTCTTCAAATTTTTAATTTTGGCCAAAGACCTACTGGTAAAATTTCTTCAAATTTTTAATTCTGGCCAAAGGCCTATTGGTGAAATTTCTTCAAATTTTTAATTTTGGCCAAAGGCCTACTAGTGAAAATAGAGAAACTCCAAGACTGGTAGCGAAACGCTTCAACGACAACAATGTTGACGAATTTTTGATGGCCAAAGACCTGGACCGAGGAGCGTAGCTCTGTGCAGCAATGAGCGGCCAGAAGATCGAACTGCTTTGATACCAAATGAAGCGAACAAAGTTCCTTCTCAAGTTAAAATACTCCAGAACACTTGGAATACAAACATATCCATGAGGATACAAATATTATATTATAAAAGATATGAGATAGATAATTGAATGTTACAAATGAAACCTGCTTATATACCTACGCAGGTGCCTCTTCACGAAAGGTCATGTCTTATCAGACATGGCCTTTCAACCTAATTACTAATTAACTAATTAATCACTATTTACGTTATTTTATTTATGACACGTTCAATTTCACTCTTTTGGACATAAGGATATTTATAAGGCCTGATGTTTGGAGGAACACTTCCTGGAATCAAATGAATAGCATGATCATGATCACGAATAGGTGGGAGTCCTTTGGGAGTTTTAAACACCTTGGAATGATTGTCCAAGACTTGTTGGAGATCTGGAGAAATAGATGATTTTGATGTTGGAACTTCTAGCGAGCATAATTGTGCAATTATGCCTCGTTGTTCTTTCTTCAAAAGCTTTGTCATGACATTAGAGCTTATTATCTTTCCTGGCTTCCCTGCGATGCCCCGTAATTCGATTTCCTTTCCTTCCGAAAACAAATTCAAGAAAAGTTCTTGAAAATTAAAAGCTATCGTCCCCAAAGATTATAACCATTGTACTCCTAGTACAACATTAGCGCCTCCCGTTGGAATGGAAAGCATTGGACTATTCAATACATGTTCCCCCATGGTTAGCTTGATATTATGGCATTTTCCAGAACAATTTATAGTTCCTCCATTTGCAACCATCACTTGACATTCTGGTGTTGGTTATAGGAAATAATTCAAGTCATTGGCTACCTTACAATGAATAAAATTATGGGTACTACCCGAATCAATCAACACTATTATCTTTTTCTTATTGATATGTCCTTCTATCTTGAGAGTTTGAGGAGGGGTAATTCCTGCCAATGCATTACACGATATGATCAGACTCATTTCTTCTTCTTCTAGGGATGGTTCTTGGTGTATATCCTCTTATTTCGAAGTTTCCTGTTCATTTTCTTCCTCCTCTTCACAATCTATGTAAAATAATTTCTTCTCAGCACACTTATGACCTTTAGTGTATTTGCTATCACAACTGTAGCAAAGCCCTTTTGCTCTTTTTTCCTCCAATTGTTGTGGGGTCAACCTTGTAGGTTGTGGAAATCTAGGAGTAGCAACACTTCCATCTTTATAAATGTGAGTGGTAGGCTTCCTTGTCGCCATAATTTTACATTCAATTTTTCTTGCCAACTTGAATGCCTTCTCCAATGAATCAGGTTCCCAAACACGAACTTCATGTTGGTTGTTATCCTTTAAAGTCCCTATGAAGACATCAATCTTGTGTTCCTCTGGAATATCAAATACCCTTATATTCAATTTTTGGAAGTCCTCAATGTGCTCCACCACTAAACCCTTTTGTTTGAGATTTATCAATTGGCTAAAGAAGGTGTTGTTATATTTATCCTCATAATGTGCTATCATTTCCTCCATAAAAATTGAACAAGTGACATTTTTTTTTACGAGAGCAAAGCCATCGATACCATACAAATGTATTTTGTTCTAAATGTAAAGTTGCAATGCGTACCTTTTGTGTGTTTTGCACATTATTGAGATCAAAATATTGCTCCATCTGTAGTATCCATGTTACGAGATCCTTGCCATCAAACTTCCTCATATCCATCTTTGGAATATGGTAGTTCTTCAATCCAACATTAGAGAATCACAATTAACATTTATTTTGTTCTCATCATGAGTTTCCTCTACTATCTTTCTGCCATTAGGAACCATTTCTTGTATTAACCTTGTCATCAAACCTTCCATGTCTTCTTTTAGATCATTCTTCATGTCTTCCATGTTGTCTTTCATTTTTTCATTGATCTTAGCTTCCATGTCCCATCTTAGCTTCCATGCCATTCTTCAAACCATCCATCTTAGCTTCCACACCTTTCTTCAAAACTTCCATTTCATTTTTTGTTGCTCTTTGCGAGAGTGAAATTTGGTGCACTTGCTCTTGTAATTTTGATACGTCATGTAGCGCTTCTTCCTCTTCATGAGTCATAGTAGAGCCTTCTGAAGGCTTAATGGGTGTTGAATTCTTTTTAGGTGGCATTTTAGAACCCAATACTGATATCTATGCTTCAATATGCCCTTGGAATCACTTCAAACTGATTTTTCACACAAGACTTATGCAATTCGGAAAAAAAAAATACACACCTTTTTCTTGCTTTTGAGGAGCTCGATATTGAAATTGAATTATCTCTGTGATTTCAGATCTTCAATATCTGAAATTCGGCCTGAAATAGCCCTCTGAATCTTCTTTCGAATGCCATAGGTCTGACCTGATTTGGATTCTTGAAGACAAAGTTATGCCCAATCTCCCACGATGACCTAATTATGGACTAGTTCCGTAGAATGAACTTGTACGACTTGCCACGTGTCACTATTTCCTGCTTTGGCTCTGAAATTGATACACAGGAAACTACAGTCCGTGTATTTGCAGCCACTTCTTACAAAATTCCAATCTGATGCTTAGAGAGAGAGTTATGACGATTTTCCCACGGTCACCTCTTTGAGATGAAATTCAAGAGCCTAAAACAATCCTAACTTCTACAAATCATATCTCCCAAAATATTGCGAACCAAGATCATAAATTTTTATAGGAGGTTCCTCTGAATTTTGGCTTCGCTCTGTAAAAATTTCAGCTTCTGAAACTTCGTATACGAAAAGTTACAGCATAAATGCCACGATGACCTGTTTTAGTTGAAATTCGAGAGCCTGAAAAATCCCTAACTTCCACAAATCATATCTCTGAAAATATTGCGAACCAAGATCTGAAATTTTTAGACAAAGTTCCTTAGGATTTCGGCTTCGCTCTGTAAAAATTTCAACTTCTAAACCTTCGTAGAAAAACAGTTATAGCGAAAATGTCACGATGACCTTTTTGGAGCAGCGAAACCCTAGAATCCAAAGCTCTGATACCAAATGTTATGAAACCAGCTCCAAAAATAGAAGAAAAGAGAGATCAACGCCTTAGAAATAGCCACTTCGAGAGAGCAACCTCCAATACATTACATAAATGAACAATTCTTCGATGATACAAATGACAAAACCCCCTTCTATATATAGGAGTCCATGGGGTCACAATATAATCCTAGCCGACCTAACAATAATAATGTAAGGGCACAATAATAACAATATTGGAGTTACAGGGGTACAACAATGACAATAAGGGGGTTACACTAACAATAATAACGGACTATACTAGTAATATAGGGACCTAACAATCAAGCATAGAACATCTAAGAAAATTTACAAGTCTTGATGTCGCTTGAGTAGCAACTTGAAAGGGTTTACGCAGTTCTGCAGAGAAAGAGAAAAGCATGGAAAAAAGGTTGGATCACGACATCTCTGCATTGGCTTCCAGATTGGAAGAAGAGTTCGCCTGCTTGTCAAGCTCTGCTTCCATAGAGGTTTGGTATATTGATAGTGGAGCTTTTGCACATATGACGGGAATACGAGAATGTTTCTCGAGCTACCAAGAAGAACAGATGAACTTCAAGATCACCATGAACAATAAGGCGAAATGTACCCCTATTGGAAGAGGTACCATAGTTTTTCAAACTGAAGCAGGGAATAGCCTTCGGGCTACCAATGTGCTACATGTGCCTGGTTTGGGGATGAACTTACTCTCTCTGTCTAAACTGCAGAACAAGGGCTATGATCTATACTTCATCGGCAAAAGAGTATATGTCAAACACCCGAGTTGGAAGAAGAAGGCACAAATCGGAGTCAGGAGCAACAAAATGTATAAGTTATGGCTCGAATCTCCAATCGCACTAATAGGCAGTAGTGGTGAGAAGGATTTGAATGAGCTATGGCACAAAAAAATGGAGCACTTACACCATGGGGATCTAAGAATTCTCAAAGAGACTGTCACAGGAGTTCCAGAGTTGAGCACCAAGCGAGATGATGTTTGCAGAGGATGCATACTAAGTACACCAAGGCAACTTACCCCAGCAAGAGCAATAGAGCTAAGAATGTGTTGTGACTAATACACTCAAACATCTGCGGACCAATGTCCATCATAGCTCTTAGTGGTACCAAATACTTCGTCACCTTCATTGATGACCATTCCAAGAAAACTTGGATCTACTTTCTAAAGACCAAGGATGAGGTCTTTGATCGATTCAAAGAGTTTAAGGTTCTGGTTGAGTGGTTGAGGATAACGATATTGCGATCAAATAATGGTGGAGAATATATTGATAAAGACTTCATAAATTTATGCACAAGGGAAGGCATCAGAAGAGAGTGGACCGCACCACTCCATATAATCTGGAGCATAATGGAGTTGCAGAAAGGAAGAATAGAACTATTGTTGAAGCAGTGAGGACAATGTTGTATGATCAAGATATGTGCAAATTTCTATGGGGGGAAGCATGCAGTACAGTTGTATATGTTCAAAACAGGATTCCTCACACGGCACTAGGTAAGATTACACGACAGAGTGTCTTCATGGCAGAAAGCCAAAGGTGAGCCATTTCAAGATTTTTGGTAGTTTGGCATACTGCCATATACCCGAAGAGAAGAGAAAGAAATTGGATCGAACTGCAAAAAAGGGATATTTGGTGGGATATAGCAAGAATGCCAAGGCATATAGAATCTACATTCCTGACAATAGTAAGATTGTAGTACGACAAGATGTGAAGTTCATGGAGAATAAAGCTTTCAGGAAATCCCAGGAGATGCCTTCTAAAACGCAGTCAGAGGACGATCCACCGGTCAGCCACTTTGACTAGCTGAAACCAACACCAGTGCTTCTCCAGGACAGCACGATCTAGGAGTATTACCTCAAGAGGATTCGTAGGAGGAGCGGTAGGAAGATCCACCCACTACTAGCAGAAGAACGAGCCCGGAATTAAGACAGATTCTGAAGGACGCAGAAGAGTTTGTCGGAGCTCCTAGAAACAAGAAGAGACAGTGTAAACAACCTGACAGGTACCAAGCCTCGGTAGCTCAGGTTGGGGAACCCTCTAGATTCCAAGAGGCAGCTCAGCATCAAGTATGGGTAGATGCGATGGTGGAGGAATACGGTTCCATCATGACTAGTGATGTCTAGGAAGTGGTTCCTAGGCCTCAGGGCAGATTAGTTATGGGTTCGAGATAGATCTACAAGATCAAATATGCTGTCGATGGCAGCGTGGAGAAATATAAAGCCAAGTTCGTGGCTAAGGGGTATGCTCAGAAGGAAGGGATAGATTATGAAAAAACCTTCGCCCCAGTAGCCAGATATACTTCTATTAGATCCGTGATATCCTTGCAACGCAGATGTGGTGGGAGATTCACCAGATGGATGTCAAGATTGCATTCTTGAATGGGGTCATAGAAGAAGAAGTATATATCGAACAACCAGAGGGCTTTGAGACGCATGAGCAGAAGACTCATGTATGTAGGATTAAGAAAGCCTTGTATGGACTTAAGCGAGCACCTAGAGCTTGGTACGGTTGAATTGATGGTTACTTGCAAAAGATGGGATTCGTCAAGAGTGATGCAGATCCTAATCGCTACTATTTAAGAGTAGGGAATGAGCCTCTAATGTTAGTGTTGTATGTGGATGACCTATTCCTAACAGGTTCATCTAGGCTCATCAAGGATTGCAAGGGGAACATAGCTACAAAATTCGACATGAAGGATCTGGGACTGATGCATTATTTTCTGGGGATGGAAGTTTGGCAGCAGAAGGGTGAAATCTTCCTTCGTCAAGGGAGATATGCTACAAAAATTTTGAAGAGTTTCGGGATGCAGGATTGTAGACCCATGGCTACTCCAATGATCACCAATTGGAAAAAGATTGAAGCGTCTAAAGATGATGAGGTTGATCCTACTTTGTACAGACAGCTCATAGGGTCCCTGATGTATCTGGTCAACTCTAGGCCATACATTTGTTATGCTGTCAACACCCTCAGTCAGTTCATGGTGGAACCAAGGAGGGCACGTTGGGCAACAGCTAAGCATGTTCTCAAATACATACGAAGAACAGTCGAGCATGGATTAAGATACACCCAAGGCAATGACATCAGACTAAGTGGGTTCACTGACGCGGATTGGGGTGGAAGTTCAGTAGCTCGAAAAAGTACCAGTGGGTACTATTTCAACATTGAATCACGGATGACTTCCTGGTGCAGTAGGAAGCAGAAGTTCGTAGCTCTGAACTCAGCTGAGGCGGAATATATGGCAGCCAGCACAGCTTCGTGCGAAGCCATATGGCTTAGGAAGTTGCTTGTGAATCTACTAAAGGAAAAGATGGAAGCAACCAGCGTTCTATGTGATAATAAGAGTTGCATCAAGCTCTCTGAGAATCTTGTGTTTTATGATCGGTCAAAGCACATTGACATCAAGTGTCATTTTATCAGAAACTGTGTCCAGCGGAGATATGTAGAGTCGCAGTACACTCTAACAGGAGAACAGGTGGCAGACATCCTTACTAAGGCTCTCGGAAGAACAAAGTTTGTTTATTTCAGAGAGAAGATGGGGATGATCAAGAATCCGTTTCAGTAGCAATAATGGACAAGTGCAAAATTTCAGAGGGAGTTGCAGTACAGATGAGGCAGTGACAGTGGCAGTGTCATGGGCAACACTACAGAAGGCAGCAGCAGATCAGGGGCAGCATCCAAGCATCAGCAGCGTCAAGGATGTTTCAAAATTCAGAGCAGTATGCAGCATGAAAATTGCTAGAACACTTTCCTCGCGAAGAGGGAGTGTTGATTTTTGTAGCATCAGAAAGTGATCAAAGTCTCATATTTGGTAAGGAGGCTTGGACATTAGTATTCCAAAGAACCCAGAAGCTGTTTGTGGAAATTTCACTCGGTTCATGTTTTATTAAAATTATTAATTATTTTAATGGGGACCCTAAGTCTAAACTCAGGGAAATTAAATAATTGATGGGTATTAATAAAACAGAGTGTGAATCTTCTAGAGAACGAAGATCAAGTCAAGATTTAATCTTAGCCATTGATTAGACTTCTAATCTAGGTCGTTGATTTATTAATGAGAAGATTATAAAAGAAGGCTTGAGGGCCATTTGGAAAGTAAGTCGGGCATACACTCAGTAACCTGAGAGAAGTCGATTCTTCAGAATTTAGATTTTGATTTCAGAGGGAGAGTTGCAGGGTAGAGGAAGCGGAGGGTTTCAGCAGCAGTCAGAGCTCGACGAAGGAGGACGCAGAAGGGCAGAGGGGCTGCAGAGAGGTACAGTGAAGTAGTGACGCAGTTTCTGCAGAGGGAATCACATAAAGGTGACGCAATGAAGGCTAGTGAGCCTCTCAAGCGTCGAAAATTCTCCGGAGGTCAGGAGAAAATTATCTCAGGTGTTTTCTTGGAAGTTTCTCAGCCATTCTGCTAGTCATTCCTTGTAAATAAATTGTTGCTGAAAATTAATATATAAACCCTCATCTACTGCACAAGTTTTCTCACAATGGGTTTTTCCAGGGACATTTACCCAAAAATAACTGTCAATGTGATTGATTTCTTATGCTTGTATTTCATTGTTCTTTTCTCTATATGTACTTGTGTGATAACTGCAGTAGAATTTATTTAAAAATTATTGAAAGGTTTATTGTAAATAACTTATTGTGAAAAATAAGTATGAGAAATAAATCAGTAACTGCAGTAGGATTTCAAATTTGAAATTTTCACACCAAGCTCCCTCTTGAACAGGAACTTGCTTCTAGCAGCTCTTCAGGTGGAGCTCACGAGACAATCAATTGCTTGTAGAACTCCTTTCTTTGATGTCATGAATTCTTTGTTGTAGAGTCTATATTTTTCAGGACTTCTTCCTAGAGCTTGTTATCCTCCTGTATTCTACAGTTTCACTAAGTGATTATGGATTTTCTACAATCTACCGAAGATAGCATTTCTTGACTATCAGCTATCTTCAAAAATCTCACTGCCTTCATTATCTTCATAGAACCTTTTTCACTATCTCTCAGTTTGCCTTCTCAAAATCACCCTCCTGCTCTAAAAACTCATGTTTAAGCTTAAACCTCTCATTATCACCTTTTTCCCCTACCCAAAGAACCACTTTCATATCTAAAACCCCATTAACCCCCTCACCTTCATCATTCTTCCTTATTTACACAAAAATAATGTAAAAAGTCCATTTTTACATTATTTTAAATATAAAAATTAAACCTTTCAAGACCCATCTTTTATATTAAAAACTTTGTTTTATTAAAAAAAAGCCCGACCCTTTATAAATTTTAGAGCCCCCTGCTTTAAAGTTTTTAACCCCCGCTTTATCATAAAACCCTGTTATCATATGGCCCTACCCATTGCCCTTATAAATAAGCGCCTCTGCTTATTTTATTAACCCCCGACCCCACTTTATAAAAAAACCTTTCCCCGTATAATAAAACCCCACCACATGTCAGTCCGAGCCCCACCGTTTGACTTGCCCGCCATTCCAAAGCCCCCTACCACCATTAGATCAATCCCTCGCGATCCAACGGCCCACGGTCGATATCGCACCATTCTCCGCGCAAAGGTTAACCATTCCAAAATGCGCGAAATGGGTGGTTTTATTGTTTGTACCCTTCGCCACGTGTCACCCGCTAAATGGAATCGCATCCACCGGCTCGAACCAGCTTACCACCTTTTCTCCGTGCGAAAACTGCCTTTTCGCCTCCCGCCAGAACCCAATATCGTCGCCTTCGTTCAAATGTTCTGAAACCTTGTGGCTTTGCGATGAAGCCCTCATCCACCATTAATACCTCTACAGTGCTCCAAAAGCCCGAAATGCCCAAACAAATGCAAAGAAGCCACGAACGCAGCTTTTTAACTAATTAATTGATTTTAATGTGCAGGTTGTCGAAGGATCAACGCATAAATGGCATTCTAAAGGTCCCAATATCGTTCTACAGACTCCCTGGGTAATGATCCATCAAGTTTGTTCATCAAGAAGGCCCCGAACGACGGATTAACAAATGAAAATCAATGGAACATGACCATTGATGGTCATTTAAATCACATCAAAAGCAACAAAGAAGCTTATGACAATGGTGCATAGGGGTAAAATCAAACGAAGAAACACAGTCGGCAAGAGCAGAAAAAGGCTTAAAAAGGTTAAATCAAAGTTAAAGGCACAAACCAGGAAGATCAACGTCAAATCAAAAGATAGAAATGAATACAAAAGATTAAAAGCAATTAATCAAAGATTGAAAGACAGGGAAGCAGAGATAAAGCAGATTAGAGGAGTTAAAAGAATAAATTCAAAGGCAGATTAGCACAAAAGAAAATCTGAATGACTAAAAGCATTTGCTTCTTCAGGGACACATTTTGCCACCTACAACCTGTTTCATTTCACTAAAGACATCAACAGTTATTGAAACAGTCAGGGATATTTCTCAGCTACTCTGCAGTTATTGTAAAAGCTATTAAGAAGTCTTAAAAGTCAAACATTTCCAAAAGTTAGATCAGCAGTTAAGTTAGAAGTTATTGTTATAGTGAGTCACTCTCAGATATTTTGCCTTGGGCCTTGCATGGTCTCAAAGGTCAAAAATGCATCAACTCTGTAAATAAATGCAAATCTAAAACCCTAGCTTAGGATCACCTCCTCATTTTGCAGATAAATACTGCATGTATGTTTCATTTTTAGTGTTGGTTTGTTGGCTGATTGATGGTTGCTGAACTAGTTGATGAGCTGCTAGGCTGGATTTGAGAAAACTCTGAGTTGCAGAGATCTACTACACTGGAGTAATGTAACTGTTTTGAACATCAATAATACAAGCACGTTCACAGGATTCTTGAGCTATGTTAATGGTGAAGTTATCCTTTCTTTGTCAATGTTTTCCTTCTGTTTTCCATTTTGTCCATGATTTCTCTGATAAAAGAACAGAAATTTTAGATTAGGATATGTTGTCTTGGCACCCTAATTCTACCTACTTTCTTTTCTTAATGTTTTCTTTTGCAAGGTCTCATTAGAGAATTCTTAATTGCTCTCTGGTTCCACCTAGCTTGTTGTCTTGGAAATGATTTAGTAGAGTCCAGCCAAAGAAATCTCTGATATGCCTTGTCCTTTGGTGTAGCTGAAAATATTATTTTTAAGGCCTTTCTTTGAAGTTTACTTAGTAGAGCCCAGCCAAAGAAATCTATGGTATGCCTTGTGCTTTGGTTTGTCTTAAATTGTTAGTTTGAAGGTCTTTTTAGAGTGTTTGATTAAAGAAGACAAGTGTATCTTGCTCTTTACTTACACTCGTTGTTATCTTAAATGTTTTTTTTGTTTGAAAGTAATTCTAGAATTGTTAGATTGTTGTCTTAAAGGTTTGCTTATTAAAGTCTAGCCAAAGAAGTCTATGGTTTTCCCTGTCCTTTGGTTTGTCTCAAACAGTTACCTAAAAGGCTTTTCCTGATGAAGTAGAGTTGAAGGATTCTTAATTGCCCTTTAGTTTTACTGTTTTCACAACTTACTGTCATTTCATATTCCATCTAATCTAAAAGATCCACTTGATATAGTTAGCTTGCCCTATCAAAACCCTTGCTGAGTTGGTAAACAACTAAATCCTTTTATGACTCCATAGCCCAATGGATTAATGTTTCTCACAGTCTATCTATTCAACCGAAACACTTCATCAATTGATCACACTATTAATCTATCAACCAATCAAACAAAACAAACAGTCTTAAGAACTTCATAACTAGCCTAAAATCAGAAAACAAAAGCATAAAGATATACCATTTACAAACACATACATAGAGAGAGCCCTTTCTGAGCAACGGAACCATAGGTCCTTGGACTCCAAAGTGGTTTGATGTGGTTCCCTACAGAGTTGTTCTTGCCAATCTTGCAAATCACGAGGAGCCAACAGCGCATAGACCATCCATCACTTTCATCCATGAGTCAGTCATGTCATCAATCCTTTTATTGGAAAGTGATCCATTAGTCCATATCTGGTCTTTCTTTATGCCATGTTGCCTTATTCATACCATGTTTCCTTAAGGATTTTACATCCTACTACATGGTCATCAATGGTGGAAGACATCCATAGCTCTTCCCTTGGCAACCTTGCATAAGCCCATCTAGATATGAAATGAACATTAAATCAAAATTACCTTTGTGACACTATTTCATCATGACATATTCCTGTTTGCATCAGCATCCTACATACATGTTGACACATCTCCACAAGATATTGTCACGGGACTCCTCCTTTTTCAGACTTTATCAAGGTCTTCACATCTTTCATGAAGATATCATAGTCAAATCTCTTAGTCCTCGAATGTTGATTACCTTCTCCATAGTTGCATATTTCACGATCTCTTCCTTTCTTTCTTCACACATTTCCTTCCAGGAACTTTCGATCATAGTTCCTTCAATTATTGTCAACCACCTCATATTTCATATGAGGACATATTATGTTGATTTCATCTAGTCAATGTGTGACCCATGCATCCTTTTCTCTTGATCATGCTCTCGAGATAGAGCATTTATCCATGCAGCCATATGACATGACTCTAGTGTATCAAATACAAGCATACACATCTCATTTTTCTTTAGGTCATCTAGTCTTCCTTCAACAACCTCCTTCATTGAAAGAACTTCAATCCATTGAACTGCTTTACTTCTTTTGACATCATTCCATCCTCCCATGAATTCCTGTAAGTTGGAATTCTTGATGTAACACTTGCTTCCCTTTTGATTGATGAACCTTCCGATGAAGATTCCAATGGAGGATCTTAAGTATCCTCATCCAACAAATGTTTCCTTTTCACTGATGTATGGTGAGCTTTGTACTAGATGACTTTTACTTTTTTTCCATAAGTACCACTTATGCTTCTAATAAGGTTACCAAGAGCTATGTCCTTCCATGGGTTACTGTCATAGACTTCTATTTCAGCTATCTTTCATGCTTCTCTATGATGATGCCATGAGCTCAATGCTTCTATGATGCCATGATGCACCCTATCATGCTTCTTGGAGACTTTTGATGGACATATTTTACAATGGAAAACTAGAAACTTGAAAAGAACTTGACGAGGAATATTATCTCAGTCATAGTAGAGATCTTTTACTTCCTCTTTCTTGGACTTCTTCCCTTCAACTTCCTCCACTTTTTCAGTGACATGGGCTTCTTCTCCTTCTTCTCTTCCTCTTTTGTTATTGTCCTTTCTTGAGGTTAGGAGAATCTCTCTTGCAATGTCCATATTTGTTGATTTTTGTAGTATCGGATGTGCTCTAGCCTCAAGATTTTGCAAGGAGGCTAAGAGATTTTGCAAGGAGGCTAAGACACATGCATCCCACAATACCTAGAAAGAATTTTGGGAAATTCCACCCGAAGAAGATTTAATTAAAATAATTAACATTTTTAATATATTCCCAAGTCTAAACTTAGGAAATGTGATTAATTAAAGTATATTAATTAGATCGGGTATGGATCTTCTAGATAAAGACACGGATCAACTCCTAGTTAATCTTATCCTTTGATCATGTTTTAATCTTTGATGTTGATATGTCAATCGTGAAAATTCCAAGTCCTAGATCTGGAATCCTACTGCAACAAACTGAACTACTTCTCCTACTTGTAAATTAGATTTAACAAGTTATTTTGCAGATTACTTCTGAAAACATTGCAGTTACTGAAGCAACCTTGACTTACTTAAATCATATGTTAAAACAGTAAACTGAGCATGAGAAATAACACACATAAGACATCGTTATTTTTGGACAAATTTCCTCGAAAAACCCAATGCGGGAAAACCGGTGTAGCAGATCTGAGGGTTTTATTATTAAGCAGCAAAATTATCTGAATACATCATTGAATGTCACTCTGGACAATTCAGTTACAGAGAATATGACTAACAGAAAGATCAGTGAGGTTACCTCACTCTATCACTGGCAATCTTAGTTGATCCGGCCATTGAATGATGTGCCTCTGGCAGACTCTGTGTTGCCACTACGCAGTCCCAGCATCAACCCTTTTGGGCACTGCGTCACTCAACTGGTGAATTGATCTACTCTACAGAAATTCCAATCTCTAACTCTCGATCTCACACCCGGCTTCCCGCTTCTGAAATCCATCTTTCAACAAACCCTCGGATTTCTCCTAGCCCTCTGCGTAGCTCTTGGTGGCTCTGCGTCAACCTCTCTGGCTTTGCGCAGTAGTTGTTTGATCTCTCTCTGCCCTTCTCTGTTGATGATTCTCCGGCTGAGAAAGATCTCTCTGAATAATGAAAGATCTCTCCGGATAATGTCTCTGCGCCTCACTGCAATGAAGAATCACTTAGATCTGGTTTTCGTCTTGAGCGCTGCTCACTTCAGAAAATTTGATCACTTGATCCTCTCGGTGTATTTTACAAATGACCCCCAAGCCTTCCTTTATAGTCTTCTTGTTGAGACTTCAACGGTCAAGATTAGATCTCCAATCAACGGCTAAGATTACATTTAGACTCGATCTTGCTTTTTCTAGAAGTTTCACCCACATATTAAATTAATACCCATTAATTACTTTAATTTCCTAAGTTAGACTTAGGGTCCTCATTAAAAATAATTAATTTATCAAATAAAACTATTTCTGGGTGGAATTTCCCAAAAAACATTCTGGGTTATCTGTAATGCGTGTGTCTAAGCCTCTCCACAAAGTTTGAGACTAAGAACACATCTGATGCTACCACAAATCAACACTCCCTCTTAGCGAGGAATGTGCTCTAACAGATATGCCCTACTACACACTACTCTGACTCTAAAGCATCTCCCTTTGCGTTGTTGATGACTGACATGCTACCCATCAATCACTCTGCTGCTATTGCAACTGTACTACTATTGACCCTGCCACAATCAACACTGCATACGTACTGCAACTCCCTCTCAAATGTTGCATCTGTTGCTAGCACTGCCTCTGCTAACACAACACTGCAACTCAGTTGTTGAGAGAAGCAACTAAAAAACATCCATGAAACTAAACAAGTGTTCAAGATGCTTCTCGATTTTGAAACTCTGATTGCTGCTAGACCCACGGTGTCCATCTAAAGCACTGCGCTTCTGTTGCTCTGCACTGCGTCCCTCTATGTTGCTGCAACTCTGCTCTATGTTGCTCAGATTTAGCGCTCTTAACCACTGTTGATTTTTGGCTAGCATCGGATGTGCTCTAGCTCCGAAATTTTGTGGAGGGGCTAGAACACATGAGATCTCCATGACCCAGAAATCGTTTGGAGAAATTCAATTCAGAATGAATGTTATTCAAATAATTAACTATTTTTAAAGGAGCCTAAGTTAAAAATTAGGGAATTAAAATAATTAAAGTGAATTAATATAAATAATAAATGTAGGCAAGAAGCTTCTAATTGACAAGGATCAAGTATGTTTTAGTCTTAGCCGTTGATTAAGGAATAGATCACAGTCGTTGATTTATCAACAGGAAGATTATAAATGAAGACTTGTGGGTCAGTTGGAGACACATCGGGGAAATACTCAATAACCCGAGGGAAGTCAATACTCAATCAAGGAGAAGAGTTTGATTTTAGAGGGAGAGTTGCAGGGTGAAGGAAGAGGAGGGTTTCAGCTGCATTCAGAGACTGAGGAGGAGGGATGCAGAGCAGCAGAGAGATAGCGCAAAGAGGCAACGCAGCAGAGGATGCAGTCCTCACGCAGAAGAGGACGTAGAGGTGACGCAGTGGAGATTGGAGGGTCTCCAAGGTGTCAGAATTTCTCCAGTGATTGGAGGAAAAGTATTTCAGGTATTTTCATAAATGTTTCTCCATGATTCTGCAAATCATTCCTTGTAAAGAGATTGTTGTTGAAGAATAATAAACAAACCCTCATCTGTTGCACCGGTTTCCTGCATTGGGTTTTTCCGGGGACAATTGTCCAAAAACAATTGTGTTGATGTGATTGATTCTCGTGCTTGCATTTCACTATTCTTTTCTCTATGCAATTATGTGATAAATGCAGTGGAATTTATTTCGTTCTTTACTGAAGGATTTTGAAAATAACTTATTGAGAAATATAAGTAGAAGAAATAAATCAGTTACTGCAGTAGAATTTCAAGTTAGAAATTTTCACAACCACTACATCTGTCGTTTCTGCACTCCTCTACACTGACTGAAAACTCCTTCGGCCTACTACTGCTCATCTTGGGCACTCGTAGCAAGGTTATGATCCGAGAGGTGGACTCCTCAAGGATCATGCCCAACTGAAGTTCTTGCGAACTTACAACTAAATATCGCCCCATTTCCCTCCTAGAGATGTGTGGGCACTCATGGTGTACTCATCCTCATCGATCTTCACGGTCGTAGCCTTCGGATCATGCTTCTCGTCCTTGTCCTTTTTCTTCAAAGGACGGTGGGTAGCGTAGTGACCAAGTTCACCACACCTAAATCACTTAATCTTCAAGATATCTTTCTTACGTCTCCATTGCTCCTGTTGCCCTTTGGATGCAAGGGCTACATTTTCTTCCTCCTCCTGCTTCAACTTCGATCAACTGCCACTGCTACCGTCAAGTTTACACATGACCAGGTCCCTCCATAGCTCTTCTTAGTGAAGAGCAGCCCACATCTCTTTCCAGCACGACAAGGTGGCTCTGCCCAAGATGCTTTGGACAAACACCTGCCATCCCTTTAGAGACTGTGTTAAGATCCAGTCTCACCATTGTTGTAGGAGAAGGGGTGGCCCCCACTGCTGCTAGTTGATCATGGATTTCCTTAAGTTTTGACAAGAATGGAACAATACGCTCCCCTTTCTGCATCTGCATCATCCTTAGTTTCCGCTCTAAGTACATCTTCTGATGTTCGGAAGAGCCTTCATACAGCGCTGCCAAAGCTTCCCACATCTGCCTGGCAGTGTCCTTGCCTGCTATATGGGACACTATGTGATCCTTGACTGCATCAAGGATCAGCATTTTGGCCTTTGCAATATCAGTCATGTACTTCTTTAGCTGATCTGGATCTGTAGGGACAGTAACCGTACTTGTCACGAAAAGCTTGATATCGTACTCATCTAGAAGACAAGTGATTTTTCCTTCCAGATCACGTAGTTGGAGGCTCCCTCCAATCAGTCCTGATCTCTAAGCCCGTGTGCTACCATGGCCGTTAAGAACGTCGAATCTGCTCCTCGTCTCCCTCTGCATAGCACTGGACAGGCTTACGCACCCCTTCTGGAGTTTGTAGATCTGTTGCTCGGATCTATTGCTCAGATCTTGGAAAAATGAAATTCCACGGCTAGGAACTTCTTGAGGAAGAAAATTCCCTCACTGTGTTACCTCTTACTCTTCTGACGACTTTTTGCCCAGCAAAAACAAATTGTGCCTGCGGAAATTGCGTCCCTCCAGCTCTTTACTGACGCTCTGCGCTGCTCCCTCTGGCTCAGAAAATTTCCGATCTGGAAGCCCTTCCTCTCTGTCAACTCACTCAAAGAGAGACTTTCCCAGAAATTTCAGCCCTTCTACCCTGGACTACGTAATCCCTTTGGGGATTCGAATTGTTGCTTTTTGCAGCTCCTAGGTCTTCGTCTCAGCATTGGATCTACTCTTCCTGTTTCATAATCAATGCTCTGATTCCAAGTCCTAGATCTAGAATCATACTGCAACAAACTAAACTACTTCTCCTACTTGTAAATTAGATTTAACAAGTTATTTCGCAGATTACTTCTTAAAACATTGAAGCAGTTACTGAAGTAGCCTTCACTTACTTAAATTATATGTGAAAACAGTAAACTGAGCATGAGAAATAACACACACAGGGCACCGTTATTTTTGGACAAACGTCCCTGGAAAAACCCAATGCTGGAAAACTGGAGAAGCAGATCTGGGGGTTTTATTATTAAGCAGCAGTAATATCTGAATACATCATTGAATGTCACTCAGGACAATTCAATTACAGACAATATGACGGACCAAAAGATCGGTGAGGTTATCTCACTCTATCACTAGAAATCTCGGCTGATAGGGCCACTGAATGATGTGCCTCTAGCAGGCTTTGTGTTGCCTCTACGCAATCCCAGCATCAATCCTTTTGGGCACTGCGTCACTCAACTGGTGAATCGATTTGCTCCACAGAAATTCCGATCTCTACCTCCCAGTCTCACACCCCGGCTTCCGGCTTCTGAAATCCATCTTTCAACAAACCCTCGAATTTCCTCTAGCCCTCTACGCAGACTCTGCGTAGCTTTGTGTGGCTTTGTGTTAACCTCTCTAGCTCTGCGTAGTAGCTGCTAGATCTCTCTCTGCCCTTCTCTATTGATGATTCTCCAACTGAGAAAGATTTCACTCTGGATGTTGTCTCTGCCCCTCACTACAGTGAAGGATCACTTAGATCTGGTTTTCATCTTGAGCACTGCTCACTTCAGAAAATCCGATCACTTGATCCTCTCGGTGTATTTTACAAATGACCCTCAAGCCTTCCTTTATAGTCTTCTCGTTGAGACTTCAATGGCCAAGATTAGATCTTCAATCAAAGGCTAAGATTACATTTAGACTTTATCTGCGTTTTCTAGAAGTTTCACCCACAGTTTAAATTAATACCCATTAAATATTTTAATTTCCTAAGTTAGACTTAGAGTCCTCATTAAAAATATAAAATTGTTTCTGGGTGGAATTTTCCAAAACAATTTTTGGGTTATCTATAATGCACGTGTCTAAGCCTCTCCATAATGTTTGAGACTTAGAGCACATCTGATGCTACCACAAATCAACATCAACAAGAGATTATAAGGAGTTTGATGAGCATTTGGAAAATATATCGAGAGAGAGATCTAGATATCGAATTCTCAAGAGAGCAGCGCAGCAATTGTTGGAGAGGGATCAAGTTGATTTCTTGCAGTGAGGGGCAGGGATAGATTGTCGGTGGAAGATTTTTCTAGATCCGGAGAGTGCAAGGCAGAGAGAGGTTCAGAGAGGTTATGCAGTGCCACACTGGGCAGCACAGAACTGAGGCAACGCAGAGCCTCTGAGGATATCAGCAGTTTTTCTGAGGAGCAGTCTAGATCTAGTGCCAGGAGCCATGGTGTGAGATCGGTGGGCCAGAGATCTGAGCATCCATTTAGCAGATCAATCAGCTAGAGGGGTGACGCAGTCCCTAGGAGCTGTGACACAGAGCCAATGCAGTGATTGCGCAGAGACAGCGTGGGACTAGCCATTCAGAGGGTAGATCAGTGTCAGATCGCCAGTGAGGGGCAGTGCAACCGCATGCAAGCCATCTCATCAATCCTCCTTGCAATTGGAAAGTAGGGTTTTCTTTTGTCAATTGCCGCAGTTGACCGTGGATGA
Organism: Pinus albicaulis; assembly: GCA_034641835.2. Lineage (NCBI taxonomy): Eukaryota > Viridiplantae > Streptophyta > Pinopsida > Pinales > Pinaceae > Pinus > Pinus albicaulis. The sequence continues at coordinate 1,941,997,666 of CM076578.1, forward strand.
CTGAAGTTGACTACAGTCTGGTGACGTGACATTTGATCAATACTTTTGCTGGAATCATCATTTGGATCTTGTTTGGTTGATTTTTTGGGATCATCCTGTTGGTTGTTGTTTAGTTGATTTCGCTAAATATGATTATGGTTGAAGATATGGATCATTGTACTCTCTTTTGCTAAATCATTCAATGACAATCTAATAAGAAGAAGAATTTGAAAGGGTTTTCTCCGTACTGAGTTTTTCCCTTGTCTCTGACCAATCCAAGTGTCTCTATGTGTGAATGTTTTTCTTCTATTGTTCCTTTATGTTCTGTTGCATTGATGATGATATTGTTCTTCTATATAATTGCATATGTTGATGAATAATGTGGTAAATTTCAATAATGTGAGTTGTTGGGTGAATTCAATATGTAAATGATGAAATGCAATTATCTAAAGCAAAGAACAATAAAGCCCTAAGAAAATTTAACAGCCGAGAGTCCTAGGAGGCAACCCAACCTAGACCACATACACAGGAAGGAAGAGCGAGCAATTTAGGCCTATTTTGGAGGGTAAATGCAAAGGGTAGCAACAGTGAGTTAGGGATGATGTGTGCTCTAACCAAGCCTGTCAGAGCTCAGAAAAAGTGCACTGCCAAGGACAAAGGGAGAAGAAATAAGTTATGTGTCTCCTTTTGTTGATGTTGTTTTGCTAGTGGATAGAGTCCAGGTTGGATAGAGATTTTTGTTGGGCATCTTAAAGTTGTTGGAGGGTAACAAGTAGGTGCTCAAGTGTGTCATAAGTGCAGTACAAAGGATGACATTTGGACTGGTAAGAGAGGCAAATTTCGAGAGCTCAAGAACAAAATAAGGTCAAAAGGAGCAGTTTGACAAGCCCAAGTACATTGTTAGAGAAGGGCATCTTGCAGCAACAGGTGGCAGCCCTCCAGATCAAAGTTTGTCTTCATTGGAGCAGTGCATGAAGGCAATAGAGGGAAGAAGTCCCAAAAGATAAAACCCTAGTCATTTGCCCTAGGATAAAACCCTAGTTTGGTTATAGCTTCAACTTGAGGGCTTGTTGAAGGTTTCATGTGCTTTTACGTTACTAATACTCATTATTGGACAATGGAAACCTTTTTTTGGCATCTTGACCTTAGGTCATTCCAACTCACAACATATTAATCAACCCTAGGTCTTGTGTTGCCTTAATTTGGGCTCTACTTGGGATGTGAATTGCCTTTTCTCATAGTCTGAACCTTGTTATTAAGTTGAGCCTGTTAAACACCATGTTAAGCACACACATGGTGTATGAGAAAGATGAACACACACACAAGAGACTCAACACACAATGAAGGATAAGCGTGAGGCTTTCTTATTTTCCATTATACAAAGATGTACATTTATAGTACAATGGTGTGACTCTTGGTTTCATATTCCAAGGTCACTTGGACTCCATTGTGACTTTTCATATTCCACACTTACCCATGTAGGATTAGGTGTTCCAACATCCCCCCTTAATCCGAAGGGGTGTGTGTGAGTCCAAGAAAAGAGTTGTAATACAAATCTGCAAAGTATGCATGTGTTGACTGCATTTGAATCAACTTCCAAATAAAGAAAAATAGTGGCTTAAGATATCACTCAACATCGGGAACGAAAACTGAAAGCAGCCTCCCAACTCTTTCCAAAATCGGCAAGAAGCTTAAGGCTTCGCAGAGGAATTGTCCCTCATAAAAAGGGAGACTCAACTCAAAAGAAGGTGAAAGCTTTTTGCCCAATACCACAAGGTTTCAGATTATCATCAACTCAAATGCTGTTGGTTTCCTAGAACTCAACCAAAGTCTGCAAGAAGTCAAGTCTTATGGATAGAAGTGTTCTCTATTCTCTCTATATATGAAAGGGAGACCTTCAACTGAAAGCAAGGAGGCCTGCATTTAATTTCAATTGTGACGTAGGTTATCCAACAACCAAAGATGACAGGTCAAGGCTGGTTCACCAACCTATGCATGCTCATGGGCATCAGTATCTCTGGCTACATCTCTGAATCCGGAATGACGAATTGTGGCTTAGGCTCACTTGAACTGATGGCTACAACTCTGAATCTGGAATGAGAGATTGTGGCTCAGGCTTGCTTGATCTGTCGTCGAAGCTTGTACATGACCACGATTTTCCCCCCTGTCAGGGACAAGGTGAGATGATGGCAAAAACTCAACTGCAAGTTTGCTCAATATCCGTTAACATGTTCTGACATGTGACTTAAACATCTTCTTGGCTGCTGATGCCCATTGCTAAGAAGCGATCCATCCAAGATGAATCTTTGTTCTTGCAGGAGGCTTGTTTTTGAAGCATCTGTCTAAAGAATGAGTGGTTTTATGATAATGCCTACATGGATGAAGATCAAAATAGTGATCTTCCATATGGTCAACTCGGTCACAATGTTGGCATTTCTCAACTGTTGTGGGAAGTGGAACAGATCTCGGAATAGTTGCAGAATTGTCATACAGAACTGCAGACTCGAAATATGATGGGCTTGGTGTAGTCTGAATATGAAAGGTCACATCCTTGTCATATCCAAGACTAGTTCGGTGCTTGTTGTGGACAAGCTCTTCCCAAGGTCTGATGATGGGCTTGAGAAGTGTAGGCTGAGCTACTGCATCTGCATGTAAATCTACTCTAGTGCAAGGAACTGAATGGGAATCAGCTGCAACTTTATCTTCTTTTTTCTGATGAGAGTCCTTCACAATCTTCTGAACAGAAACAAGTTCAGAATGGTCACTCTTTTGCTGAAGTTTGTCTTGCTGAAGTTGAGTTTCCAACTGCAAAAATTCAATCTTCTCTTGTGCATCTTGCAAACAAATTTGAATGTTACAAAGAGCATTCTTGCTCATTTTTATCATGTCATCAACATTGGAATGAGCCTATATGCTCAACAATTCCCCATGCTCTATTGATTTTGAGCTATTTCCAACAATTTAGGCTCAAAAGTAAATGAGAAATAAGGTGTCGCTTCTAATCCAAATGTGTTCATATAATGTGATTCAATAAATACAAAAGACTCAAGAGAACTTCCAACTATGGAAATCTCAAAGTACAAAATCTGCTCCTCAAATGATGGAGGGCAATCAACAATGACTTACATCAAAAACTCAAATTCATTGATTCCAACTATGAATGAAGAGGCAAATTCCACTCAAAATACAATGTTAGCTCAATACATATCTCTGCAAAATATTTGTAAATGTGCAGCTGAAAACACTTGTGCAAGAGGCCTTTAAGGCAGCTGAATTTTCCTTCAAAGAGTTGTTTTAAAAAAATGGAAAACTTGTCTTCAAAATGTGAAATTCTTCAGAAAATCACCCTCTTATGTATGCCACAAATCATAAAATGTCAAATCTGCAAATTTCTCTATATGTACTGTCCATTCGATCACATGTCATTTTCTTCATTTCTGCTGTTTATATCCTCTCTTTGCTCTTCCTCTCTCTCTGTTTTTTTTTTTTTTTTTTTTTAAATTAAAAAAAACAATTATTTGAGATTAATTAAAATGGAGTTTTAAAAATTTAAAATGGCGATTAATAATTAAAATGGAGGGGAGTTTAATAATGAGGGAAGGGATTTTAAAATATGGGAAGGTAGTGTTAATTATATGGAGAGGGGGAGGGTGTATATTAAAATAAATTTTAAAAATCGAATCTAAAGAGGGGTGTATTGTATGGGCGGTGAATAAAAAAATGAAAAAATATAAAAAATGATTTTTAAAAGAGGAGGGGTGGTATTATATGGAGGGGCGGCATGGTAAATAGAATTAACTGATTTAAAAAGTTTTAAAAATTAAAAAAACAAATTTAAATGGCGTTGAGAGGGAGGGGCAGAGCGTAGTGTTGGGAGGGGGTCGGTGGTGAAGAGTGCTGGGGAAGGCGGGGGTAAGGGAAGAGCGTTCGTTGCAGAGGGGAGTCGTGGTAAGGGAGCAGGGCGCGCGGGTTGAGAAAGGTGTGAGAGCGCGCGTAGAACAGTGGGGTATGGAAGCGCTGGAGTATGGGTTATGGGAGAGTGTTGCAGTCGTGGGGTTGTAAGGGGATGGGGAATGGGAATAGCACAGGCGTGGGAGCGTTTAGTGGTGGGGGAGTTGAGCGATGAGCAAGGAGGGCGTATTGTGCGTGAGTAGAGGGGGGCTGACAGGCCTGGAGTTTGATTGGTATATGGAGAGCCGTGGGGAGTGTTAGTTGCAGGTCGAACGTATTATGGGTTGAGTGCATATGGGAAGAGAGCTGGGTCGCAGAGAGGTGGGGAAGGCCGAAAGAGCAGATTTTAATAGCGTAGGTGCAGGCGTAATGTGAGCAGCCGAGAGCTTGAACAACAGGTGTGTGGTGTGGGTTGAGTGTTTGTGTAAGGGAGAGTCGGAGGAAGGAGCGTAGGGTAGCGTGGTATGGTGTGGTGCGAGCGGTGGGTAGTGGGTAGGAGGTGGGTATGTCGAGAGATGAGAGAGTGGAGTGCAGGTAGCAGGGGGGCCGAAAGGTCAATTTTTATTTTTATTTTTATTATTATTTTTTTTTTTTTAAACACAGAAGAGATTGGAGAAATTGTAGAGTCAGAGATTCGCAGGAAGCTGAAACAGCAGAATTTTTTTTCCAAATGTATAGCAGAAACAAATCCAGCAGCAGAAAATGCAGATATGAAGAATTTTACAACAGAAAAACTCAGATTTCTTTCAGTGCAAACTTAGAAATCTTTCTAGTAGCCTAGCAACAGGAAAATGGACTTTAAAAACGCAGAATTTTCCAGAGAATTTTAGCAGTAAAAATCCAAAAACTTCTTCAGAAATCCAATTTAAACAATTCCAGCAGCGCTTCAAAATGGAGCAGATTTTAATAAGCAGAAATTGCAGAGAAAAATTAGAATGAAAACCTGCAGATGGGCAGAGCTGCTCTTCTTCAAAACCACTACTGCCAAGGATTTTGAATGTTGCTCCTTCTTCAAAACAAATTTCTGAATGTGCCAATTTCTGAATGCGGCAAAATGTCTGCTGCAGAAACTCTAAGTGCTGCAAAAATGTCAAGAATTTTTGCAGATATGCACAGGCCATAAACACAAATGGCTCACTCAATTTGGAGCAGGGCCAACAATCGCCCGCTCTAATACCATGTTAAACACCATGTTAAGCACACACATGGTGTATGAGAAAGATGAACAAACACACAAGAGACTCAACACACAATGAAGGATAAGCGTGAGGCTTTCTTATTTTCCATTATACAAAGATGTACATTTATAGTACAATGGTGTGACTCTTGGTTTCATATTCCAAGGTCACTTGGACTCCATTGCGACTTTTTGCATTCCACACCTACCCATGTAGGATTAGGTGTTCCAACAGAGCCATCACTAAGTGGGCTATTTTTTCACCTTGAACATCTAAACCTAGAATATCTCTTGTAGGTGACCTTATACAGGGACTCATCCCATTGGTGAAAATCCATAAAGAGCAATGGGTAGTAGTTGTGGTGATAGTGGGCTACTACCTTATTGTTGTCACTTGGTCTAAGTGAAAATTCGTGTTACACGGAATCCTACTGCAGCAACTGATGGAAAATATTATATTTGTTATTTTTCTTAACAAATTATTTACTGCGTTCTACAAGCAAATATCGAAATCCATTCACTACAGACTACACAATTAAACTGCGGAAGAAATACAAGTGCGAAAACAAATCTGAACACACATAGATCACACAACCATCTGACACAATTGTTTTTGGACTAATGTCCCCGAAAAAACCTAATGTGGGAAACCTGATGCAGCAGATCTGAGGGTTTATGTTATTATGCAGTAAATTCTGAGTACAAGTCTATGATTGAAGAGACTGTCAAATCATACAGAGAAATTGACAGAAGAGATCTCGTGAGACAAGCCCCACTCCTCCACAGGAAACTGGCACTGATCTGCACCAAGGTTGGATTGCCCTGCACAGTGATTACATCACAACTTGGCTGCCCTTCTGCCTCTGCGCTGGTCTCACTGCTAGCTAGAAACTGAGCCTCCGAAAATCCTCTCTGGGGTTGAACACTGGCTCTGTGTTGTCTCCTCTGCAGGAAAACGATTCTCCCTCTAGCTATGCGTAGGCACTACATCACTGGCTCTGCGCTAACGTTGTGGCTCTCTCTGTCTCTGTTGCTATTCTAGCTCAGGAAACCTTCTAACCGGAAATACTGCCCCTCACTATAATTAAGGATCACTTAGATCTGATTTTTGGTCTGAGCACTTGCTCCGTCAGAAAAAATCGATCTCTAGATCCTCTGTGTCTCCACAAATGTGTTTTCCAAATGACCCTTCAAGTCCTTGTAATCTTCTCGTTGAGGATTCAACGGCCCAGATTAGATCTCTAATCAACGACTAAGATTAACTTTTGACTTGATCTGTTTATTCTAGATCATTCTCACTCATATTCTATTATACACTTTAATTAATTTATTTTCCTAAGTTTTGACTTAGGTTCCCTTTAAAAATAATTAATTGTTTCGATAGAATACAATCCAAGTGGAATTTCACCAAACGGTTTATGGGTTATTTAGAATACATGTGTCTAAGCCTCTCCACAAAATTTGAGACTTAGAGCACATCTAATTGCCTTGTAAGGTTCCCCTCTACAAGGTCTGCTAGATTTTGCGGCAATACGAAATTCTATGGAACACATGCAAATACCATAAATCCTAAAAGTTTTTGTATCGAAAATAAACTAGGGTTTTCAAAGCATTGCTATATAGACATAAATGGATTAAAATAGGTTATATAGAAATGATAAAATAAAAAGTTAGTCATGGATACATAAATTGATCACTAAAGTTGTAGAAATTTCAACCCCGCTCTGGTTTTCAGTTTCACCTTATCACTCTCATATAGTTAAATGCCCATTGTCATAGTCATACATTCAAAATTCTGGAAATAAAATAAATTTCTGAAAACACAAATTTGGGAATTTCACAAGTGCTGGAAATGCATAAATAAAAACATAGAAAAATATAACAACAACACACAGAAAAATAACACTGTGATTTTTTGTCAATGTGACCCTCAAAAAACCCCCTACAACTCTTGGGGAAAACCAATTTGAGAGCTCTTCTTTATTTCTGAAAAATTGTTTTACAGTGAAACAGAAATACACAGAAAAATTCCAGCAACCACAAATTTACTTATCTCGAATTTCGTGCTTAGCCACAACCTCAGAAAACGTGCCAACAACACAACAAAATTTTTAGAGCAATAAATGTTGTACGGACAGCCTAGAAAACTATGTCGGAACAGTTGTATGAACTGCCTTGAAATTCGTGCCAAAACCAGCTATACAGATTTCTCGAAATTTGTGCCTAGAGAAGTGTTGAACGATGCCTCGATTTCTGTGCCTAAAAAACAGTTGTACAGTCCTCAAAATCCGTGCCTAAACTGTTGCAATAAATGTGGTCTTCTCTCTCCATTTTCGTGCCAAGCTGCCTCGAAAATCATGCTTAGATTTTGTTGTACGGACTGCTGAAATAATGCCTTGGGATTCATGCCAAGGTTCTGCTCTTCTTCTTCTCCCTGCTCAGAAATTCTCCTTGCTCTCTCTTGCTCTTTCTCTCAATCTGCTCATGAAAGACTAAATGACCTTTTCTCTTCTTTTCTCCTTTTACCCTAACCCTAAGTGACTTTTGGGGAATCCCTAAATCCAATGGCTGAGATAGCTTTAGATCAAGGGCTGAGAATAAATGTGCATTTAATTCTCACTTTCACCCCACTTAAATGAAGACCCACTTAGCCTTTTATTTCCATAGTCACTTTTTCACTTTCTAATTTTTCATTGACTTTAATAAAGTCACTTTAAAATTAGATTGTATCTTTATCACTTATAAAGTCACTTTTTAAATAAATTGACTTTACCACTTATAAAGTCACTTAAGGAGAAAAGTACAAATAAATTTGGACACTTTTCCCCTAGGCCAAAGAT